>CAXAJV010000019.1:5261677-5861677 GCA_963969225.1 Xylocopa violacea | reverse complement strand
GAGTCCAACTCGCCAGGAATGTTGCCAAATATTACCGCCGAGAGGATAGGTTGGGTTAGGTTAGGTTATATTTTGTTACTGATGGATATGAAGGTCCCACGGAGACGTAGATGCCAACTCGCCGGGAATGCTGTCAAATAATAGCGCCGAGAGGTTAGGTTGGGTCAGGTTACGTTATATTACGTTATTGATGTATATGAAGATCCCACGGAGACGTAGAGGCCAACAAGCCAAGAATGTTGCCAAATATTGCCGCCGAAATGTTAGATTGGGTTAGGTTAGGTTAGATTACGTTATTGTCGTATATGAAGGTCCCACGGAAACGTAGGGGCCAACATGCCAGGAATGTTGGTCAAATATTACAGCCGCGATGTTAGATTGGGTTAGGTTAGGTTATATTACGTTATTGTTGTATATAAAGGTCCCACGGAGACGTAGAGGCCAACTCGCCAGGAATGTTGTCAAATATACCTCCGAGATGATAGGTTGGGTTAGGTTAGGTTATATTACGTTATTGATTTATATGAAGGACCCACGTAGACGTAGGGTCCAACTCGTCAGGAATATTGTCAAATATTACCGCCGAGATGATAGGTTGGATTAGGTTAGGTTGTATTACGTTATTGATGTATATAAGTGTCCCACGGAGACGTAGAGGCCAACTCGCCAGGAATGTAGGTCAAATATTACAGCCGCGATGTTAGATTGGGTTAGGTTAGGTTATATTACGTTATTGTTGTATATAAAGGTCCCACGGAGACGTAGAGGCCAACGCGCCAGGAATGTTGTCAAATATTACCGCCGATATGTTGGGTTGGGTTAGGTTAAGTTATATTACGTTCTTGATGTATATAAAGGTTCCACGGAGACGTAGAGTCCAACTCGCCAGGAATGTTGCCAAATATTACCGCCGAGAGGATAGGTTGGGTTAGGTTAGGTTATATTTTGTTACTGATGGATATGAAGGTCCCACGGAGACGTAGATGCCAACTCGCCGGGAATGCTGTCAAATAATAGCGCCGAGAGGTTAGGTTGGGTCAGGTTACGTTATATTACGTTATTGATGTATATGAAGATCCCACGTAGACGTAGAGGCCAACTCGCCAGGTATGTGGTCAAATATTACCGCCGAGATGATAGGTTGGGTTAGGTTAGGTTATATTTCGTTATTGATGTATATGAAGGTCCCACGGAGACGTAGAGGCCAACTCGCCAGGAATGTAGGTCAAATATTACAGCCGCGATGTTAGATTGGGTTAGGTTAGGTTATATTACGTTATTGTTGTATATAAAGGTCCCACGGAGACGTAGAGGCCAACGCGCCAGGAATGTTGCCAAATATTACCGCCGATATGTTGGGTTGGGTTAGGTTAAGTTATATTACGTTCTTGATGTATATAAAGGTTCCACGGAGACGTAGAGTCCAACTCGCCAGGAATGTTGCCAAATATTACCGCCGAGAGGATAGGTTGGGTTAGGTTAGGTTATATTACTTTCTTGATGTATATAAAGATCCCACGCAGACGCAGAGGCCAAACCGCCAGGAATGTTGTCAAATATTACCGCCGAGATGATAGGTTGGGTTAGGTTAGGTTATATTTCGTTATTGATGTATATGAAGGTCCCACGGAGACGTAGAAGCCAAGATGCCAGGAATGTTGTCAAATATTACAGCCGCGATGTTAGATTGGGTTAGGTTAGGTAATATTACGTTATTGATGTATATAAAGGTCCCACGGAGACGTAGAGGCCAACAAGCCAGGAATGTTGCCAAATATTACCGCCGAGAGGATAGTTTGGGTTAGGTTAGGTTATATTTCGTTACTGATGGATATGAAGGTCCCACGGAGACGTAGATGCCAACTCGCCGGGAATGCTGTCAAATAATAGCGCCGAGAGGTCAGGTTGGGTCAGGTTACGTTATATTACGTTATTGATGTATATGAAGATCCCACGGAGACGTAGAGGCCAACTCGCCAGGTATATGGTCAAATATTACCGCCGAGATGATAGGTTGGGTTGTGTTAGGTTATATTTCGTTATTGATGTATATGATGGTCCCACGGAGACGTAGAGGCCAACTCGCCAGGAATGTAGGTCAAATATTACAGCCGCGATGTTAGATTGGGTTAGGTTAGGTTATATTACGTTATTGACGTATATAAAGGTCCCACGGAGACGTAGAGGCCAACATGCCAAGGATGATGCCAAATATTACCGCCGAAATGTTAGGTTGGGTTAGGTTAGGTTACATTACGTTATTGTTGTATATAAATGTCCCATGGAGACGTAGAGACCAACTCGCCAGGAATGTTGTCAAATATTACCGCCGAGATGAAAGGTTGGGTTAGGTTTGGTTATATTTCGTTATTAATGTATACGAAGGTTCCACGGAGACGTAGAGTCCAACTCGCCAGGAATGTTGTCAAATATTACAGCCGCGATGTTAGATTGGGTTACGCTAGGTTATATTACGTTATTGACGTATATAAAGGTCCCACGGAGACGTAGAGGCCAACATGCCAAGGATGATGCCAAATATTACCGCCGAAATGTTAGGTTGGGTTAGGTTAGGTTACATTACGTTATTGTTGTATATAAATGTCCCATGGAGACGTAGAGACCAACTCGCCAGGAATGTTGTCAAATACTACCGCCGAGATGAAAGGTTGGGTTAGGTTAGGTTATATTACGTTATTGATTTATATGAAGGACCCACGTAGACGTAGGGGCCAACTCGTCAGGAATATTGTCAAATATTACAGCCGAGATGATAGGTTGGACTACCTTAGGTTATATTACGTTATTGATGTATATAAAGGTCCCACGGAGACGTAGAGGCCAACAAGCCAGGAATGTTGCCAAATATTGCCGCCGAAATGTTAGATTGGGTTAGGTTAGGTTAGATTACGTTATTGTCGTATATGAAGGTCCCACGGAAACGTAGGGGCCAACATGCCAGGAATGTTGGTCAAATATTACAGCCGCGATGTTAGATTGGGTTAGGTTAGGTTATATTACGTTATTGTTGTATATAAATGTCCCACGGAGACGTAGAGGCCAACTCGCCAGGAATGTTGTCAAATATACCTCCGAGATGATAGGTTGGGTTAGGTTAGGTTATATTACGTTATTGATTTATATGAAGGACCCACGTAGACGTAGGGTCCAACTCGTCAGGAATATTGTCAAATATTACCGCCGAGATGATAGGTTGGATTAGGTTAGGTTGTATTACGTTATTGATGTATATAAGTGTCCCACGGAGACGTAGAGGCCAACTCGCCAGGAATGTAGGTCAAATATTACAGCCGCGATGTTAGATTGGGTTAGGTTAGGTTATATTACGTTATTGTTGTATATAAAGGTCCCACGGAGACGTAGAGGCCAACGCGCCAGGAATGTTGTCAAATATTACCGCCGATATGTTGGGTTGGGTTAGGTTAAGTTATATTACGTTCTTGATGTATATAAAGGTTCCACGGAGACGTAGAGTCCAACTCGCCAGGAATGTTGCCAAATATTACCGCCGAGAGGATAGGTTGGGTTAGGTTAGGTTATATTTTGTTACTGATGGATATGAAGGTCCCACGGAGACGTAGATGCCAACTCGCCGGGAATGCTGTCAAATAATAGCGCCGAGAGGTTAGGTTGGGTCAGGTTACGTTATATTACGTTATTGATGTATATGAAGATCCCACGTAGACGTAGAGGCCAACTCGCCAGGTATGTGGTCAAATATTACCGCCGAGATGATAGGTTGGGTTAGGTTAGGTTATATTTCGTTATTGATGTATATGAAGGTCCCACGGAGACGTAGAGGCCAACTCGCCAGGAATGTAGGTCAAATATTACAGCCGCGATGTTAGATTGGGTTAGGTTAGGTTATATTACGTTATTGTTGTATATAAAGGTCCCACGGAGACGTAGAGGCCAACGCGCCAGGAATGTTGTCAAATATTACCGCCGATATGTTGGGTTGGGTTAGGTTAAGTTATATTACGTTCTTGATGTATATAAAGGTTCCACGGAGACGTAGAGTCCAACTCGCCAGGAATGTTGCCAAATATTACCGCCGAGAGGATAGGTTGGGTTAGGTTAGGTTATATTACTTTCTTGATGTATATAAAGATCCCACGCAGACGCAGAGGCCAAACCGCCAGGAATGTTGTCAAATATTACCGCCGAGATGATAGGTTGGGTTAGGTTAGGTTATATTTCGTTATTGATGTATATGAAGGTCCCACGGAGACGTAGAAGCCAAGATGCCAGGAATGTTGTCAAATATTACAGCCGCGATGTTAGATTGGGTTAGGTTAGGTAATATTACGTTATTGATGTATATAAAGGTCCCACGGAGACGTAGAGGCCAACAAGCCAGGAATGTTGCCAAATATTACCGCCGAGAGGATAGTTTGGGTTAGGTTAGGTTATATTTCGTTACTGATGGATATGAAGGTCCCACGGAGACGTAGATGCCAACTCGCCGGGAATGCTGTCAAATAATAGCGCCGAGAGGTCAGGTTGGGTCAGGTTACGTTATATTACGTTATTGATGTATGTGAAGATCCCACGGAGACGTAGAGGCCAACTCGCCAGGTATATGGTCAAATATTACCGCCGAGATGATAGGTTGGGTTATGTTAGGTTATATTTCGTTATTGATGTATATGAAGGTCCCACGGAGACGTAGAGGCCAACTCGCCAGGAATGTAGGTCAAATATTACAGCCGCGATGTTAGATTGGGTTAGGTTAGGTTATATTACGTTATTGACGTATATAAAGGTCCCACGGAGACGTAGAGGCCAACATGCCAAGGATGATGCCAAATATTACCGCCGAAATGTTAGGTTGGGTTAGGTTAGGTTACATTACGTTATTGTTGTATATCAATGTCCCATGGAGACGTAGAGACCAACTCGCCAGGAATGTTGTCAAATATTACCGCCGAGATGAAAGGTTGGGTTAGGTTTGGTTATATTTCGTTATTAATGTATACGAAGGTTCCACGGAGACGTAGAGTCCAACTCGCCAGGAATGTTGTCAAATATTACAGCCGCGATGTTAGATTGGGTTACGCTAGGTTATATTACGTTATTGACGTATTTAAAGGTCCCACGGAGACGTAGAGGCCAACATGCCAAGGATGATGCCAAATATTACCGCCGAAATGTTAGGTTGGGTTAGGTTAGGTTACATTACGTTATTGTTGTATATAAATGTCCCATGGAGACGTAGAGACCAACTCGCCAGGAATGTTGTCAAATACTACCGCCGAGATGAAAGGTTGGGTTAGGTTAGGTTATATTACGTTATTTATTTATATGAAGGACCCACGTAGACGTAGGGGCCAACTCGTCAGGAATATTGTCAAATATTACAGCCGAGATGATAGGTTGGACTACCTTAGGTTATATTACGTTATTGATGTATATAAAGGTCCCACGGAGACGTAGAGGCCAACAAGCCAGGAATGTTGCCAAATATTGCCGCCGAAATGTTAGATTGGGTTAGGTTAGGTTAGATTACGTTATTGTCGTATATGAAGGTCCCACGGAGACGTAGGGGCCAACATGCCAGGAATGTTGGTCAAATATTACAGTCGCGATGTTAGATTGGGTTAGGTTAGGTTATATTACGTTATTGTTGTATATAAAGGTCCCACGGAGACGTAGAGGCCAACTCGCCAGGAATGTTGTCAAATATACCTCCGAGATGATAGGTTGGGTTAGGTTAGGTTATATTACGTTATTGATTTATATGAAGGACCCACGTAGACGTAGGGTCCAACTCGTCAGGAATATTGTCAAATATTACCGCCGAGATGATAGGTTGGATTAGGTAAGGTTGTATTACGTTATTGATGTATATAAGTGTCCCACGGAGACGTAGAGGCCAACTCGCCAGGAATGTAGGTCAAATATTACAGCCGCGATGTTAGATTGGGTTAGGTTAGGTTATATTACGTTATTGTTGTATATAAAGGTCCCACGGAGACGTAGAGGCCAACGCGCCAGGAATGTTGTCAAATATTACCGCCGATATGTTGGGTTGGGTTAGGTTAAGTTATATTACGTTCTTGATGTATATAAAGGTTCCACGGAGACGTAGAGTCCAACTCGCCAGGAATGTTGCCAAATATTACCGCCGAGAGGATAGGTTGGGTTAGGTTAGGTTATATTTTGTTACTGATGGATATGAAGGTCCCACGGAGACGTAGATGCCAACTCGCCGGGAATGCTGTCAAATAATAGCGCCGAGAGGTTAGGTTGGGTCAGGTTACGTTATATTACGTTATTGATGTATATGAAGATCCCACGGAGACGTAGAGGCCAACTCGCCAGGTATGTGTTCAAATATTACCGCCGAGATGATAGGTTGGGTTAGGTTAGGTTATATTTCGTTATTGATGTATATGAAGGTCCCACGGAGACGTAGAGGCCAACTCGCCAGGAATGTAGGTCAAATATTACAGCCGCGATGTTAGATTGGGTTAGGTTAGGTTATATTACGTTATTGTTGTATATAAAGGTCCCACGGAGACGTAGAGGCCAACGCGCTAGGAATGTTGTCAAATATTACCGCCGAGATGTTGGGTTGGGTTAGGTTAGGTTATATTACGTTCTTGATGTATATAAAGGTCCCACGCAGACGTAGAGGCCAACTCGCCAGGAGTGTTGTCAAATATTACAGCCGCGATGTTAGATTGGGCTAGGTTAGGTTATATTACGTTATTGATGTATATAAAGCTCACACGGAGACGTAGAGGCCAACTCGCCAGGTATGTGGTCAAATATTACCGCCGAGATGACAGGTTGGGTTAGGTTAGGTTATATTACGTTATTGATGTATATAAAGATCCCACGCAGACGCAGAGGCCAAACCGCCAGGAATGTTGTCAAATATTACCGCCGAGATGATAGGTTGGGTTAGGTTAGGTTATATTTCGTTATTGATGTATATGAAGGTCCCACGGAGACGTAGAAGCCAAGATGCCAGGAATGTTGTCAAATATTACAGCCGCGATGTTAGATTGGGTTAGGTTAGGTAATATTACGTTATTGATGTATATAAAGGTCCCACGGAGACGTAGAGGCCAACAAGCCAGGAATGTTGCCAAATATTACCGCCGAGAGGATAGTTTGGGTTAGGTTAGGTTATATTTCGTTACTGATGGATATGAAGGTCCCACGGAGACGTAGATGCCAACTCGCCGGGAATGCTGTCAAATAATAGCGCCGAGAGGTCAGGTTGGGTCAGGTTACGTTATATTACGTTATTGATGTATGTGAAGATCCCACGGAGACGTAGAGGCCAACTCGCCAGGTATATGGTCAAATATTACCGCCGAGATGATAGGTTGGGTTATGTTAGGTTATATTTCGTTATTGATGTATATGAAGGTCCCACGGAGACGTAGAGGCCAACTCGCCAGGAATGTAGGTCAAATATTACAGCCGCGATGTTAGATTGGGTTAGGTTAGGTTATATTACGTTATTGACGTATATAAAGGTCCCACGGAGACGTAGAGGCCAACATGCCAAGGATGATGCCAAATATTACCGCCGAAATGTTAGGTTGGGTTAGGTTAGGTTACATTACGTTATTGTTGTATATCAATGTCCCATGGAGACGTAGAGACCAACTCGCCAGGAATGTTGTCAAATATTACCGCCGAGATGAAAGGTTGGGTTAGGTTTGGTTATATTTCGTTATTAATGTATACGAAGGTTCCACGGAGACGTAGAGTCCAACTCGCCAGGAATGTTGTCAAATATTACAGCCGCGATGTTAGATTGGGTTACGCTAGGTTATATTACGTTATTGACGTATATAAAGGTCCCACGGAGACGTAGAGGCCAACATGCCAAGGATGATGCCAAATATTACCGCCGAAATGTTAGGTTGGGTTAGGTTAGGTTACATTACGTTATTGTTGTATATAAATGTCCCATGGAGACGTAGAGACCAACTCGCCAGGAATGTTGTCAAATACTACCGCCGAGATGAAAGGTTGGGTTAGGTTAGGTTATATTACGTTATTGATTTATATGAAGGACCCACGTAGACGTAGGGGCCAACTCGTCAGGAATATTGTCAAATATTACAGCCGAGATGATAGGTTGGACTACCTTAGGTTATATTACGTTATTGATGTATATAAAGGTCCCACGGAGACGTAGAGGCCAACAAGCCAGGAATGTTGCCAAATATTGCCGCCGAAATGTTAGATTGGGTTAGGTTAGGTTAGATTACGTTATTGTCGTATATGAAGGTCCCACGGAGACGTAGGGGCCAACATGCCAGGAATGTTGGTCAAATATTACAGTCGCGATGTTAGATTGGGTTAGGTTAGGTTATATTACGTTATTGTTGTATATAAAGGTCCCACGGAGACGTAGAGGCCAACTCGCCAGGAATGTTGTCAAATATACCTCCGAGATGATAGGTTGGGTTAGGTTAGGTTATATTACGTTATTGATTTATATGAAGGACCCACGTAGACGTAGGGTCCAACTCGTCAGGAATATTGTCAAATATTACCGCCGAGATGATAGGTTGGATTAGGTAAGGTTGTATTACGTTATTGATGTATATAAGTGTCCCACGGAGACGTAGAGGCCAACTCGCCAGGAATGTAGGTCAAATATTACAGCCGCGATGTTAGATTGGGTTAGGTTAGGTTATATTACGTTATTGTTGTATATAAAGGTCCCACGGAGACGTAGAGGCCAACGCGCCAGGAATGTTGTCAAATATTACCGCCGATATGTTGGGTTGGGTTAGGTTAAGTTATATTACGTTCTTGATGTATATAAAGGTTCCACGGAGACGTAGAGTCCAACTCGCCAGGAATGTTGCCAAATATTACCGCCGAGAGGATAGGTTGGGTTAGGTTAGGTTATATTTTGTTACTGATGGATATGAAGGTCCCACGGAGACGTAGATGCCAACTCGCCGGGAATGCTGTCAAATAATAGCGCCGAGAGGTTAGGTTGGGTCAGGTTACGTTATATTACGTTATTGATGTATATGAAGATCCCACGGAGACGTAGAGGCCAACTCGCCAGGTATGTGTTCAAATATTACCGCCGAGATGATAGGTTGGGTTAGGTTAGGTTATATTTCGTTATTGATGTATATGAAGGTCCCACGGAGACGTAGAGGCCAACTCGCCAGGAATGTAGGTCAAATATTACAGCCGCGATGTTAGATTGGGTTAGGTTAGGTTATATTACGTTATTGTTGTATATAAAGGTCCCACGGAGACGTAGAGGCCAACGCGCTAGGAATGTTGTCAAATATTACCGCCGAGATGTTGGGTTGGGTTAGCTTAGGTTATATTACGTTCTTGATGTATATAAAGGTCCCACGCAGACGTAGAGGCCAACTCGCCAGGAGTGTTGTCAAATATTACAGCCGCGATGTTAGATTGGGCTAGGTTAGGTTATATTACGTTATTGATGTATATAAAGCTCACACGGAGACGTAGAGGCCAACTCGCCAGGTATGTGGTCAAATATTACCGCCGAGATGACAGGTTGGGTTAGGTTAGGTTATATTACGTTATTGATGTATATGAAGATCCCACGGAGACGCAGAGGCCAACTCGCCAGGTATGTGGTCAAATATTACCGCCGAGATGATAGGTCGGGTTAGGTTTGGTTATATTTCGTTATTAATGTATATGAAGGTTCCACGGAGACGTAGAGTCCAACTCGCCAGGAATGTTGTCAAATATTACAGCCGCGATGTTAGATTGGGTTACGCTAGGTTATATTACGTTATTGACGTATATAAAGGTCCCACGGAGACGTAGAGGCCAACATGCCAAGGATGATGCCAAATATTACCGCCGAAATGTTAGGTTGGGTTAGGTTAGGTTACATTACGTTATTGTTGTATATAAATGTCCCATGGAGACGTAGAGACCAACTCGCCAGGAATGTTGTCAAATATTACCGCCGAGATGACAGGTTGGGTTAGGTTAGGTTATATTACGTTATTGATGTATATAAAGATCCCACGCAGACGCAGAGGCCAAACCGCCAGGAATGTTGTCAAATATTACCGCCGAGATGATAGGTTGGGTTAGGTTAGGTTATATTTCGTTATTGATGTATATGAAGGTCCCACGGAGACGTAGAAGCCAAGATGCCAGGAATGTTGTCAAATATTACAGCCGCGATGTTAGATTGGGTTAGGTTAGGTAATATTACGTTATTGATGTATATAAAGGTCCCACGGAGACGTAGAGGCCAACAAGCCAGGAATGTTGCCAAATATTACCGCCGAGAGGATAGTTTGGGTTAGGTTAGGTTATATTTCGTTACTGATGGATATGAAGGTCCCACGGAGACGTAGATGCCAACTCGCCGGGAATGCTGTCAAATAATAGCGCCGAGAGGTCAGGTTGGGTCAGGTTACGTTATATTACGTTATTGATGTATGTGAAGATCCCACGGAGACGTAGAGGCCAACTCGCCAGGTATATGGTCAAATATTACCGCCGAGATGATAGGTTGGGTTATGTTAGGTTATATTTCGTTATTGATGTATATGAAGGTCCCACGGAGACGTAGAGGCCAACTCGCCAGGAATGTAGGTCAAATATTACAGCCGCGATGTTAGATTGGGTTAGGTTAGGTTATATTACGTTATTGACGTATATAAAGGTCCCACGGAGACGTAGAGGCCAACATGCCAAGGATGATGCCAAATATTACCGCCGAAATGTTAGGTTGGGTTAGGTTAGGTTACATTACGTTATTGTTGTATATCAATGTCCCATGGAGACGTAGAGACCAACTCGCCAGGAATGTTGTCAAATATTACCGCCGAGATGAAAGGTTGGGTTAGGTTTGGTTATATTTCGTTATTAATGTATACGAAGGTTCCACGGAGACGTAGAGTCCAACTCGCCAGGAATGTTGTCAAATATTACAGCCGCGATGTTAGATTGGGTTACGCTAGGTTATATTACGTTATTGACGTATATAAAGGTCCCACGGAGACGTAGAGGCCAACATGCCAAGGATGATGCCAAATATTACCGCCGAAATGTTAGGTTGGGTTAGGTTAGGTTACATTACGTTATTGTTGTATATAAATGTCCCATGGAGACGTAGAGACCAACTCGCCAGGAATGTTGTCAAATACTACCGCCGAGATGAAAGGTTGGGTTAGGTTAGGTTATATTACGTTATTGATTTATATGAAGGACCCACGTAGACGTAGGGGCCAACTCGTCAGGAATATTGTCAAATATTACAGCCGAGATGATAGGTTGGACTACCTTAGGTTATATTACGTTATTGATGTATATAAAGGTCCCACGGAGACGTAGAGGCCAACAAGCCAGGAATGTTGCCAAATATTGCCGCCGAAATGTTAGATTGGGTTAGGTTAGGTTAGATTACGTTATTGTCGTATATGAAGGTCCCACGGAGACGTAGGGGCCAACATGCCAGGAATGTTGGTCAAATATTACAGTCGCGATGTTAGATTGGGTTAGGTTAGGTTATATTACGTTATTGTTGTATATAAAGGTCCCACGGAGACGTAGAGGCCAACTCGCCAGGAATGTTGTCAAATATACCTCCGAGATGATAGGTTGGGTTAGGTTAGGTTATATTACGTTATTGATTTATATGAAGGACCCACGTAGACGTAGGGTCCAACTCGTCAGGAATATTGTCAAATATTACCGCCGAGATGATAGGTTGGATTAGGTAAGGTTGTATTACGTTATTGATGTATATAAGTGTCCCACGGAGACGTAGAGGCCAACTCGCCAGGAATGTAGGTCAAATATTACAGCCGCGATGTTAGATTGGGTTAGGTTAGGTTATATTACGTTATTGTTGTATATAAAGGTCCCACGGAGACGTAGAGGCCAACGCGCCAGGAATGTTGTCAAATATTACCGCCGATATGTTGGGTTGGGTTAGGTTAAGTTATATTACGTTCTTGATGTATATAAAGGTTCCACGGAGACGTAGAGTCCAACTCGCCAGGAATGTTGCCAAATATTACCGCCGAGAGGATAGGTTGGGTTAGGTTAGGTTATATTTTGTTACTGATGGATATGAAGGTCCCACGGAGACGTAGATGCCAACTCGCCGGGAATGCTGTCAAATAATAGCGCCGAGAGGTTAGGTTGGGTCAGGTTACGTTATATTACGTTATTGATGTATATGAAGATCCCACGGAGACGTAGAGGCCAACTCGCCAGGTATGTGTTCAAATATTACCGCCGAGATGATAGGTTGGGTTAGGTTAGGTTATATTTCGTTATTGATGTATATGAAGGTCCCACGGAGACGTAGAGGCCAACTCGCCAGGAATGTAGGTCAAATATTACAGCCGCGATGTTAGATTGGGTTAGGTTAGGTTATATTACGTTATTGTTGTATATAAAGGTCCCACGGAGACGTAGAGGCCAACGCGCTAGGAATGTTGTCAAATATTACCGCCGAGATGTTGGGTTGGGTTAGCTTAGGTTATATTACGTTCTTGATGTATATAAAGGTCCCACGCAGACGTAGAGGCCAACTCGCCAGGAGTGTTGTCAAATATTACAGCCGCGATGTTAGATTGGGCTAGGTTAGGTTATATTACGTTATTGATGTATATAAAGCTCACACGGAGACGTAGAGGCCAACTCGCCAGGTATGTGGTCAAATATTACCGCCGAGATGACAGGTTG
This sequence comes from Xylocopa violacea, assembly GCA_963969225.1. NCBI lineage: Eukaryota > Metazoa > Arthropoda > Insecta > Hymenoptera > Apidae > Xylocopa > Xylocopa violacea. The sequence continues at coordinate 5,848,966 of CAXAJV010000019.1, read as the reverse complement.
GGTTAGGTTAGGTTATATTACGTTATTGATGTATATGAAGATCCCACGGAGACGCAGAGGCCAACTCGCCAGGTATGTGGTCAAATATTACCGCCGAGATGATAGGTCGGGTTAGGTTTGGTTATATTTCGTTATTAATGTATATGAAGGTTCCACGGAGACGTAGAGTCCAACTCGCCAGGAATGTTGTCAAATATTACAGCCGCGATGTTAGATTGGGTTACGCTAGGTTATATTACGTTATTGACGTATATAAAGGTCCCACGGAGACGTAGAGGCCAACATGCCAAGGATGATGCCAAATATTACCGCCGAAATGTTAGGTTGGGTTAGGTTAGGTTACATTACGTTATTGTTGTATATAAATGTCCCATGGAGACGTAGAGACCAACTCGCCAGGAATGTTGTCAAATATTACCGCCGAGATGAAAGGTTGGGTTAGGTTTGGTTATATTTCGTTATTAATGTATACGAAGGTTCCACGGAGACGTAGAGTCCAACTCGCCAGGAATGTTGTCAAATATTACAGCCGCGATGTTAGATTGGGTTACGCTAGGTTATATTACGTTATTGACGTATATAAAGGTCCCACGGAGACGTAGAGGCCAACATGCCAAGGATGATGCCAAATATTACCGCCGAAATGTTAGGTTGGGTTAGGTTAGGTTACATTACGTTATTGTTGTATAATAATGTCCCATGGAGACGTAGAGACCAACTCGCCAGGAATGTTGTCAAATATACCTCCGAGATGATAGGTTGGGTTAGGTTAGGTTATATTACGTTATTGATTTATATGAAGGACCCACGTAGACGTAGGGTCCAACTCGTCAGGAATATTGTCAAATATTACCGCCGAGATGATAGGTTGGATTAGGTTAGGTTGTATTACGTTATTGATGTATATAAGTGTCCCACGGAGACGTAGAGGCCAACTCGCCAGGAATGTAGGTCAAATATTACAGCCGCGATGTTAGATTGGGTTAGGTTAGGTTATATTACGTTATTGTTGTATATAAAGGTCCCACGGAGACGTAGAGGCCAACGCGCCAGGAATGTTGTCAAATATTACCGCCGATATGTTGGGTTGGGTTAGGTTAAGTTATATTACGTTCTTGATGTATATAAAGGTTCCACGGAGACGTAGAGTCCAACTCGCCAGGAATGTTGCCAAATATTACCGCCGAGAGGATAGGTTGGGTTAGGTTAGGTTATATTTTGTTACTGATGGATATGAAGGTCCCACGGAGACGTAGATGCCAACTCGCCGGGAATGCTGTCAAATAATAGCGCCGAGAGGTTAGGTTGGGTCAGGTTACGTTATATTACGTTATTGATGTATATAAAGCTCCCACGGAGACGCAAAGGCCAACTCGCCAGGTATGTGGTCAAATATTACCGCCGAGATGACAGGTTGGGTTAGGTTAGGTTATATTACGTTATTGATGTATATGAAGATCCCACGGAGACGCAGAGGCCAACTCGCCAGGTATGTGGTCAAATATTACCGCCGAGATGATAGGTCGGGTTAGGTTTGGTTATATTTCGTTATTAATGTATATGAAGGTTCCACGGAGACGTAGAGGCCAACCCGCCAGGAATGTTGTCAAATATTACCGCCGAGATGATGGGTTGGGTTAGGTTAGGTTATATTTCGTTATTGATGTATATGAAGGTCCCACGGAGACGTAGAGGCCAACTCGCCAAGATTGTTGCCAAATATTACCGCCGCGATGTTAGATTGGGCTAGGTTAGGTTATATTACGTTATTGATGTATATAAAGCTCCCACGGAGACGCAGAGGCCAACTCGCCAGGTATGTGGTCAAATATTACCGCCGAGATGACAGGTTGGGTTAGGTTAGGTTATATTTCGTTATTGATGTATATGAAGGTCCCACGGAGACGTAGAGGCCAACTCGCCAAGATTGTTGCCAAATATTACCGCCGCGATGTTAGATTGGGTTAGGTTAGGTTAGATTACGTTATGGTCGTATATAGAGGTCGCACGGAGACGTAGAGGCCAACAAGCCAGGAATGTTGCCAAATATTACCGCCGAGATGTGAGGATGGGTTAGGTTAGGTTATATTACGTTATTGATGTATATAAAGGTCCCACGGAGACGTAGAAGCCAACTCGCCAGGATTGTTGCCAAATATTACCGCCGCGATGTTAGATTGGGTTAGGTTAGGTTAGATTACGTTATTGTCGTATATAAAGGTCCCACGGAGACGTAGAGGACAACATGCCAGGAATGTTGGTCAAATATTACAGCCGCGATGTTAGATTGGGTTAGGTTAGGTTACATTACGTTATTGTTGTATATAAAGGTCCCATGGAGACGTAGAGACCAACTCGCCAGGAATGTTGTCAAATATTACCGCCGAGATGAAAGGTTGGGTTAGGTTAGGTTATATTACGTTATTGATTTATATGAAGGTCCCACGGAGACGTAGAGGCCAACTCGCCAAGATTGTTGCCAAATATTACCGCCGCGATGTTAGATTGGGTTAGGTTAGGTTAGATTACGTTATGGTCGTATATAGAGGTCCCACGGAGACGTAGACGCCAACAAGCCAGGAATGTTTGCCAAATATTACCGCCGAGATGTGAGGTTGGGTTGGGTTAGGTTATATTACGTTATTGATGTATATAAAGCTCCCACGGAGACGTAGAAGCCAACTCGCCAGGATTGTTGCCAAATATTACCGCCGCGATGTTAGATTGGGTTAGGTTAGGTTAGATTACGTTATTGTCGTATATAAAGGTCCCACGGAGACGTAGAGGCCAACATGCCAGGAATGTTGGTCAAATATTACAGCCGCGATGTTAGATTGGGTTAGGTTAGGTTATATTACGTTATTGTTGTATATAAAGGTCCCACGGAGACGTAGAGGCCAACGCGCTAGGAATGTTGTCAAATATTACCGCCGAGATGTTGGGTTGGGTTAGGTTAGGTTATATTTCGTTATTGATGTATATGAAGGTCCCACGGAGACGTAGAGGCCAACTCGCCAAGATTGTTGCCAAATATTACCGCCGCGATGTTAGATTGGGCTAGGTTAGGTTATATTACGTTATTGATGTATATAAAGCTCCCACGGAGACGCAGAGGCCAACTCGCCAGGTATGTGGTCAAATATTACCGCCGAGATGACAGGTTGGGTTAGGTTAGGTTATATTTCGTTATTGATGTATATGAAGGTCCCACGGAGACGTAGAGGCCAACTCGCCAAGATTGTTGCCAAATATTACCGCCGCGATGTTAGATTGGGTTAGGTTAGGTTAGATTACGTTATGGTCGTATATAGAGGTCGCACGGAGACGTAGAGGCCAACAAGCCAGGAATGTTGCCAAATATTACCGCCGAGATGTGAGGATGGGTTAGGTTAGGTTATATTACGTTATTGATGTATATAAAGGTCCCACGGAGACGTAGAAGCCAACTCGCCAGGATTGTTGCCAAATATTACCGCCGCGATGTTAGATTGGGTTAGGTTAGGTTAGATTACGTTATTGTCGTATATAAAGGTCCCACGGAGACGTAGAGGCCAACATGCCAGGAATGTTGGTCAAATATTACAGCCGCGATGTTAGATTGGGTTAGGTTAGGTTACATTACGTTATTGTTGTATATAAAGGTCCCATGGAGACGTAGAGACCAACTCGCCAGGAATGTTGTCAAATATTACCGCCGAGATGAAAGGTTGGGTTAGGTTAGGTTATATTACGTTATTGATTTATATGAAGGTCCCACGGAGACGTAGAGGCCAACTCGCCAAGATTGTTGCCAAATATTACCGCCGCGATGTTAGATTGGGTTAGGTTAGGTTAGATTACGTTATGGTCGTATATAGAGGTCCCACGGAGACGTAGACGCCAACAAGCCAGGAATGTTTGCCAAATATTACCGCCGAGATGTGAGGTTGGGTTGGGTTAGGTTATATTACGTTATTGATGTATATAAAGCTCCCACGGAGACGTAGAAGCCAACTCGCCAGGATTGTTGCCAAATATTACCGCCGCGATGTTAGATTGGGTTAGGTTAGGTTAGATTACGTTATTGTCGTATATAAAGGTCCCACGGAGACGTAGAGGCCAACATGCCAGGAATGTTGGTCAAATATTACAGCCGCGATGTTAGATTGGGTTAGGTTAGGTTATATTACGTTATTGTTGTATATAAAGGTCCCACGGAGACGTAGAGGCCAACGCGCTAGGAATGTTGTCAAATATTACCGCCGAGATGTTGGGTTGGGTTAGGTTAGGTTATATTACGTTCTTGATGTATATAAAGGTCCCACGCAGACGTAGAGGCCAACTCGCAAGGAGTGTTGTCAAATATTACAGCCGCGATGTTAGATTGGGCTAGGTTAGGTTATATTACGTTATTGATGTATATAAAGCTCACACGGAGACGTAGAGGCCAACTCGCCAGGTATGTGGTCAAATATTACCGCCGAGATGACAGGTTGGGTTAGGTTAGGTTATATTACGTTATTGATGTATATGAAGATCCCACGGAGACGCAGAGGCCAACTCGCCAGGTATGTGGTCAAATATTACCGCCGAGATGATAGGTCGGGTTAGGTTTGGTTATATTTCGTTATTAATGTATATGAAGGTTCCACGGAGACGTAGAGTCCAACTCGCCAGGAATGTTGTCAAATATTACAGCCGCGATGTTAGATTGGGTTACGCTAGGTTATATTACGTTATTGACGTATATAAAGGTCCCACGGAGACGTAGAGGCCAACATGCCAAGGATGATGCCAAATATTACCGCCGAAATGTTAGGTTGGGTTAGGTTAGGTTACATTACGTTATTGTTGTATATAAATGTCCCATGGAGACGTAGAGACCAACTCGCCAGGAATGTTGTCAAATATTACCGCCGAGATGAAAGGTTGGGTTAGGTTTGGTTATATTTCGTTATTAATGTATACGAAGGTTCCACGGAGACGTAGAGTCCAACTCGCCAGGAATGTTGTCAAATATTACAGCCGCGATGTTAGATTGGGTTACGCTAGGTTATATTACGTTATTGACGTATATAAAGGTCCCACGGAGACGTAGAGGCCAACATGCCAAGGATGATGCCAAATATTACCGCCGAAATGTTAGGTTGGGTTAGGTTAGGTTACATTACGTTATTGTTGTATAATAATGTCCCATGGAGACGTAGAGACCAACTCGCCAGGAATGTTGTCAAATACTACCGCCGAGATGAAAGGTTGGGTTAGGTTAGGTTATATTACGTTATTGATTTATATGAAGGACCCACGTAGACGTAGGGGCCAACTCGTCAGGAATATTGTCAAATATTACAGCCGAGATGATAGATTGGACTACCTTAGGTTATATTACGTTATTGATGTATATAAAGGTCCCACGGAGACGTAGAGGCCAACAAGCCAGGAATGTTGCCAAATATTGCCGCCGAAATGTTAGATTGGGTTAGGTTAGGTTAGATTACGTTATTGTCGTATATGAAGGTCCCACGGAGACGTAGGGGCCAACATGCCAGGAATGTTGGTCAAATATTACAGCCGCGATGTTAGATTGGGTTAGGTTAGGTTATATTACGTTATTGTTGTATATAAAGGTCCCACGGAGACGTAGAGGCCAACGCGCCAGGAATGTTGTCAAATATTACCGCCGATATGTTGGGTTCGGTTAGGTTAAGTTATATTACGTTCTTGATGTATATAAAGGTTCCACGGAGACGTAGAGTCCAACTCGCCAGGAATGTTGCCAAATATTACCGCCGAGAGGATAGGTTGGGTTAGGTTAGGTTATATTTTGTTACTGATGGATATGAAGGTCCCACGGAGACGTAGATGCCAACTCGCCGGGAATGCTGTCAAATAATAGCGCCGAGAGGTTAGGTTGGGTCAGGTTACGTTATATTACGTTATTGATGTATATGAAGATCCCACGTAGACGTAGAGGCCAACTCGCCAGATATGTGGTCAAATATTACCGCCGAGATGATAGGTTGGGTTAGGTTAGGTTATATTTCGTTATTGATGTATATGAAGGTCCCACGGAGACGTAGAGGCCAACTCGCCAGGAATGTAGGTCAAATATTACAGCCGCGATGTTAGATTGGGTTAGGTTAGGTTATATTACGTTATTGTTGTATATAAAGGTACCACGGAGACGTAGAGGCCAACGCGCTAGGAATGTTGTCAAATATTACCGCCGAGATGTTGGGTTGGGTTAGGTTAGGTTATATTACGTTCTTGATGTATATAAAGGTCCCACGCAGACGTAGAGGCCAACTCGCCAGGAGTGTTGTCAAATATTACAGCCGCGATGTTAGATTGGGCTAGGTTAGGTTATATTACGTTATTGATGTATATAAAGCTCCCACGGAGACGCAAAGGCCAACTCGCCAGGTATGTGGTCAAATATTACCGCCGAGATGACAGGTTGGGTTAGGTTAGGTTATATTACGTTATTGATGTATATGAAGATCCCACGGAGACGCAGAGGCCAACTCGCCAGGTATGTGGTCAAATATTACCGCCGAGATGATAGGTCGGGTTAGGTTTGGTTATATTTCGTTATTAATGTATATGAAGGTTCCACGGAGACGTAGAGTCCAACTCGCCAGGCATGTTGTCAAATATTACAGCCGCGATGTTTGATTGGGTTAGGTTAGGTTAGATTACGTTATTGTTGTATATAAAGGTCCCACGGAGACGTAGAGGCCAACGCGCCAGGAATGTTGTCAAATATTACCGCCGAGATGTTGGGTTGGGTTAGGTTACGTTATATTACGTTATTGATGTATATGAAGATCCCACGGAGGACGTAGAGGCCAACAAGCCAGGAATGTTGCCAAATATTACCGCCGAGAGGATAGGTTGGGTTAGGTTAGGTTATATTTCGTTACTGATGGATATGAAGGTCCCACGGAGACGTAGATGCCAACACGCCGGGAATGCTGTCAAATAATAGCGCCGAGAGGTTAGGTTGGGTCAGGTTAGGTTATATTACGTTATTGATGTATATGAAGGTCCCACGGAGACGTAGATGCCAACTCGCCGGGAATGCTGTCAAATAATAGCGCCGAGAGGTTAGGTTGGGTCAGGTTACGTTATATTACGTTATTGATGTATATGAAGATCCCACGGAGACGTAGAGGCCAACTCGCCAGGTATGTGGTCAAATATTACCGCCGAGATGATAGGTTGGGTTAGGTTAGGTTATATTTCGTTATTGATGTATATGAAGGTCCCACGGAGACGTAGAGGCCAACTCGCCAGGAATGTAAGTCAAATATTACAGCCGCGATGTTAGATTGGCTTAGGTTAGGTTATATTACGTTATTGTTGTATATAAAGGTCCCACGGAGACGTAGAGGCCAACGCGCCAGGAATGTTGTCAAATATTACCGCCGAGATGTTGGGTTGGGTTAGGTTAAGTTATATTACGTTCTTGATGTATATAAAGGTCCCACGCAGACGTAGAGGCCAACCCGCCAGGAATGTTGTCAAATATTACCGCCGAGATGATAGGTTGGGTTAGGTTAGGTTATATTTCGTTATTGATGTATATGAAGGTCCCACGGAGACGTAGAGGCCAACTCGCCAGGAATGTAGGTCAAATATTACAGCCGCGATGTTAGATTGGGTTAGGTCAGGTTATATTACGTAATTGTTGTATATAAAGGTTCCACGTAGACGTAGAGGCCAACTCGCCAGCAATGTTGTCAAATATTACCGCCGAGATGATAGGTTGGGTTAGGTTAGGTTATATTACGTTATTGATGTATATGAAGGACCCACGTAGACGTAGGGGCCAACTCGTCAGGAATGTTGTCAAATATTACAGCCGCGACGTTAGATTGGGCTAGGTTAGGTTATATTACGTTATTGATATGTATAAAGCTCCCACGGAGACGTAGAGGCCAACTCGCCAGGTATGTGGTCAAATATTACCGCCGAGATGATAGGTTGGGTTAGGTTAGGTTATATTACGTTATTGATGTATATGAAGATCCCACGGAGACGCAGAGGCCAACTCGCCAGGTATGTGGTCAAATATTACCGCCGAGATGATAGGTCGGGTTAGGTTTGGTTATATTTCGTTATTAATGTATATGAAGGTTGCACGGAGACGTAGAGTCCAACTCGCCAGGAATGTTGTCAAATATTACAGCCGCGATGTTTGATTGGGTTAGGTTAGGTTAGATTACGTTATTGTCGTATATAAAGGTCCCACGGAGACGTAGAGGCCAACATGCCAGGAATGTTGGTCAAATATTACAGCCGCGATGTTAGATTGGGTTAGGTTAGGTAATATTACGTTATTGATGTATATAAAGGCCCCACGGAGGACGTAGAGGCCAACAAGCCAGGAATGTTGCCAAATATTACCGCCGAGATGAAAGGTTGGGTTAGGTTAGGTTATATTACGTTATTGATTTATATGAAGGACCCACGTAGACGTAGGGGCCAACTCGTCACGAATATTGTCAAATATTACAGCCGAGATGATAGGTTGGATTACCTTAGGTTTTATTACGTTATTGATGTATATAAAGGTCCCACGGAGACGTAGAGGCCAACAAGCCAAGAATGTTGCCAAATATTGCCGCCGAAATGTTAGATTGGGTTAGGTTAGGTTAGATTACGTTATTGTCGTATATGAAGGTCCCACGGAGACGTAGAGGCCAACATGCCAGGAATGTTGGTCAAATATTACAGCCGCGATGTTAGATTCGGTTAGGTTAGGTTATATTACGTTATTGTTGTATATAAAGGTCCCACGGAGACGTAGAGGCCAACTCGCCAGGAATGTTGTCAAATATTACCTCCGAGATGATAGGTTGGGTTAGGTTAGGTTATATTACGTTATTGATTTATATGAAGAACCCACGTAGACGTAGGGTCCAACTCGTCAGGAATATTGTCAAATATTACCGCCGAGATGTTGGGTTGGGTTAGGTTAAGTTATATTACGTTCTTGATGTATATAAAGGTTCCACGGAGACGTAGAGTCCAACTCGCCAGGAATGTTGTCAAATATTACAGCCGCGATGCTAGATTGGGTTACGTTAGGGTATATTACGTTATTGACGTATATAAAGGTCCCACGGAGACGTAGAGGCCAACAAGCCAAGGATGTTGCCAAATATTACCGCCGAAATGTTAGGTTGGGTTAGGTTAGGTTATATTACTTTCTTGATGTATATAAAGGTCCCACGGAGACGTAGAGGCCAACAAGCCAGGAATGTTGCCAAATATTACCGCCGAAAGGATAGGTTGGGTTAGGTTAGGTTATATTTCGTTACTGATGGATATGAAGGTCCCACGGAGACGTAGATGCCAACTGGCCTGGAATGCTGTCAAATAATAGCGCCGAGAGGTTAGGTTGGGTCAGGTTAGGTTATATTACGTTATTGATGTATATGAAGGTCCCACGGAGACGTAGATGCCAACTCGCCGGGAATGCTGTCAAATAATAGCGCCGAGAGGTTAGATTGGGTCAGGTTAGGTTATATTACGTTATTGATGTATATGAAGCTCCCACGGAGACGTAGAGGCCAACTCGCCAGGTATGTGGTCAAATATTACCGCCGAGATGATAGGTTGGGTTAGGTTAGGTTATACTACGTTATTGATGTATATGAAGATCCCACGGAGACGTAGAGGCCAACTCGCCAGGTATGTGGTCAAATATTACCGCCGAGATGATAGGTTAGGTTAGGTTAGGTTATATTTCGTTATTGATGTATATGAAGGTCCCACGGAGACGTAGAGGCCAACTCGCCAGGAATGTAGGTCAAATATTACAGCCGCGATGTTAGATTGGGTTAGGTTAGGTTATATTACGTTATTGTTGTATATAAAGGTCCCACGGAGACGTAGAGGCCAACGCGCCAGGAATGTTGTCAAATATTACCGCCGAGATGTTGGGTTGGGTTAGGTTAGGTTATATTACGTTCTTGATGTATATAAAGGTCCCACGCAGACGTAGAGTCCAACTCGCCAGGAGTGTTGTCAAATATTACATCCGCGATGTTAGATTGGGCTAGGTTAGGTTATATTACGTTATTGATGTATATAAAGCTCCCACGGAAACGTAGAGGCCAACTCGCCAGGTATGTGGTCAAATATTACCGCCGAGATGATAGGTTGGGTTAGGTTAGGTTATATTACGTTATTGTTGTTTATAAAGGTCCCACGGAGACGTAGAGGCCAACGCGCCAGCAATGTTGTCAAATATTACCGCCGAGATGATAGGTTGGGTTAGTTTTGGTTATATTACGTTATTGATGTATATGAAGGACCCACGTAGACGTAGGGGCCAACTCGTCAGGAATATTGTCAAATTTTACCGCCGATATGATAGGTTGGATTAAGTTAGGTTATATTACGTTATTGGTGTATATAAAGGTCCCATGGAGACGTAGAAGCCAACAAGCCAGGAATGTTGCCAAATATTACCGCCGAGATGTGAGGTTGGGTTAGGTTAGGTTATATTACGTTATTGATGTATATAAAGGTCCGACGGAGACGTAGAAGCCAACTCGCCAGGATTGTTGCCAAATATTACCGCCGCGATGATAGGTTGGGTTAGGTTAGGTTATATTACGTTATTGATTTATATGAAGGACCCACGTAGACGTAGGGGCCAACTCGTCAGGAATGTTGTCAAATATTACAGCCGCGATGTTAGATTGGGCTAGGTTAGGTTATATTACGTTATTGATGTATATAAAGCTCCCACGGAGACGTAGAGGCCAACTCTCCAGTTATGTGGTCAAATATTACCGCCGAGATGATAGGTTGGGTTAGGTTAGGTTATATTACGTTATTCATGTATATGAAGATCCCACGGAGACGCAGAGGCCAACTCGCCAGGTATGTGGTCAAATATTACCGCCGAGATGATAGGTCGGGTTAGGTTTGTTTATATTTCGTTATTAATGTATACGAAGGTTCCACGGAGACGTAGAGTCCAACTCGCCAGGAATGTTGTCAAATATTACAGCCGCGATGTTAGATTGGGTTACGCTAGGTTATATTACGTTATTGACGTATATAAAGGTCCCACGGAGACGTAGAGGCCAACATGCCAAGGATGATGCCAAATATTACCGCCGAAATGTTAGGTTGGGTTAGGTTAGGTTACATTACGTTATTGTTGTATAATAATGTCCCATGGAGACGTAGAGACCAACTCGCCAGGAATGTTGTCAAATACTACCGCCGAGATGAAAGGTTGGGTTAGGTTAGGTTATATTACGTTATTGATTTATATGAAGGACCCACGTAGACGTAGGGGCCAACTCGTCAGGAATATTGTCAAATATTACAGCCGAGATGATAGGTTGGACTACCTTAGGTTATATTACGTTATTGATGTATATAAAGGTCCCACGGAGACGTAGAGGCCAACAAGCCAGGAATGTTGCCAAATATTGCCGCCGAAATGTTAGATTGGGTTAGGTTAGGTTAGATTACGTTATTGTCGTATATGAAGGTCCCACGGAGACGTAGGGGCCAACATGCCAGGAATGTTGGTCAAATATTACAGCCGCGATGTTAGATTGGGTTAGGTTAGGTTATATTACGTTATTGTTGTATATAAAGGTCCCACGGAGACGTAGAGGCCAACGCGCCAGGAATGTTGTCAAATATTACCGCCGATATGTTGGGTTGGGTTAGGTTAAGTTATATTACGTTCTTGATGTATATAAAGGTTCCACGGAGACGTAGAGTCCAACTCGCCAGGAATGTTGCCAAATATTACCGCCGAGAGGATAGGTTGGGTTAGGTTAGGTTATATTTTGTTACTGATGGATATGAAGGTCCCACGGAGACGTAGATGCCAACTCGCCGGGAATGCTGTCAAATAATAGCGCCGAGAGGTTAGGTTGGGTCAGGTTACGTTATATTACGTTATTGATGTATATGAAGATCCCACGTAGACGTAGAGGCCAACTCGCCAGATATGTGGTCAAATATTACCGCCGAGATGATAGGTTGGGTTAGGTTAGGTTATATTTCGTTATTGATGTATATGAAGGTCCCACGGAGACGTAGAGGCCAACTCGCCAGGAATGTAGGTCAAATATTACAGCCGCGATGTTAGATTGGGTTAGGTTAGGTTATATTACGTTATTGTTGTATATAAAGGTACCACGGAGACGTAGAGGCCAACGCGCTAGGAATGTTGTCAAATATTACCGCCGAGATGTTGGGTTGGGTTAGGTTAGGTTATATTACGTTCTTGATGTATATAAAGGTCCCACGCAGACGTAGAGGCCAACTCGCCAGGAGTGTTGTCAAATATTACAGCCGCGATGTTAGATTGGGCTAGGTTAGGTTATATTAAGTTATTGATGTATATAAAGCTCCCACGGAGACGCAAAGGCCAACTCGCCAGGTATGTGGTCAAATATTACCGCCGAGATGACAGGTTGGGTTAGGTTAGGTTATATTACGTTATTGATGTATATGAAGATCCCACGGAGACGCAGAGGCCAACTCGCCAGGTATGTGGTCAAATATTACCGCCGAGATGATAGGTCGGGTTAGGTTTGGTTATATTTCGTTATTAATGTATATGAAGGTTCCACGGAGACGTAGAGTCCAACTCGCCAGGCATGTTGTCAAATATTACAGCCGCGATGTTTGATTGGGTTAGGTTAGGTTAGATTACGTTATTGTTGTATATAAAGGTCCCACGGAGACGTAGAGGCCAACGCGCCAGGAATGTTGTCAAATATTACCGCCGAGATGTTGGGTTGGGTTAGGTTACGTTATATTACGTTATTGATGTATATGAAGATCCCACGGAGGACGTAGAGGCCAACAAGCCAGGAATGTTGCCAAATATTACCGCCGAGAGGATAGGTTGGGTTAGGTTAGGTTATATTTCGTTACTGATGGATATGAAGGTCCCACGGAGACGTAGATGCCAACACGCCGGGAATGCTGTCAAATAATAGCGCCGAGAGGTTAGGTTGGGTCAGGTTAGGTTATATTACGTTATTGATGTATATGAAGGTCCCACGGAGACGTAGATGCCAACTCGCCGGGAATGCTGTCAAATAATAGCGCCGAGAGGTTAGGTTGGGTCAGGTTACGTTATATTACGTTATTGATGTATATGAAGATCCCACGGAGACGTAGAGGCCAACTCGCCAGGTATGTGGTCAAATATTACCGCCGAGATGATAGGTTGGGTTAGGTTAGGTTATATTTCGTTATTGATGTATATGAAGGTCCCACGGAGACGTAGAGGCCAACTCGCCAGGAATGTAAGTCAAATATTACAGCCGCGATGTTAGATTGGCTTAGGTTAGGTTATATTACGTTATTGTTGTATATAAAGGTCCCACGGAGACGTAGAGGCCAACGCGCCAGGAATGTTGTCAAATATTACCGCCGAGATGTTGGGTTGGGTTAGGTTAAGTTATATTACGTTCTTGATGTATATAAAGGTCCCACGCAGACGTAGAGGCCAACCCGCCAGGAATGTTGTCAAATATTACCGCCGAGATGATAGGTTGGGTTAGGTTAGGTTATATTTCGTTATTGATGTATATGAAGGTCCCACGGAGACGTAGAGGCCAACTCGCCAGGAATGTAGGTCAAATATTACAGCCGCGATGTTAGATTGGGTTAGGTCAGGTTATATTACGTAATTGTTGTATATAAAGGTCCCACGTAGACGTAGAGGCCAACTCGCCAGCAATGTTGTCAAATATTACCGCCGAGATGATAGGTTGGGTTAGGTTAGGTTATATTACGTTATTGATGTATATGAAGGACCCACGTAGACGTAGGGGCCAACTCGTCAGGAATGTTGTCAAATATTACAGCCGCGACGTTAGATTGGGCTAGGTTAGGTTATATTACGTTATTGATATGTATAAAGCTCCCACGGAGACGTAGAGGCCAACTCGCCAGGTATGTGGTCAAATATTACCGCCGAGATGATAGGTTGGGTTAGGTTAGGTTATATTACGTTATTGATGTATATGAAGATCCCACGGAGACGCAGAGGCCAACTCGCCAGGTATGTGGTCAAATATTACCGCCGAGATGATAGGTCGGGTTAGGTTTGGTTATATTTCGTTATTAATGTATATGAAGGTTGCACGGAGACGTAGAGTCCAACTCGCCAGGAATGTTGTCAAATATTACAGCCGCGATGTTTGATTGGGTTAGGTTAGGTTAGATTACGTTATTGTCGTATATAAAGGTCCCACGGAGACGTAGAGGCCAACATGCCAGGAATGTTGGTCAAATATTACAGCCGCGATGTTAGATTGGGTTAGGTTAGGTAATATTACGTTATTGATGTATATAAAGGCCCCACGGAGGACGTAGAGGCCAACAAGCCAGGAATGTTGCCAAATATTACCGCCGAGATGAAAGGTTGGGTTAGGTTAGGTTATATTACGTTATTGATTTATATGAAGGACCCACGTAGACGTAGGGGCCAACTCGTCACGAATATTGTCAAATATTACAGCCGAGATGATAGGTTGGATTACCTTAGGTTTTATTACGTTATTGATGTATATAAAGGTCCCACGGAGACGTAGAGGCCAACAAGCCAAGAATGTTGCCAAATATTGCCGCCGAAATGTTAGATTGGGTTAGGTTAGGTTAGATTACGTTATTGTCGTATATGAAGGTCCCACGGAGACGTAGAGGCCAACATGCCAGGAATGTTGGTCAAATATTACAGCCGCGATGTTAGATTCGGTTAGGTTAGGTTATATTACGTTATTGTTGTATATAAAGGTCCCACGGAGACGTAGAGGCCAACTCGCCAGGAATGTTGTCAAATATTACCTCCGAGATGATAGGTTGGGTTAGGTTAGGTTATATTACGTTATTGATTTATATGAAGAACCCACGTAGACGTAGGGTCCAACTCGTCAGGAATATTGTCAAATATTACCGCCGAGATGTTGGGTTGGGTTAGGTTAAGTTATATTACGTTCTTGATGTATATAAAGGTTCCACGGAGACGTAGAGTCCAACTCGCCAGGAATGTTGTCAAATATTACAGCCGCGATGCTAGATTGGGTTACGTTAGGGTATATTACGTTATTGACGTATATAAAGGTCCCACGGAGACGTAGAGGCCAACAAGCCAAGGATGTTGCCAAATATTACCGCCGAAATGTTAGGTTGGGTTAGGTTAGGTTATATTACTTTCTTGATGTATATAAAGGTCCCACGGAGACGTAGAGGCCAACAAGCCAGGAATGTTGCCAAATATTACCGCCGAAAGGATAGGTTGGGTTAGGTTAGGTTATATTTCGTTACTGATGGATATGAAGGTCCCACGGAGACGTAGATGCCAACTGGCCTGGAATGCTGTCAAATAATAGCGCCGAGAGGTTAGGTTGGGTCAGGTTACGTTATATTACGTTATTGATGTATATGAAGATCCCACGTAGACGTAGAGGCCAACTCGCCAGATATGTGGTCAAATATTACCGCCGAGATGATAGGTTGGGTTAGGTTAGGTTATATTTCGTTATTGATGTATATGAAGGTCCCACGGAGACGTAGAGGCCAACTCGCCAGGAATGTAGGTCAAATATTACAGCCGCGATGTTAGATTGGGTTAGGTTAGGTTATATTACGTTATTGTTGTATATAAAGGTACCACGGAGACGTAGAGGCCAACGCGCTAGGAATGTTGTCAAATATTACCGCCGAGATGTTGGGTTGGGTTAGGTTAGGTTATATTACGTTCTTGATGTATATAAAGGTCCCACGCAGACGTAGAGGCCAACTCGCCAGGAGTGTTGTCAAATATTACAGCCGCGATGTTAGATTGGGCTAGGTTAGGTTATATTACGTTATTGATGTATATAAAGCTCCCACGGAGACGCAAAGGCCAACTCGCCAGGTATGTGGTCAAATATTACCGCCGAGATGACAGGTTGGGTTAGGTTAGGTTATATTACGTTATTGATGTATATGAAGATCCCACGGAGACGCAGAGGCCAACTCGCCAGGTATGTGGTCAAATATTACCGCCGAGATGATAGGTCGGGTTAGGTTTGGTTATATTTCGTTATTAATGTATATGAAGGTTCCACGGAGACGTAGAGTCCAACTCGCCAGGCATGTTGTCAAATATTACAGCCGCGATGTTTGATTGGGTTAGGTTAGGTTAGATTACGTTATTGTTGTATATAAAGGTCCCACGGAGACGTAGAGGCCAACGCGCCAGGAATGTTGTCAAATATTACCGCCGAGATGTTGGGTTGGGTTAGGTTACGTTATATTACGTTATTGATGTATATGAAGATCCCACGGAGGACGTAGAGGCCAACAAGCCAGGAATGTTGCCAAATATTACCGCCGAGATGAAAGGTTGGGTTAGGTTAGGTTATATTACGTTATTGATTTATATGAAGGACCCACGTAGACGTAGGGGCCAACTCGTCACGAATATTGTCAAATATTACAGCCGAGATGTTGGGTTGGGTTAGGTTAAGTTATATTACGTTCTTGATGTATATAAAGGTTCCACGGAGACGTAGAGTCCAACTCGCCAGGAATGTTGTCAAATATTACAGCCGCGATGCTAGATTGGGTTACGTTAGGGTATATTACGTTATTGACGTATATAAAGGTCCCACGGAGACGTAGAGGCCAACAAGCCAAGGATGTTGCCAAATATTACCGCCGAAATGTTAGGTTGGGTTAGGTTAGGTTATATTACTTTCTTGATGTATATAAAGGTCCCACGGAGACGTAGAGGCCAACAAGCCAGGAATGTTGCCAAATATTACCGCCGAAAGGATAGGTTGGGTTAGGTTAGGTTATATTTCGTTACTGATGGATATGAAGGTCCCACGGAGACGTAGATGCCAACTGGCCTGGAATGCTGTCAAATAATAGCGCCGAGAGGTTAGGTTGGGTCAGGTTAGGTTATATTACGTTATTGATGTATATGAAGGTCCCACGGAGACGTAGATGCCAACTCGCCGGGAATGCTGTCAAATAATAGCGCCGAGAGGTTAGATTGGGTCAGGTTAGGTTATATTACGTTATTGATGTATATGAAGCTCCCACGGAGACGTAGAGGCCAACTCGCCAGGTATGTGGTCAAATATTACCGCCGAGATGATAGGTTGGGTTAGGTTAGGTTATACTACGTTATTGATGTATATGAAGATCCCACGGAGACGTAGAGGCCAACTCGCCAGGTATGTGGTCAAATATTACCGCCGAGATGATAGGTTAGGTTAGGTTAGGTTATATTTCGTTATTGATGTATATGAAGGTCCCACGGAGACGTAGAGGCCAACTCGCCAGGAATGTAGGTCAAATATTACAGCCGCGATGTTAGATTGGGTTAGGTTAGGTTATATTACGTTATTGTTGTATATAAAGGTCCCACGGAGACGTAGAGGCCAACGCGCCAGGAATGTTGTCAAATATTACCGCCGAGATGTTGGGTTGGGTTAGGTTAGGTTATATTACGTTCTTGATGTATATAAAGGTCCCACGCAGACGTAGAGTCCAACTCGCCAGGAGTGTTGTCAAATATTACATCCGCGATGTTAGATTGGGCTAGGTTAGGTTATATTACGTTATTGATGTATATAAAGCTCCCACGGAAACGTAGAGGCCAACTCGCCAGGTATGTGGTCAAATATTACCGCCGAGATGATAGGTTGGGTTAGGTTAGGTTATATTACGTTATTGTTGTTTATAAAGGTCCCACGGAGACGTAGAGGCCAACGCGCCAGCAATGTTGTCAAATATTACCGCCGAGATGATAGGTTGGGTTAGTTTTGGTTATATTACGTTATTGATGTATATGAAGGACCCACGTAGACGTAGGGGCCAACTCGTCAGGAATATTGTCAAATTTTACCGCCGATATGATAGGTTGGATTAAGTTAGGTCATATTACGTTATTGGTGTATATAAAGGTCCCATGGAGACGTAGAAGCCAACAAGCCAGGAATGTTGCCAAATATTACCGCCGAGATGTGAGGTTGGGTTAGGTTAGGTTATATTACGTTATTGATGTATATAAAGGTCCGACGGAGACGTAGAAGCCAACTCGCCAGGATTGTTGCCAAATATTACCGCCGCGATGATAGGTTGGGTTAGGTTAGGTTATATTACGTTATTGATTTATATGAAGGACCCACGTAGACGTAGGGGCCAACTCGTCAGGAATGTTGTCAAATATTACAGCCGCGATGTTAGATTGGGCTAGGTTAGGTTATATTACGTTATTGATGTATATAAAGCTCCCACGGAGACGTAGAGGCCAACTCTCCAGTTATGTGGTCAAATATTACCGCCGAGATGATAGGTTGGGTTAGGTTAGGTTATATTACGTTATTCATGTATATGAAGATCCCACGGAGACGCAGAGGCCAACTCGCCAGGTATGTGGTCAAATATTACCGCCGAGATGATAGGTCGGGTTAGGTTTGTTTATATTTCGTTATTAATGTATATGAAGGTTCCACGGAGACGTAGAGTCCAACTCGCCAGGCATGTTGTCAAATATTACAGCCGCGATGTTTGATTGGGTTAGGTTAGGTTAGATTACGTTATTGTCGTATATAAAGGTCCCACGGAGACGTAGAGGCCAACATGCCAGGAATGTTGGTCAAATATTACAGCCGCGATGTTAGATTGGGTTAGGTTAGGTAATATTACGTTATTGATGTATATAAAGGCCCCACGGAGGACGTAGAGGCCAACAAGCCAGGAATGTTGCCAAATATTACCGCCGAGATGAAAGGTTGGGTTAGGTTAGGTTATATTACGTTATTGATTTATATGAAGGACCCACGTAGACGTAGGGGCCAACTCGTCACGAATATTGTCAAATATTACAGCCGAGATGATAGGTTGGATTACCTTAGGTTTTATTACGTTATTGATGTATATAAAGGTCCCACGGAGACGTAGAGGCCAACAAGCCAAGAATGTTGCCAAATATTGCCGCCGAAATGTTAGATTGGGTTAGGTTAGGTTAGATTACGTTATTGTCGTATATGAAGGTCCCACGGAGACGTAGAGGCCAACATGCCAGGAATGTTGGTCAAATATTACAGCCGCGATGTTAGATTCGGTTAGGTTAGGTTATATTACGTTATTGTTGTATATAAAGGTCCCACGGAGACGTAGAGGCCAACTCGCCAGGAATGTTGTCAAATATTACCTCCGAGATGATAGGTTGGGTTAGGTTAGGTTATATTACGTTATTGATTTATATGAAGAACCCACGTAGACGTAGGGTCCAACTCGTCAGGAATATTGTCAAATATTACCGCCGAGATGTTGGGTTGGGTTAGGTTAAGTTATATTACGTTCTTGATGTATATAAAGGTTCCACGGAGACGTAGAGTCCAACTCGCCAGGAATGTTGTCAAATATTACAGCCGCGATGCTAGATTGGGTTACGTTAGGGTATATTACGTTATTGACGTATATAAAGGTCCCACGGAGACGTAGAGGCCAACAAGCCAAGGATGTTGCCAAATATTACCGCCGAAATGTTAGGTTGGGTTAGGTTAGGTTATATTACTTTCTTGATGTATATAAAGGTCCCACGGAGACGTAGAGGCCAACAAGCCAGGAATGTTGCCAAATTTTACCGCCGAAAGGATAGGTTGGGTTAGGTTAGGTTATATTTCGTTACTGATGGATATGAAGGTCCCACGGAGACGTAGATGCCAACTGGCCTGGAATGCTGTCAAATAATAGCGCCGAGAGGTTAGGTTGGGTCAGGTTAGGTTATATTACGTTATTGATGTATATGAAGGTCCCACGGAGACGTAGATGCCAACTCGCCGGGAATGCTGTCAAATAATAGCGCCGAGAGGTTAGATTGGGTCAGGTTAGGTTATATTACGTTATTGATGTATATGAAGCTCCCACGGAGACGTAGAGGCCAACTCGCCAGGTATGTGGTCAAATATTACCGCCGAGATGATAGGTTGGGTTAGGTTAGGTTATACTACGTTATTGATGTATATGAAGATCCCACGGAGACGTAGAGGCCAACTCGCCAGGTATGTGGTCAAATATTACCGCCGAGATGATAGGTTAGGTTAGGTTAGGTTATATTTCGTTATTGATGTATATGAAGGTCCCACGGAGACGTAGAGGCCAACTCGCCAGGAATGTAGGTCAAATATTACAGCCGCGATGTTAGATTGGGTTAGGTTAGGTTATATTACGTTATTGTTGTATATAAAGGTCCCACGGAGACGTAGAGGCCAACGCGCCAGGAATGTTGTCAAATATTACCGCCGAGATGTTGGGTTGGGTTAGGTTAGGTTATATTACGTTCTTGATGTATATAAAGGTCCCACGCAGACGTAGAGTCCAACTCGCCAGGAGTGTTGTCAAATATTACATCCGCGATGTTAGATTGGGCTAGGTTAGGTTATATTACGTTATTGATGTATATAAAGCTCCCACGGAAACGTAGAGGCCAACTCGCCAGGTATGTGGTCAAATATTACCGCCGAGATGATAGGTTGGGTTAGGTTAGGTTATATTACGTTATTGTTGTTTATAAAGGTCCCACGGAGACGTAGAGGCCAACGCGCCAGCAATGTTGTCAAATATTACCGCCGAGATGATAGGTTGGGTTAGTTTTGGTTATATTACGTTATTGATGTATATGAAGGACCCACGTAGACGTAGGGGCCAACTCGTCAGGAATATTGTCAAATTTTACCGCCGATATGATAGGTTGGATTAAGTTAGGTTATATTACGTTATTGGTGTATATAAAGGTCCCATGGAGACGTAGAAGCCAACAAGCCAGGAATGTTGCCAAATATTACCGCCGAGATGTGAGGTTGGGTTAGGTTAGGTTATATTACGTTATTGATGTATATAAAGGTCCGACGGAGACGTAGAAGCCAACTCGCCAGGATTGTTGCCAAATATTACCGCCGCGATGATAGGTTGGGTTAGGTTAGGTTATATTACGTTATTGATTTATATGAAGGACCCACGTAGACGTAGGGGCCAACTCGTCAGGAATGTTGTCAAATATTACAGCCGCGATGTTAGATTGGGCTAGGTTAGGTTATATTACGTTATTGATGTATATAAAGCTCCCACGGAGACGTAGAGGCCAACTCTCCAGTTATGTGGTCAAATATTACCGCCGAGATGATAGGTTGGGTTAGGTTAGGTTATATTACGTTATTCATGTATATGAAGATCCCACGGAGACGCAGAGGCCAACTCGCCAGGTATGTGGTCAAATATTACCGCCGAGATGATAGGTCGGGTTAGGTTTGTTTATATTTCGTTATTAATGTATATGAAGGTTCCACGGAGACGTAGAGTCCAACTCGCCAGGCATGTTGTCAAATATTACAGCCGCGATGTTTGATTGGGTTAGGTTAGGTTAGATTACGTTATTGTTGTATATAAAGGTCCCACGGAGACGTAGAGGCCAACGCGCCAGGAATGTTGTCAAATATTACCGCCGAGATGTTGGGTTCGGTTAGGTTACGTTATATTACGTTATTGATGTATATGAAGATCCCACGGAGGACGTAGAGGCCAACAAGCCAGGAATGTTGCCAAATATTACCGCCGAGAGGATAGGTTGGGTTAGGTTAGGTTATATTTCGTTACTGATGGATATGAAGGTCCCACGGAGACGTAGATGCCAACACGCCGGGAATGCTGTCAAATAATAGCGCCGAGAGGTTAGGTTGGGTCAGGTTAGGTTATATTACGTTATTGATGTATATGAAGGTCCCACGGAGACGTAGATGCCAACTCGCCTGGAATGCTGTCACATAATAGCGCCGAGAGGTTAGGTTGGGTCAGGTTACGTTATATTACGTTATTGATGTATATGAAGATCCCACGGAGACGTAGAGGCCAACTGGCCAGGTATGTGGTCAAATATTACCGCCGAGATGATAGGTTGGGTTAGGTTAGGTTATATTTCGTTATTGATGTATATGAAGGTCCCACGGAGACGTAGAGGCCAACTCGCCAGGAATGTAAGTCAAATATTACAGCCGCGATGTTAGATTGGGTTAGGTTAGGTTATATTACGTTATTGTTGTATATAAAGGTCCCACGGAGACGTAGAGGCCAACGCGCCAGGAATGTTGTCAAATATTACCGCCGAGATGTTGGGTTGGGTTAGGTTAAGTTATATTACGTTCTTGATGTATATAAAGGTCCCACGCAGACGTAGAGGCCAACCCGCCAGGAATGTTGTCAAATATTACCGCCGAGATGATAGGTTGGGTTAGGTTAGGTTATATTTCGTTATTGATGTATATGAAGGTCCCACGGAGACGTAGAGGCCAACTCGCCAGGAATGTATGTCAAATATTACAGCCGCGATGTTAGATTGGGTTAGGTTAGGTTATATTACGTAATTGTTGTATATAAAGGTCCCACGTAGACGTAGAGGCCAACTCGCCAGCAATGTTGTCAAATATTACCGCCGAGATGATAGGTTGGGTTAGGTTAGGTTATATTACGTTATTGATGTATATGAAGGACCCACGTAGACGTAGGGGCCAACTCGTCAGGAATGTTGTCAAATATTACAGCCGCGACGTTAGATTGGGCTAGGTTAGGTTATATTACGTTATTGATATGTATAAAGCTCCCACGGAGACGTAGAGGCCAACTCGCCAGGTATGTGGTCAAATATTACCGCCGAGATGATAGGTTGGGTTAGGTTAGGTTATACTACGTTATTGATGTATATGAAGATCCCACGGAGACGCAGAGGCCAACTCGCCAGGTATGTGGTCAAATATTACCGCCGAGATGATAGGTCGGGTTAGGTTTGGTTATATTTCGTTATTAATGTATATGAAGGTTCCACGGAGACGTAGAGTCCAACTCGCCAGGAATGTTGTCAAATATTACAGCCGAGATGATAGGTTGGGTTAGGTTAGGTTATATTTCGTTATTGATGTATATGAAGGTCCCACGGAGACGTAGAGGCCAACTCGCCAGGAATGTATGTCAAATATTACAGCCGCGATGTTAGATTGGGTTAGGTTAGGTTATATTACGTAATTGTTGTATATAAAGGTCCCACGTAGACGTAGAGGCCAACTCGCCAGCAATGTTGTCAAATATTACCGCCGAGATGATAGGTTGGGTTAGGTTAGGTTATATTACGTTATTGATGTATATGAAGGACCCACGTAGACGTAGGGGCCAACTCGTCAGGAATGTTGTCAAATATTACAGCCGCGACGTTAGATTGGGCTAGGTTAGGTTATATTACGTTATTGATATGTATAAAGCTCCCACGGAGACGTAGAGGCCAACTCGCCAGGTATGTGGTCAAATATTACCGCCGAGATGATAGGTTGGGTTAGGTTAGGTTATACTACGTTATTGATGTATATGAAGATCCCACGGAGACGCAGAGGCCAACTCGCCAGGTATGTGGTCAAATATTACCGCCGAGATGATAGGTCGGGTTAGGTTTGGTTATATTTCGTTATTAATGTATATGAAGGTTCCACGGAGACGTAGAGTCCAACTCGCCAGGAATGTTGTCAAATATTACAGCCGCGATGTTTGATTGGGTTAGGTTAGGTTAGATTACGTTATTGTCGTATATAAAGGTCCCACGGAGACGTAGAGGCCAACATGCCAGGAATGTTGGTCAAATATTACAGCCGCGATGTTAGATTGGGTTAGGTTAGGTAATATTACGTTATTGATGTATATAAAGGCCCCACGGAGGACGTAGAGGCCAACAAGCCAGGAATGTTGCCAAATATTACCGCCGAGAGGATAGGTTGGGTTAGGTTAGGTTATATTTCGTTACTGATGGATATGAAGGTCCCACGGAGACGTAGATGCCAACACGCCGGGAATGCTGTCAAATAATAGCGCCGAGAGGTTAGGTTGGGTCAGGTTAGGTTGTATTACGTTATTGATGTATATGAAGGACCCACGTAGACGTAGGGGCCAACTCGTCAGGAATATTGTCAAATATTGCCGCCGATATGATAGGTTGGATTAGGTTAGGTTATATTACGTTATTGGTGTATATAAAGGTCCCACGGAGACGTAGAGGCCAACAAGCCAGGAATGTTGCCAAATACTACCGCCGAGATGTGAGGTTGGGATAGGTTAGGTTATATTACGTTATTGATGTATATAAAGGTCCGACGGAGACGTAGAAGCCAACTCGCCAGGATTGTTGCCAAATATTACCGCCGCGATGTTAGATTGGGTTAGGTTAGGTTAGATTACGTTATTGTCGTATATAAAGGTCCCACGGAGACGTAGAGTCCAACTCGCCAGGAATGTTGTCAAATATTACAGCCGCGATGTTTGATTGGGTTAGGTTAGGTTAGATTACGTTATTGTTGTATATAAAGGTCCCACGGAGACGTAGAGGCCAACAAGCCAGGAATGTTGCCAAATATTACCGCCGAGAGGATAGGTTGGGTTAGGTTAGGTTATATTTCGTTACTGATGGATATGAAGGTCCCACGGAGACGTAGATGCCAACACGCCGGGAATGCTGTCAAATAATAGCGCCGAGAGGTTAGGTTGGGTCAGGTTAGGTTATATTACGTTATTGATGTATATGAAGGTCCCACGGAGACGTAGATGCCAACTCGCCGGGAATGCTGTCAAATAATAGCGCCGAGAGGTTAGGTTGGGTCAGGTTACGTTATATTACGTTATTGATGTATATGAAGATCCCACGGAGACGTAGAGGCCAACTCGCCAGGTATGTGGTCAAATATTACCGCCGAGATGATAGGTTGGGTTAGGTTAGGTTATATTTCGTTATTGATGTATATGAAGGTCCCACGGAGACGTAGAGGCCAACTCGCCAGGAATGTAAGTCAAATATTACAGCCGAGAGGATAGGTTGGGTTAGGTTAGGTTATATTTCGTTACTGATGGATATCAAGGTCCCACGGAGACGTAGATGCCAACACGCCGGGAATGCTGTCAAATAATAGCGCCGAGAGGTTAGGTTGGGTCAGGTTAGGTTGTATTACGTTATTGATGTATATGAAGGACCCACGTAGACGTAGGGGCCAACTCGTCAGGAATATTGTCAAATATTACCGCCGATATGATAGGTTGGATTAGGTTAGGTTATATTACGTTATTGGTGTATATAAAGGTCCCACGGAGACGTAGAAGCCAACAAGCCAGGAATGTTGCCAAATATTACCGCCGAGATGTGAGGTTGGGTTAGGTTAGGTTATATTACGTTATTGATGTATATAAAGGTCCGACGGAGACGTAGAAGCCAACTCGCCAGGATTGTTGCCAAATATTACCGCCGCGATGTTAGATTGGGTTAGGTTAGGTTAGATTACGTTATTGTCGTATATAAAGGTCCCACGGAGACGTAGAGGCCAACATGCCAGGAATGTTGGTCAAATATTACAGCCGCGATGTTAGATTGGGTTAGGTTAGGTTATATTACGTTATTGTTGTATATAAAGGTCCCACGGAGACGTAGAGGCCAACTCGCCAGGAATGTTGTCACATATTACCGCCGAAATGATAGGTTGGGTTAGGTTAGGTTATATTACGTTATTGTTGTATATAAAGGTCCCACGGAGACGTAGAGGCCAACGCGCCAGGAATGTTGTCAAATATTACCGCCGAGATGTTGGGTTGGGTTAGGTTAAGTTATATTACGTTCTTGATGTATATAAAGGTCCCACGCAGACGTAGAGGCCAACTCGCCAGGTATGTGGTCAAATATTACCGCCGAGATGATAGGTTGGGTTAGGTTAGGTTATATTTCGTTATTGATGTATATGAAGGTCCCACGGAGACGTAGAGGCCAACTCGCCAGGAATGTAAGTCAAATATTACAGCCGCGATGTTAGATTGGGTTAGGTTAGGTTATATTACGTTATTGTTGTATATAAAGGTCCCACGGAGACGTAGAGGCCAACGCGCCAGGAATGTTGTCAAATATTACCGCCGAGATGATAGGTTGGGTTAGGTTAGGTTATATTTCGTTATTGATGTATATGAAGGTCCCACGGAGACGTAGAGGCCAACTCGCCAGGAATGTAGGTCAAATATTACAGCCGCGATGTTAGATTGGGTTAGGTTAGGTTAGATTACGTTATTGTCGTATATAAAGGTCCCACGGAGACGTAGAGGCCAACATGCCAGGAATGTTGTCAAATATTACCGCCGAGATGATGGGTTGGGTTAGGTTAGGTTATATTACGTTATTGATTCATATGAAGGACCCACGTAGACGTAGGGGCCAACTCGTCAGGAATGTTGTCAAATATTACAGCCGCGATGTTAGATTGGGCTAGGTTAGGTTATATTACGTTATTGATGTATATAAAGCTCCCACGGAGACGTAGAGGCCAACTCGCCAGGTATGTGGTCAAATATTACCGCCGAGATGATAGGTTGGGTTAGGTTAGGTTATATTACGTTATTGATGTATATGAAGATCCCACGGAGACGCAGAGGCCAACTCGCCAGGTATGTGGTCAAATATTACCGCCGAGATGATAGGTCGGGTTAGGTTTGGTTATATTTCGTTATTAATGTATATGAAGGTTCCACGGAGACGTAGAGTCCAACTCGCCAGGAATGTTGTCAAATATTACAGCCGCGATGTTAGATTGGGTTAGGTTAGGTTAGATTACGTTATTGTTGTATGTAAAGGTCCCACGGAGACGTAGAGGCCAACGAGCCAGGAATGTTGTCAAATATTACCGCCGAGATGTTGGGTTGGGTTAGGTTAAGTTATATTACGTTCTTGATGTATATAAAGGTCCCACGCAGACGTAGAGGCCAACCCGCCAGGAATGTTGTCAAATATTACCGCCGAGATGATAGGTTGGGTTAGGTTGGGTTATATTTCGTTATTGATGTATATGAAGGTCCCACGGAGACTTTGAGGCCAACTCGCCAGGAATGTAGGTCAAATATTACAGCCGCGATGTTAGATTGGGTTAGGTTAGGTTATATTACGTTATTGTTGTTTATAAAGGTCCCACGGAGACGTAGAGGCCAACGCGCCAGCAATGTTGTCAAATATTACCGCCGAGATGATAGGTTGGGTTAGTTTAGGTTATATTACGTTATTGATGTATATGAAGGACCCACGTAGACGTAGGGGCCAACTCGTCAGGAATATTGTCAAATATTACCGCCGATATGATAGGTTGGATTAGGTTAGGTTATATTACGTTATTGGTGTATATAAAGGTCCCACGGAGACGTAGAAGCCAACAAGCCAGGAATGTTGCCAAATATTACCGCCGAGATGTGAGGTTGGGTTAGGTTAGGTTATATTACGTTATTGATGTATATAAAGGTCCGACGGAGACGTAGAAGCCAACTCGCCAGGATTGTTGCCAAATATTACCGCCGAGATGTTGGGTTGGGTTAGGTTAAGTTATATTACGTAATTGTTGTATATAAAGGTCCCACGTAGACGTAGAGGCCAACTCGCCAGCAATGTTGTCAAATATTACCGCCGAGATGATAGGTTGGGTTAGGTTAGGTTATATTACGTTATTGATGTATATGAAGGACCCACGTAGACGTAGGGGCCAACTCGTCAGGAATGTTGTCAAATATTACAGCCGCGACGTTAGATTGGGCTAGGTTAGGTTATATTACGTTATTGATATGTATAAAGCTCCCACGGAGACGTAGAGGCCAACTCGCCAGGTATGTGGTCAAATATTACCGCCGAGATGATAGGTTGGGTCAGGTTAGGTTGTATTACGTTATTGATGTATATGAAGGACCCACGTAGACGTAGAGGCCAACTCGCCAGGTATGTGGTCAAATATTACCGCCGAGATGATAGGTTGGGTTAGGTTAGGTTATATTTCGTTATTGATGTATATGAAGGTCCCACGGAGACGTAGAGGCCAACTCGCCAGGAATGTAAGTCAAATATTACAGCCGAGAGGATAGGTTGGGTTAGGTTAGGTTATATTTCGTTACTGATGGATATGAAGGTCCCACGGAGACGTAGATGCCAACACGCCGGGAATGCTGTCAAATAATAGCGCCGAGAGGTTAGGTTGGGTCAGGTTAGGTTGTATTACGTTATTGATGTATATGAAGGACCCACGTAGACGTAGGGGCCAACTCGTCAGGAATATTGTCAAATATTGCCGCCGATATGATAGGTTGGATTAGGTTAGGTTATATTACGTTATTGGTGTATATGAAGGTCCCACGGAGACGTAGAGGCCAACAAGCCAGGAATGTTGCCAAATATTACCGCCGAGATGTGAGGTTGGGATAGGTTAGGTTATATTACGTTATTAATGTATATAAAGGTCCGACGGAGACGTAGAAGCCAACTCGCCAGGATTGTTGCCAAATATTACCGCCGCGATGTTAGATTGGGTTAGGTTAGGTTAGATTACGTTATTGTCGTATATAAAGGTCCCACGGAGACGTATAGGCCAACATGCCAGGAATGTTGTCACATATTACCGCCGAGATGATAGGTCGGGTTAGGTTTGGTTATATTTCGTTATTAATGTATATGAAGGTTCCACGGAGACGTAGAGTCCAACTCGCCAGGAATGTTGTCAAATATTACAGCCGCGATGTTAGATTGGGTTAGGTTAGGTTAGATTACGTTATTGTTGTATGTAAAGGTCCCACGGAGACGTAGAGGCCAACGAGCCAGGAATGTTGTCAAATATTACCGCCGAGATGTTGGGTTGGGTTAGGTTAAGTTATATTACGTTCTTGATGTATATAAAGGTCCCACGCAGACGTAGAGGCCAACCCGCCAGGAATGTTGTCAAATATTACCGCCGAGATGATAGGTTGGGTTAGGTTGGGTTATATTTCGTTATTGATGTATATGAAGGTCCCACGGAGACTTTGAGGCCAACTCGCCAGGAATGTAGGTCAAATATTACAGCCGCGATGTTAGATTGGGTTAGGTTAGGTTATATTACGTTATTGTTGTTTATAAAGGTCCCACGGAGACGTAGAGGCCAACGCGCCAGCAATGTTGTCAAATATTACCGCCGAGATGATAGGTTGGGTTAGTTTAGGTTATATTACGTTATTGATGTATATGAAGGACCCACGTAGACGTAGGGGCCAACTCGTCAGGAATATTGTCAAATATTACCGCCGATATGATAGGTTGGATTAGGTTAGGTTATATTACGTTATTGGTGTATATAAAGGTCCCACGGAGACGTAGAAGCCAACAAGCCAGGAATGTTGCCAAATATTACCGCCGAGATGTGAGGTTGGGTTAGGTTAGGTTATATTACGTTATTGATGTATATAAAGGTCCGACGGAGACGTAGAAGCCAACTCGCCAGGATTGTTGCCAAATATTACCGCCGAGATGTTGGGTTGGGTTAGGTTAAGTTATATTACGTAATTGTTGTATATAAAGGTCCCACGTAGACGTAGAGGCCAACTCGCCAGCAATGTTGTCAAATATTACCGCCGAGATGATAGGTTGGGTTAGGTTAGGTTATATTACGTTATTGATGTATATGAAGGACCCACGTAGACGTAGGGGCCAACTCGTCAGGAATGTTGTCAAATATTACAGCCGCGACGTTAGATTGGGCTAGGTTAGGTTATATTACGTTATTGATATGTATAAAGCTCCCACGGAGACGTAGAGGCCAACTCGCCAGGTATGTGGTCAAATATTACCGCCGAGATGATAGGTTGGGTCAGGTTAGGTTGTATTACGTTATTGATGTATATGAAGGACCCACGTAGACGTAGAGGCCAACTCGCCAGGTATGTGGTCAAATATTACCGCCGAGATGATAGGTTGGGTTAGGTTAGGTTATATTTCGTTATTGATGTATATGAAGGTCCCACGGAGACGTAGAGGCCAACTCGCCAGGAATGTAAGTCAAATATTACAGCCGAGAGGATAGGTTGGGTTAGGTTAGGTTATATTTCGTTACTGATGGATATGAAGGTCCCACGGAGACGTAGATGCCAACACGCCGGGAATGCTGTCAAATAATAGCGCCGAGAGGTTAGGTTGGGTCAGGTTAGGTTGTATTACGTTATTGATGTATATGAAGGACCCACGTAGACGTAGGGGCCAACTCGTCAGGAATATTGTCAAATATTGCCGCCGATATGATAGGTTGGATTAGGTTAGGTTATATTACGTTATTGGTGTATATGAAGGTCCCACGGAGACGTAGAGGCCAACAAGCCAGGAATGTTGCCAAATATTACCGCCGAGATGTGAGGTTGGGATAGGTTAGGTTATATTACGTTATTAATGTATATAAAGGTCCGACGGAGACGTAGAAGCCAACTCGCCAGGATTGTTGCCAAATATTACCGCCGCGATGTTAGATTGGGTTAGGTTAGGTTAGATTACGTTATTGTCGTATATAAAGGTCCCACGGAGACGTAGAGGCCAACATGCCAGGAATGTTGGTCAAATATTACAGCCGCGATGTTAGATTGGGTTAGGTTAGGTTATATTACGTTATTGTTGTATATAAAGGTCCCACGGAGACGTAGAGGCCAACTCGCCAGGAATGTTGTCACATATTACCGCCGAAATGATAGGTTGGGTTAGGTTAGGTTATATTACGTTATTGTTGTATATAAAGGTCCCACGGAGACGTAGAGGCCAACGCGCCAGGAATGTTGTCAAATATTACCGCCGAGATGTTGGGTTGGGTTAGGTTAAGTTATATTACGTTCTTGATGTATATAAAGGTCCCACGCAGACGTAGAGGCCAACTCGCCAGGTATGTGGTCAAATATTACCGCCGAGATGATAGGTTGGGTTAGGTTAGGTTATATTTCGTTATTGATGTATATGAAGGTCCCACGGAGACGTAGAGGCCAACTCGCCAGGAATGTAAGTCAAATATTACAGCCGCGATGTTAGATTGGGTTAGGTTAGGTTATATTACGTTATTGTTGTATATAAAGGTCCCACGGAGACGTAGAGGCCAACGCGCCAGGAATGTTGTCAAATATTACCGCCGAGATGTTGGGTTGGGTTAGGTTAAGTTATATTACGTTCTTGATGTATATAAAGGTCCCACGCAGACGTAGAGGCCAACAAGCCAGGAATGTTGTCAAATATTACCGCCGGGATGATAGGTTGGGTTAGGTTAGGTTATATTTCGTTATTGATGTATATGAAGGTCCCACGGAGACGTAGAGGCCAACTCGCCAGGAATGTAGGTCAAATATTACAGCCGCGATGTTAGATTGGGTTAGGTTAGGTTAGATTACGTTATTGTCGTATATAAAGGTCCCACGGAGACGTAGAGGCCAACATGCCAGGAATGTTGGTCAAATATTACAGCCGCGATGTTAGATTGGGTTAGGTTAGGTTATATTACGTTATTGTTGTATATAAAGGTCCCACGGAGACGTAGAGGCCAACTCGCCAGGAATGTTGTCACATATTACCGCCGAAATGATAGGTTGGGTTAGGTTAGGTTATATTACGTTATTGTTGTATATAAAGGTCCCACGGAGACGTAGAGGCCAACGCGCCAGGAATGTTGTCAAATATTACCGCCGAGATGTTGGGTTGGGTTAGGTTAAGTTATATTACGTAATTGTTGTATATAAAGGTCCCACGTAGACGTAGAGGCCAACTCGCCAGCAATGTTGTCAAATATTACCGCCGAGATGATAGGTTGGGTTAGGTTAGGTTATATTACGTTATTGATGTATATGAAGGACCCACGTAGACGTAGGGGCCAACTCGTCAGGAATGTTGTCAAATATTACAGCCGCGACGTTAGATTGGGCTAGGTTAGGTTATATTACGTTATTGATATGTATAAAGCTCCCACGGAGACGTAGAGGCCAACTCGCCAGGTATGTGGTCAAATATTACCGCCGAGATGATAGGTTGGGTTAGGTTAGGTTATATTACGTTATTGATGTATATGAAGATCCCACGGAGACGCAGAGGCCAACTCGCCAGGTATGTGGTCAAATATTACCGCCGAGATGATAGGTCGGGTTAGGTTTGGTTATATTTCGTTATTAATGTATATGAAGGTTCCACGGAGACGTAGAGTCCAACTCGCCAGGAATGTTGTCAAATATTACAGCCGCGATGTTTGATTGGGTTAGGTTAGGTTAGATTACGTTATTGTCATATATAAAGGTCCCACGGAGACGTAGAGGCCAACATGCCAGGAATGTTGGTCAAATATTACAGCCGCGATGTTAGATTGGGTTAGGTTAGGTAATATTACGTTATTGATGTATATAAAGGCCCCACGGAGGACGTAGAGGCCAACAAGCCAGGAATGTTGCCAAATATTACCGCCGAGAGGATAGGTTGGGTTAGGTTAGGTTATATTTCGTTACTGATGGATATGAAGGTCCCACGGAGACGTAGATGCCAACACGCCGGGAATGCTGTCAAATAATAGCGCCGAGAGGTTAGGTTGGGTCAGGTTAGGTTGTATTACGTTATTGATGTATATGAAGGACCCACGTAGACGTAGGGGCCAACTCGTCAGGAATATTGTCAAATATTGCCGCCGATATGATAGGTTGGATTAGGTTAGGTTATATTACGTTATTGATGTATATAAAGGTCCCACGGAGACGTAGAGGCCAACAAGCCAGGAATGTTGCCAAATATTACCGCCGAGATGTGAGGTTGGGATAGGTTAGGTTATATTACGTTATTGATGTATATAAAGGTCCGACGGAGACGTAGAAGCCAACTCGCCAGGATTGTTGCCAAATATTACCGCCGCGATGTTAGATTGGGTTAGGTTAGGTTAGATTACGTTATTGTCGTATATAAAGGTCCCACGGAGACGTAGAGGCCAACATGCCAGGAATGTTGTCACATATTACCGCCGAGATGATAGGTTGGGTTAGGTTAGGTTATATTACGTTATTGATTCATATGAAGGACCCACGTAGACGTAGGGGCCAACTCGTCAGGAATGTTGTCAAATATTACAGCCGCGATGTTAGATTGGGCTAGGTTAGGTTATATTACGTTATTGATGTATATAAAGCTCCCACGGAGACGTAGAGGCCAACTCGCCAGGTATGTGGTCAAATATTACCGCCGAGATGATAGGTTGGGTTAGGTTAGGTTATATTACGTTATTGATGTATATGAAGATCCCACGGAGACGCAGAGGCCAACTCGCCAGGTATGTGGTCAAATATTACCGCCGAGATGATAGGTCGGGTTAGGTTTGGTTATATTTCGTTATTAATGTATATGAAGGTTCCACGGAGACGTAGAGTCCAACTCGCCAGGAATGTTGTCAAATATTACAGCCGCGATGTTTGATTGGGTTAGGTTAGGTTAGATTACGTTATTGTTGTATATAAAGGTCCCACGGAGACGTAGAGGCCAACGAGCCAGGAATGTTGTCAAATATTACCGCCGAGATGTTGGGTTGGGTTAGGTTAAGTTATATTACGTTCTTGATGTATATAAAGGTCCCACGCAGACGTAGAGGCCAACCCGCCAGGAATGTTGTCAAATATTACCGCCGAGATGATAGGTTGGGTTAGGTTGGGTTATATTTCGTTATTGATGTATATGAAGGTCCCACGGAGACTTTGAGGCCAACTCGCCAGGAATGTAGGTCAAATATTACAGCCGCGATGTTAGATTGGGTTAGGTTAGGTTATATTACGTTATTGTTGTTTATAAAGGTCCCACGGAGACGTAGAGGCCAACGCGCCAGCAATGTTGTCAAATATTACCGCCGAGATGATAGGTTGGGTTAGTTTAGGTTATATTACGTTATTGATGTATATGAAGGACCCACGTAGACGTAGGGGCCAACTCGTCAGGAATATTGTCAAATAATACCGCCGATATGATAGGTTGGATTAGGTTAGGTTATATTACGTTATTGGTGTATATAAAGGTCCCACGGAGACGTAGAAGCCAACAAGCCAGGAATGTTGCCAAATATTACAGCCGCGATGTTAGATTGGGTTAGGTTAGGTTATATTACGTTATTGTTGTATATAAAGGTCCCACGGAGACGTAGAGGCCAACTTGCCAGGAATGTTGTCACATATTACCGCCGAGATGATAGGTTGGGTTAGGTTAGGTTATATTACATTATTGATTTATATGAAGGACCCACGGAGACGTAGAGGCCAACTCGCCAGGTATGTGGTCAAATATTACCGCCGAGATGATAGGTTGGGTTAGGTTAGGTTATATTACGTTATTGATGTATATGAAGATCCCACGGAGACGCAGAGGCCAACTCGCCAGGTATGTGGTCAAATATTACCGCCGAGATGATAGGTCGGGTTAGGTTTGGTTATATTTCGTTATTAATGTATATGAAGGTTCCACGGAGACGTAGAGTCCAACTCGCCAGGAATGTTGTCAAATATTACAGCCGCGATGTTTGATTGGGTTAGGTTAGGTTAGATTACGTTATTGTTGTATATAAAGGTCCCACGGAGACGTAGAGGCCAACGCGCCAGGAATGTTGTCAAATATTACCGCCGAGATGTTGGGTTGGGTTAGGTTACGTTATATTACGTTATTGATGTATATGAAGATCCCACGGAGGACGTAGAGGCCAACAAGCCAGGAATGTTGCCAAATATTACCGCCGAGAGGATAGGTTGGGTTAGGTTAGGTTATATTTCGTTACTGATGGATATGAAGGTCCCACGGAGACGTAGATGCCAACACGCCGGGAATGCTGTCAAATAATAGCGCCGAGAGGTTAGGTTGGGTCAGGTTAGGTTATATTACGTTATTGATGTATATGAAGGACCCACGTAGACGTAGGGGCCAACTCGTCAGGAATGTTGTCAAATATTACAGCCGCGACGTTAGATTGGGCTAGGTTAGGTTATATTACGTTATTGATATGTATAAAGCTCCCACGGAGACGTAGAGGCCAACTCGCCAGGTATGTGGTCAAATATTACCGCCGAGATGATAGGTTGGGTTAGGTTAGGTTATGTTACGTTATTGATGTATATGAAGATCCCACGGAGACGCAGAGGCCAACTCGCCAGGTATGTGGTCAAATATTACCGCCGAGATGATAGGTCGGGTTAGGTTTGGTTATATTTCGTTATTAATGTATATGAAGGTTCCACGGAGACGTAGAGTCCAACTCGCCAGGAATGTTGTCAAATATTACAGCCGCGATGTTTGATTGGGTTAGGTTAGGTTAGATTACGTTATTGTCGTATATAAAGGTCCCACGGAGACGTAGAGGCCAACATGCCAGGAATGTTGGTCAAATATTACAGCCGCGATGTTAGATTGGGTTAGGTTAGGTAATATTACGTTATTGATGTATATAAAGGCCCCACGGAGGACGTAGAGGCCAACAAGCCAGGAATGTTGCCAAATATTACCGCCGAGAGGATAGGTTGGGTTAGGTTAGGTTATATTTCGTTACTGATGGATATGAAGGTCCCACGGAGACGTAGATGCCAACACGCCGGGAATGCTGTCAAATAATAGCGCCGAGAGGTTAGGTTGGGTCAGGTTAGGTTGTATTACGTTATTGATGTATATGAAGGACCCACGTAGACGTAGGGGCCAACTCGTCAGGAATATTGTCAAATATTGCCGCCGATATGATAGGTTGGATTAGGTTAGGTTATATTACGTTATTGGTGTATATAAAGGTCCCACGGAGACGTAGAGGCCAACAAGCCAGGAATGTTGCCAAATATTACCGCCGAGATGTGAGGTTGGGATAGGTTAGGTTATATTACGTTATTGATGTATATAAAGGTCCGACGGAGACGTAGAAGCCAACTCGCCAGGATTGTTGCCAAATATTACCGCCACGATGTTAGATTGGGTTAGGTTAGGTTAGATTACGTTATTGTCGTATATAAAGGTCCCACGGAGACGTAGAGGCCAACATGCCAGGAATGTTGTCACATATTACCGCCGAGATGATAGGTTGGGTTAGGTTAGGTTATATTACGTTATTGATTCATATGAAGGACCCACGTAGACGTAGGGGCCAACTCGTCAGGAATGTTGTCAAATATTACAGCCGCGATGTTAGATTGGGCTAGGTTAGGTTATATTACGTTATTGATGTATATAAAGCTCCCACGGAGACGTAGAGGCCAACTCGCCAGGTATGTGGTCAAATATTACCGCCGAGATGATAGGTTGGGTTAGGTTAGGTTATATTACGTTATTGATGTATATGAAGGTCCCACGGAGACGTAGAGGCCAACTCGCCAGGAATGTAGGTCAAATATTACAGCCGCGATGTTAGATTGGTTTAGGTTAGGTTATATTACGTTATTGTTGTATATAAAGGTCCCACGGAGACGTAGAGGCCAACGCGCCAGGAATGTTGTCAAATATTACCGCCGAGATGTTGGGTTGGGTTAGGTTAAGTTATATTACGTTCTTGATGTATATAAAGGTCCCACGCAGACGTAGAGGCCAACCCGCCAGGAATGTTGTCAAATATTACCGCCGAGATGATAGGTTGGGTTAGGTTAGGTTATATTTCGTTATTGATGTATATGAAGGTCCCACGGAGTCGTAGAGGCCAACTGGCCAGGAATGTAGGTCAAATATTACAGCCGCGATGTTAGATTGGGTTAGGTTAGGTTATATTACGTTATTGTTGTATATAAAGGTCCCACGGAGACGTAGAGGCCAACGCGCCAGGAATGTTGTCAAATATTACCGCCGAGATGTTGGGTTGGGTTAGGTTAAGTTATATTACGTTCTTGATGTATATAAAGGTCCCACGCAGACGTAGAGGCCAACCCGCCAGGAATGTTGTCAAATATTACCGCCGAGATGATAGGTTGGGTTAGGTTAGGTTATATTTCGTTATTGATGTATATGAAGGTCCCACGGAGACGTAGAGGCCAACTCGCCAGGAATGTAGGTCAAATATTACAGCCGCGATGTTAGATTGGGTTAGGTTAGGTTATATTACGTTATTGTTGTATATAAAGGTCCCACGGAGACGTAGAGGCCAACGCGCCAGGAATGTTGTCAAATATTACCGCCGAGATGATAGGTTGGGTTAGGTTAGGTTATATTACGTTATTGATGTATATGAAGATCCCACGGAGACGCAGAGGCCAACTCGCCAGGTATGTGGTCAAATATTACCGCCGAGAAGATAGGTCGGGTTAGGTTTGGTTATATTTCGTTATTAATGTATATGAAGTTTCCACGGAGACGTAGAGTCCAACTCGCCAGGAATGTTGTCAAATATTACAGCCGCGATGTTTGATTGGGTTAGGTTAGGTTAGATTACGTTATTGTCGTATATAAAGGTCCCACGGAGACGTAGATGCCAACTCGCCGGGAATGCTGTCAAATAATAGCGCCGAGAGGTTAGGTTGGGTCAGGTTACGTTATATTACGTTATTGATGTATATGAAGATCCCACGGAGACGTAGAGGCCAACTCGCCAGGTATGTGGTCAAATATTACCGCCGAGATGATAGGTTGGGTTAGGTTAGGTTATATTTCGTTATTGATGTACATGAAGGTCCCACGGAGACGTAGAGACCAACTCGCCAGGAATGTAGGTCAAATATTACAGCCGCGATGTTAGATTGGGTTAGGTTAGGTTATATTACGTTATTGTTGTATATAAAGGTCCCACGGAGACGTAGGGGCCAACGCGCCAGGAATGTTGTCAAATATTACCGCCGAGATGTTGGGTTGGGTTAGGTTAAGTTATATTACGTTCTTGATGTATATAAAGGTCCCACGCAGACGTAGAGGCCAACCCGCCAGGAATGTTGTCAAACATTACCGCCGAGATGATAGGTTGGGTTAGATTAGGTTATATTTCGTTATTGATGTATATGAAGGTCCCACGGAGACGTAGAGGCCAACTCGCCAGGAATGTAGGTCAAATATTACAGCCGCGATGTTAGATTGGGTTAGGTTAGGTTATATTACGTTATTGTTGTATATAAAGGTCCCACGTAGACGTAGAGGCCAACTCGCCAGCAATGTTGTCAAATATTACCGCCGAGATGATAGGTTGGGTTAGGTTAGGTTACATTACGTTATTGATGTACATGAAGGACCCACGTAGACGTAGGGGCCAACTCGTCAGGAATGTTGTCAAATATTACAGCCGCGACGTTAGATTGGGCTAGGTTAGGTTATATTACGTTATTGATATATATAAAGCTCCCACGGAGACGTAGAGGCCAACTCGCCAGGTATGTGGTCAAATATTACCGCCGAGATGATAGGTTGGGTTAGGTTAGGTTATATTACGTTATTGATGTATATGAAGATCCCACGGAGACGCAGAGGCCAACTCGCCAGGTATGTGGTCAAATATTACCGCCGAGATGATAGGTCGGGTTAGGTTTGGTTATATTTCGTTATTAATGTATATGAAGCTTCCACGGAGACGTAGAGTCCAACTCGCCAGGAATGTTGTCAAATATTACAGCCGCGATGTTTGATTGGGTTAGGTTAGGTTAGATTACGTTATTGTTGTATATAAAGGTCCCACGGAGACGTAGAGGCCAACGCGCCAGGAATGTTGTCAAATATTACCGCCGAGATGTTGGGTTGGGTTAGGTTACGTTATATTACGTTATTGATGTATATGAAGATCCCACGGAGGACGTAGAGGCCAACAAGCCAGGAATGTTGCCAAATATTACCGCCGAGATGTTGGGTTGGGTTAGGTTAAGTTATATTACGTTCTTGATGTATATAAAGGTCCCACGCAGACGTAGAGGCCAACCCGCCAGGAATGTTGTCAAATATTACCGCCGAGATGATAGGTTGGGTTAGGTTAGGTTATATTTCGTTATTGATGTATATGAAGGTCCCACGGAGTCGTAGAGGCCAACTGGCCAGGAATGTAGGTCAAATATTACAGCCGCGATGTTAGATTGGGTTAGGTTAGGTTATATTACGTTATTGTTGTATATAAAGGTCCCACGGAGACGTAGAGGCCAACGCGCCAGGAATGTTGTCAAATATTACCGCCGAGATGTTGGGTTGGGTTAGGTTAAGTTATATTACGTTCTTGATGTATATAAAGGTCCCACGCAGACGTAGAGGCCAACCCGCCAGGAATGTTGTCAAATATTACCGCCGAGATGATAGGTTGGGTTAGGTTAGGTTATATTTCGTTATTGATGTATATGAAGGTCCCACGGAGTCGTAGAGGCCAACTGGCCAGGAATGTAGGTCAAATATTACAGCCGCGATGTTAGATTGGGTTAGGTTAGGTTATATTACGTTATTGTTGTATATAAAGGTCCCACGGAGACGTAGAGGCCAACGCGCCAGGAATGTTGTCAAATATTACCGCCGAGATGTTGGGTTGGGTTAGGTTAAGTTATATTACGTTCTTGATGTATATAAAGGTCCCACGCAGACGTAGAGGCCAACCCGCCAGGAATGTTGTCAAATATTACCGCCGAGATGATAGGTTGGGTTAGGTTAGGTTATATTTCGTTATTGATGTATATGAAGGTCCCACGGAGACGTAGAGGCCAACTCGCCAGGAATGTAGGTCAAATATTACAGCCGCGATGTTAGATTGGGTTAGGTTAGGTTATATTACGTTATTGTTGTATATAAAGGTCCCACGGAGACGTAGAGGCCAACGCGCCAGGAATGTTGTCAAATATTACCGCCGAGATGATAGGTTGGGTTAGGTTAGGTTATATTACGTTATTGATGTATATGAAGATCCCACGGAGACGCAGAGGCCAACTCGCCAGGTATGTGGTCAAATATTACCGCCGAGAAGATAGGTCGGGTTAGGTTTGGTTATATTTCGTTATTAATGTATATGAAGTTTCCACGGAGACGTAGAGTCCAACTCGCCAGGAATGTTGTCAAATATTACAGCCGCGATGTTTGATTGGGTTAGGTTAGGTTAGATTACGTTATTGTCGTATATAAAGGTCCCACGGAGACGTAGATGCCAACTCGCCGGGAATGCTGTCAAATAATAGCGCCGAGAGGTTAGGTTGGGTCAGGTTACGTTATATTACGTTATTGATGTATATGAAGATCCCACGGAGACGTAGAGGCCAACTCGCCAGGTATGTGGTCAAATATTACCGCCGAGATGATAGGTTGGGTTAGGTTAGGTTATATTTCGTTATTGATGTACATGAAGGTCCCACGGAGACGTAGAGACCAACTCGCCAGGAATGTAGGTCAAATATTACAGCCGCGATGTTAGATTGGGTTAGGTTAGGTTATATTACGTTATTGTTGTATATAAAGGTCCCACGGAGACGTAGGGGCCAACGCGCCAGGAATGTTGTCAAATATTACCGCCGAGATGTTGGGTTGGGTTAGGTTAAGTTATATTACGTTCTTGATGTATATAAAGGTCCCACGCAGACGTAGAGGCCAACCCGCCAGGAATGTTGTCAAACATTACCGCCGAGATGATAGGTTGGGTTAGATTAGGTTATATTTCGTTATTGATGTATATGAAGGTCCCACGGAGACGTAGAGGCCAACTCGCCAGGAATGTAGGTCAAATATTACAGCCGCGATGTTAGATTGGGTTAGGTTAGGTTATATTACGTTATTGTTGTATATAAAGGTCCCACGTAGACGTAGAGGCCAACTCGCCAGCAATGTTGTCAAATATTACCGCCGAGATGATAGGTTGGGTTAGGTTAGGTTACATTACGTTATTGATGTACATGAAGGACCCACGTAGACGTAGGGGCCAACTCGTCAGGAATGTTGTCAAATATTACAGCCGCGACGTTAGATTGGGCTAGGTTAGGTTATATTACGTTATTGATATATATAAAGCTCCCACGGAGACGTAGAGGCCAACTCGCCAGGTATGTGGTCAAATATTACCGCCGAGATGATAGGTTGGGTTAGGTTAGGTTATATTACGTTATTGATGTATATGAAGATCCCACGGAGACGCAGAGGCCAACTCGCCAGGTATGTGGTCAAATATTACCGCCGAGATGATAGGTCGGGTTAGGTTTGGTTATATTTCGTTATTAATGTATATGAAGCTTCCACGGAGACGTAGAGTCCAACTCGCCAGGAATGTTGTCAAATATTACAGCCGCGATGTTTGATTGGGTTAGGTTAGGTTAGATTACGTTATTGTTGTATATAAAGGTCCCACGGAGACGTAGAGGCCAACGCGCCAGGAATGTTGTCAAATATTACCGCCGAGATGTTGGGTTGGGTTAGGTTACGTTATATTACGTTATTGATGTATATGAAGATCCCACGGAGGACGTAGAGGCCAACAAGCCAGGAATGT
This sequence comes from Xylocopa violacea, assembly GCA_963969225.1. Taxonomy (NCBI): domain Eukaryota; kingdom Metazoa; phylum Arthropoda; class Insecta; order Hymenoptera; family Apidae; genus Xylocopa; species Xylocopa violacea. The sequence continues at coordinate 5,807,729 of CAXAJV010000019.1, read as the reverse complement.
TGCCAAATATTACCGCCGAGATGTTGGGTTGGGTTAGGTTAAGTTATATTACGTTCTTGATGTATATAAAGGTCCCACGCAGACGTAGAGGCCAACCCGCCAGGAATGTTGTCAAATATTACCGCCGAGATGATAGGTTGGGTTAGGTTAGGTTATATTTCGTTATTGATGTATATGAAGGTCCCACGGAGTCGTAGAGGCCAACTGGCCAGGAATGTAGGTCAAATATTACAGCCGCGATGTTAGATTGGGTTAGGTTAGGTTATATTACGTTATTGTTGTATATAAAGGTCCCACGGAGACGTAGAGGCCAACGCGCCAGGAATGTTGTCAAATATTACCGCCGAGATGTTGGGTTGGGTTAGGTTAAGTTATATTACGTTCTTGATGTATATAAAGGTCCCACGCAGACGTAGAGGCCAACCCGCCAGGAATGTTGTCAAATATTACCGCCGAGATGATAGGTTGGGTTAGGTTAGGTTATATTTCGTTATTGATGTATATGAAGGTCCCACGGAGACGTAGAGGCCAACTCGCCAGGAATGTAGGTCAAATATTACAGCCGCGATGTTAGATTGGGTTAGGTTAGGTTATATTACGTTATTGTTGTATATAAAGGTCCCACGTAGACGTAGAGGCCAACTCGCCAGCAATGTTGTCAAATATTACCGCCGAGATGATAGGTTGGGTTAGGTTAGGTTATATTACGTTATTGATGTATATGAAGATCCCACGGAGACGCAGAGGCCAACTCGCCAGGTATGTGGTCAAATATTACCGCCGAGAAGATAGGTCGGGTTAGGTTTGGTTATATTTCGTTATTAATGTATATGAAGTTTCCACGGAGACGTAGAGTCCAACTCGCCAGGAATGTTGTCAAATATTACAGCCGCGATGTTTGATTGGGTTAGGTTAGGTTAGATTACGTTATTGTCGTATATAAAGGTCCCACGGAGACGTAGATGCCAACTCGCCGGGAATGCTGTCAAATAATAGCGCCGAGAGGTTAGGTTGGGTCAGGTTACGTTATATTACGTTATTGATGTATATGAAGATCCCACGGAGACGTAGAGGCCAACTCGCCAGGTATGTGGTCAAATATTACCGCCGAGATGATAGGTTGGGTTAGGTTAGGTTATATTTCGTTATTGATGTACATGAAGGTCCCACGGAGACGTAGAGACCAACTCGCCAGGAATGTAGGTCAAATATTACAGCCGCGATGTTAGATTGGGTTAGGTTAGGTTATATTACGTTATTGTTGTATATAAAGGTCCCACGGAGACGTAGGGGCCAACGCGCCAGGAATGTTGTCAAATATTACCGCCGAGATGTTGGGTTGGGTTAGGTTAAGTTATATTACGTTCTTGATGTATATAAAGGTCCCACGCAGACGTAGAGGCCAACCCGCCAGGAATGTTGTCAAACATTACCGCCGAGATGATAGGTTGGGTTAGATTAGGTTATATTTCGTTATTGATGTATATGAAGGTCCCACGGAGACGTAGAGGCCAACTCGCCAGGAATGTAGGTCAAATATTACAGCCGCGATGTTAGATTGGGTTAGGTTAGGTTATATTACGTTATTGTTGTATATAAAGGTCCCACGTAGACGTAGAGGCCAACTCGCCAGCAATGTTGTCAAATATTACCGCCGAGATGATAGGTTGGGTTAGGTTAGGTTACATTACGTTATTGATGTACATGAAGGACCCACGTAGACGTAGGGGCCAACTCGTCAGGAATGTTGTCAAATATTACAGCCGCGACGTTAGATTGGGCTAGGTTAGGTTATATTACGTTATTGATATATATAAAGCTCCCACGGAGACGTAGAGGCCAACTCGCCAGGTATGTGGTCAAATATTACCGCCGAGATGATAGGTTGGGTTAGGTTAGGTTATATTACGTTATTGATGTATATGAAGATCCCACGGAGACGCAGAGGCCAACTCGCCAGGTATGTGGTCAAATATTACCGCCGAGATGATAGGTCGGGTTAGGTTTGGTTATATTTCGTTATTAATGTATATGAAGGTTCCACGGAGACGTAGAGTCCAACTCGCCAGGAATGTTGTCAAATATTACAGCCGCGATGTTTGATTGGGTTAGGTTAGGTTATATTACGTTATTGATGTATATGAAGGACCCACGTAGACGTAGGGGCCAACTCGTCAGGAATATTGTCAAATATTACCGCCGATATGATAGGTTGGATTAGGTTAGGTTATATTACGTTATTGGTGTATATAAAGGTCCCACGGAGACGTAGAGGCCAACTCGCCAGGTATGTGGTCAAATATTACCGCCGAGATGATAGGTTGGGTTAGGTTAGGTTATATTACGTTATTGATGTATATGAAGATCCCACGGAGACGCAGAGGCCAACTCGCCAGGTATGTGGTCAAATATTACCGCCGAGATGATAGGTCGGGTTAGGTTTGGTTATATTTCGTTATTAATGTATATGAAGCTTCCACGGAGACGTAGAGTCCAACTCGCCAGGAATGTTGTCAAATATTACAGCCGCGATGTTTGATTGGGTTAGGTTAGGTTAGATTACGTTATTGTTGTATATAAAGGTCCCACGGAGACGTAGAGGCCAACGCGCCAGGAATGTTGTCAAATATTACCGCCGAGATGTTGGGTTGGGTTAGGTTACGTTATATTACGTTATTGATGTATATGAAGATCCCACGGAGGACGTAGAGGCCAACAAGCCAGGAATGTTGCCAAATATTACCGCCGAGAGGATAGGTTGGGTTAGGTTAGGTTATATTTCGTTACTGATGGATATGAAGGTCCCACGGAGACGTAGATGCCAACACGCCGGGAATGCTGTCAAATAATAGCGCCGAGAGGTTAGGTTGGGTCAGGTTAGGTTATATTACGTTATTGATGTATATGAAGGACCCACGTAGACGTAGGGGCCAACTCGTCAGGAATGTTGTTAAATATTACAGCCGCGACGTTAGATTGGGCTAGGTTAGGTTATATTACGTTATTGATATGTATAAAGCTCCCACGGAGACGTAGAGGCCAACTCGCCAGGTATGTGGTCAAATATTACCGCCGAGATGATAGGTTGGGTTAGGTTAGGTTATGTTACGTTATTGATGTATATGAAGATCCCACGGAGACGCAGAGGCCAACTCGCCAGGTATGTGGTCAAATATTACCGCCGAGATGATAGGTCGGGTTAGGTTTGGTTATATTTCGTTATTAATGTATATGAAGGTTCCACGGAGACGTAGAGTCCAACTCGCCAGGAATGTTGTCAAATATTACAGCCGCGATGTTTGATTGGGTTAGGTTAGGTTAGATTACGTTATTGTCGTATATAAAGGTCCCACGGAGACGTAGAGGCCAACATGCCAGGAATGTTGGTCAAATATTACAGCCGCGATGTTAGATTGGGTTAGGTTAGGTAATATTACGTTATTGATGTATATAAAGGCCCCACGGAGGACGTAGAGGCCAACAAGCCAGGAATGTTGCCAAATATTACCGCCGAGAGGATAGGTTGGGTTAGGTTAGGTTATATTTCGTTACTGATGGATATGAAGGTCCCACGGAGACGTAGATGCCAACACGCCGGGAATGCTGTCAAATAATAGCGCCGAGAGGTTAGGTTGGGTCAGGTTAGGTTGTATTACGTTATTGATGTATATGAAGGACCCACGTAGACGTAGGGGCCAACTCGTCAGGAATATTGTCAAATATTGCCGCCGATATGATAGGTTGGATTAGGTTAGGTTATATTACGTTATTGGTGTATATAAAGGTCCCACGGAGACGTAGAGGCCAACAAGCCAGGAATGTTGCCAAATATTACCGCCGAGATGTGAGGTTGGGATAGGTTAGGTTATATTACGTTATTGATGTATATAAAGGTCCGACGGAGACGTAGAAGCCAACTCGCCAGGATTGTTGCCAAATATTACCGCCACGATGTTAGATTGGGTTAGGTTAGGTTAGATTACGTTATTGTCGTATATAAAGGTCCCACGGAGACGTAGAGGCCAACATGCCAGGAATGTTGTCACATATTACCGCCGAGATGATAGGTTGGGTTAGGTTAGGTTATATTACGTTATTGATTCATATGAAGGACCCACGTAGACGTAGGGGCCAACTCGTCAGGAATGTTGTCAAATATTACAGCCGCGATGTTAGATTGGGCTAGGTTAGGTTATATTACGTTATTGATGTATATAAAGCTCCCACGGAGACGTAGAGGCCAACTCGCCAGGTATGTGGTCAAATATTACCGCCGAGATGATAGGTTGGGTTAGGTTAGGTTATATTACGTTATTGATGTATATGAAGGTCCCACGGAGACGTAGAGGCCAACTCGCCAGGAATGTAGGTCAAATATTACAGCCGCGATGTTAGATTGGTTTAGGTTAGGTTATATTACGTTATTGTTGTATATAAAGGTCCCACGGAGACGTAGAGGCCAACGCGCCAGGAATGTTGTCAAATATTACCGCCGAGATGTTGGGTTGGGTTAGGTTAAGTTATATTACGTTCTTGATGTATATAAAGGTCCCACGCAGACGTAGAAGCCAACTCGCCAGGATTGTTGCCAAATATTACCGCCACGATGTTAGATTGGGTTAGGTTAGGTTAGATTACGTTATTGTCGTATATAAAGGTCCCACGGAGACGTAGAGGCCAACATGCCAGGAATGTTGTCACATATTACCGCCGAGATGATAGGTTGGGTTAGGTTAGGTTATATTACGTTATTGATTCATATGAAGGACCCACGTAGACGTAGGGGCCAACTCGTCAGGAATGTTGTCAAATATTACAGCCGCGATGTTAGATTGGGCTAGGTTAGGTTATATTACGTTATTGATGTATATAAAGCTCCCACGGAGACGTAGAGGCCAACTCGCCAGGTATGTGGTCAAATATTACCGCCGAGATGATAGGTTGGGTTAGGTTAGGTTATATTACGTTATTGATGTATATGAAGGTCCCACGGAGACGTAGAGGCCAACTCGCCAGGAATGTAGGTCAAATATTACAGCCGCGATGTTAGATTGGTTTAGGTTAGGTTATATTACGTTATTGTTGTATATAAAGGTCCCACGGAGACGTAGAGGCCAACGCGCCAGGAATGTTGTCAAATATTACCGCCGAGATGTTGGGTTGGGTTAGGTTAAGTTATATTACGTTCTTGATGTATATAAAGGTCCCACGCAGACGTAGAGGCCAACCCGCCAGGAATGTTGTCAAATATTACCGCCGAGATGATAGGTTGGGTTAGGTTAGGTTATATTTCGTTATTGATGTATATGAAGGTCCCACGGAGTCGTAGAGGCCAACTGGCCAGGAATGTAGGTCAAATATTACAGCCGCGATGTTAGATTGGGTTAGGTTAGGTTATATTACGTTATTGTTGTATATAAAGGTCCCACGGAGACGTAGAGGCCAACGCGCCAGGAATGTTGTCAAATATTACCGCCGAGATGTTGGGTTGGGTTAGGTTAAGTTATATTACGTTCTTGATGTATATAAAGGTCCCACGCAGACGTAGAGGCCAACCCGCCAGGAATGTTGTCAAATATTACCGCCGAGATGATAGGTTGGGTTAGGTTAGGTTATATTTCGTTATTGATGTATATGAAGGTCCCACGGAGACGTAGAGGCCAACTCGCCAGGAATGTAGGTCAAATATCACAGCCGCGATGTTAGATTGGGTTAGGTTAGGTTATATTACGTTATTGTTGTATATAAAGGTCCCACGGAGACGTAGAGGCCAACGCGCCAGGAATGTTGTCAAATATTACCGCCGAGATGATAGGTTGGGTTAGGTTAGGTTATATTACGTTATTGATGTATATGAAGATCCCACGGAGACGCAGAGGCCAACTCGCCAGGTATGTGGTCAAATATTACCGCCGAGAAGATAGGTCGGGTTAGGTTTGGTTATATTTCGTTATTAATGTATATGAAGGTTCCACGGAGACGTAGAGTCCAACTCGCCAGGAATGTTGTCAAATATTACAGCCGCGATGTTTGATTGGGTTAGGTTAGGTTAGATTACGTTATTGTCGTATATAAAGGTCCCACGGAGACGTAGATGCCAACTCGCCGGGAATGCTGTCAAATAATAGCGCCGAGAGGTTAGGTTGGGTCAGGTTACGTTATATTACGTTATTGATGTATATGAAGATCCCACGGAGACGTAGAGGCCAACTCGCCAGGTATGTGGTCAAATATTACCGCCGAGATGATAGGTTGGGTTAGGTTAGGTTATATTTCGTTATTGATGTACATGAAGGTCCCACGGAGACGTAGAGACCAACTCGCCAGGAATGTAGGTCAAATATTACAGCCGCGATGTTAGATTGGGTTAGGTTAGGTTATATTACGTTATTGTTGTATATAAAGGTCCCACGGAGACGTAGAGGCCAACGCGCCAGGAATGTTGTCAAATATTACCGCCGAGATGTTGGGTTGGGTTAGGTTAAGTTATATTACGTTCTTGATGTATATAAAGGTCCCACGCAGACGTAGAGGCCAACCCGCCAGGAATGTTGTCAAACATTACCGCCGAGATGATAGGTTGGGTTAGATTAGGTTATATTTCGTTATTGATGTATATGAAGGTCCCACGGAGACGTAGAGGCCAACTCGCCAGGAATGTAGGTCAAATATTACAGCCGCGATGTTAGATTGGGTTAGGTTAGGTTATATTACGTTATTGTTGTATATAAAGGTCCCACGTAGACGTAGAGGCCAACTCGCCAGCAATGTTGTCAAATATTACCGCCGAGATGATAGGTTGGGTTAGGTTAGGTTACATTACGTTATTGATGTACATGAAGGACCCACGTAGACGTAGGGGCCAACTCGTCAGGAATGTTGTCAAATATTACAGCCGCGACGTTAGATTGGGCTAGGTTAGGTTATATTACGTTATTGATATATATAAAGCTCCCACGGAGACGTAGAGGCCAACTCGCCAGGTATGTGGTCAAATATTACCGCCGAGATGATAGGTTGGGTTAGGTTAGGTTATATTACGTTATTGATGTATATGAAGTTCCCACGGAGACGCAGAGGCCAACTCGCCAGGTATGTGGTCAAATATTACCGCCGAGATGATAGGTCGGGTTAGGTTTGGTTATATTTCGTTATTAATGTATATGAAGGTTCCACGGAGACGTAGAGTCCAACTCGCCAGGAATGTTGTCAAATATTACAGCCGCGATGTTTGATTGGGTTAGGTTAGGTTATATTACGTTATTGATGTATATGAAGGACCCACGTAGACGTAGGGGCCAACTCGTCAGGAATATTGTCAAATATTACCGCCGATATGATAGGTTGGATTAGGTTAGGTTATATTACGTTATTGGTGTATATAAAGGTCCCACGGAGACGTAGAGACCAACTCGCCAGGAATGTTGACAAATATTGCCGCCGAAATGTTAGGTTGGGTTAGGTTAGGTTATATTACGTTATTGATGTATATAAAGGTCCCACGGAGACATAGAGGCCAACTCGTCAGGAATGTTGTCAAATATTACCGCCCCGATGATAGGTTGGATTAGGTTAGGTTATATTACGTTATTGGTGTATATAAAGTTCCCACGGAGACGTAGAGGCCAACAAGCCAGGAATGTTGCCAAATATTACCGCCGCGATGTTAGGTTGGGTTACGTTAGGTTATATTACGTTATTGACGTATATAAATGTCCCACGGAGACGTAGAGGCCAACTCGCCAGGAATGTTGTCAAATATTACCGCCGAGATGTTGGGTTGGGTTAGGTTAAGTTATATTACGTTCTTGATGTATATAAAGGTCCCACGCAGACGTAGAGGCCAACCCGCCAGGAATGTTGTCAAATATTACCGCCGAGATGATATGTTGGGTTAGGTTAGGTTATATTTCGTTATTGATGTATATGAAGGTCCCACGGAGACGTAGAGGCCAACTCGCCAGGAATGTAGGTCAAATATTACAGCCGCGATGTTAGATTGGGTTAGGTTAGGTTATATTACGTTATTGTTGTATATAAAGGTCCCACGGAGACGAAGAGGCCAACGCGCCAGGAATGTTGTCAAATATTACCGCCGAGATGTTGGGTTGGGTTAGGTTAAGTTATATTACGTTCTTGATGTATATAAAGGTCCCACGCAGACGTAGAGGCCAACCCGCCAGGAATGTTGTCAAATATTACCGCCGAGATGATAGGTTGGGTTAGGTTAGGTTATATTTCGTTATTGATGTATATGAAGGTCCCACGGAGTCGTAGAGGCCAACTCGCCAGGAATGTAGGTCAAATATTACAGCCGCGATGTTAGATTGGGTTAGGTTAGGTTATATTACGTTATTGTTGTATATAAAGGTCCCACGTAGACGTAGAGGCCAACTCGCCAGCAATGTTGTCAAATATTACCGCCGAGATGATAGGTTGGATTAGGTTAGGTTATATTACGTTATTGGTGTATATAAAGGTCCCACGGAGACGTAGAGACCAACTCGCCAGGAATGTTGCCAAACATTGCCGCCGAAATGTTAGGTTGGGTTAGGTTAGGTTATATTACGTTATTGATGTATATAAAGGTCCCACGGACACATAGAGGCCAACTCGTCAGGAATGTTGTCAAATATTACCGCCCCGATGATAGGTTGGATTAGGTTAGGTTATATTACGTTATTGGTGTATATAAAGGTCCCACGGAGACGTAGAAGCCAACAAGCCAGGAATGTTGCCAAATATTACCGCCGAGATGTGAGGTTGGGTTAGGTTAGGTTATATTACGTTATTGATTTATATGAAGGACCCACGTAGACGTAGGGGCCAACTCGTCAGGAATGTTGTCCAACATTACAGCCGCGATGTTACATTGGGCTAGGTTAGGTTATATTACGTTATTGATGTATATAAAGCTCCCACGGAGACGTAGAGGCCAACTCGCCAGGTATGTGGTCAAATATTACCGCCGAGATGATAGGTTGGGTTAGGTTAGGTTATATTACGTTATTGTTGTATATAAAGGTCCCACGGAGACGCAGAGGCCAACTCGCCAGGAATGTTGTCAAATATTACCGCCGAGATGATAGGTCGGGTTAGGTTTGGTTATATTTCGTTATTAATGTATATGAAGGTTCCACGGAGACGTAGAGTCCAACTCGCCAGGAATGTTGTCAAATATTACAGCCGCGATGTTTGATTGGGTTAGGTTAGGTTAGATTACGTTATTGTCGTATATAAAGGTCCCACGGAGACGTAGATGCCAACTCGCCGGGAATGCTGTCAAATAATAGCGCCGAGAGGTTAGGTTGGGTCAGGTTACGTTATATTACGTTATTGATGTATATGAAGATCCCACGGAGACGTAGAGGCCAACTCGCCAGGTATGTGGTCAAATATTACCGCCGAGATGATAGGTTGGGTTAGGTTAGGTTATATTTCGTTATTGATGTACATGAAGGTCCCACGGAGACGTAGAGACCAACTCGCCAGGAATGTAGGTCAAATATTACAGCCGCGATGTTAGATTGGGTTAGGTTAGGTTATATTACGTTATTGTTGTATATAAAGGTCCCACGGAGACGTAGAGGCCAACGCGCCAGGAATGTTGTCAAATATTACCGCCGAGATGTTGGGTTGGGTTAGGTTAAGTTATATTACGTTCTTGATGTATATAAAGGTCCCACGCAGACGTAGAGGCCAACCCGCCAGGAATGTTGTCAAACATTACCGCCGAGATGATAGGTTGGGTTAGATTAGGTTATATTTCGTTATTGATGTATATGAAGGTCCCACGGAGACGTAGAGGCCAACTCGCCAGGAATGTAGGTCAAATATTACAGCCGCGATGTTAGATTGGGTTAGGTTAGGTTATATTACGTTATTGTTGTATATAAAGGTCCCACGTAGACGTAGAGGCCAACTCGCCAGCAATGTTGTCAAATATTACCGCCGAGATGATAGGTTGGGTTAGGTTAGGTTACATTACGTTATTGATGTACATGAAGGACCCACGTAGACGTAGGGGCCAACTCGTCAGGAATGTTGTCAAATATTACAGCCGCGACGTTAGATTGGGCTAGGTTAGGTTATATTACGTTATTGATATATATAAAGCTCCCACGGAGACGTAGAGGCCAACTCGCCAGGTATGTGGTCAAATATTACCGCCGAGATGATAGGTTGGGTTAGGTTAGGTTATATTACGTTATTGATGTATATGAAGTTCCCACGGAGACGCAGAGGCCAACTCGCCAGGTATGTGGTCAAATATTACCGCCGAGATGATAGGTCGGGTTAGGTTTGGTTATATTTCGTTATTAATGTATATGAAGGTTCCACGGAGACGTAGAGTCCAACTCGCCAGGAATGTTGTCAAATATTACAGCCGCGATGTTTGATTGGGTTAGGTTAGGTTATATTACGTTATTGATGTATATGAAGGACCCACGTAGACGTAGGGGCCAACTCGTCAGGAATATTGTCAAATATTACCGCCGATATGATAGGTTGGATTAGGTTAGGTTATATTACGTTATTGGTGTATATAAAGGTCCCACGGAGACGTAGAGACCAACTCGCCAGGAATGTTGACAAATATTGCCGCCGAAATGTTAGGTTGGATTAGGTTAGGTTATATTACGTTATTGATGTATATAAAGGTCCCACGGAGACATAGAGGCCAACTCGTCAGGAATGTTGTCAAATATTACCGCCCCGATGATAGGTTGGATTAGGTTAGGTTATATTACGTTATTGGTGTATATAAAGTTCCCACGGAGACGTAGAGGCCAACAAGCCAGGAATGTTGCCAAATATTACCGCCGCGATGTTAGGTTGGGTTACGTTAGGTTATATTACGTTATTGACGTATATAAATGTCCCACGGAGACGTAGAGGCCAACTCGCCAGGAATGTTGTCAAATATTACCGCCGAGATGTTGGGTTGGGTTAGGTTAAGTTATATTACGTTCTTGATGTATATAAAGGTCCCACGCAGACGTAGAGGCCAACCCGCCAGGAATGTTGTCAAATATTACCGCCGAGATGATAGGTTGGGTTAGGTTAGGTTATATTTCGTTATTGATGTATATGAAGGTCCCACGGAGACGTAGAGGCCAACTCGCCAGGAATGTAGGTCAAATATTACAGCCGCGATGTTAGATTGGGTTAGGTTAGGTTATATTACGTTATTGTTGTATATAAAGGTCCCACGGAGACGAAGAGGCCAACGCGCCAGGAATGTTGTCAAATATTACCGCCGAGATGTTGGGTTGGGTTAGGTTAAGTTATATTACGTTCTTGATGTATATAAAGGTCCCACGCAGACGTAGAGGCCAACCCGCCAGGAATGTTGTCAAATATTACCGCCGAGATGATAGGTTGGGTTAGGTTAGGTTATATTTCGTTATTGATGTATATGAAGGTCCCACGGAGTCGTAGAGGCCAACTCGCCAGGAATGTAGGTCAAATATTACAGCCGCGATGTTAGATTGGGTTAGGTTAGGTTATATTACGTTATTGTTGTATATAAAGGTCCCACGTAGACGTAGAGGCCAACTCGCCAGCAATGTTGTCAAATATTACCGCCGAGATGATAGGTTGGATTAGGTTAGGTTATATTACGTTATTGGTGTATATAAAGGTCCCACGGAGACGTAGAGACCAACTCGCCAGGAATGTTGCCAAACATTGCCGCCGAAATGTTAGGTTGGGTTAGGTTAGGTTATATTACGTTATTGATGTATATAAAGGTCCCACGGACACATAGAGGCCAACTCGTCAGGAATGTTGTCAAATATTACCGCCCCGATGATAGGTTGGATTAGGTTAGGTTATATTACGTTATTGGTGTATATAAAGGTCCCACGGAGACGTAGAAGCCAACAAGCCAGGAATGTTGCCAAATATTACCGCCGAGATGTGAGGTTGGGTTAGGTTAGGTTATATTACGTTATTGATTTATATGAAGGACCCACGTAGACGTAGGGGCCAACTCGTCAGGAATGTTGTCCAACATTACAGCCGCGATGTTACATTGGGCTAGGTTAGGTTATATTACGTTATTGATGTATATAAAGCTCCCACGGAGACGTAGAGGCCAACTCGCCAGGTATGTGGTCAAATATTACCGCCGAGATGATAGGTTGGGTTAGGTTAGGTTATATTACGTTATTGTTGTATATAAAGGTCCCACGGAGACGCAGAGGCCAACTCGCCAGGAATGTTGTCAAATATTACCGCCGAGATGATAGGTCGGGTTAGGTTTGGTTATATTTCGTTATTAATGTATATGAAGGTTCCACGGAGACGTAGAGTCCAACTCGCCAGGAATGTTGTCAAATATTACAGCCGCGATGTTTGATTAGGTTAGGTTAGGTTAGATTACGTTATTGTCGTATATAAAGGTCCCACGGAGACGTAGATGCCAACTCGCCGGGAATGCTGTCAAATAATAGCGCCGAGAGGTTAGGTTGGGTCAGGTTACGTTATATTACGTTATTGATGTATATGAAGATCCCACGGAGACGTAGAGGCCAACTCGCCAGGTATGTGGTCAAATATTACCGCCGAGATGATAGGTTGGGTTAGGTTAGGTTATATTTCGTTATTGATGTATATGAAGGTCCCACGGAGACGTAGAGGCCAACTCGCCAGCAATGTTGTCAAATATTACCGCCGAGATGATAGGTTGGATTAGGTTAGGTTATATTACGTTATTGGTGTATATAAAGGTCCCACGGAGACGTAGAGACCAACTCGCCAGGAATGTTGCCAAACATTGCCGCCGAAATGTTAGGTTGGGTTAGGTTAGGTTATATTACGTTATTGATGTATATAAAGGTCCCACGGACACATAGAGGCCAACTCGTCAGGAATGTTGTCAAATATTACCGCCCCGATGATAGGTTGGATTAGGTTAGGTTATATTACGTTATTGGTGTATATAAAGGTCCCACGGAGACGTAGAAGCCAACAAGCCAGGACTGTTGCCAAATATTACCGCCGAGATGTGAGGTTGGGTTAGGTTAGGTTATATTACGTTATTGATTTATATGAAGGACCCACGTAGACGTAGGGGCCAACTCGTCAGGAATGTTGTCCAACATTACAGCCGCGATGTTACATTGGGCTAGGTTAGGTTATATTACGTTATTGATGTATATAAAGCTCCCACGGAGACGTAGAGGCCAACTCGCCAGGTATGTGGTCAAATATTACCGCCGAGATGATAGGTTGGGTTAGGTTAGGTTATATTACGTTATTGTTGTATATAAAGGTCCCACGGAGACGCAGAGGCCAACTCGCCAGGAATGTTGTCAAATATTACCGCCGAGATGATAGGTCGGGTTAGGTTTGGTTATATTTCGTTATTAATGTATATGAAGGTTCCACGGAGACGTAGAGTCCAACTCGCCAGGAATGTTGTCAAATATTACAGCCGCGATGTTTGATTAGGTTAGGTTAGGTTAGATTACGTTATTGTCGTATATAAAGGTCCCACGGAGACGTAGATGCCAACTCGCCGGGAATGCTGTCAAATAATAGCGCCGAGAGGTTAGGTTGGGTCAGGTTACGTTATATTACGTTATTGATGTATATGAAGATCCCACGGAGACGTAGAGGCCAACTCGCCAGGTATGTGGTCAAATATTACCGCCGAGATGATAGGTTGGGTTAGGTTAGGTTATATTTCGTTATTGATGTATATGAAGGTCCCACGGAGACGTAGAGGCCAACTCGCCAGCAATGTTGTCAAATATTACCGCCGAGATGATAGGTTGGATTAGGTTAGGTTATATTACGTTATTGGTGTATATAAAGGTCCCACGGAGACGTAGAGACCAACTCGCCAGGAATGTTGCCAAACATTGCCGCCGAAATGTTAGGTTGGGTTAGGTTAGGTTATATTACGTTATTGATGTATATAAAGGTCCCACGGACACATAGAGGCCAACTCGTCAGGAATGTTGTCAAATATTACCGCCCCGATGATAGGTTGGATTAGGTTAGGTTATATTACGTTATTGGTGTATATAAAGGTCCCACGGAGACGTAGAGGCCAACTCGCCAGGTATGTTGTCAAATATTACCGCCGCGATGTTAGGTTGGGTTACCTTAGGTTATATTACGTTATTGACGTATATAAAGGTCCCACGGAGACGTAGAGGCCAACTCGCCAGGAATGTTGTCAAATATTACCGCCGCGATGTTAGATTGGGCTAGGTTAGGTTATATTACGTTATTGATGTATATAAGGCTCCCACGGAGACGTAGAGGCCAACTCGCCAGGTATGTGGTCAAATATTACCGCCGAGATGATAGGTTGGGTTAGGTTAGGTTATATTTCGTTATTGATGTATATGAAGGTCCCACGGAGACGTAGAGACCAACTCGCCAGGAATGTAGGTCAAATATTACAGCCGCGATGATAGGTTGGGTTAGGTTAGGTTATATTACGTTATTGATGTATATGAAGATCCCACGGAGACGCAGAGGCCAACTCGCCAGGTATGTGGTCAAATATTACCGCCGAGATGATAGGTCGGGTTAGGTTTGGTTATATTTCGTTATTAATGTATATGAAGGTTCCAGGGAGACGTAGAGTCCAACTCGCCAGGAATGTTGTCAAATATTACAGCCGTGATGTTTGATTGGGTTAGGTTAGGTTAGATTACGTTATTGTCGTATATAAAGGTCCCACGGAGACGTGGAGGCCAACATGCCAGGAATGTTGGTCAAATATTACAGCCGCGATGTTAGATTGGGTTAGGTTAGGTAATATTACGTTATTGATGTATATAAAGGTCCCACGGAGGACGTAGAGGCCAACAAGCCAGGAATGTTGCCAAATATTACCGCCGAGAGGATAGGTTGGGTTAGGTTAGGTTATATTTCGTTACTGATGGATATGAAGGTCCCACGGAGACGTAGATGCCAACACGCCGGGAATGCTGTCAAATAATAGCGCCGAGAGGTTAGGTTGGGTCAGGTTAGGTTATATTACGTTATTGATGTATATGAAGGTCCCACGGAGACGTAGATGCCAACTCGCCGGGAATGCTGTCAAATAATAGCGCCGAGAGGTTAGGTTGGGTCAGGTTACGTTATATTACGTTATTGATGTATATGAAGATCCCACGGAGACGTAGAGGCCAACTCGCCAGGTATGTGGTCAAATATTACCGCCGAGATGATAGGTTGGGTTAGGTTAGCTTATATTTCGTTATTGATGTATATGAAGGTCCCACGGAGACGTAGAGGCCAACTCGCCAGGAATGTAGGTCAAATATTACAGCCGCGATGTTAGATTGGGTTAGGTTAGGTTATATTACGTTATTGTTGTATATAAAGGTCCCACGGAGACGTAGAGGCCAACGCGCCAGGAATGTTGTCAAATATTACCGCCGAGATGTTGGGTTGGGTTAGGTTAAGTTATATTACGTTCTTGATGTATATAAAGGTCCCACGCAGACGTAGAGGCCAACCCGCCAGGAATGTTGTCAAATATTACCGCCGAGATGATAGGTTGGGTTAGGTTAGGTTATATTTCGTTATTGATGTATATGAAGGTCCCACGGAGACGTAGAGGCCAACTCGCCAGGAATGTAGGTCAAATATTACAGCCGCGATGTTAGATTGGGTTAGGTTAGGTTATATTACGTTATTGTTGTATATAAAGGTCCCACGTAGACGTAGAGCCCAACTCGCCAGCAATGTTGTCAAATATTACCGCCGAGATGATAGGTTGGGTTAGGTTAGGTTACATTACGTTATTGATGTATATGAAGGACCCACGTAGACGTAGGGGCCAACTCGTCAGGAATGTTGTCAAATATTACAGCCGCGACGTTAGATTGGGCTAGGTTAGGTTATATTACGTTATTGATATATATAAAGCTCCCACGGAGACGTAGAGGCCAACTCGCCAGGTATGTGGTCAAATATTACCGCCGAGATGATAGGTTGGGTTAGGTTAGGTTATATTACGTTATTGATGTATATGAAGATCCCACGGAGACGCAGAGGCCAACTCGCCAGGTATGTGGTCAAATATTACCGCCGAGATGATAGGTCGGGTTAGGTTTGGTTATATTTCGTTATAAATGTATATGAAGGTTCCACGGAGACGTAGAGTCCAACTCGCCAGGAATGTTGTCAAATATTACAGCCGCGATGTTTGATTGGGTTAGGTTAGGTTATATTACGTTATTGATGTATATGAAGGACCCACGTAGACGTAGGGGCCAACTCGTCAGGAATATTGTCAAATATTACCGCCGATATGATAGGTTGGATTAGGTTAGGTTATATTACGTTATTGGTGTATATAAAGGTCCCACGGAGACGTAGAGACCAACTCGCCAGGAATGTTGCCAAATATTGCCGCCGAAATGTTAGGTTGGGTTAGGTTAGGTTATATTACGTTATTGATGTATATAAAGGTCCCACGGACACATAGAGGCCAACTCGTCAGGAATGTTGTCAAATATTACCGCCCCGATGATAGGTTGGATTAGGTTAGGTTATATTACGTTATTGGTGTATATAAAGGTCCCACGGAGACGTAGAGGCCAACAAGCCAGGAATGTTGCCAAATATTACCGCCGCGATGTTAGGTTGGGTTACCTTAGGTTATATTACGTTATTGACGTATATAAAGGTCCCACGGAGACGTAGAGGCCAACTCGCCAGGAATGTTGTCAAATATTACCGCCGCGATGTTAGATTGGGCTAGGTTAGGTTATATTACGTTATTGATGTATATAAGGCTCCCACGGAGACGTAGAGGCTAACTCGCCAGGTATGTGGTCAAATATTACCGCCGAGATGATAGGTTGGGTTAGGTTAGGTTATATTTCGTTATTGATGTATATGAAGGTCCCACGGAGACGTAGAGGCCATCTCGCCAGGAATGTAGGTCAAATATTACAGCCGCGATGTTAGATTGGTTTAGGTTAGGTTATATTACGTTATTGTTGTATATAAAGGTCCCACGGAGACGTAGAGGCCAACGCGCCAGGAATGTTGTCAAATATTACCGCCGAGATGTTGGGTTGGGTTAGGTTAAGTTATATTACGTTCTTGATGTATATAAAGGTCCCACGCAGACGTAGAGGCCAACCCGCCAGGAATGTTGTCAAATATTACCGCCGAGATGATAGGTTGGGTTAGGTTAGGTTATATTTCGTTATTGATGTATATGAAGGTCCCACGGAGACGTAGAGTCCAACTCGCCAGGAATGTTGTCAAATATTACCGCCGAAATGTTAGGTTGGGTTAGGTTAGG
The DNA here is from genome assembly GCA_963969225.1 of Xylocopa violacea. Lineage (NCBI taxonomy): Eukaryota > Metazoa > Arthropoda > Insecta > Hymenoptera > Apidae > Xylocopa > Xylocopa violacea. The sequence goes on along the minus strand of CAXAJV010000019.1, from coordinate 5,790,439 downwards.
TTATATTTCGTTATTGATGTATATGAAGGTCCCACGGAGACGTAGAGGCCATCTCGCCAGGAATGTAGGTCAAATATTACAGCCGCGATGTTAGATTGGTTTAGGTTAGGTTATATTACGTTATTGTTGTATATAAAGGTCCCACGCAGACGTAGAGGCCAACGCGCCAGGAATGTTGTCAAATATTACCGCCGAGATGTTGGGTTGGGTTAGGTTAAGTTATATTACGTTCTTGATGTATATAAAGGTCCCACGCAGACGTAGAGGCCAACCCGCCAGGAATGTTGTCAAATATTACCGCCGAGATGATAGGTTGGGTTAGGTTAGGTTATATTTCGTTATTGATGTATATGAAGGTCCCACGGAGTCGTAGAGGCCAACTGGCCAGGAATGTAGGTCAAATATTACAGCCGCGATGTTAGATTGGGTTAGGTTAGGTTATATTACGTTATTGTTGTATATAAAGGTCCCACGGAGACGTAGAGGCCAACGCGCCAGGAATGTTGTCAAATATTACCGCCGAGATGTTGGGTTGGGTTAGGTTAACTTATATTACGTTCTTGATGTATATAAAGGTCCCACGCAGACGTAGAGGCCAACCCGCCAGGAATGTTGTCAAATATTACCGCCGAGATGATAGGTTGGGTTAGGTTGGGTTATATTTCGTTATTGATGTATATGAAGGTCCCACGGAGACTTTGAGGCCAACTCGCCGGGAATGTAGGTCAAATATTACAGCCGCGATGTTAGATTGGGTTAGGTTAGGTTATATTACGTTATTGTTGTTTATAAAGGTCCCACGGAGACGTAGAGGCCAACGCGCCAGCAATGTTGTAAAATATTACCGTCGAGATGATAGGTTGGGTTAGTTTAGGTTATATTACGTTATTGATGTATATGAAGGACCCACGTAGACGTAGGCGCCAACTCGTCAGGAATATTGTCAAATATTACCGCCGATATGACAGGTTGGATTAGGTTAGGTTATATTACGTTATTGGTGTATATAAAGGTCCCACGGAGACGTAGAAGCCAACAAGCCAGGAATGTTGCCAAATATTACCGCCGAGATGTGAGGTTGGGTTAGGTTAGGTTATATTACGTTATTGATTTATATGAAGGACCCACGCAGACGTAGAGGCCAACCCGCCAGGAATGTTGTCAAATATTACCGCCGAGATGATAGGTTGGGTTAGGTTAGGTTATATTTCGTTATTGATGTATATGAAGGTCCCACGGAGACGTAGAGTCCAACTCGCCAGGAATGTTGTCAAATATTACCGCCGAAATGTTAGGTTGGGTTAGGTTAGGTTATATTACGTTCTTGATGTATATAAAGGTCCCACGCAGACGTAGAGGCCAACTCGCCAGGAATGTTGTCAAATATTACAGCCGCGATGTTAGATTGGGCTAGGTTAGGTTATATTACGTTATTGACGTATATAAGGCTCCCACGGAGACGTAGAGGCCAACTCGCCAGCTATGTGGTCAAATATTACCGCCGAGATGGTAGGTTGGGGTAGGTTAGGTTATATTTCGTTATTGATGTATATGAAGGTCCCACGGAGACGTAGAGGCCATCTCGCCAGGAATGTAGGTCAAATATTACAGCCGCGATGTTAGATTGGTTTAGGTTAGGTTATATTACGTTATTGTTGTATATAAAGGTCCCACGCAGACGTAGAGGCCAACGCGCCAGGAATGTTGTCAAATATTACCGCCGAGATGTTGCGTTGGGTTAGGTTAAGTTATATTACGTTCTTGATGTATATAAAGGTCCCACGCAGACGTAGAGGCCAACCCGCCAGGAATGTTGTCAAATATTACCGCCGAGATGATAGGTTGGGTTAGGTTAGGTTATATTTCGTTATTGATGTATATGAAGGTCCCACGGAGTCGTAGAGGCCAACTGGCCAGGAATGTAGGTCAAATATTACAGCCGCGATGTTAGATTGGGTTAGGTTAGGTTATATTACGTTATTGTTGTATATAAAGGTCCCACGGAGACGTAGAGGCCAACGCGCCAGGAATGTTGTCAAATATTACCGCCGAGATGTTGGGTTGGGTTAGGTTAAGTTATATTACGTTCTTGATGTATATAAAGGTCCCACGCAGACGTAGAGGCCAACCCGCCAGGAATGTTGTCAAATATTACCGCCGAGATGATAGGTTGGGTTAGGTTAGGTTATATTTCGTTATTGATGTATATGAAGGTCCCACGGAGACGTAGAGGCCAACTCGCCAGGAATGTAGGTCAAATATTACAGCCGCGATGTTAGATTGGGTTAGGTTAGGTTATATTACGTTATTGTTGTATATAAAGGTCCCACGGAGACGTAGAGGCCAACGCGCCAGGAATGTTGTCAAATATTACCGCCGAGATGATAGGTTGGGTTAGGTTAGGTTATATTACGTTATTGATGTATATGAAGATCCCACGGAGACGCAGAGGCCAACTCGCCAGGTATGTGGTCAAATATTACCGCCGAGAAGATAGGTCGGGTTAGGTTTGGTTATATTTCGTTATTAATGTATATGAAGGTTCCACGGAGACGTAGAGTCCAACTCGCCAGGAATGTTGTCAAATATTACAGCCGCGATGTTTGATTGGGTTAGGTTAGGTTAGATTACGTTATTGTCGTATATAAAGGTCCCACGGAGACGTAGATGCCAACTCGCCGGGAATGCTGTCAAATAATAGCGCCGAGAGGTTAGGTTGGGTCAGGTTACGTTATATTACGTTATTGATGTATATGAAGATCCCACGGAGACGTAGAGGCCAACTCGCCAGGTATGTGGTCAAATATTACCGCCGAGATGATAGGTTGGGTTAGGTTAGGTTATATTTCGTTATTGATGTACATGAAGGTCCCACGGAGACGTAGAGACCAACTCGCCAGGAATGTAGGTCAAATATTACAGCCGCGATGTTAGATTGGGTTAGGTTAGGTTATATTACGTTATTGTTGTATATAAAGGTCCCACGGAGACGTAGAGGCCAACGCGCCAGGAATGTTGTCAAATATTACCGCCGAGATGTTGGGTTGGGTTAGGTTAAGTTATATTACGTTCTTGATGTATATAAAGGTCCCACGCAGACGTAGAGGCCAACCCGCCAGGAATGTTGTCAAACATTACCGCCGAGATGATAGGTTGGGTTAGATTAGGTTATATTTCGTTATTGATGTATATGAAGGTCCCACGGAGACGTAGAGGCCAACTCGCCAGGAATGTAGGTCAAATATTACAGCCGCGATGTTAGATTGGGTTAGGTTAGGTTATATTACGTTATTGTTGTATATAAAGGTCCCACGTAGACGTAGAGGCCAACTCGCCAGCAATGTTGTCAAATATTACCGCCGAGATGATAGGTTGGGTTAGGTTAGGTTACATTACGTTATTGATGTACATGAAGGACCCACGTAGACGTAGGGGCCAACTCGTCAGGAATGTTGTCAAATATTACAGCCGCGACGTTAGATTGGGCTAGGTTAGGTTATATTACGTTATTGATATATATAAAGCTCCCACGGAGACGTAGAGGCCAACTCGCCAGGTATGTGGTCAAATATTACCGCCGAGATGATAGGTTGGGTTAGGTTAGGTTATATTACGTTATTGATGTATATGAAGATCCCACGGAGACGCAGAGGCCAACTCGCCAGGTATGTGGTCAAATATTACCGCCGAGATGATAGGTCGGGTTAGGTTTGGTTATATTTCGTTATTAATGTATATGAAGGTTCCACGGAGACGTAGAGTCCAACTCGCCAGGAATGTTGTCAAATATTACAGCCGCGATGTTTGATTGGGTTAGGTTAGGTTATATTACGTTATTGATGTATATGAAGGACCCACGTAGACGTAGGGGCCAACTCGTCAGGAATATTGTCAAATATTACCGCCGATATGATAGGTTGGATTAGGTTAGGTTATATTACGTTATTGGTGTATATAAAGGTCCCACGGAGACGTAGAGACCAACTCGCCAGGAATGTTGACAAATATTGCCGCCGAAATGTTAGGTTGGGTTAGGTTAGGTTATATTACGTTATTGATGTATATAAAGGTCCCACGGAGACATAGAGGCCAACTCGTCAGGAATGTTGTCAAATATTACCGCCCCGATGATAGGTTGGATTAGGTTAGGTTATATTACGTTATTGGTGTATATAAAGTTCCCACGGAGACGTAGAGGCCAACAAGCCAGGAATGTTGCCAAATATTACCGCCGCGATGTTAGGTTGGGTTACGTTAGGTTATATTACGTTATTGACGTATATAAATGTCCCACGGAGACGTAGAGGCCAACTCGCCAGGAATGTTGTCAAATATTACCGCCGAGATGTTGGGTTGGGTTAGGTTAAGTTATATTACGTTCTTGATGTATATAAAGGTCCCACGCAGACGTAGAGGCCAACCCGCCAGGAATGTTGTCAAATATTACCGCCGAGATGATAGGTTGGGTTAGGTTAGGTTATATTTCGTTATTGATGTATATGAAGGTCCCACGGAGACGTAGAGGCCAACTCGCCAGGAATGTAGGTCAAATATTACAGCCGCGATGTTAGATTGGGTTAGGTTAGGTTATATTACGTTATTGTTGTATATAAAGGTCCCACGGAGACGAAGAGGCCAACGCGCCAGGAATGTTGTCAAATATTACCGCCGAGATGTTGGGTTGGGTTAGGTTAAGTTATATTACGTTCTTGATGTATATAAAGGTCCCACGCAGACGTAGAGGCCAACCCGCCAGGAATGTTGTCAAATATTACCGCCGAGATGATAGGTTGGGTCAGGTTACGTTATATTACGTTATTGATGTATATGAAGATCCCACGGAGACGTAGAGGCCAACTCGCCAGGTATGTGGTCAAATATTACCGCCGAGATGATAGGTTGGGTTAGGTTAGGTTATATTTCGTTATTGATGTATATGAAGGTCCCACGGAGACGTAGAGGCCAACTCGCCAGCAATGTTGTCAAATATTACCGCCGAGATGATAGGTTGGATTAGGTTAGGTTATATTACGTTATTGGTGTATATAAAGGTCCCACGGAGACGTAGAGACCAACTCGCCAGGAATGTTGCCAAACATTGCCGCCGAAATGTTAGGTTGGGTTAGGTTAGGTTATATTACGTTATTGATGTATATAAAGGTCCCACGGACACATAGAGGCCAACTCGTCAGGAATGTTGTCAAATATTACCGCCCCGATGATAGGTTGGATTAGGTTAGGTTATATTACGTTATTGGTGTATATAAAGGTCCCACGGAGACGTAGAGGCCAACTCGCCAGGTATGTTGTCAAATATTACCGCCGCGATGTTAGGTTGGGTTACCTTAGGTTATATTACGTTATTGACGTATATAAAGGTCCCACGGAGACGTAGAGGCCAACTCGCCAGGAATGTTGTCAAATATTACCGCCGCGATGTTAGATTGGGCTAGGTTAGGTTATATTACGTTATTGATGTATATAAGGCTCCCACGGAGACGTAGAGGCCAACTCGCCAGGTATGTGGTCAAATATTACCGCCGAGATGATAGGTTGGGTTAGGTTAGGTTATATTTCGTTATTGATGTATATGAAGGTCCCACGGAGACGTAGAGACCAACTCGCCAGGAATGTAGGTCAAATATTACAGCCGCGATGATAGGTTGGGTTAGGTTAGGTTATATTACGTTATTGATGTATATGAAGATCCCACGGAGACGCAGAGGCCAACTCGCCAGGTATGTGGTCAAATATTACCGCCGAGATGATAGGTCGGGTTAGGTTTGGTTATATTTCGTTATTAATGTATATGAAGGTTCCAGGGAGACGTAGAGTCCAACTCGCCAGGAATGTTGTCAAATATTACAGCCGTGATGTTTGATTGGGTTAGGTTAGGTTAGATTACGTTATTGTCGTATATAAAGGTCCCACGGAGACGTGGAGGCCAACATGCCAGGAATGTTGGTCAAATATTACAGCCGCGATGTTAGATTGGGTTAGGTTAGGTAATATTACGTTATTGATGTATATAAAGGTCCCACGGAGGACGTAGAGGCCAACAAGCCAGGAATGTTGCCAAATATTACCGCCGAGAGGATAGGTTGGGTTAGGTTAGGTTATATTTCGTTACTGATGGATATGAAGGTCCCACGGAGACGTAGATGCCAACACGCCGGGAATGCTGTCAAATAATAGCGCCGAGAGGTTAGGTTGGGTCAGGTTAGGTTATATTACGTTATTGATGTATATGAAGGTCCCACGGAGACGTAGATGCCAACTCGCCGGGAATGCTGTCAAATAATAGCGCCGAGAGGTTAGGTTGGGTCAGGTTACGTTATATTACGTTATTGATGTATATGAAGATCCCACGGAGACGTAGAGGCCAACTCGCCAGGTATGTGGTCAAATATTACCGCCGAGATGATAGGTTGGGTTAGGTTAGCTTATATTTCGTTATTGATGTATATGAAGGTCCCACGGAGACGTAGAGGCCAACTCGCCAGGAATGTAGGTCAAATATTACAGCCGCGATGTTAGATTGGGTTAGGTTAGGTTATATTACGTTATTGTTGTATATAAAGGTCCCACGGAGACGTAGAGGCCAACGCGCCAGGAATGTTGTCAAATATTACCGCCGAGATGTTGGGTTGGGTTAGGTTAAGTTATATTACGTTCTTGATGTATATAAAGGTCCCACGCAGACGTAGAGGCCAACCCGCCAGGAATGTTGTCAAATATTACCGCCGAGATGATAGGTTGGGTTAGGTTAGGTTATATTTCGTTATTGATGTATATGAAGGTCCCACGGAGACGTAGAGGCCAACTCGCCAGGAATGTAGGTCAAATATTACAGCCGCGATGTTAGATTGGGTTAGGTTAGGTTATATTACGTTATTGTTGTATATAAAGGTCCCACGTAGACGTAGAGCCCAACTCGCCAGCAATGTTGTCAAATATTACCGCCGAGATGATAGGTTGGGTTAGGTTAGGTTACATTACGTTATTGATGTATATGAAGGACCCACGTAGACGTAGGGGCCAACTCGTCAGGAATGTTGTCAAATATTACAGCCGCGACGTTAGATTGGGCTAGGTTAGGTTATATTACGTTATTGATATATATAAAGCTCCCACGGAGACGTAGAGGCCAACTCGCCAGGTATGTGGTCAAATATTACCGCCGAGATGATAGGTTGGGTTAGGTTAGGTTATATTACGTTATTGATGTATATGAAGATCCCACGGAGACGCAGAGGCCAACTCGCCAGGTATGTGGTCAAATATTACCGCCGAGATGATAGGTCGGGTTAGGTTTGGTTATATTTCGTTATAAATGTATATGAAGGTTCCACGGAGACGTAGAGTCCAACTCGCCAGGAATGTTGTCAAATATTACAGCCGCGATGTTTGATTGGGTTAGGTTAGGTTATATTACGTTATTGATGTATATGAAGGACCCACGTAGACGTAGGGGCCAACTCGTCAGGAATATTGTCAAATATTACCGCCGATATGATAGGTTGGATTAGGTTAGGTTATATTACGTTATTGGTGTATATAAAGGTCCCACGGAGACGTAGAGACCAACTCGCCAGGAATGTTGCCAAATATTGCCGCCGAAATGTTAGGTTGGGTTAGGTTAGGTTATATTACGTTATTGATGTATATAAAGGTCCCACGGACACATAGAGGCCAACTCGTCAGGAATGTTGTCAAATATTACCGCCCCGATGATAGGTTGGATTAGGTTAGGTTATATTACGTTATTGGTGTATATAAAGGTCCCACGGAGACGTAGAGGCCAACAAGCCAGGAATGTTGCCAAATATTACCGCCGCGATGTTAGGTTGGGTTACCTTAGGTTATATTACGTTATTGACGTATATAAAGGTCCCACGGAGAAGTAGAGGCCAACTCGCCAGGAATGTTGTCAAATATTACCGCCGCGATGTTAGATTGGGCTAGGTTAGGTTATATTACGTTATTGATGTATATAAGGCTCCCACGGAGACGTAGAGGCTAACTCGCCAGGTATGTGGTCAAATATTACCGCCGAGATGATAGGTTGGGTTAGGTTAGGTTATATTTCGTTATTGATGTATATGAAGGTCCCACGGAGACGTAGAGGCCATCTCGCCAGGAATGTAGGTCAAATATTACAGCCGCGATGTTAGATTGGTTTAGGTTAGGTTATATTACGTTATTGTTGTATATAAAGGTCCCACGGAGACGTAGAGGCCAACGCGCCAGGAATGTTGTCAAATATTACCGCCGAGATGTTGGGTTGGGTTAGGTTAAGTTATATTACGTTCTTGATGTATATAAAGGTCCCACGCAGACGTAGAGGCCAACCCGCCAGGAATGTTGTCAAATATTACCGCCGAGATGATAGGTTGGGTTAGGTTAGGTTATATTTCGTTATTGATGTATATGAAGGTCCCACGGAGACGTAGAGTCCAACTCGCCAGGAATGTTGTCAAATATTACCGCCGAAATGTTAGGTTGGGTTAGGTTAGGTTATATTTCGTTATTGATGTATATGAAGGTCCCACGGAGACGTAGAGGCCATCTCGCCAGGAATGTAGGTCAAATATTACAGCCGCGATGTTAGATTGGTTTAGGTTAGGTTATATTACGTTATTGTTGTATATAAAGGTCCCACGCAGACGTAGAGGCCAACGCGCCAGGAATGTTGTCAAATATTACCGCCGAGATGTTGGGTTGGGTTAGGTTAAGTTATATTACGTTCTTGATGTATATAAAGGTCCCACGCAGACGTAGAGGCCAACCCGCCAGGAATGTTGTCAAATATTACCGCCGAGATGATAGGTTGGGTTAGGTTAGGTTATATTTCGTTATTGATGTATATGAAGGTCCCACGGAGTCGTAGAGGCCAACTGGCCAGGAATGTAGGTCAAATATTACAGCCGCGATGTTAGATTGGGTTAGGTTAGGTTATATTACGTTATTGTTGTATATAAAGGTCCCACGGAGACGTAGAGGCCAACGCGCCAGGAATGTTGTCAAATATTACCGCCGAGATGTTGGGTTGGGTTAGGTTAACTTATATTACGTTCTTGATGTATATAAAGGTCCCACGCAGACGTAGAGGCCAACCCGCCAGGAATGTTGTCAAATATTACCGCCGAGATGATAGGTTGGGTTAGGTTGGGTTATATTTCGTTATTGATGTATATGAAGGTCCCACGGAGACTTTGAGGCCAACTCGCCGGGAATGTAGGTCAAATATTACAGCCGCGATGTTAGATTGGGTTAGGTTAGGTTATATTACGTTATTGTTGTTTATAAAGGTCCCACGGAGACGTAGAGGCCAACGCGCCAGCAATGTTGTAAAATATTACCGTCGAGATGATAGGTTGGGTTAGTTTAGGTTATATTACGTTATTGATGTATATGAAGGACCCACGTAGACGTAGGCGCCAACTCGTCAGGAATATTGTCAAATATTACCGCCGATATGACAGGTTGGATTAGGTTAGGTTATATTACGTTATTGGTGTATATAAAGGTCCCACGGAGACGTAGAAGCCAACAAGCCAGGAATGTTGCAAAATATTACCGCCGAGATGTGAGGTTGGGTTAGGTTAGGTTATATTACGTTATTGATTTATATGAAGGACCCACGTAGACGTAGGGGCCAACTCGTCAGGAATGTTGTCCAACATTACAGCCGCGATGTTACATTGGGCTAGGTTAGGTTATATTACGTTATTGATGTATATAAAGCTCCCACGGAGACGTAGAGGCCAACTCGCCAGGTATGTGGTCAAATATTACCGCCGAGATGATAGGTTGGGTTAGGTTAGGTTATATTACGTTATTGTTGTATATAAAGGTCCCACGGAGACGCAGAGGCCAACTCGCCAGGAATGTTGTCAAATATTACCGCCGAGATGATAGGTCGGGTTAGGTTTGGTTATATTTCGTTATTAATGTATATGAAGGTTCCACGGAGACGTAGAGTCCAACTCGCCAGGAATGTTGTCAAATATTGCAGCCGCGATGTTTGATTGGGTTAGGTCAGGTTAGATTACGTTATTGTCGTATATAAAGGTCCCACGGAGACGTAGATGCCAACTCGCCGGGAATGCTGTCAAATAATAGCGCCGAGAGGTTAGGTTGGGTCAGGTTACGTTATATTACGTTATTGATGTATATGAAGATCCCACGGAGACGTAGAGGCCAACTCGCCAGGTATGTGGTCAAATATTACCGCCGAGATGATAGGTTGGGTTAGGTTAGGTTATATTTCGTTATTGATGTATATGAAGGTCCCACGGAGACGTAGAGACCAACTCGCCAGGAATGTAGGTCAAATATTACAGCCGCGATGTTAGATTGGGTTAGGTTAGGTTATATTACGTTATTGTTGTATATAAAGGTCCCACGGAGACGTAGAGGCCAACGCGCCAGGAATGTTGTCAAATATTACCGCCGAGATGTTGGGTTGGGTTAGGTTAAGTTATATTACGTTCTTGATGTATATAAAGGTCCCACGCAGACGTAGAGGCCAACCCGCCAGGAATGTTGTCAAATATTACCGCCGAGATGATAGGTTGGGTTAGGTTAGGTTATATTTCGTTATTGATGTATATGAAGGACCCACGTAGACGTAGGGGCCAACTCGTCAGGAATGTTGTCAAATATTACAGCCGCGACGTTAGATTGGGCTGGGTTAGGTTATATTACGTTATTGATATATATAAAGCTCCCACGGAGACGTAGAGGCCAACTCGCCAGGTATGTGGTCAAATATTACCGCCGAGATGATAGGTCGGGTTAGGTTAGGTTATATTTCGCTTTTAATGTATATGAAGGTTCCACGGAGACGTAGAGTCCAACTCGCCAGGAATGTTGTCAAATATTACAGCCGCGATGTTTGATTGGGTTAGGTTAGGTTATATTACGTTATTGATGTATATGAAGGACCCACGTAGACGTAGGGGCCAACTCGTCAGGAATATTGTCAAATATTACCGCCGATATGATAGGTTGGATTAGGTTAGGTTATATTACGTTATTGGTGTATATAAAGGTCCCACGGAGACGTAGAGACCAACTCGCCAGGAATGTTGACAAATATTGCCGCCGAAATGTTAGGTTGGGTTAGGTTAGGTTATATTACGTTATTGATGTATATAAAGGTCCCACGGAGACATAGAGGCCAACTCGTCAGGAATGTTGTCAAATATTACCGCCCCGATGATAGGTTGGATTAGGTTAGGTTATATTACGTTATTGGTGTATATAAAGTTCCCACGGAGACGTAGAGGCCAACAAGCCAGAAATGTTGCCAAATATTACCGCCGCGATGTTAGGTTGGGTTACGTTAGGTTATATTACGTTATTGACGTATATAAATGTCCCACGGAGACGTAGAGGCCAACTCGCCAGGAATGTTGTCAAATATTACCGCCGAAATGTTAGATTGGGCTAGGTTAGGTTATATTACGTTATTGATGTATATAAGGCTCCCACGGAGACGTAGAGGCCAACTCGCCAGGTATGTGGTCAAATATTATCGCCGAGATGATAGGTTGGGTTAGGTTAGGTTATATTTCGTTATTGATGTATATGAAGGTCCCACGGAGACGTAGAGGCCAACTCGCCAAGAATGTAGGTCAAATATTACAGCCGCGATGTTAGATTGGTTTAGGTTAGGTTATATTACGTTATTGTTGTATATAAAGGTCCCACGGAGACGTAGCGGCCAACGCGCCAGGAATGTTGTCAAATATTACCGCCGAGATGTTGGGTTGGGTTAGGTTAAGTTATATTACGTTCTTGATGTATATAAAGGTCCCACGCAGACGTAGAGGCCAACCCGCCAGGAATGTTGTCAAATATTACCGCCGAGATGATAGGTTGGGTTAGGTTAGGTTATATTTCGTTATTGATGTATATGAAGGTCCCACGGAGTCGTAGAGGCCAACTCGCCTGGAATGTAGGTCAAATATTACAGCCGCGATGTTAGATTGGGTTAGGTTAGGTTATATTACGTTATTGTTGTATATAAAGGTCCCACGTAGACGTAGAGGCCAACTCGCCAGCAATGTTGTCAAATATTACCGCCGAGATGATAGGTTGGATTAGGTTAGGTTATATTACGTTATTGGTGTATATAAAGGTCCCACGGAGACGTAGAGACCAACTCGCCAGGAATGTTGCCAAACATTGCCGCCGAAATGTTAGGTTGGATTAGGTTAGGTTATATTACGTTATTGATGTATATAAAGGTCCCACGGACACATAGAGGCCAACTCGTCAGGAATGTTGTCAAATATTACCGCCCCGATGATAGGTTGGATTAGGTTAGGTTATATTACGTTATTGGTGTATATAAAGGTCCCACGGAGACATAGAGGCCAACTCGCCAGGAATGTTGTCAAATATTACCGCCGCGATGTTAGGTTGGGTTACCTTAGGTTATATTACGTTATTGACGTATATAAAGGTCCCACGGAGACGTAGAGGCCAACTCGCCAGGAATGTTGTCAAATATTACCGCCGCGATGTTAGATTGGGCTAGGTTAGGTTATATTACGTTATTGATGTATATAAGGCTCCCACGGAGACGTAGAGGCCAACTCGCCAGGTATGTGGTCAAATATTACCGCCGAGATGATAGGTTGGGTTAGGTTAGGTTATATTTCGTTATTGATGTATATGAAGGTCCCACGGAGACGTAGAGACCAACTCGCCAGGAATGTAGGTCAAATATTACAGCCGCGATGTTAGATTGGGTTAGGTTAGGTTATATTACGTTATTGTTGTATATAAAGGTCCCACGGAGACGTAGAGGCCAACGCGCCAGGAATGTTGTCAAATATTACCGCCGAGATGTTGGGTTGGGTTAGGTTAAGTTATATTACGTTCTTGATGTATATAAAGGTCCCACGCAGACGTAGAGGCCAACCCGCCAGGAATGTTGTCAAATATTACCGCCGAGATGATAGGTCGGGTTAGGTTAGGTTATATTTCGCTTTTAATGTATATGAAGGTTCCACGGAGACGTAGAGTCCAACTCGCCAGGAATGTTGTCAAATATTACAGCCGCGATGTTTGATTGGGTTAGGTTAGGTTATATTACGTTATTGATGTATATGAAGGACCCACGTAGACGTAGGGGCCAACTCGTCAGGAATATTGTCAAATATTACCGCCGATATGATAGGTTGGATTAGGTTAGGTTATATTACGTTATTGGTGTATATAAAGGTCCCACGGAGACGTAGAGACCAACTCGCCAGGAATGTTGACAAATATTGCCGCCGAAATGTTAGGTTGGGTTAGGTTAGGTTATATTACGTTATTGATGTATATAAAGGTCCCACGGAGACATAGAGGCCAACTCGTCAGGAATGTTGTCAAATATTACCGCCCCGATGATAGGTTGGATTAGGTTAGGTTATATTACGTTATTGGTGTATATAAAGTTCCCACGGAGACGTAGAGGCCAACAAGCCAGAAATGTTGCCAAATATTACCGCCGCGATGTTAGGTTGGGTTACGTTAGGTTATATTACGTTATTGACGTATATAAATGTCCCACGGAGACGTAGAGGCCAACTCGCCAGGAATGTTGTCAAATATTACCGCCGAAATGTTAGATTGGGCTAGGTTAGGTTATATTACGTTATTGATGTATATAAGGCTCCCACGGAGACGTAGAGGCCAACTCGCCAGGTATGTGGTCAAATATTATCGCCGAGATGATAGGTTGGGTTAGGTTAGGTTATATTTCGTTATTGATGTATATGAAGGTCCCACGGAGACGTAGAGGCCAACTCGCCAAGAATGTAGGTCAAATATTACAGCCGCGATGTTAGATTGGTTTAGGTTAGGTTATATTACGTTATTGTTGTATATAAAGGTCCCACGGAGACGTAGCGGCCAACGCGCCAGGAATGTTGTCAAATATTACCGCCGAGATGTTGGGTTGGGTTAGGTTAAGTTATATTACGTTCTTGATGTATATAAAGGTCCCACGCAGACGTAGAGGCCAACCCGCCAGGAATGTTGTCAAATATTACCGCCGAGATGATAGGTTGGGTTAGGTTAGGTTATATTTCGTTATTGATGTATATGAAGGTCCCACGGAGTCGTAGAGGCCAACTCGCCTGGAATGTAGGTCAAATATTACAGCCGCGATGTTAGATTGGGTTAGGTTAGGTTATATTACGTTATTGTTGTATATAAAGGTCCCACGTAGACGTAGAGGCCAACTCGCCAGCAATGTTGTCAAATATTACCGCCGAGATGATAGGTTGGATTAGGTTAGGTTATATTACGTTATTGGTGTATATAAAGGTCCCACGGAGACGTAGAGACCAACTCGCCAGGAATGTTGCCAAACATTGCCGCCGAAATGTTAGGTTGGATTAGGTTAGGTTATATTACGTTATTGATGTATATAAAGGTCCCACGGACACATAGAGGCCAACTCGTCAGGAATGTTGTCAAATATTACCGCCCCGATGATAGGTTGGATTAGGTTAGGTTATATTACGTTATTGGTGTATATAAAGGTCCCACGGAGACATAGAGGCCAACTCGCCAGGAATGTTGTCAAATATTACCGCCGCGATGTTAGGTTGGGTTACCTTAGGTTATATTACGTTATTGACGTATATAAAGGTCCCACGGAGACGTAGAGGCCAACTCGCCAGGAATGTTGTCAAATATTACCGCCGCGATGTTAGATTGGGCTAGGTTAGGTTATATTACGTTATTGATGTATATAAGGCTCCCACGGAGACGTAGAGGCCAACTCGCCAGGTATGTGGTCAAATATTACCGCCGAGATGATAGGTTGGGTTAGGTTAGGTTATATTTCGTTATTGATGTATATGAAGGTCCCACGGAGACGTAGAGACCAACTCGCCAGGAATGTAGGTCAAATATTACAGCCGCGATGTTAGATTGGGTTAGGTTAGGTTATATTACGTTATTGTTGTATATAAAGGTCCCACGGAGACGTAGAGGCCAACGCGCCAGGAATGTTGTCAAATATTACCGCCGAGATGTTGGGTTGGGTTAGGTTAAGTTATATTACGTTCTTGATGTATATAAAGGTCCCACGCAGACGTAGAGGCCAACCCGCCAGGAATGTTGTCAAATATTACCGCCGAGATGATAGGTTGGGTTAGGTTAGGTTATATTTCGTTATTGATGTATATGAAGGTCCCACGGAGACGTAGAGGCCAACTCGCCAGGAATGTAGGTCAAATATTACAGCCGCGATGTTAGATTGGGTTAGGTTAGGTTATATTACGTTATTGTTGTATATAAAGGTCCCACGTAGACGTAGAGGCCAACTCGCCAGCAATGTTGTCAAATATTACCGCCGAGATGATAGGTTGGGTTAGGTTAGGTTACATTACGTTATTGATGTACATGAAGGACCCACGTAGATGTAGGGGCCAACTCGTCAGGAATGTTGTCAAATATTACAGCCGCGACGTTAGATTGGGCTAGGTTAGGTTATATTACGTTATTGATATATATAAAGCTCCCACGGAGACGTAGAGGCCAACTCGCCAGGTATGTGGTCAAATATTACCGCCGAGATGATAGGTTGGGTTAGGTTAGGTTATATTACGTTATTGATGTATATGAAGATCCCACGGAGACGCAGAGGCCAACTCGCCAGGCATGTGGTCAAATATTACCGCCGAGATGATAGGTTGGGTTAGGTTAGGTTATATTTCGTTATTGATGTATATGAAGGTCCCACGGAGACGTAGAGGCCAACTCGCCAGGAATGTAGGTCAAATATTACAGCCGCGATGTTAGATTGGGTTAGGTTAGGTTATATTACGTTATTGTTGTATATAAAGGTCCCACGTAGACGTAGAGGCCAACTCGCCAGCAATGTTGTCAAATATTACCGCCGAGATGATAGGTTGGGTTAGGTTAGGTTACATTACGTTATTGATGTACATGAAGGACCCACGTAGACGTAGGGGCCAACTCGTCAGGAATGTTGTCAAATATTACAGCCGCGACGTTAGATTGGGCTAGGTTAGGTTATATTACGTTATTGATATATATAAAGCTCCCACGGAGACGTAGAGGCCAACTCGCCAGGTATGTGGTCAAATATTACCGCCGAGATGATAGGTTGGGTTAGGTTAGGTTATATTACGTTATTGATGTATATGAAGATCCCACGGAGACGCAGAGGCCAACTCGCCAGGTATGTGGTCAAATATTACCGCCGAGATGATAGGTCGGGTTAGGTTTGGTTATATTTCGTTATTAATGTATATGAAGGTTCCACGGAGACGTAGAGTCCAACTCGCCAGGAATGTTGTCAAATATTACAGCCGCGATGTTTGATTGGGTTAGGTTAGGTTATATTACGTTATTGATGTATATGAAGGACCCACGTAGACGTAGAGGCCAACTCGCCAGGTATGTGGTCAAATATTATCGCCGAGATGATAGGTTGGGTTAGGTTAGGTTATATTTCGTTATTGATGTATATGAAGGTTCCACGGAGACGTAGAGTCCAACTCGCCAGGAATGTTGTCAAATATTGCAGCCGCGATGTTTGATTGGGTTAGGTTAGGTTAGATTACGTTATTGTCGTATATAAAGGTCCCACGGAGACGTAGATGCCAACTCGCCGGGAATGCTGTCAAATAATAGCGCCGAGAGGTTAGGTTGGGTCAGGTTACGTTATATTACGTTATTGATGTATATGAAGATCCCACGAAGACGTAGAGGCCAACTCGCCAGGTATGTGGTCAAATATTACCGCCGAGATGATAGGTTGGGTTAGGTTAGGTTATATTTCGTTATTGATGTATATGAAGGTCCCACGGAGACGTAGAGACCAACTCGCCAGGAATGTAGGTCAAATATTACAGCCGCGATGTTAGATTGGGTTAGGTTAGGTTATATTACGTTATTGTTGTATATAAAGGTCCCACGGAGACGTAGAGGCCAACGCGCCAGGAATGTTGTCAAATATTACCGCCGAGATGATAGGTCGGGTTAGGTTAGGTTATATTTCGTTTTTAATGTATATGAAGGTTCCACGGAGACGTAGAGTCCAACTCGCCAGGAATGTTGTCAAATATTACAGCCGCGATGTTTGATTGGGTTAGGTTAGGTTATATTACGTTATTGATGTATATGAAGGACCCACGTAGACGTAGGGGCCAACTCGTCAGGAATATTGTCAAATATTACCGCCGATATGATAGGTTGGATTAGGTTAGGTTATATTACGTTATTGGTGTATATAAAGGTCCCACGGAGACGTAGAGACCAACTCGCCAGGAATGTTGACAAATATTGCCGCCGAAATGTTAGGTTGGGTTAGGTTAGGTTATATTACGTTATTGATGTATATAAAGGTCCCACGGAGACATAGAGGCCAACTCGTCAGGAATGTTGTCAAATATTACCGCCCCGATGATAGGTTGGATTAGGTTAGGTTATATTACGTTATTGGTGTATATAAAGTTCCCACGGAGACGTAGAGGCCAACAAGCCAGAAATGTTGCCAAATATTACCGCCGCGATGTTAGGTTGGGTTACGTTAGGTTATATTACGTTATTGACGTATATAAATGTCCCACGGAGACGTAGAGGCCAACTCGCCAGGAATGTTGTCAAATATTACCGCCGAAATGTTAGGTTGGGTTAGGTTAGGTTATATTACGTTCTTGATGTATATAAAGGTCCCACGCAGACGTAGAGGCCAACTCGCCAGGAATGTTGTCAAATATTACAGCCGCGATGTTAGATTGGGCTAGGTTAGGTTATATTACGTTCTTGATGTATATAAAGGTCCCACGCAGACGTAGAGGCCAACCCGCCAGGAATGTTGTCAAATATTACCGCCGAGATGATAGGTTGGGTTAGGTTAGGTTATATTTCGTTATTGATGTATATGAAGGTCCCACGGAGACGTAGAGGCCAACTCGCCAGGAATGTAGGTCAAATATTACAGCCGCGATGTTAGATTGGGTTAGGTTAGGTTATATTACGTTATTGTTGTATATAAAGGTCCCACGTAGACGTAGAGGCCAACTCGCCAGCAATGTTGTCAAATATTACCGCCGAGATGATAGGTTGGGTTAGGTTAGGTTACATTACGTTATTGATGTACATGAAGGACCCACGTAGATGTAGGGGCCAACTCGTCAGGAATGTTGTCAAATATTACAGCCGCGACGTTAGATTGGGCTAGGTTAGGTTATATTACGTTATTGATATATATAAAGCTCCCACGGAGACGTAGAGGCCAACTCGCCAGGTATGTGGTCAAATATTACCGCCGAGATGATAGGTTGGGTTAGGTTAGGTTATATTACGTTATTGATGTATATGAAGATCCCACGGAGACGCAGAGGCCAACTCGCCAGGCATGTGGTCAAATATTACCGCCGAGATGATAGGTTGGGTTAGGTTAGGTTATATTTCGTTATTGATGTATATGAAGGTCCCACGGAGACGTAGAGGCCAACTCGCCAGGAATGTAGGTCAAATATTACAGCCGCGATGTTAGATTGGGTTAGGTTAGGTTATATTACGTTATTGTTGTATATAAAGGTCCCACGTAGACGTAGAGGCCAACTCGCCAGCAATGTTGTCAAATATTACCGCCGAGATGATAGGTTGGGTTAGGTTAGGTTACATTACGTTATTGATGTACATGAAGGACCCACGTAGACGTAGGGGCCAACTCGTCAGGAATGTTGTCAAATATTACAGCCGCGACGTTAGATTGGGCTAGGTTAGGTTATATTACGTTATTGATATATATAAAGCTCCCACGGAGACGTAGAGGCCAACTCGCCAGGTATGTGGTCAAATATTACCGCCGAGATGATAGGTTGGGTTAGGTTAGGTTATATTACGTTATTGATGTATATGAAGATCCCACGGAGACGCAGAGGCCAACTCGCCAGGTATGTGGTCAAATATTACCGCCGAGATGATAGGTCGGGTTAGGTTTGGTTATATTTCGTTATTAATGTATATGAAGGTTCCACGGAGACGTAGAGTCCAACTCGCCAGGAATGTTGTCAAATATTACAGCCGCGATGTTTGATTGGGTTAGGTTAGGTTATATTACGTTATTGATGTATATGAAGGACCCACGTAGACGTAGAGGCCAACTCGCCAGGTATGTGGTCAAATATTATCGCCGAGATGATAGGTTGGGTTAGGTTAGGTTATATTTCGTTATTGATGTATATGAAGGTTCCACGGAGACGTAGAGTCCAACTCGCCAGGAATGTTGTCAAATATTGCAGCCGCGATGTTTGATTGGGTTAGGTTAGGTTAGATTACGTTATTGTCGTATATAAAGGTCCCACGGAGACGTAGATGCCAACTCGCCGGGAATGCTGTCAAATAATAGCGCCGAGAGGTTAGGTTGGGTCAGGTTACGTTATATTACGTTATTGATGTATATGAAGATCCCACGAAGACGTAGAGGCCAACTCGCCAGGTATGTGGTCAAATATTACCGCCGAGATGATAGGTTGGGTTAGGTTAGGTTATATTTCGTTATTGATGTATATGAAGGTCCCACGGAGACGTAGAGACCAACTCGCCAGGAATGTAGGTCAAATATTACAGCCGCGATGTTAGATTGGGTTAGGTTAGGTTATATTACGTTATTGTTGTATATAAAGGTCCCACGGAGACGTAGAGGCCAACGCGCCAGGAATGTTGTCAAATATTACCGCCGAGATGATAGGTCGGGTTAGGTTAGGTTATATTTCGTTTTTAATGTATATGAAGGTTCCACGGAGACGTAGAGTCCAACTCGCCAGGAATGTTGTCAAATATTACAGCCGCGATGTTTGATTGGGTTAGGTTAGGTTATATTACGTTATTGATGTATATGAAGGACCCACGTAGACGTAGGGGCCAACTCGTCAGGAATATTGTCAAATATTACCGCCGATATGATAGGTTGGATTAGGTTAGGTTATATTACGTTATTGGTGTATATAAAGGTCCCACGGAGACGTAGAGACCAACTCGCCAGGAATGTTGACAAATATTGCCGCCGAAATGTTAGGTTGGGTTAGGTTAGGTTATATTACGTTATTGATGTATATAAAGGTCCCACGGAGACATAGAGGCCAACTCGTCAGGAATGTTGTCAAATATTACCGCCCCGATGATAGGTTGGATTAGGTTAGGTTATATTACGTTATTGGTGTATATAAAGTTCCCACGGAGACGTAGAGGCCAACAAGCCAGAAATGTTGCCAAATATTACCGCCGCGATGTTAGGTTGGGTTACGTTAGGTTATATTACGTTATTGACGTATATAAATGTCCCACGGAGACGTAGAGGCCAACTCGCCAGGAATGTTGTCAAATATTACCGCCGAAATGTTAGGTTGGGTTAGGTTAGGTTATATTACGTTCTTGATGTATATAAAGGTCCCACGCAGACGTAGAGGCCAACTCGCCAGGAATGTTGTCAAATATTACAGCCGCGATGTTAGATTGGGCTAGGTTAGGTTATATTACGTTATTGATGTATATAAGGCTCCCACGGAGACGTAGAGGCCAACTCGCCAGGTATGTGGTCAAATATTATCGCCGAGATGATAGGTTGGGTTAGGTTAGGTTATATTTCGTTATTGATGTATATGAAGGTCCCACGGAGACGTAGAGGCCAACTCGCCAAGAATGTAGGTCAAATATTACAGCCGCGATGTTAGATTGGTTTAGGTTAGGTTATATTACGTTATTGTTGTATATAAAGGTCCCACGGAGACGTAGCGGCCAACGCGCCAGGAATGTTGTCAAATATTACCGCCGAGATGTTGGGTTGGGTTAGGTTAAGTTATATTACGTTCTTGATGTATATAAAGGTCCCACGCAGACGTAGAGGCCAACCCGCCAGGAATGTTGTCAAATATTACCGCCGAGATGATAGGTTGGGTTAGGTTAGGTTATATTTCGTTATTGATGTATATGAAGGTCCCACGGAGTCGTAGAGGCCAACTCGCCTGGAATGTAGGTCAAATATTACAGCCGCGATGTTAGATTGGGTTAGGTTAGGTTATATTACGTTATTGTTGTATATAAAGGTCCCACGTAGACGTAGAGGCCAACTCGCCAGCAATGTTGTCAAATATTACCGCCGAGATGATAGGTTGGATTAGGTTAGGTTATATTACCTTATTGGTGTATATAAAGGTCCCACGGAGACGTAGAGACCAACTCGCCAGGAATGTTGCCAAACATTGCCGCCGAAATGTTAGGTTGGATTAGGTTAGGTTATATTACGTTATTGATGTATATAAAGGTCCCACGGACACATAGAGGCCAACTCGTCAGGAATGTTGTCAAATATTACCGCCCCGATGATAGGTTGGATTAGGTTAGGTTATATTACGTTATTGGTGTATATAAAGGTCCCACGGAGACATAGAGGCCAACTCGCCAGGAATGTTGTCAAATATTACCGCCGCGATGTTAGGTTGGGTTACCTTAGGTTATATTACGTTATTGACGTATATAAAGGTCCCACGGAGACGTAGAGGCCAACTCGCCAGGAATGTTGTCAAATATTACCGCCGCGATGTTAGATTGGGCTAGGTTAGGTTATATTACGTTATTGATGTATATAAGGCTCCCACGGAGACGTAGAGGCCAACTCGCCAGGTATGTGGTCAAATATTACCGCCGAGATGATAGGTTGGGTTAGGTTAGGTTATATTTCGTTATTGATGTATATGAAGGTCCCACGGAGACGTAGAGGCCAACTCGCCAAGAATGTAGGTCAAATATTACAGCCGCGATGTTAGATTGGTTTAGGTTAGGTTATATTACGTTATTGTTGTATATAAAGGTCCCACGGAGACGTAGCGGCCAACGCGCCAGGAATGTTGTCAAATATTACCGCCGAGATGTTGGGTTGGGTTAGGTTAAGTTATATTACGTTCTTGATGTATATAAAGGTCCCACGCAGACGTAGAGGCCAACCCGCCAGGAATGTTGTCAAATATTACCGCCGAGATGATAGGTTGGGTTAGGTTAGGTTATATTTCGTTATTGATGTATATGAAGGTCCCACGGAGTCGTAGAGGCCAACTCGCCTGGAATGTAGGTCAAATATTACAGCCGCGATGTTAGATTGGGTTAGGTTAGGTTATATTACGTTATTGTTGTATATAAAGGTCCCACGTAGACGTAGAGGCCAACTCGCCAGCAATGTTGTCAAATATTACCGCCGAGATGATAGGTTGGATTAGGTTAGGTTATATTACGTTATTGGTGTATATAAAGGTCCCACGGAGACGTAGAGACCAACTCGCCAGGAATGTTGCCAAACATTGCCGCCGAAATGTTAGGTTGGATTAGGTTAGGTTATATTACGTTATTGATGTA
Source organism: Xylocopa violacea (assembly GCA_963969225.1). NCBI lineage: Eukaryota > Metazoa > Arthropoda > Insecta > Hymenoptera > Apidae > Xylocopa > Xylocopa violacea. Next base: position 5,768,038 of record CAXAJV010000019.1, on the reverse strand, counting down.
TATAAAGGTCCCACGGACACATAGAGGCCAACTCGTCAGGAATGTTGTCAAATATTACCGTCCCGATGATAGGTTGGATTAGGTTAGGTTATATTACGTTATTGGTGTATATAAAGGTCCCACGGAGACATAGAGGCCAACTCGCCAGGAATGTTGTCAAATATTACCGCCGCGATGTTAGGTTGGGTTACCTTAGGTTATATTACGTTATTGACGTATATAAAGGTCCCACGGAGACGTAGAGGCCAACTCGCCAGGAATGTTGTCAAATATTACCGCCGCGATGTTAGATTGGGCTAGGTTAGGTTATATTACGTTATTGATGTATATAAGGCTCCCACGGAGACGTAGAGGCCAACTCGCCAGGTATGTGGTCAAATATTACCGCCGAGATGATAGGTTGGGTTAGGTTAGGTTATATTTCGTTATTGATGTATATGAAGGTCCCACGGAGACGTAGAGACCAACTCGCCAGGAATGTAGGTCAAATATTACAGCCGCGATGTTAGATTGGGTTAGGTTAGGTTATATTACGTTATTGTTGTATATAAAGGTCCCACGGAGACGTAGAGGCCAACGCGCCAGGAATGTTGTCAAATATTACCGCCGAGATGTTGGGTTGGGTTAGGTTAAGTTATATTACGTTCTTGATGTATATAAAGGTCCCACGCAGACGTAGAGGCCAACCCGCCAGGAATGTTGTCAAATATTACCGCCGAGATGATAGGTTGGGTTAGGTTAGGTTATATTTCGTTATTGATGTATATGAAGGTCCCACGGAGACGTAGAGGCCAACTCGCCAGGAATGTAGGTCAAATATTACAGCCGCGATGTTAGATTGGGTTAGGTTAGGTTATATTACGTTATTGTTGTATATAAAGGTCCCACGTAGACGTAGAGGCCAACTCGCCAGCAATGTTGTCAAATATTACCGCCGAGATGATAGGTTGGGTTAGGTTAGGTTACATTACGTTATTGATGTACATGAAGGACCCACGTAGATGTAGGGGCCAACTCGTCAGGAATGTTGTCAAATATTACAGCCGCGACGTTAGATTGGGCTAGGTTAGGTTATATTACGTTATTGATATATATAAAGCTCCCACGGAGACGTAGAGGCCAACTCGCCAGGTATGTGGTCAAATATTACCGCCGAGATGATAGGTTGGGTTAGGTTAGGTTATATTACGTTATTGATGTATATGAAGATCCCACGGAGACGCAGAGGCCAACTCGCCAGGCATGTGGTCAAATATTACCGCCGAGATGATAGGTTGGGTTAGGTTAGGTTATATTTCGTTATTGATGTATATGAAGGTCCCACGGAGACGTAGAGGCCAACTCGCCAGGAATGTAGGTCAAATATTACAGCCGCGATGTTAGATTGGGTTAGGTTAGGTTATATTACGTTATTGTTGTATATAAAGGTCCCACGTAGACGTAGAGGCCAACTCGCCAGCAATGTTGTCAAATATTACCGCCGAGATGATAGGTTGGGTTAGGTTAGGTTACATTACGTTATTGATGTACATGAAGGACCCACGTAGACGTAGGGGCCAACTCGTCAGGAATGTTGTCAAATATTACAGCCGCGACGTTAGATTGGGCTAGGTTAGGTTATATTACGTTATTGATATATATAAAGCTCCCACGGAGACGTAGAGGCCAACTCGCCAGGTATGTGGTCAAATATTACCGCCGAGATGATAGGTTGGGTTAGGTTAGGTTATATTACGTTATTGATGTATATGAAGATCCCACGGAGACGCAGAGGCCAACTCGCCAGGTATGTGGTCAAATATTACCGCCGAGATGATAGGTCGGGTTAGGTTTGGTTATATTTCGTTATTAATGTATATGAAGGTTCCACGGAGACGTAGAGTCCAACTCGCCAGGAATGTTGTCAAATATTACAGCCGCGATGTTTGATTGGGTTAGGTTAGGTTATATTACGTTATTGATGTATATGAAGGACCCACGTAGACGTAGAGGCCAACTCGCCAGGTATGTGGTCAAATATTATCGCCGAGATGATAGGTTGGGTTAGGTTAGGTTATATTTCGTTATTGATGTATATGAAGGTCCCACGGAGACGTAGAGGCCAACTCGCCAAGAATGTAGGTCAAATATTACAGCCGCGATGTTAGATTGGTTTAGGTTAGGTTATATTACGTTATTGTTGTGTATAAAGGTCCCACGGAGACGTAGCGGCCAACGCGCCAGGAATGTTGTCAAATATTACCGCCGAGATGTTGGGTTGGGTTAGGTTAAGTTATATTACGTTCTTGATGTATATAAAGGTCCCACGCAGACGTAGAGGCCAACCCGCCAGGAATGTTGTCAAATATTACCGCCGAGATGATAGGTTGGGTTAGGTTAGGTTATATTTCGTTATTGATGTATATGAAGGTCCCACGGAGTCGTAGAGGCCAACTCGCCAGGAATGTAGGTCAAATATTACAGCCGCGATGTTAGATTGGGTTAGGTTAGGTTATATTACGTTATTGTTGTATATAAAGGTCCCACGTAGACGTAGAGGCCAACTCGCCAGCAATGTTGTCAAATATTACCGCCGAGATGATAGGTTGGTTTAGGTTAGGTTATATTACGTTATTGGTGTATATAAAGGTCCCACGGAGACGTAGAGACCAACTCGCCAGGAATGTTGCCAAACATTGCCGCCGAAATGTTAGGTTGGGTTAGGTTAGGTTATATTACGTTATTGATGTATATAAAGGTCCCACGGACACATAGAGGCCAACTCGTCAGGAATGTTGTCAAATATTACCGCCCCGATGATAGGTTGGATTAGGTTAGGTTATATTACGTTATTGGTGTATATAAAGGTCCCACGGAGACGTAGAGGCCAACTCGCCAGGAATGTTGTCAAATATTACCGCCGCGATGTTAGGTTGGGTTACCTTAGGTTATATTACGTTATTGACGTATATAAAGGTCCCACGGAGACGTAGAGGCCAACTCGCCAGGAATGTTGTCAAATATTACCGCCGCGATGTTAGATTGGGCTAGGTTAGGTTATATTACGTTATTGATGTATATAAGGCTCCCACGGAGACGTAGAGGCCAACTCGCCAGGTATGTGGTCAAATATTACAGCCGAGATGATAGGTTGGGTTAGGTTAGGTTATATTTCGTTATTGATGTATATGAAGGTCCCACGGAGACGTAGAGACCAACTCGCCAGGAATGTAGGTCAAATATTACAGCCGCGATGTTAGATTGGGTTAGGTTAGGTTATATTACGTTATTGTTGTATATAAAGGTCCCACGGAGACGTAGAGGCCAACGCGCCAGGAATGTTGTCAAATATTACCGCCGAGATGTTGGGTTGGGTTAGGTTAAGTTATATTACGTTCTTGATGTATATAAAGGTCCCACGCAGACGTAGAGGCCAACCCGCCAGGAATGTTGTCAAATATTACCGCCGAGATGATAGGTTGGGTTAGGTTAGGTTATATTTCGTTATTGATGTATATGAAGGTCCCACGGAGACGTAGAGGCCAACTCGCCAGGAATGTAGGTCAAATATTACAGCCGCGATGTTAGATTGGGTTAGGTTAGGTTATATTACGTTATTGTTGTATATAAAGGTCCCACGTAGACGTAGAGGCCAACTCGCCAGCAATGTTGTCAAATATTACCGCCGAGATGATAGGTTGGGTTAGGTTAGGTTACATTACGTTATCGATGTACATGAAGGACCCACGTAGACGTAGGGGCCAACTCGTCAGGAATGTTGTCAAATATTACAGCCGCGACGTTAGATTGGGCTAGGTTAGGTTATATTACGTTATTGATATATATAAAGCTCCCACGGAGACGTAGAGGCCAACTCGCCAGGTATGTGGTCAAATATTACCGCCGAGATGATAGGTTGGGTTAGGTTAGGTTATATTACGTTATTGTTGTATATAAAGGTCCCACGGAGACGTAGAGGACAACGCGCCAGGAATGTTGCCAAATATTACCGCCGAGAGGATAGGTTGGGTTAGGTTAGGTTATATTTCGTTACTGATGGATATGAAGGTCCCACGGAGACGTAGATGCCAACACGCCGGGAATGCTGTCAAATAATAGCGCCGAGAGGTTAGGTTGGGTCAGGTTAGGTTATATTACGTTATTGATGTATATGAAGATCCCACGGAGACGTAGATGCCAACTCGCCGGGAATGCTGTCAAATAATAGCGCCGAGAGGTTAAGTTGGGTCAGGTTACGTTATATTACGTTATTGATGTATATGAAGATCCCACGGAGACGTAGAGGCCAACTCGCCAGGTATGTGGTCAAATATTACCGCCGAGATGATAGGTTGGGTTAGGTTAGGTTATATTTCGTTATTGATGTATATGAAGGTCCCACGGAGACGTAGAGACCAACTCGACAGGAATGTAGGTCAAATATTACAGCCGCGATGTTAGATTGGGTTAGGTTAGGTTATATTACGTTATTGATGTATATAAAGGTCCCACGGACACATAGAGGCCAACTCGTCAGGAATGTTGTCAAATATTACCGCCCCGATGATAGGTTGGATTAGGTTAGGTTATATTACGTTATTGGTGTATATAAAGGTCCCACGGAGACATAGAGGCCAACTCGCCAGGAATGTTGTCAAATATTACCGCCGCGATGTTAGGTTGGGTTACCTTAGGTTATATTACGTTATTGACGTATATAAAGGTCCCACGGAGACGTAGAGGCCAACTCGCCAGGAATGTTGTCAAATATTACCGCCGCGATGTTAGATTGGGCTAGGTTAGGTTATATTACGTTATTGATGTATATAAGGCTCCCACGGAGACGTAGAGGCCAACTCGCCAGGTATGTGGTCAAATATTACCGCCGAGATGATAGGTTGGGTTAGGTTAGGTTATATTTCGTTATTGATGTATATGAAGGTCCCACGGAGACGTAGAGACCAACTCGCCAGGAATGTAGGTCAAATATTACAGCCGCGATGTTAGATTGGGTTAGGTTAGGTTATATTACGTTATTGTTGTATATAAAGGTCCCACGGAGACGTAGAGGCCAACGCGCCAGGAATGTTGTCAAATATTACCGCCGAGATGTTGGGTTGGGTTAGGTTAAGTTATATTACGTTCTTGATGTATATAAAGGTCCCACGCAGACGTAGAGGCCAACCCGCCAGGAATGTTGTCAAATATTACCGCCGAGATGATAGGTTGGGTTAGGTTAGGTTAAATTTCGTTATTGATGTATATGAAGGTCCCACGGAGACGTAGAGGCCAACTCGCCAGGAATGTAGGTCAAATATTACAGCCGCGATGTTAGATTGGGTTAGGTTAGGTTATATTACGTTATTGTTGTATATAAAGGTCCCACGTAGACGTAGAGGCCAACTCGCCAGCAATGTTGTCAAATATTACCGCCGAGATGATAGGTTGGGTTAGGTTAGGTTACATTACGTTATTGATGTACATGAAGGACCCACGTAGACGTAGGGGCCAACTCGTCAGGAATGTTGTCAAATATTACAGCCGCGACGTTAGATTGGGCTAGGTTAGGTTATATTACGTTATTGATATATATAAAGCTCCCACGGAGACGTAGAGGCCAACTCGCCAGGTATGTGGTCAAATATTACCGCCGAGATGATAGGTTGGGTTAGGTTAGGTTATATTACGTTATTGATGTATATGAAGATCCCACGGAGACGCAGAGGCCAACTCGCCAGGTATGTGGTCAAATATTACCGCCGAGATGATAGGTCGGGTTAGGTTTGGTTATATTTCGTTATTAATGTATATGAAGGTTCCACGGAGACGTAGAGTCCAACTCGTCAGGAATGTTGTCAAATATTACAGCCGCGATGTTTGATTGGGTTAGGTTAGGTTATATTACGTTATTGATGTATATGAAGGACCCACGTAGACGTAGGGGCCAACTCGTCAGGAATATTGTCAAATATTACCGCCGATATGATAGGTTGGATTAGGTTAGGTTATATTACGTTATTGGTGTATATAAAGGTCCCACGGAGACGTAATGACCAACTCGCCAGGAATGTTGCCAAATATTGCCGCCGAAATGTTAGGTTGGGTTAGGTTAGGTTATATTACGTTATTGATGTATATAAAGGTCCCACGGAGACATAGAGGCCAACTCGTCAGGAATGTTGTCAAGTATTACCGCCCCGATGATAGGTTGGATTAGGTTAGGTTATATTACGTTATTGGTGTATATCAAGGTCCCACGGAGACGTAGAGGCCAACAAGCCAGGAATGTTGCCAAATATTACCGCCGCGATGTTAGGTTGGGTTACGTTAGGTTATATTACGTTATTGACGTATATAAATGTCCCACGGAGACGTAGAGGCCAACTCGCCAGGAATGTTGTCAAATATTACCGCCGAAATGTTAGGTTGGGTTACCTTAGTTTATATTACGTTCTTGATGTATATAAAGGTCCCACGCAGACGTAGAGGCCAACTCGCCAGGAATGTTGTCAAATATTACAGCCGCGATGTTAGATTGGGCTAGGTTAGGTTATATTACGTTATTGATGTATATAAGGCTCCCACGGAGACGTAGAGGCCAACTCGCCAGGTATGTGATCAAATATTACCGCCGAGATGATAGGTTGGGTTAGGTTAGGTTATATTACGTTATTGTTGTATATAAAGGTCCCACGGAGACGTAGAGGCCAACGCGCCAGGAATGTTGTCAAATATTACCGCCGAGATGTTGGGTTGGGTTAGGTTAAGTTATATTACGTTCTTGATGTATATAAAGGTTCCACGCAGACGTAGAGGCCAACCCGCCAGGAATGTTGTCAAATATTACCGCCGAGATGATAGGTTGGGTTAGGTTAGGTTATATTTCGTTATTGATGTATATGAAGGTCCCACGGAGACGTAGAGGCCAACTCGCCAGGAATGTAGGTCAAATATTACAGCCGCGATGTTAGATTGGGTTAGGTTAGGTTATATTACGTTATTGTTGTATATAAAGGTCCCACGTAGACGTAGAGGCCAACTCGCCAGCAATGTTGTCAAATATTACCGCCGAGATGATAGGTTGGGTTAGGTTAGGTTACATTACGTTATTGATGTATATGAAGGTCCCACGGAGACGTAGAGGCCAACTCGCCAGGAATGTAGGTCAAATATTACAGCCGCGATGTTAGATTGGTTTAGGTTAGGTTATATTACGTTATTGTTGTATATAAAGGTCCCACGGAGACGTAGAGGCCAACGCGCCAGGAATGTTGCCAAATATTACCGCCGAGAGGATAGGTTGGGTTAGGTTAGGTTATATTTCGTTACTGATGGATATGAAGGTCCCACGGAGACGTAGATGCCAACACGCCGGGAATGCTGTCAAATAATAGCGCCGAGAGGTTAGGTTGGGTCAGGTTAGGTTATATTACGTTATTGATGTATATGAAGGTCCCACGGAGACGTAGATGCCAACTCGCCGGGAATGCTGTCAAATAATAGCGCCGAGATGATAGGTTGGGTTAGGTTAGGTTATATTACGTTATTGTTGTATATAAAGGTCCCACGGAGACGTAGAGGCCAACGCGCCAGGAATGTTGTCAAATATTACCGCCGAGAGGATAGGTTGGGTTAGGTTAGGTTATATTACGTTATTGATGTATATGAAGATCCCACGGAGACGCAGAGGCCAACTCGCCAGGTATGTGGTCAAATATTACCGCCGAGATGATAGGTCGGGTTAGGTTTGGTTATATTTCGTTATTGATGTATATGAAGGTCCCACGGAGACGTAGAGTCCAACTCGCCAGGAATGTTGTCAAATATTACAGCCGCGATGTTTGATTGGGTTAGGTTAGGTTATATTACGTTATTGATGTATATGAAGGACCCACGTAGACGTAGGGGCCAACTCGTCAGGAATATTGTCAAATATTACCGCCGATATGATAGGTTGGATTAGGTTAGGTTATATTACGTTATTGGTGTATATAAAGGTCCCACGGAGACGTAGAGACCAACTCGCCAGGAATGTTGCCAAATATTGCCGCCGAAATGTTAGGTTGGGTTAGGTTAGGTTATATTACGTTATTGATGTATATAAAGGTCCCACGGAGACATAGAGGCCAACTCGTCAGGAATGTTGTCAAATATTACCGCCCCGATGATAGGTTGGATTAGGTTAGGTTATATTACGTTATTGGTGTATATAAAGGTCCCACGGAGACGTAGAGGCCAACAAGCCAGGAATGTTGCCAAATATTACCGCCGCGATGTTAGGTTGGGTGACGTTAGGTTATATTACGTTATTGACGTATATAAATGTCCCACGGAGACGTAGAGGCCAACTCGCCAGGAATGTTGTCAAATATTACAGCCGCGATGTTTGATTGGGCTAGGTTAGGTTATATTACGTTATTGATATATATAAAGCTCCCACGGAGACATAGAGGCCAACTCGTCAGGAATGTTGTCAAATATTACCGCCCCGATGATAGGTTGGATTAGGTTAGGTTATATTACGTTATTGGTGTATATAAAGGTCCCACGGAGACGTAGAGGCCAACAAGCCAGGAATGTTGCCAAATATTACCGCCGCGATGTTAGGTTGGGTTACGTTAGGTTATATTACGTTATTGACGTATATAAATGTCCCACGGAGACGTAGAGGCCAACTCGCCAGGAATGTTGTCAAATATTACCGCCGAAATGTTAGGTTGGGTTACCTTAGTTTATATTACGTTCTTGATGTATATAAAGGTCCCACGCAGACGTAGAGGCCAACTCGCCAGGAATGTTGTCAAATATTACAGCCGCGATGTTAGATTGGGCTAGGTTAGGTTATATTACGTTATTGATGTATATAAGGCTCCCACGGAGACGTAGAGGCCAACTCGCCAGGTATGTGATCAAATATTACCGCCGAGATGATAGGTTGGGTTAGGTTAGGTTATATTACGTTATTGTTGTATATAAAGGTCCCACGGAGACGTAGAGGCCAACGCGCCAGGAATGTTGTCAAATATTACCGCCGAGATGTTGGGTTGGGTTAGGTTAAGTTATATTACGTTCTTGAGGTATATAAAGGTTCCACGCAGACGTAGAGGCCAACCCGCCAGGAATGTTGTCAAATATTACCGCCGAGATGATAGGTTGGGTTAGGTTAGGTTATATTTCGTTATTGATGTATATGAAGGTCCCACGGAGACGTAGAGGCCAACTCGCCAGGAATGTAGGTCAAATATTACAGCCGCGATGTTAGATTGGGTTAGGTTAGGTTATATTACGTTATTGTTGTATATAAAGGTCCCACGTAGACGTAGAGGCCAACTCGCCAGCAATGTTGTCAAATATTACCGCCGAGATGATAGGTTGGGTTAGGTTAGGTTACATTACGTTATTGATGTATATGAAGGTCCCACGGAGACGTAGAGGCCAACTCGCCAGGAATGTAGGTCAAATATTACAGCCGCGATGTTAGATTGGTTTAGGTTAGGTTATATTACGTTATTGTTGTATATAAAGGTCCCACGGAGACGTAGATGCCAACACGCCGGGAATGCTGTCAAATATTACCGCCGAGATGTTGGGTTGGGTTAGGTTAAGTTATATTACGTTCTTGATGTATATAAAGGTCCCACGCAGACGTAGAGGCCAACCCGCCAGGAATGTTGTCAAATATTACCGCCGAGATGATAGGTTGGGTTAGGTTAGGTTATATTTCGTTATTGATGTATATGAAGGTCCCACGGAGACGTAGAGGCCAACTCGCCAGGAATGTAGGTCAAATATTACAGCCGCGATGTTAGATTGGGTTAGGTTAGGTTATATTACGTTATTGTTGTATATAAAGGTCCCACGTAGACGTAGAGGCCAACTCGCCAGCAATGTTGTCAAATATTACCGCCGAGATGATAGGTTGGGTTAGGTTAGGTTACATTACGTTATTGATGTATATGAAGGTCCCACGGAGACGTAGAGGCCAACTCGCCAGGAATGTAGGTCAAATATTACAGCCGCGATGTTAGATTGGTTTAGGTTAGGTTATATTACGTTATTGTTGTATATAAAGGTCCCACGGAGACGTAGAGGCCAACGCGCCAGGAATGTTGTCAAATATTACCGCCGAGATGTTGGGTTGGGTTAGGTTAAGTTATATTACGTTCTTGATGTATATAAAGGTCCCACGCAGACGTAGAGGCCAACCCGCCAGGAATGTTGTCAAATATTACCGCCGAGATGATAGGTTGGGTTAGGTTAGGTTATATTTCGTTATTGATGTATATGAAGGTCCCACGGAGACGTAGAGGCCAACTCGCCAGGAATGTAGGTCAAATATTACAGCCGCGATGTTAGATTGGGTTAGGTTAGGTTATATTACGTTATTGTTGTATATAAAGGTCCCACGGAGACGCAGAGGCCAACTCGCCAGGTATGTGGTCAAATATTACCGCCGAGATGATAGGTCGGGTTAGGTTTGGTTATATTTCGTTATTAATGTATATGAAGGTTCCACGGAGACGTAGAGTCCAACTCGCCAGGAATGTTGTCAAATATTACAGCCGCGATGTTTGATTGGGTTAGGTTAGGTTATATTACGTTATTGATGTATATGAAGGACCCACGTAGACGTAGGGGCCAACTCGTCAGGAATATTGTCAAATATTACCGCCGATATGATAGGTTGGATTAGGTTAGGTTATATTACGTTATTGGTGTATATAAAGGTCCCACGGAGACGTAATGACCAACTCGCCAGGAATGTTGCCAAATATTGCCGCCGAAATGTTAGGTTGGGTTAGGTTAGGTTATATTACGTTATTGATGTATATAAAGGTCCCACGGAGACATAGAGGCCAACTCGTCAGGAATGTTGTCAAATATTACCGCCCCGATGATAGGTTGGATTAGGTTAGGTTATATTACGTTATTGGTGTATATCAAGGTCCCACGTAGACGTAGGGGCCAACAAGCCAGGAATATTGTCAAATATTACCGCCGATATGATAGGTTGGATTAGGTTAGGTTATATTACGTTATTGGTGTATATAAAGGTCCCACGGAGACGTAATGACCAACTCGCCAGGAATGTTGCCAAATATTGCCGCCGAAATGTTAGGTTGGGTTAGGTTAGGTTATATTACGTTATTGATGTATATAAAGGTCCCACGGAGACATAGAGGCCAACTCGTCAGGAATGTTGTCAAATATTACCGCCCCGATGATAGGTTGGATTAGGTTAGGTTATATTACGTTATTGGTGTATATCAAGGTCCCACGGAGACGTAGAGGCCAACAAGCCAGGAATGTTGCCAAATATTACCGCCGCGATGTTAGGTTGGGTTACGTTAGGTTATATTACGTTATTGACGTATATAAATGTCCCACGGAGACGTAGAGGCCAACTCGCCAGGAATGTTGTCAAATATTACCGCCGAAATGTTAGGTTGGGTTACCTTAGTTTATATTACGTTCTTGATGAATATAAAGGTCCCACGCAGACGTAGAGGCCAACTCGCCAGGAATGTTGTCAAATATTACAGCCGCGATGTTAGATTGGGCTAGGTTAGCTTATATTACGTTATTGATGTATATAAGGCTCCCACGGAGACGTAGAGGCCAACTCGCCAGGTATGTGATCAAATATTACCGCCGAGATGATAGGTTGGGTTAGGTTAGGTTATATTACGTTCTTGATGTATATAAAGGTTCCACGCAGACGTAGAGGCCAACCCGCCAGGAATGTTGTCAAATATTACCGCCGAGATGATAGGTTGGGTTAGGTTAGGTTATATTTCGTTATTGATGTATATGAAGGTCCCACGGAGACGTAGAGGCCAACTCGCCAGGAATGTAGGTCAAATATTACAGCCGCGATGTTAGATTGGGTTAGGTTAGGTTATATTACGTTATTGTTGTATATAAAGGTCCCACGTAGACGTAGAGGCCAACTCGCCAGCAATGTTGTCAAATATTACCGCCGAGATGATAGGTTGGGTTAGGTTAGGTTACATTACGTTATTGATGTATATGAAGGTCCCACGGAGACGTAGAGGCCAACTCGCCAGGAATGTAGGTCAAATATTACAGCCGCGATGTTAGATTGGTTTAGGTTAGGTTATATTACGTTATTGTTGTATATAAAGGTCCCACGGAGACGTAGAGGCCAACGCGCCAGGAATGTTGCCAAATATTACCGCCGAGAGGATAGGTTGGGTTAGGTTAGGTTATATTTCGTTACTGATGGATATGAAGGTCCCACGGAGACGTAGATGCCAACACGCCGGGAATGCTGTCAAATAATAGCGCCGAGAGGTTAGGTTGGGTCAGGTTAGGTTATATTACGTTATTGATGTATATGAAGGTCCCACGGAGACGTAGATGCCAACTCGCCGGGAATGCTGTCAAATAATAGCGCCGAGATGATAGGTTGGGTTAGGTTAGGTTATATTACGTTATTGTTGTATATAAAGGTCCCACGGAGACGTAGAGGCCAACGCGCCAGGAATGTTGTCAAATATTACCGCCGAGAGGATAGGTTGGGTTAGGTTAGGTTATATTACGTTATTGATGTATATGAAGATCCCACGGAGACGCAGAGGCCAACTCGCCAGGTATGTGGTCAAATATTACCGCCGAGATGATAGGTCGGGTTAGGTTTGGTTATATTTCGTTATTGATGTATATGAAGGTCCCACGGAGACGTAGAGTCCAACTCGCCAGGAATGTTGTCAAATATTACAGCCGCGATGTTTGATTGGGTTAGGTTAGGTTATATTACGTTATTGATGTATATGAAGGACCCACGTAGACGTAGGGGCCAACTCGTCAGGAATATTGTCAAATATTACCGCCGATATGATAGGTTGGATTAGGTTAGGTTATATTACGTTATTGGTGTATATAAAGGTCCCACGGAGACGTAGAGACCAACTCGCCAGGAATGTTGCCAAATATTGCCGCCGAAATGTTAGGTTGGGTTAGGTTAGGTTATATTACGTTATTGATGTATATAAAGGTCCCACGGAGACATAGAGGCCAACTCGTCAGGAATGTTGTCAAATATTACCGCCCCGATGATAGGTTGGATTAGGTTAGGTTATATTACGTTATTGGTGTATATAAAGGTCCCACGGAGACGTAGAGGCCAACAAGCCAGGAATGTTGCCAAATATTACCGCCGCGATGTTAGGTTGGGTTACGTTAGGTTATATTACGTTATTGACGTATATAAATGTCCCACGGAGACGTAGAGGCCAACTCGCCAGGAATGTTGTGAAATATTACCGCCGAAATGTTAGATTGGGTTAGGTTAGGTTATATTACGTTCTTGATGTATATAAAGGTCCCACGCAGACGTAGAGGCCAACTCGCCAGGAATGTAGGTCAAATATTACAGCCGCGATGTTAGATTGGGTTAGGTTAGGTTATATTACGTTATTGTTGTATATAAAGGTCCCACGGAGACGTAGAGGCCAACGCGCCAGGAATGTTGTCAAATATTACCGCCGAGATGTTGGGTTGGGTTAGGTTAAGTTATATTACGTTCTTGATGTATATAAAGGTCCCACGCAGACGTAGAGGCCAACCCGCCAGGAATGTTGTCAAATATTACCGCCGAGATGATAGGTTGGGTTAGGTTAGGTTAAATTTCGTTATTGATGTATATGAAGGTCCCACGGAGACGTAGAGGCCAACTCGCCAGGAATGTAGGTCAAATATTACAGCCGCGATGTTAGATTGGGTTAGGTTAGGTTATATTACGTTATTGTTGTATATAAAGGTCCCACGTAGACGTAGAGGCCAACTCGCCAGCAATGTTGTCAAATATTACCGCCGAGATGATAGGTTGGGTTAGGTTAGGTTACATTACGTTATTGATGTACATGAAGGACCCACGTAGACGTAGGGGCCAACTCGTCAGGAATGTTGTCAAATATTACAGCCGCGACGTTAGATTGGGCTAGGTTAGGTTATATTACGTTATTGATATATATAAAGCTCCCACGGAGACGTAGAGGCCAACTCGCCAGGTATGTGGTCAAATATTACCGCCGAGATGATAGGTTGGGTTAGGTTAGGTTATATTACGTTATTGATGTATATGAAGATCCCACGGAGACGCAGAGGCCAACTCGCCAGGTATGTGGTCAAATATTACCGCCGAGATGATAGGTCGGGTTAGGTTTGGTTATATTTCGTTATTAATGTATATGAAGGTTCCACGGAGACGTAGAGTCCAACTCGCCAGGAATGTTGTCAAATATTACAGCCGCGATGTTTGATTGGGTTAGGTTAGGTTATATTACGTTATTGATGTATATGAAGGACCCACGTAGACGTAGGGGCCAACTCGTCAGGAATATTGTCAAATATTACCGCCGATATGATAGGTTGGATTAGGTTAGGTTATATTACGTTATTGGTGTATATAAAGGTCCCACGGAGACGTAATGACCAACTCGCCAGGAATGTTGCCAAATATTGCCGCCGAAATGTTAGGTTGGGTTAGGTTAGGTTATATTACGTTATTGATGTATATAAAGGTCCCACGGAGACATAGAGGCCAACTCGTCAGGAATGTTGTCAAATATTACCGCCCCGATGATAGGTTGGATTAGGTTAGGTTATATTACGTTATTGGTGTATATAAAGGTCCCACGGAGACGTAGAGGCCAACAAGCCAGGAATGTTGCCAAATATTACCGCCGCGATGTTAGGTTGGGTTACGTTAGGTTATATTACGTTATTGACGTATATAAATGTCCCACGGAGACGTAGAGGCCAACTCGCCAGGAATGTTGTCAAATATTACCGCCGAAATGTTAGGTTGGGTTACCTTAGTTTATATTACGTTCTTGATGTATATAAAGGTCCCACGCAGACGTAGAGGCCAACTCGCCAGGAATGTTGTCAAATATTACAGCCGCGATGTTAGATTGGGCTAGGTTAGGTTATATTACGTTATTGATGTATATAAGGCTCCCACGGAGACGTAGAGGCCAACTCGCCAGGTATGTGATCGAATATTACCGCCGAGATGATAGGTTGGGTTAGGTTAGGTTATATTACGTTATTGTTGTATATAAAGGTCCCACGGAGACGTAGAGGCCAACGCGCCAGGAATGTTGTCAAATATTACCGCCGAGATGTTGGGTTGGGTTAGGTTAAGTTATATTACGTTCTTGATGTATATAAAGGTTCCACGCAGACGTAGAGGCCAACCCGCCAGGAATGTTGTCAAATATTACCGCCGAGATGATAGGTTGGGTTAGGTTAGGTTATATTTCGTTATTGATGTATATGAAGGTCCCACGGAGACGTAGAGGCCAACTCGCCAGGAATGTAGGTCAAATATTACAGCCGCGATGTTAGATTGGGTTAGGTTAGGTTATATTACGTTATTGTTGTATATAAAGGTCCCACGTAGACGTAGAGGCCAACTCGCCAGCAATGTTGTCAAATATTACCGCCGAGATGATAGGTTGGGTTAGGTTAGGTTACATTACGTTATTGATGTATATGAAGGTCCCACGGAGACGTAGAGGCCAACTCGCCAGGAATGTAGGTCAAATATTACAGCCGCGATGTTAGATTGGTTTAGGTTAGGTTATATTACGTTATTGTTGTATATAAAGGTCCCACGGAGACGTAGATGCCAACACGCCGGGAATGCTGTCAAATAATAGCGCCGAGAGGTTAGGTTGGGTCAGGTTAGGTTATATTACGTTATTGATGTATATGAAGGTCCCACGGAGACGTAGATGCCAACTCGCCGGGAATGCTGTCAAATAATAGCGCCGAGAGGTTAGGTTGGGTCAGGTTACGTTATATTACGTTATTGATGTATATGAAGATCCCACGGAGACGTAGAGGCCAACTCGCCAGGTATGTGGTCAAATATTACCGCCGAGATGATAGGTTGGGTTAGGTTAGGTTATATTTCGTTATTGATGTATATGAAGGTCCCACGGAGACGTAGAGACCAACTCGACAGGAATGTAGGTCAAATATTACAGCCGCGATGTTAGATTGGGTTAGGTTAGGTTATATTACGTTATTGTTGTATATAAAGGTCCCACGGAGACGTAGAGGCCAACGCGCCAGGAATGTTGTCAAATATTACCGCCGAGATGTTGGGTTGGGTTAGGTTAAGTTATATTACGTTCTTGATGTATATAAAGGTCCCACGCAGACGTAGAGGCCAACCCGCCAGGAATGTTGTCAAATATTACCGCCGAGATGATAGGTTGGGTTAGGTTAGGTTATATTTCGTTATTGATGTATATGAAGGTCCCACGGAGACGTAGAGGCCAACTCGCCAGGAATGTAGGTCAAATATTACAGCCGCGATGTTAGATTGGGTTAGGTTAGGTTATATTACGTTATTGTTGTATATAAAGGTCCCACGTAGACGTAGAGGCCAACTCGCCAGCAATGTTGTCAAATATTACCGCCGAGATGATAGGTTGGGTTAGGTTAGGTTACATTACGTTATTGATGTATATGAAGGTCCCACGGAGACGTAGAGGCCAACTCGCCAGGAATGTAGGTCAAATATTACAGCCGCGATGTTAGATTGGTTTAGGTTAGGTTATATTACGTTATTGTTGTATATAAAGGTCCCACGGAGACGTAGAGGCCAACGCGCCAGGAATGTTGTCAAATATTACCGCCGAGATGTTGGGTTGGGTTAGGTTAAGTTATATTACGTTCTTGATGTATATAAAGGTCCCACGCAGACGTAGAGGCCAACCCGCCAGGAATGTTGTCAAATATTACCGCCGAGATGATAGGTTGGGTTAGGTTAGGTTATATTTCGTTATTGATGTATATGAAGGTCCCACGGAGACGTAGAGGCCAACTCGCCAGGAATGTAGGTCAAATATTACAGCCGCGATGTTAGATTGGGTTAGGTTAGGTTATATTACGTTATTGTTGTATATAAAGGTCCCACGTAGACGTAGAGGCCAACTCGCCAGCAATGTTGTCAAATATTACCGCCGAGATGATAGGTTGGGTTAGGTTAGGTTACATTACGTTATTGATGTATATGAAGGTCCCACGGAGACGTAGAGGCCAACTCGCCAGGAATGTAGGTCAAATATTACAGCCGCGATGTTAGATTGGTTTAGGTTAGGTTATATTACGTTATTGTTGTATATAAAGGTCCCACGGAGACGTAGAGGCCAACGCGCCAGGAATGTTGCCAAATATTACCGCCGAGAGGATAGGTTGGGTTAGGTTAGGTTATATTTCGTTACTGATGGATATGAAGGTCCCACGGAGACGTAGATGCCAACACGCCGGGAATGCTGTCAAATAATAGCGCCGAGAGGTTAGGTTGGGTCAGGTTAGGTTATATTACGTTATTGATGTATATGAAGGTCCCACGGAGACGTAGAGGCCAACTCGCCAGGAATGTAGGTCAAATATTACAGCCGCGATGTTAGATTGGGTTAGGTTAGGTTATATTACGTTATTGTTGTATATAAAGGTCCCACGTAGACGTAGAGGCCAACTCGCCAGCAATGTTGTCAAATATTACCGCCGAGATGATAGGTTGGGTTAGGTTAGGTTACATTACGTTATTGATGTACATGAAGGACCCACGTAGACGTAGGGGCCAGCTCGTCAGGAATGTTGTCAAATATTACAGCCGCGACGTTAGATTGGGCTAGGTTAGGTTATATTACGTTATTGATATATATAAAGCTCCCACGGAGACGTAGAGGCCAACTCGCCAGGTATGTGGTCAAATATTACCGCCGAGATGATAGGTTGGGTTAGGTTAGGTTATATTACGTTATTGATGTATATGAAGATCCCACGGAGACGCAGAGGCCAACTCGCCAGGTATGTGGTCAAATATTACCGCCGAGATGATAGGTCGGGTTAGGTTTGGTTATATTTCGTTATTAATGTATATGAAGGTTCCACGGAGACGTAGAGTCCAACTCGCCAGGAATGTTGTCAAATATTACAGCCGCGATGTTTGATTGGGTTAGGTTAGGTTATATTACGTTATTGATGTATATGAAGGACCCACGTAGACGTAGGGGCCAACTCGTCAGGAATATTGTCAAATATTACCGCCGATATGATAGGTTGGATTAGGTTAGGTTATATTACGTTATTGGTGTATATAAAGGTCCCACGGAGACGTAATGACCAACTCGCCAGGAATGTTGCCAAATATTGCCGCCGAAATGTTAGGTTGGGTTAGGTTAGGTTATATTACGTTATTGATGTATATAAAGGTCCCACGGAGACATAGAGGCCAACTCGTCAGGAATGTTGTCAAATATTACCGCCCCGATGATAGGTTGGATTAGGTTAGGTTATATTACGTTATTGGTGTATATAAAGGTCCCACGGAGACGTAGAGGCCAACAAGCCAGGAATGTTGCCAAATATTACCGCCGCGATGTTAGGTTGGGTTACGTTAGGTTATATTACGTTATTGACGTATATAAATGTCCCACGGAGACGTAGAGGCCAACTCGCCAGGAATGTTGTCAAATATTACCGCCGAAATGTTAGGTTGGGTTACCTTAGTTTATATTACGTTCTTGATGTATATAAAGGTCCCACGCAGACGTAGAGGCCAACTCGCCAGGAATGTTGTCAAATATTACAGCCGCGATGTTAGATTGGGCTAGGTTAGGTTATATTACGTTATTGATGTATATAAGGCTCCCACGGAGACGTAGAGGCCAACTCGCCAGGTATGTGATCAAATATTACCGCCGAGATGATAGGTTGGGTTAGGTTAGGTTATATTACGTTATTGTTGTATATAAAGGTCCCACGGAGACGTAGAGGCCAACGCGCCAGAAATGTTGTCAAATATTACCGCCGAGATGTTGGGTTGGGTTAGGTTAAGTTATATTACGTTCTTGATGTATATAAAGGTTCCACGCAGACGTAGAGGCCAACCCGCCAGGAATGTTGTCAAATATTACCGCCGAGATGATAGGTTGGGTTAGGTTATCTTATATTTCGTTATTGATGTATATGAAGGTCCCACGGAGACGTAGAGGCCAACTCGCCAGGAATGTAGGTCAAATATTACAGCCGCGATGTTAGATTGGGTTAGGTTAGGTTATATTACGTTATTGTTGTATATAAAGGTCCCACGTAGACGTAGAGGCCAACTCGCCAGCAATGTTGTCAAATATTACCGCCGAGATGATAGGTTGGGTTAGGTTAGGTTACATTACGTTATTGATGTATATGAAGGTCCCACGGAGACGTAGAGGCCAACTCGCCAGGAATGTAGGTCAAATATTACAGCCGCGATGTTAGATTGGTTTAGGTTAGGTTATATTACGTTATTGTTGTATATAAAGGTCCCACGGAGACGTAGAGGCCAACGCGCCAGGAATGTTGCCAAATATTACCGCCGAGAGGATAGGTTGGGTTAGGTTAGGTTATATTTCGTTACTGATGGATATGAAGGTCCCACGGAGACGTAGATGCCAACACGCCGGGAATGCTGTCAAATAATAGCGCCGAGAGGTTAGGTTGGGTCAGGTTAGGTTATATTACGTTATTGATGTATATGAAGGTCCCACGGAGACGTAGATGCCAACTCGCCGGGAATGCTGTCAAATAATAGCGCCGAGAGGTTAGGTTGGGTCAGGTTACGTTATATTACGTTATTGATGTATATGAAGATCCCACGGAGACGTAGAGGCCAACTCGCCAGGTATGTGGTCAAATATTACCGCCGAGATGATAGGTTGGGTTAGGTTAGGTTATATTTCGTTATTGATGTATATGAAGGTCCCACGGAGACGTAGAGACCAACTCGACAGGAATGTAGGTCAAATATTACAGCCGCGATGTTAGATTGGGTTAGGTTAGGTTATATTACGTTATTGTTGTATATAAAGGTCCCACGGAGACGTAGAGGCCAACGCGCCAGGAATGTTGTCAAATATTACCGCCGAGATGTTGGGTTGGGTTAGGTTAAGTTATATTACGTTCTTGATGTATATAAAGGTCCCACGCAGACGTAGAGGCCAACCCGCCAGGAATGTTGTCAAATATTACCGCCGAGATGATAGGTTGGGTTAGGTTAGGTTATATTTCGTTATTGATGTATATGAAGGTCCCACGAAGACGTAGAGGCCAACTCGCCAGGAATGTAGGTCAAATATTACAGCCGCGATGTTAGATTGGGTTAGGTTAGGTTATATTACGTTATTGTTGTATATAAAGGTCCCACGTAGACGTAGAGGCCAACTCGCCAGCAATGTTGTCAAATATTACCGCCGAGATGATAGGTTGGGTTAGGTTAGGTTACATTACGTTATTGATGTACATGAAGGACCCACGTAGACGTAGGGGCCAACTCGTCAGGAATGTTGTCAAATATTACAGCCGCGACGTTAGTTTGGGTTACGTTAGGTTATATTACGTTATTGACGTATATAAAGGTCCCACGGAGACGTAGAGGCCAACAAGCCAGGAATGTTGCCAAATATTACCGCCCAGAGGATAGGTTGGGTTAGGTTAGGTTATATTTCGTTACTGATGGATATGAGGGTCCCACGGAGATGTAGATGCCAACTCGCCGGGAATGCTGTCAAATAATAGCGCCGAGAGGTTAGGTTGGGTCAGGTTAGGTTATATTACGTTATTGATGTATATGAAGGTCCCACGGAGACGTAGATGCCAACTCGCCGGGAATGCTGTCAAATAATAGCGCCGAGAGGTTAGGTTGGGTCAGGTTAGGTTATATTACGTTATTGATGTATATGAAGATCCCACGGAGACGTAGAGGCCAACTCGCCAGGTATGTGGTCAAATATTACCGCCGAGATGATAGGTTGGGTTAGGTTAGGTTATATTTCGTTATTGATGTATATGAAGGTCCCACGGAGACGTAGAGGCCAACTCGCCAGGAATGTAGGTCAAATATTACAGCCGCGATGTTAGATTGGGTTAGGTTAGGTTATACAACGTTATTGTTGTATATAAAGGTCCCACGGAGACGTAGAGGCCAACGCGCCAGGAATGTTGTCAAATATTACCGCCGAGATGTTGGGTTGGGTTAGGTTAAGTTATATTACGTTCTTGATGTATATAAAGGTCCCACGCAGACGTAGAGGCCAACCCGCCAGGATTGTTGCCAAATATTACCGCCGCGATGTTAGATTGGGTTAGGTTAGGTTAGATTACGTTATTGTCGTATATAAAGGTCCCACGGAGACGTAGAGGCCAACATGCCAGGAATGTTGGTCAAATATTACAGCCGCCATGTTAGATTGGGTTAGGTTAGGTTATATTACGTTATTGTTGTATATAAAGGTCCCACGGAGACGTAGAGGCCAACCCGCCAGGAATGTTGCCAAATATTACCGCCCAGAGGATAGGTTGGGTTAGGTTAGGTTATATTTCGTTACTGATGGATATGAAGGTCCCACGGAGACGTAGATGCCAACTCGCCGGGAATGCTGTCAAATAATAGCGCCGAGAGGTTAGGTTGGGTCAGGTTAGGTTATATTACGTTATTGATGTATATGAAGATCCCACGGATACGTAGAGGCCAACTCGCCAAGTATGTGGTCAAATA
The DNA here is from genome assembly GCA_963969225.1 of Xylocopa violacea. NCBI lineage: Eukaryota > Metazoa > Arthropoda > Insecta > Hymenoptera > Apidae > Xylocopa > Xylocopa violacea. The sequence continues at coordinate 5,746,476 of CAXAJV010000019.1, read as the reverse complement.
TTACCGCCGAGATGATAGGTTGGGTTAGGTTAGGTTATATTTCGTTATTGATGTATATGAAGGTCCCACGGAGACGTAGAGGCCAACTCGACAGGAATGTAGGTCAAATATTACAGCCGCGATGTTAGATTGGGTTAGGTTAGGTTATATAACGTTATTGTTGTATATAAAGTTCCCACGGAGACGTAGAGGCCAACGCGCCAGGAATGTAGTCAAATATTACAGCCGCGATGTTAGATTGCGTTAGGTTAGGTTATATTACGTTATTGTTGTATATAAAGGTCCCACGTAGACGTAGAGGCCAACTCGCCAGCAATGTTTTCAAATATTACCGCCGAGATGATAGGTTGGGTTAGGTTAGGTTATATTACGTTATTGATGTATATGAAGGTCCCACGGAGACGTAGATGCCAACTCGCCGGGAACGCTGTCAAATAATAGCGCCGAGAGGTTAGGTTGGGTCGGGTTACGTTATATTACGTTATTGATGTATATGAAGATCCCACGGAGACGTAGAGGCCAACTCGCCAGGTATGTGGTCAAATATTACCGCCGAGATGATAGGTTGGATTAGGTTAGGTTATATTACGTTCTTGATGTATATAAAGGTCCCACGCAGACGTAGAGGCCAACTCGCCAGGAATGTTGTCAAATATTACAGCCGCGATGTTAGATTGGGCTAGGTTAGGTTATATTACGTTATTGATGTATATAAAGCTCCCACGGAGACGTAGAGGCCAACTCGCCAGGTATGTGGTCAAATATTACCGCCGAGATGATAGGTCGGGTTAGGTTTGGTTATATTTCGTTATTAATGTATATGAAGGTTCCACGGAGACGTAGAGTCCAACTCGCCAGGAATGTTGTCTAATATTACAGCCGCGATGTTTGATTGGGTTACGTTAGGTTATATTACGTTATTGACGTATATAAAGGTCCCACGGAGACGTAGAGGCCAACAAGCCAGGAATGTTGCCAAATATTACCGCCCAGAGGATAGGTTGGGTTAGGTTAGGTTATATTTCGTTACTGATGGATATGAGGGTCCCACGGAGACGTAGATGCCAACTCGCCGGGAATGCTGTCAAATAATAGCGCCGAAAGGTTAGGTTGGGTCAGGTTAGGTTATATTACGTTATTGATGTATATGAAGATCCCACGGAGACGTAGATGCCAACTCGCCAGGTATGTGGTCAAATATTACCGCCGAGATGATAGGTTGGGTTAGGTTAGGTTATATTTCGTTATTGATGTATATGAAGGTCCCACGGAGACGTAGAGGCCAACTCGCCAGGAATGTAGGTCAAATATTACAGCCGCGATGTTAGATTGGGTTAGGTTAGGTTATACAACGTTATTGTTGTATATAAAGGTCCCACGGAGACGTAGAGGCCAACGCGCCAGGAATGTTGTCAAATATTACCGCCGAGATGTTGGGTTGGGTTAGGTTAAGTTATATTACGTTCTTGATGTATATAAAGGTCCCACGCAGACGTAGAGGCCAACCCGCCAGGATTGTTGCCAAATATTACCGCCGCGATGTTAGATTGGGTTAGGTTAGGTTAGATTACGTTATTGTCGTATATAAAGGTCCCACGGAGACATAGAGGCCAACATGCCAGGAATGTTGGTCAAATATTACAGCCGCCATGTTAGATTGGGTTAGGTTAGGTTATATTACGTTATTGTTGTATATAAAGGTCCCACGGAGACGTAGAGGCCAACCCGCCAGGAATGTTGCCAAATATTACCGCCCAGAGGATAGGTTGGGTTAGGTTAGGTTATATTTCGTTACTGATGGATATGAAGGTCCCACGGAGACGTAGATGCCAACTCGCCGGGAATGCTGTCAAATAATAGCGCCGAGAGGTTAGGTTGGGTCAGGTTAGGTTATATTACGTTATTGATGTATATGAAGATCCCACGGATACGTAGAGGCCAACTCGCCAAGTATGTGGTCAAATATTACCGCCGAGATGATAGGTTGGGTTAGGTTAGGTTATATTTCGTTATTGATGTATATGAAGGTCCCACGGAGACGTAGAGGCCAACTCGACAGGAATGTAGGTCAAATATTACAGCCGCGATGTTAGATTGGGTTAGGTTAGGTTATATAACGTTATTGTTGTATATAAAGTTCCCACGGAGACGTAGAGGCCAACGCGCCAGGAATGTTGTCAAATATTACCGCCGAGATGTTGGGTTGGGTTAGGTTAAGTTATACTACGTTCTTGATGTATATAAAGGTCCCACGCAGACGTAGAGGCCAACCCGCCAGGAATGTTGTCAAATATTACCGCCGAGATGATAGGTTGGGTTAGGTTAGGTTATATTTCGTTATTGATGTATATGAAGGTCCCACGGAGACGTAGAGGCCAACTCGCCAGGAATGTAGGTCAAATATTACAGCCGCGATGTTAGATTGGGTTAGGTTAGGTTATATTACGTTATTGTTGTATATAAAGGTCCCACGTAGACGTAGAGGCCAACTCGCCAGCAATGTTGTCAAATATTACCGCCGAGATGATAGGTTGGGTTAGGTTAGGTTACATTACGTTATTGATGTATATGAAGGTCCCACGGAGACGTAGAGGCCAACTCGCCAGGAATGTAGGTCAAATATTACAGCCGCGATGTTAGATTGGTTTAGGTTAGGTTATATTACGTTATTGTTGTATATAAAGGTCCCACGGAGACGTAGAGGCCAACGCGCCAGGAATGTTGCCAAATATTACCGCCGAGAGGATAGGTTGGGTTAGGTTAGGTTATATTTCGTTACTGATGGATATGAAGGTCCCACGGAGACGTAGATGCCAACACGCCGGGAATGCTGTCAAATAATAGCGCCGAGAGGTTAGGTTGGGTCAGGTTAGGTTATATTACGTTATTGATGTATATGAAGGTCCCACGGAGACGTAGAGGCCAACTCGCCAGGAATGTAGGTCAAATATTACAGCCGCGATGTTAGATTGGGTTAGGTTAGGTTATATTACGTTATTGTTGTATATAAAGGTCCCACGTAGACGTAGAGGCCAACTCGCCAGCAATGTTGTCAAATATTACCGCCGAGATGATAGGTTGGGTTAGGTTAGGTTACATTACGTTATTGATGTACATGAAGGACCCACGTAGACGTAGGGGCCAACTCGTCAGGAATGTTGTCAAATATTACAGCCGCGACGTTAGATTGGGCTAGGTTATGTTATATTACGTTATTGATATATATAAAGCTCCCACGGAGACGTAGAGGCCAACTCGCCAGGTATGTGGTCAAATATTACCGCCGAGATGATAGGTTGGGTTAGGTTAGGTTATATTACGTTATTGATGTATATGAAGATCCCACGGAGACGCAGAGGCCAACTCGCCAGGTATGTGGTCAAATATTACCGCCGAGATGATAGGTCGGGTTAGGTTTGGTTATATTTCGTTATTAATGTATATGAAGGTTCCACGGAGACGTAGAGTCCAACTCGTCAGGAATGTTGTCAAATATTACAGCCGCGATGTTTGATTGGGTTAGGTTAGGTTATATTACGTTATTGATGTATATGAAGGACCCACGTAGACGTAGGGGCCAACTCGTCAGGAATATTGTCAAATATTACTGCCGATATGATAGGTTGGATTAGGTTAGGTTATATTACGTTATTGGTGTATATAAAGGTCCCACGGAGACGTAATGACCAACTCGCCAGGAATGTTGCCAAATATTGCCGCCGAAATGTTAGGTTGGGTTAGGTTAGGTTATATTACGTTATTGATGTATATAAAGGTCCCACGGAGACATAGAGGCCAACTCGTCAGGAATGTTGTCAAATATTACCGCCCCGATGATAGGTTGGATTAGGTTAGGTTATATTACGTTATTGGTGTATATAAAGGTCCCACGGAGACGTAGAGGCCAACAAGCCAGGAATGTTGCCAAATATTACCGCCGCGATGTTAGGTTGGGTTACGTTAGGTTATATTACGTTATTGACGTATATAAATGTCCCACGGAGACGTAGAGGCCAACTCGCCAGGAATGTTGTCAAATATTACCGCCGAAATGTTAGGTTGGGTTACCTTAGTTTATATTACGTTCTTGATGTATATAAAGGTCCCACGCAGACGTAGAGGCCAACTCGCCAGGAATGTTGTCAAATATTACAGCCGCGATGTTAGATTGGGCTAGGTTAGGTTATATTACGTTATTGATGTATATAAGGCTCCCACGGAGACGTAGAGGCCAACTCGCCAGGTATGTGATCAAATATTACCGCCGAGATGATAGGTTGGGTTAGGTTAGGTTATATTACGTTATTGTTGTATATAAAGGTCCCACGGAGACGTAGAGGCCAACGCGCCAGGAATGTTGTCAAATATTACCGCCGAGATGTTGGGTTGGGTTAGGTTAAGTTATATTACGTTCTTGATGTATATAAAGGTTCCACGCAGACGTAGAGGCCAACCCGCCAGGAATGTTGTCAAATATTACCGCCGAGATGATAGGTTGGGTTAGGTTAGGTTATATTTCGTTATTGATGTATATGAAGGTCCCACGGAGACGTAGAGGCCAACTCGCCAGGAATGTAGGTCAAATATTACAGCCGCGATGTTAGATTGGGTTAGGTTAGGTTATATTACGTTATTGTTGTATATAAAGGTCCCACGTAGACGTAGAGGCCAACTCGCCAGCAATGTTGTCAAATATTACCGCCGAGATGATAGGTTGGGTTAGGTTAGGTTACATTACGTTATTGATGTATATGAAGGTCCCACGGAGACGTAGAGGCCAACTCGCCAGGAATGTAGGTCAAATATTACAGCCGCGATGTTAGATTGGTTTAGGTTAGGTTATATTACGTTATTGTTGTATATAAAGGTCCCACGGAGACGTAGAGGCCAACGCGCCAGGAATGTTGCCAAATATTACCGCCGAGAGGATAGGTTGGGTTAGGTTAGGTTATATTTCGTTACTGATGGATATGAAGGTCCCACGGAGACGTAGATGCCAACACGCCGGGAATGCTGTCAAATAATAGCGCCGAGAGGTTAGGTTGGGTCAGGTTAGGTTATATTACGTTATTGATGTATATGAAGGTCCCACGGAGACGTAGATGCCAACTCGCCGGGAATGCTGTCAAATAATAGCGCCGAGAGGTTAGGTTGGGTCAGGTTACGTTATATTACGTTATTGATGTATATGAAGATCCCACGGAGACGTAGAGGCCAACTCGCCAGGTATGTGGTCAAATATTACCGCCGAGATGATAGGTTGGGTTAGGTTAGGTTATATTTCGTTATTGATGTATATGAAGGTCCCACGGAGACGTAGAGACCAACTCGACAGGAATGTAGGTCAAATATTACAGCCGCGATGTTAGATTGGGTTAGGTTAGGTTATATTACGTTATTGTTGTATATAAAGGTCCCACGGAGACGTAGAGGCCAACGCGCCAGGAATGTTGTCAAATATTACCGCCGAGATGTTGGCTTGGGTTAGGTTAAGTTATATTACGTTCTTGATGTATATAAAGGTCCCACGCAGACGTAGAGGCCAACCCGCCAGGAATGTTGTCAAATATTACCGCCGAGATGATAGGTTGGGTTAGGTTAGGTTATATTTCGTTATTGATGTATATGAAGGTCCCACGAAGACGTAGAGGCCAACTCGCCAGGAATGTAGGTCAAATATTACAGCCGCGATGTTAGATTGGGTTAGGTTAGGTTATATTACGTTATTGTTGTATATAAAGGTCCCACGTAGACGTAGAGGCCAACTCGCCAGCAATGTTGTCAAATATTACCGCCGAGATGATAGGTTGCGTTAGGTTAGGTTACATTACGTTATTGATGTACATGAAGGACCCACGTAGACGTAGGGGCCAACTCGTCAGGAATGTTGTCAAATATTACAGCCGCGACGTTAGATTGGGCTAGGTTAGGTTATATTACGTTATTGATATATATAAAGCTCCCACGGAGACGTAGAGGCCAACTCGCCAGGAATGTTGTCTAATATTACAGCCGCGATGTTTGATTGGGTTACGTTAGGTTATATTACGTTATTGACGTATATAAAGGTCCCACGGAGACGTAGAGGCCAACAAGCCAGGAATGTTGCCAAATATTACCGCCCAGAGGATAGGTTGGGTTAGGTTAGGTTATATTTCGTTACTGATGGATATGAGGGTCCCACGGAGATGTAGATGCCAACTCGCCGGGAATGCTGTCAAATAATAGCGCCGAGAGGTTAGGTTGGGTCAGGTTAGGTTATATTACGTTATTGATGTATATGAAGGTCCCACGGAGACGTAGATGCCAACTCGCCGGGAATGCTGTCAAATAATAGCGCCGAGAGGTTAGGTTGGGTCAGGTTAGGTTATATTACGTTATTGATGTATATGAAGATCCCACGGAGACGTAGAGGCCAACTCGCCAGGTGTGTGGTCAAATATTACCGCCGAGATGATAGGTTGGGTTAGGTTAGGTTATATTTCGTTATTGATGTATATGAAGGTCCCACGGAGACGTAGAGGCCAACTCGCCAGGAATGTAGGTCAAATATTACAGCCGCGATGTTAGATTGGGTTAGGTTAGATTATACAACGTTATTGTTGTATATAAAGGTCCCACGGAGACGTAGAGGCCAACGCGCCAGGAATGTTGTCAAATATTACCGCCGAGATGTTGGGTTGGGTTAGGTTAAGTTATATTACGTTCTTGATGTATATAAAGGTCCCACGCAGACGTAGAGGCCAACCCGCCAGGATTGTTGCGAAATATTACCGCCGCGATGTTAGATTGGGTTAGGTTAGGTTAGATTACGTTATTGTCGTATATAAAGGTCCCACGGAGACGTAGAGGCCAACATGCCAGGAATGTTGGTCAAATATTACAGCCGCCATGTTAGATTGGGTTAGGTTAGGTTATATTACGTTATTGTTGTATATAAAGGTCCCACGGAGACGTAGAGGCCAACCCGCCAGGAATGTTGCCAAATATTACCGCCCAGAGGATAGGTTGGGTTAGGTTAGGTTATATTTCGTTACTGATGGATATGAAGGTCCCACGGAGACGTAGATGCCAACTCGCCGGGAATGCTGTCAAATAATAGCGCCGAGAGGTTAGGTTGGGTCAGGTTAGGTTATATTACGTTATTGATGTATATGAAGATCCCACGGATACGTAGAGGCCAACTCGCCAAGTATGTGGTCAAATATTACCGCCGAGATGATAGGTTGGGTTAGGTTAGGTTATATTTCGTTATTGATGTATATGAAGGTCCCACGGAGACGTAGAGGCCAACTCGACAGGAATGTAGGTCAAATATTACAGCCGCGATGTTAGATTGGGTTAGGTTAGGTTATATAACGTTATTGTTGTATATAAAGTTCCCACGGAGACGTAGAGGCCAACGCGCCAGGAATGTAGTCAAATATTACAGCCGCGATGTTAGATTGCGTTAGGTTAGGTTATATTACGTTATTGTTGTATATAAAGGTCCCACGTAGACGTAGAGGCCAACTCGCCAGCAATGTTTTCAAATATTACCGCCGAGATGATAGGTTGGGTTAGGTTAGGTCATATTACGTTATTGATGTATATGAAGGTCCCACGGAGACGTAGATGCCAACTCGCCGGGAACGCTGTCAAATAATAGCGCCGAGAGGTTAGGTTGGGTCGGGTTACGTTATATTACGTTATTGATGTATATGAAGATCCCACGGAGACGTAGAGGCCAACTCGCCAGGTATGTGGTCAAATATTACCGCCGAGATGATAGGTTGGATTAGGTTAGGTTATATTACGTTCTTGATGTATATAAAGGTCCCACGCAGACGTAGAGGCCAACTCGCCAGGAATGTTGTCAAATATTACAGCCGCGATGTTAGATTGGGCTAGGTTAGGTTATATTACGTTATTGATGTATATAAAGCTCCCACGGAGACGTAGAGGCCAACTCGCCAGGTATGTGGTCAAATATTACCGCCGAGATGATAGGTCGGGTTAGGTTTGGTTATATTTCGTTATTAATGTATATGAAGGTTCCACGGAGACGTAGAGTCCAACTCGCCAGGAATGTTGTCTAATATTACAGCCGCGATGTTTGATTGGGTTACGTTAGGTTATATTACGTTATTGACGTATATAAAGGTCCCACGGAGACGTAGAGGCCAACAAGCCAGGAATGTTGCCAAATATTACCGCCCAGAGGATAGGTTGGGTTAGGTTAGGTTATATTTCGTTACTGATGGATATGAGGGTCCCACGGAGACGTAGATGCCAACTCGCCGGGAATGCTGTCAAATAATAGCGCCGAGAGGTTAGGTTGGGTCAGGTTAGGTTATATTACGTTATTGATGTATATGAAGATCCCACGGAGACGTAGATGCCAACTCGCCAGGTATGTGGTCAAATATTACCGCCGAGATGATAGGTTGGGTTAGGTTAGGTTATATTTCGTTATTGATGTATATGAAGGTCCCACGGAGACGTAGAGGCCAACTCGCCAGGAATGTAGGTCAAATATTACAGCCGCGATGTTAGATTGGGTTAGGTTAGGTTATACAACGTTATTGTTGTATATAAAGGTCCCACGGAGACGTAGAGGCCAACGCGCCAGGAATGTTGTCAAATATTACCGCCGAGATGTTGGGTTGGGTTAGGTTAAGTTATATTACGTTCTTGATGTATATAAAGGTCCCACGCAGACGTAGAGGCCAACCCGCCAGGATTGTTGCCAAATATTACCGCCGCGATGTTAGATTGGGTTAGGTTAGGTTAGATTACGTTATTGTCGTATATAAAGGTCCCACGGAGACGTAGAGGCCAACATGCCAGGAATGTTGGTCAAATATTACAGCCGCCATGTTAGATTGGGTTAGGTTAGGTTATATTACGTTATTGTTGTATATAAAGGTCCCACGGAGACGTAGAGGCCAACCCGCCAGGAGTGTTGCCAAATATTACCGCCCAGAGGATAGGTTGGGTTAGGTTAGGTTATATTTCGTTACTGATGGATATGAAGGTCCCACGGAGACGTAGATGCCAACTCGCCGGGAATGCTGTCAAATAATAGCGCCGAGAGGTTAGGTTGGGTCAGGTTAGGTTATATTACGTTATTGATGTATATGAAGATCCCACGGATACGTAGAGGCCAACTCGCCAAGTATGTGGTCAAATATTACCGCCGAGATGATAGGTTGGGTTAGGTTAGGTTATATTTCGTTATTGATGTATATGAAGGTCCCACGGAGACGTAGAGGCCAACTCGACAGGAATGTAGGTCAAATATTACAGCCGCGATGTTAGATTGGGTTAGGTTAGGTTATATAACGTTATTGTTGTATATAAAGTTCCCACGGAGACGTAGAGGCCAACGCGCCAGGAATGTAGTCAAATATTACAGCCGCGATGTTAGATTGCGTTAGGTTAGGTTATATTACGTTATTGTTGTATATAAAGGTCCCACGTAGACGTAGAGGCCAACTCGCCAGCAATGTTTTCAAATATTACCGCCGAGATGATAGGTTGGGTTAGGTTAGGTTATATTACGTTATTGATGTATATGAAGGTCCCACGGAGACGTAGATGCCAACTCGCCGGGAACGCTGTCAAATAATAGCGCCGAGAGGTTAGGTTGGGTCGGGTTACGTTATATTACGTTATTGATGTATATGAAGATCCCACGGAGACGTAGAGGCCAACTCGCCAGGTATGTGGTCAAATATTACCGCCGAGATGATAGGTTGGATTAGGTTAGGTTATATTACGTTCTTGATGTATATAAAGGTCCCACGCAGACGTAGAGGCCAACTCGCCAGGAATGTTGTCAAATATTACAGCCGCGATGTTAGATTGGGCTAGGTTAGGTTATATTACGTTATTGATGTATATAAAGCTCCCACGGAGACGTAGAGGCCAACTCGCCAGGTATGTGGTCAAATATTACCGCCGAGATGATAGGTCGGGTTAGGTTTGGTTATATTTCGTTATTAATGTATATGAAGGTTCCACGGAGACGTAGAGTCCAACTCGCCAGGAATGTTGTCTAATATTACAGCCGCGATGTTTGATTGGGTTACGTTAGGTTATATTACGTTATTGACGTATATAAAGGTCCCACGGAGACGTAGAGGCCAACAAGCCAGGAATGTTGCCAAATATTACCGCCCAGAGGATAGGTTGGGTTAGGTTAGGTTATATTTCGTTACTGATGGATATGAGGGTCCCACGGAGACGTAGATGCCAACTCGCCGGGAATGCTGTCAAATAATAGCGCCGAGAGGTTAGGTTGGGTCAGGTTAGGTTATATTACGTTATTGATGTATATGAAGATCCCACGGAGACGTAGAGGCCAACTCGCCAAGTATGTGGTCAAATATTACCGCCGAGATGATAGGTTGGGTTAGGTTAGGTTATATTTCGTTATTGATGTATATGAAGGTCCCACGGAGACGTAGAGGCCAACTCGCCAGGAATGTAGGTCAAATATTACAGCCGCGATGTTAGATTGGGTTAGGTTAGGTTATATAACGTTATTGTTGTATATAAAGGTCCCACGGAGACGTAGAGGCCAACTCGCCAGCAATGTTGTCAAATATTACCGCCGAGATGATAGGTTGGGTTAGGTTGGGTTATATTACGTTATTGATGTATATGAAGGACCCACGTAGACGTAGGGGCCAACTCGTCAGTAATATTGTCAAATATTACCGCCGATGTGATAGGTTGGAATAGGTTAGGTTATATTACGTTATTGGTGTATATAAAGGTCCCACGGAGACGTAGAGGCCAACAAGCCAGGAATGTTGCCAAATATTACCGCCCAGAGGATAGGTTGGGTTAGGTTAGGTTATATTTCGTTACTGATGGATATGAGGGTCCCACGGAGACGTAGATGCCAACTCGCCGGGAATGCTGTCAAATAATAGCGCCGAGAGGTTAGGTTGGGTCAGGTTAGGTTATATTACGTTATTGATGTATATGAAGGTCCCACGGAGACGTAGATGCCAACTCGCCGGGAATGCTGTCAAATAATAGCGCCGAGAGGTTAGGTTGGGTCAGGTTAGGTTATATTACGTTATTGATGTATATGAAGATCCCACGGAGACGTAGAGGCCAACTCGCCAGGTATGTGGTCAAATATTACCATCGAGATGATAGGTTGGGTTAGGTTAGGTTATGTTTCGTTATTGATGTATATGAAGGTCCCACGGAGACGTAGAGGCCAACTCGCCAGGAATGTAGGTCAAATATTACAGCCGCGATGTTAGATTGGGTTAGGTTAGGTTATACAACGTTATTGTTGTATATAAAGGTCCCACGGAGACGTAGAGGCCAACGCGCCAGGAATGTTGTCAAATATTACCGCCGAGATGTTGGGTTGGGTTAGGTTAAGTTATATTACGTTCTTGATGTATATAAAGGTCCCACGCAGACGTAGAGGCCAACCCGCCAGGATTGTTGCCAAATATTACCGCCGCGATGTTAGATTGGGTTAGGTTAGGTTAGATTACGTTATTGTCGTATATAAAGGTCCCACGGACACGTAGAGGCCAACATGCCAGGAATGTTGGTCAAATATTACAGCCGCGATGTTAGATTGGGTTAGGTTAGGTTATACAACGTTATTGTTGTATATAAAGGTCCCACGGAGACGTAGAGTCCAACTCGCCAGGAATGTTGTCTAATATTACAGCCGCGATGTTTGATTGGGTTACGTTAGGTTATATTACGTTATTTACGTATATAAATGTCCCACGGAGACGTAGAGGCCAACAAGCCAGGAAGGTTGCCAAATATTACCGCCCAGAGGATAGGTTGGGTTAGGTTAGGTTATATTTCGTTACTGATGGATATGAAGGTCCCACGGAGACGTAGATGCCAACTCGCCGGGAATGCTGTCAAATAATAGCGCCGAGAGGTTAGGTTGGGTCAGGTTAGGTCATATTACGTTATTGATGTATATGAAGATCCCACGGAGACGTAGAGGCCAACTTGCCAAGTATATGGTCAAATATTACCGCCGAGATGATAGGTTGGGTTAGGTTAGGTTATATTTCGTTATTGATGTATATGAAGGTCCCACGGAGACGTAGAGGCCAACTCGACAGGAATGTAGGTCAAATATTACAGCCGCGATGTTAGATTGGGTTAGGTTAGGTTATATAACGTTATTGTTGTATATAAAGGTCCCACGGAGACGTAGAGGCCAACGCGCCAGGAATGTTGTCAAATATTACAGCCGCGATGTTAGATTGGGTTAGGTTAGGTTATATTACGTTATTGTTGTATATAAAGGTCCCACGTGGACGTAGAGGCCAACTCGCCAGCAATGTTGTCAAATATTACCGCCGAGATGATAGGTTGGGTTAGGTTAGGTTATATTACGTTATTGATGTATATGAAGGACACACGTAGACGTAGGGGCCAACTCGTCAGTAATATTGTCAAATATTACCGCCGATGTGATAGGTTGGATTAGGTTAGGTTATATTACGTTATTGGTGTATATAAAGGTCCCACGGAGACGTAGAGACCAACAAGCCAGGAATGTTGCCAAATATTACCGCCGAGATATGAGGTTGGGTTAGGTTAGGTTATATTTCGTTATTGATGTATATGAAGGTCCCACGGAGACGTAGAGGCCAACTCGCCAGGAATGTTGTCTAATATTACAGCCGCGATGTTTGATTGGGTTACGTTAGGTTATATTACGTTATTGACGTATATAAAGGTCCCACGGAGACGTAGAGGCCAACAAGCCAGGAATGTTGCTAAATATTACCGCCCAGAGGATAGGTTGGGTTAGGTTAGGTTATATTTCGTTACTGATGGATATGAGGGTCCCACGGAGACGTAGATGCCAACTCGCCGGGAATGCTGTCAAATAATAGCGCCGAGAGGTTAGGTTGGGTCAGGTTAGGTTATATTACGTTATTGATGTATATGAAGGTCCCACGGAGACGTAGATGCCAACTCGCCGGGAATGCTGTCAAATAATAGCGCCGAGAGGTTAGGTTGGGTCAGGTTAGGTTATATTACGTTATTGATGTATATGAAGATCCCACGGAGACGTAGAGGCCAACTCGCCAAGTATGTGGTCAAATATTACCGCCGAGATGATAGGTTGGGTTAGGTTAGGTTATGTTTCGTTATTGATGTATATGAAGGTCCCACGGAGACGTAGAGGCCAACTCGCCAGGAATGTAGGTCAAATATTACAGCCGCGATGTTAGATTGGGTTAGGTTAGGTTATATAACGTTATTGTTGTATATAAAGGTCCCACGGAGACGTAGAGGCCAACGCGCCAGGAATGTTGTCAAATATTACAGCCGCGATGTTAGATTGGGTTAGGTTAGGTTATATTACGTTATTGATGTATATAAAGGTCCCACGTAGACGTAGAGGCCAACTCGCCAGCAATGTTGTCAAATATTACCGCCGAGATGATAGGTTGGGTTAGGTTAGGTTATATTACGTTATTGATGTATATGAAGGACCCACGTAGACGTAGGGGCCAACTCGTCAGGAATGTTGTCAAATATTACCGCCGATGTGATAGGTTGGATTAGGTTAGGTTATATTACGTTATTGGTGTATATAAAGGTCCCACGGAGACGTAGAGACCAACAAGCCAGGAATGTTGCCAAATATTACCGCCGAGATATGAGGTTGGGTTAGGTTAGGTTATATTTCGTTATTGATGTATATGAAGGTCCCACGGAGACGTAGAGGCCAACTCGCCAGGAATGTAGGTCAAATATTACAGCCGCGATGTTAGATTGGGTTAGGTTAGGTTATATAACGTTATTGTTGTATATAAAGGTCCCACGGAGACATAGAGGCCAACGCGCCAGGAATGTTGTCAAATATTACCGCCGAGATGTTGGGTTGGGTTAGGTTAAGTTATATTACGTTCTTGATGTATATAAAGGTCCCACGTAGACGTAGAGGCCAACCCGCCAGGAATGTTGTCAAATATTACCGCCGAGATGATAGGTTGGGGTAGGTTAGGTTATATTTCGTTATTGATGTATATGAAGGTCCCACGGAGACGTAGAGGCCAACTCGCCAGGAATGTAGGTCAAATATTACAGCCGCGATGTTAGATTGGGTTAGGTTAGGTTATATTACGTTATTGTTGTATATAAAGGTCCCACGTAGACGTAGAGGCCAACTCGCCAGCAATGTTGTCAAATATTACCGCCGAGATGATAGGTTGGATTAGGTTAGGTTATGTTTCGTTATTGATGTATATGAAGGTCCCACGGAGACGTAGAGGCCAACTCGCCAGGAATGTAGGTCAAATATTACAGCCGCGATGTTAGATTGGGTTAGGTTAGGTTATACAACGTTATTGTTGTATATAAAGGTCCCACGGAGACGTAGAGGCCAACGCGCCAGGAATGTTGTCAAATATTACCGCCGAGATGTTGGGTTGGGTTAGGTTAAGTTATATTACGTTCTTGATGTATATAAAGGTCCCACGCAGACGTAGAGGCCAACCCGCCAGGATTGTTGCCAAATATTACCGCCGCGATGTTAGATTGGGTTAGGTTAGGTTAGATTACGTTATTGTCGTATATAAAGGTCCCACGGACACGTAGAGGCCAACATGCCAGGAATGTTGGTCAAATATTACAGCCGCGATGTTAGATTGGGTTAGGTTAGGTTATACAACGTTATTGTTGTATATAAAGGTCCCACGGAGACGTAGAGTCCAACTCGCCAGGAATGTTGTCTAATATTACAGCCGCGATGTTTGATTGGGTTACGTTAGGTTATATTACGTTATTTACGTATATAAATGTCCCACGGAGACGTAGAGGCCAACAAGCCAGGAATGTTGCCAAATATTACCGCCCAGAGGATAGGTTGGGTTAGGTTAGGTTATATTTCGTTACTGATGGATATGAAGGTCCCACGGAGACGTAGATGCCAACTCGCCGGGAATGCTGTCAAATAATAGCGCCGAGAGGTTAGGTTGGGTCAGGTTAGGTCATATTACGTTATTGATGTATATGAAGATCCCACGGAGACGTAGAGGCCAACTTGCCAAGTATGTGGTCAAATATTACCGCCGAGATGATAGGTTGGGTTAGGTTAGGTTATATTTCGTTATTGATGTATATGAAGGTCCCACGGAGACGTAGAGGCCAACTCGACAGGAATGTAGGTCAAATATTACAGCCGCGATGTTAGATTGGGTTAGGTTAGGTTATATAACGTTATTGTTGTATATAAAGGTCCCACGGAGACGTAGAGGCCAACGCGCCAGGAATGTTGTCAAATATTACAGCCGCGATGTTAGATTGGGTTAGGTTAGGTTATATTACGTTATTGTTGTATATAAAGGTCCCACATAGACGTAGAGGCCAACTCGCCAGCAATGTTGTCAAATATTACCGCCGAGATGATAGGTTGGGTTAGGTTAGGTTATATTACGTTATTGATGTATATGAAGGACCCACGTAGACGTAGGGGCCAACTCGTCAGTAATATTGTCAAATATTACCGCCGATGTGATAGGTTGGATTAGGTTAGGTTATATTACGTTATTGGTGTATATAAAGGTCCCACGGAGACGTAGAGACCAACAAGCCAGGAATGTTGCCAAATATTACCGCCGAGATATGAGGTTGGGTTAGGTTAGGTTATATTTCGTTATTGATGTATATGAAGGTCCCACGGAGACGTAGAGGCCAACTCGCCAGGAATGTTGTCTAATATTACAGCCGCGATGTTTGATTGGGTTACGTTAGGTTATATTACGTTATTGACGTATATAAAGGTCCCACGGAGACGTAGAGGCCAACAAGCCAGGAATGTTGCCAAATATTACCGCCCAGAGGATAGGTTGGGTTAGGTTAGGTTATATTTCGTTACTGATGGATATGAGGGTCCCACGGAGACGTAGATGCCAACTCGCCGGGAATGCTGTCAAATAATAGCGCCGAGAGGTTAGGTTGGGTCAGGTTAGGTTATATTACGTTATTGATGTATATGAAGGTCCCACGGAGACGTAGATGCCAACTCGCCGGGAATGCTGTCAAATAATCGCGCCGAGAGGTTAGGTTGGGTCAGGTTAGGTTATATTACGTTATTGATGTATATGAAGATCCCACGGAGACGTAGAGGCCAACTCGCCAAGTATGTGGTCAAATATTACCGCCGAGATGATAGGTTGGGTTAGGTTAGGTTATATTTCGTTATTGATGTATATGAAGGTTCCACGGAGACGTAGAGGCCAACTCGCCAGGAATGTAGGTCAAATATTACAGCCGCGATGTTAGATTGGGTTAGGTTAGGTTATATAACGTTATTGTTGTATATAAAGGTCCCACGGAGACGTAGAGGCCAACGCGCCAGGAATGTTGTCAAATATTACAGCCGCGATGTTAGATTGGGTTAGGTTAGGTTATATTACGTTATTGTTGTATATAAAGGTCCCACGTAGACGTAGAGGCCAACTCGCCAGCAATGTTGTCAAATATTACCGCCGAGATGATAGGTTGGGTTAGGTTAGGTTATATTACGTTATTGATGTATATGAAGGACCCACGTAGACGTAGGGTCCAACTCGTCAGGAATATTGTCAAATATTACCGCCGATGTGATAGGTTGGATTAGGTTAGGTTATATTACGTTATTGGTGTATATAAAGGTCCCACGGAGACGTAGAGACCAACAAGCCAGGAATGTTGCCAAATATTACCGCCGAGATATGAGGTTGGGTTAGGTTAGGTTATATTTCGTTATTGATGTATATGAAGGTCCCACGGAGACGTAGAGGCCAACTCGCCAGGAATGTAGGTCAAATATTACAGCCGCGATGTTAGATTGGGTTAGGTTAGGTTATATAACGTTATTGTTGTATATAAAGGTCCCACGGAGACATAGAGGCCAACGCGCCAGGAATGTTGTCAAATATTACCGCCGAGATGTTGGGTTGGGTTAGGTTAAGTTATATTACGTTCTTGATGTATATAAAGGTCCCACGTAGACGTAGAGGCCAACCCGCCAGGAATGTTGTCAAATATTACCGCCGAGATGATAGGTTGGGGTAGGTTAGGTTATATTTCGTTATTGATGTATATGAAGGTCCCACGGAGACGTAGAGGCCAACTCGCCAGGAATGTAGGTCAAATATTACAGCCGCGATGTTAGATTGGGTTAGGTTAGGTTATATTACGTTATTGTTGTATATAAAGGTCCCACGTAGACGTAGAGGCCAACTCGCCAGCAATGTTGTCAAATATTACCGCCGAGATGATAGGTTGGGTTAGGTTAGGTTATATTACGTTATTGATGTATACGAAGGACCCACGTAGACGTAGGGGCCAACTCGTCAGGAATATTGTCAAATATTACCGCCGATATGATAGGTTGGATTAGGTTAGGTTATATTACGTTATTGATGTATACGAAGGACCCACGTAGACGTAGGGGCCAACTCGTCAGGAATATTGTCAAATATTACCGCCGATATGATAGGTTGGATTAGGTTAGGTTATATTACGTTATTGGTGTATATAAAGCTCCCACGGAGACGTAGAGACCAACAAGCCAGGAATGTTGCCAAATATTACCGCCGAGATATGAGGTTGGGTTAGGTTAGGTTATATTACGCTATTGATGTATATAAAGTTCCCACGGAGACGTAGATGCCAACTCGCCAGAATTGTTGCCAAATATTACCGCCGCGATGTTAGATTGGGTTAGGTTAGGTTAGATTACGTTATTGTCGTATATAAAGGACCCACGGAGACGTAGAGGCCAACATGCCAGGATTGTTGGTCAAATATTACAGCCGCGATGTTAGATTTGGTTAGGTTAGGTAATATTACGTTATTGATGTATATAAAGGTCCCACGGAGACGTAGAAGCCAACTCGCCAGGTATGTGGTCAAATATTACCGCCGAGATGATAGGTTGGGTCAGGTTTGGTTATATTTCGTTATTAATGTATATGAAGGTCCCATGGAGACGTAGAGTCCAACTCGCCAGGAATGTTGTCAAATATTACAGCCGCGATGTTAGATTGGGTTAGGTTAGGTTATATTACGTTATTGATGTATATGAAGATCCCACGGAGACGTAGAGGCCAACTCGCCAGGTATGTGGTCAAATATTACCGCCGAGATGATAGGTTGGGTTAGGCTTGGTTATATTTCGTTATTGATGTATATGAAGGTCCCACGGAGACGTAGAGGCCAACATGCCAGGAATGTTGTCAAATATTACACCCGCGATGTTAGATTGGGCTAGGTTAGGTTATATTACGTTATTGATGTATATAAAGGTCCCACGGAGACGTAGAGGCCAACTCGCTAGGAATGTTGTCAAATGTTACCGCCGAAATGTTACGTTGGGTTAGGTTATGTTATATTACGTTCTTGATGTATATAAAGGTCCCACGCAGACGTAGAGGCCAACCCGCCAGGAAAGTTTTCAAATATTAGCGCCGAGATGATAGGTTGGGTTAGGTTAGGTTATATTGCGTCATTGATATATATGAAGGTCCCACGGAGACGTAGAGGCCAACAAGCCAGGAATGTTGCCAAATATTACCGCCGAGATGTGAGGTTGGGTTAGGTTAGGTTATATTTCGTTATTGATGTATATGAAGGTCCCACGGAGACGTAGAGGCCAGCATGCCAGGAATGTTGTCAAATATTACAGCCGCGATGTTAGATTGGGCTAGGTTAGGTTATATTACGTTATTGATGTATATAAAGGTCCCACGGAGACGTAGAGGCCAACTCCCCAGGAATGTTGTCAAATATTACCGCCGAAATGATAGGTTGGGTTAGGTTAGGTTATATTACGTTATTGATGTATATGAAGGACACACGTAGACGTAGGGGCCAACTCGTCAGTAATATTGTCAAATATTACCGCCGATGTGATAGGTTGGATTAGGTTAGGTTATATTACGTTATTGGTGTATATAAAGGTCCCACGGAGACGTAGAGACCAACAAGCCAGGAATGTTGCCAAATATTACCGCCGAGATATGAGGTTGGGTTAGGTTAGGTTATATTTCGTTATTGATGTATATGAAGGTCCCACGGAGACGTAGAGGCCAACTCGCCAGGAATGTTGTCTAATATTACAGCCGCGATGTTTGATTGGGTTACGTTAGGTTATATTACGTTATTGACGTATATAAAGGTCCCACGGAGACGTAGAGGCCAACAAGCCAGGAATGTTGCCAAATATTACCGCCCAGAGGATAGGTTGGGTTAGGTTAGGTTATATTTCGTTACTGATGGATATGAGGGTCCCACGGAGACGTAGATGCCAACTCGCCGGGAATGCTGTCAAATAATAGCGCCGAGAGGTTAGGTTGGGTCAGGTTAGGTTATATTACGTTATTGATGTATATGAAGGTCCCACGGAGACGTAGATGCCAACTCGCCGGGAATGCTGTCAAATAATAGCGCCGAGAGGTTAGGTTGGGTCAGGTTAGGTTATATTACGTTATTGATGTATATGAAGATCCCACGGAGACGTAGAGGCCAACTCGCCAAGTATGTGGTCAAATATTACCGCCGAGATGATAGGTTGGGTTAGGTTAGGTTATATTTCGTTATTGATGTATATGAAGGTCCCACGGAGACGTAGAGGCCAACTCGCCAGGAATGTAGGTCAAATATTACAGCCGCGATGTTAGATTGGGTTAGGTTAGGTTATATAACGTTATTGTTGTATATAAAGGTCCCACGGAGACGTAGAGGCCAACGCGCCAGGAATGTTGTCAAATATTACAGCCGCGATGTTAGATTGGGTTAGGTTAGGTTATATTACGTTATTGTTGTATATAAAGGTCCCACGTAGACGTAGAGGCCAACTCGCCAGCAATGTTGTCAAATATTACCGCCGAGATGATAGGTTGGGTTAGGTTAGGTTATATTACGTTATTGATGTATATGAAGGACCCACGTAGACGTAGGGGCCAACTCGTCAGGAATATTGTCAAATATTACCGCCGATGTGATAGGTTGGATTAGGTTAGGTTATATTACGTTATTGGTGTATATAAAGGTCCCACGGAGACGTAGAGACCAACAAGCCAGGAATGTTGCCAAATATTACCGCCGAGATATGAGGTTGGGTTAGGTTAGGTTATATTTCGTTATTGATGTATATGAAGGTCCCACGGAGACGTAGAGGCCAACTCGCCAGGAATGTAGGTCAAATATTACAGCCGCGATGTTAGATTGGGTTAGGTTAGGTTATATAACGTTATTGTTGTATATAAAGGTCCCACGGAGACATAGAGGCCAACGCGCCAGGAATGTTGTCAAATATTACCGCCGAGATGTTGGGTTGGGTTAGGTTAAGTTATATTACGTTCTTGATGTATATAAAGGTCCCACGGAGACATAGAGGCCAACGCGCCAGGAATGTTGTCAAATATTACCGCCGAGATGTTGGGTTGGGTTAGGTTAAGTTATATTACGTTCTTGATGTATATAAAGGTCCCACGTAGACGTAGAGGCCAACCCGCCAGGAATGTTGTCAAATATTACCGCCGAGATGATAGGTTGGGGTAGGTTAGGTTATATTTCGTTATTGATGTATATGAAGGTCCCACGGAGACGTAGAGGCCAACTCGCCAGGAATGTAGGTCAAATATTACAGCCGCGATGTTAGATTGGGTTAGGTTAGGTTATATTACGTTATTGTTGTATATAAAGGACCCACGTAGACGTAGAGGCCAACTCGCCAGCAATGTTGTCAAATATTACCGCCGAGATGATAGGTTGGGTTAGGTTAGGTTATGTTTCGTTATTGATGTATATGAAGGTCCCACGGAGACGTAGAGGCCAACTCGCCAGGAATGTAGGTCAAATATTACAGCCGCGATGTTAGATTGGGTTAGGTTAGGTTATACAACGTTATTGTTGTATATAAAGGTCCCACGGAGACGTAGAGGCCAACGTGCCAGGAATGTTGTCAAATATTACCGCCGAGATGTTGGGTTGGGTTAGGTTAAGTTATATTACGTTCTTGATGTATATAAAGGTCCCACGCAGACGTAGAGGCCAACCCGCCAGGATTGTTGCCAAATATTACCGCCGCGATGTTAGATTGGGTTAGGTTAGGTTAGATTACGTTATTGTCGTATATAAAGGTCCCACGGACACGTAGAGGCCAACATGCCAGGAATGTTGGTCAAATATTACAGCCGCGATGTTAGATTGGGTTAGATTAGGTTATACAACGTTATTGTTGTATATAAAGGTCCCACGGAGACGTAGAGTCCAACTCGCCAGGAATGTTGTCTAATATTACAGCCGCGATGTTTGATTGGGTTACGTTAGGTTATATTACGTTATTTACGTATATAAATGTCCCACGGAGACGTAGAGGCCAACAAGCCAGGAATGTTGCCAAATATTACCGCCCAGAGGATAGGTTGGGTTAGGTTAGGTTATATTTCGTTACTGATGGATATGAAGGTCCCACGGAGACGTAGATGCCAACTCGCCGGGAATGCTGTCAAATAATAGCGCCGAGAGGTTAGGTTGGGTCAGGTTAGGTCATATTACGTTATTGATGTATATGAAGATCCCACGGAGACGTAGAGGCCAACTTGCCAAGTATGTGGTCAAATATTACCGCCGAGATGATAGGTTGGGTTAGGTTAGGTTATATTTCGTTATTGATGTATATGAAGGTCCCACGGAGACGTAGAGGCCAACTCGACAGGAATGTAGGTCAAATATTACAGCCGCGATGTTAGATTGGGTTAGGTTAGGTTATATAACGTTATTGTTGTATATAAAGGTCCCACGGAGACGTAGAGGCCAACGCGCCAGGAATGTTGTCAAATATTACAGCCGCGATGTTAGATTGGGTTAGGTTAGGTTATATTACGTTATTGTTGTATATAAAGGTCCCACGTAGACGTAGAGGCCAACTCGCCAGCAATGTTGTCAAATATTACCGCCGAGATGATAGGTTGGGTTAGGTTAGGTTATATTACGTTATTGATGTATATGAAGGACCCACGTAGACGTAGGGGCCAACTCGTCAGTAATATTGTCAAATATTACCGCCGATGTGATAGGTTGGATTAGGTTAGGTTATATTACGTTATTGGTGTATATAAAGGTCCCACGGAGACGTAGAGACCAACAAGCCAGGAATGTTGCCAAATATTACCGCCGAGATATGAGGTTGGGTTAGGTTAGGTTATATTTCGTTATTGATGTATATGAAGGTCCCACGGAGACGTAGAGGCCAACTCGCCAGGAATGTTGTCTAATATTACAGCCGCGATGTTTGATTGGGTTACGTTAGGTTATATTACGTTATTGACGTATATAAAGGTCCCACGGAGACGTAGAGGCCAACAAGCCAGGAATGTTGCCAAATATTACCGCCCAGAGGATAGGTTGGGTTAGGTTAGGTTATATTTCGTTACTGATGGATATGAGGGTCCCACGGAGACGTAGATGCCAACTCGCCGGGAATGCTGTCAAATAATAGCGCCGAGAGGTTAGGTTGGGTCAGGTTAGGTTATATTACGTTATTGATGTATATGAAGGTCCCACGGAGACGTAGATGCCAACTCGCCGGGAATGCTGTCAAATAATAGCGCCGAGAGGTTAGGTTGGGTCAGGTTAGGTTATATTACGTTATTGATGTATATGAAGATCCCACGGAGACGTAGAGGCCAACTCGCCAAGTATGTGGTCAAATATTACCGCCGAGATGATAGGTTGGGTTAGGTTAGGTTATATTTCGTTATTGATGTATATGAAGGTTCCACGGAGACGTAGAGGCCAACTCGCCAGGAATGTAGGTCAAATATTACAGCCGCGATGTTAGATTGGGTTAGGTTAGGTTATATAACGTTATTGTTGTATATAAAGGTCCCACGGAGACGTAGAGGCCAACGCGCCAGCAATGTTGTCAAATATTACCGCCGAGATGATAGGTTGGGTTAGGTTAGGTTATATTACGTTATTGATGTATATGAAGGACCCACGTAGACGTAGGGGCCAACTCGTCAGGAATGTTGTCAAATATTACCGCCGATGTGGTAGGTTGGATTAGGTTAGGTTATATTACGTTATTGGTGTATATAAAGGTCCCACGGAGACGTAGAGACCAACAAGCCAGGAATGTTGCCAAATATTACCGCCGAGATATGAGGTTGGGTTAGGTTAGGTTATATTTCGTTATTGATGTATATGAAGGTCCCACGGAGACGTAGAGGCCAACTCGCCAGGAATGTAGGTCAAATATTACAGCCGCGATGTTAGATTGGGTTAGGTTAGGTTATATAACGTTATTGTTGTATATAAAGGTCCCACGGAGACATAGAGGCCAACGCGCCAGGAATGTTGTCAAATATTACCGCCGAGATGTTGGGTTGGGTTAGGTTAAGTTATATTACGTTCTTGATGTATATAAAGGTCCCACGTAGACGTAGAGGCCAACCCGCCAGGAATGTTGTCAAATATTACCGCCGAGATGATAGGTTGGGGTAGGTTAGGTTATATTTCGTTATTGATGTATATGAAGGTCCCACGGAGACGTAGAGGCCAACTCGCCAGGAATGTAGGTCAAATATTACAGCCGCGATGTTAGATTGGGTTAGGTTAGGTTATATTACGTTATTGTTGTATATAAAGGTCCCACGTAGACGTAGAGGCCAACTCGCCAGCAATGTTGTCAAATATTACCGCCGAGATGATAGGTTGGGTTAGGTTAGGTTATATTACGTTATTGATGTATACGAAGGACCCACGTAGACGTAGGGGCCAACTCGTCAGGAATATTGTCAAATATTACCGCCGATATGATAGGTTGGATTAGGTTAGGTTATATTACGTTATTGGTGTATATAAAGGTCCCACGGAGACGTAGAGACCAACAAGCCAGGAATGTTGCCAAATATTACCGCCGAGATATGAGGTTGGGTTAGGTTAGGTTATATTACGCTATTGATGTATATAAAGGTCCCACGGGGACGTAGATGCCAACTCGCCAGAATTGTTGCCAAATATTACCGCCGCGATGTTAGATTGGGTTAGGTTAGGTTAGATTACGTTATTGTCGTATATAAAGGACCCACGGAGACGTAGAGGCCAACATGCCAGGAATGTTGGTCAAATATTACAGCCGCGCTGTTAGATTTGGTTAGGTTAGGTAATATTACGTTATTGATGTATACAAAGGTCCCACGGAGACGTAGAAGCCAACTCGCCAGGTATGTGGTCAAATATTACCGCCGAGATGATAGGTTGGGTCAGGTTTGGTTATATTTCGTTATTAATGTATATGAAGGTCCCATGGAGACGTAGAGGCCAACCCGCCAGGAAAGTTTTCAAATATTAGCGCCGAGATGATAGGTTGGGTTAGGTTAGGTTATATTGCGTCATTGATATATATGAAGGTCCCACGGAGACGTAGAGGCCAACAAGCCAGGAATGTTGCCAAATATTACCGCCGAGATGTGAGGTTGGGTTAGGTTAGGTTATATTTCGTTATTGATGTATATGAAGGTCCCACGGAGACGTAGAGGCCAACTCGCCAGGAATGTAGGTCAAATATTACAGCCGCGATGTTAGATTGGGTTAGGTTAGGTTATATAACGTTATTGTTGTATATAAAGGTCCCACGGAGACGTAGAGGCCAACGCGCCAGCAATGTTGTCAAATATTACCGCCGAGATGATAGGTTGGGTTAGGTTAGGTTATATTACGTTATTGATGTATATGAAGGACCCACGTAGACGTAGGGGCCAACTCGTCAGGAATGTTGTCAAATATTACCGCCGATGTGGTAGGTTGGATTAGGTTAGGTTATATTACGTTATTGGTGTATATAAAGGTCCCACGGAGACGTAGAGACCAACAAGCCAGGAATGTTGCCAAATATTACCGCCGAGATATGAGGTTGGGTTAGGTTAGGTTATATTTCGTTATTGATGTA
This sequence comes from Xylocopa violacea, assembly GCA_963969225.1. Classification (NCBI taxonomy): domain Eukaryota; kingdom Metazoa; phylum Arthropoda; class Insecta; order Hymenoptera; family Apidae; genus Xylocopa; species Xylocopa violacea. Next base: position 5,721,527 of record CAXAJV010000019.1, on the reverse strand, counting down.
TATGAAGGTCCCACGGAGACGTAGAGGCCAACAAGCCAGGAATGTTGCCAAATATTACCGCCGAGATGTGAGGTTGGGTTAGGTTAGGTTATATTTCGTTATTGATGTATATGAAGGTCCCACGGAGACGTAGAGGCCAACTCGCCAGGAATGTAGGTCAAATATTACAGCCGCGATGTTAGATTGGGTTAGGTTAGGTTATATAACGTTATTGTTGTATATAAAGGTCCCACGGAGACGTAGAGGCCAACGCGCCAGCAATGTTGTCAAATATTACCGCCGAGATGATAGGTTGGGTTAGGTTAGGTTATATTACGTTATTGATGTATATGAAGGTCCCACGGAGACGTAGGGGCCAACTCGTCAGGAATGTTGTCAAATATTACCGCCGATGTGGTAGGTTGGATTAGGTTAGGTTATATTACGTTATTGGTGTATATAAAGGTCCCACGGAGACGTAGAGACCAACAAGCCAGGAATGTTGCCAAATATTACCGCCGAGATATGAGGTTGGGTTAGGTTAGGTTATATTTCGTTATTGATGTATATGAAGGTCCCACGGAGACGTAGAGGCCAACTCGCCAGGAATGTAGGTCAAATATTACAGCCGCGATGTTAGATTGGGTTAGGTTAGGTTATATAACGTTATTGTTGTATATAAAGGTCCCACGGAGACATAGAGGCCAACGCGCCAGGAATGTTGTCAAATATTACCGCCGAGATGTTGGGTTGGGTTAGGTTAAGTTATATTACGTTCTTGATGTATATAAAGGTCCCACGTAGACGTAGAGGCCAACCCGCCAGGAATGTTGTCAAATATTACCGCCGAGATGATAGGTTGGGGTAGGTTAGGTTATATTTCGTTATTGATGTATATGAAGGTCCCACGGAGACGTAGAGGCCAACTCGCCAGGAATGTAGGTCAAATATTACAGCCGCGATGTTAGATTGGGTTAGGTTAGGTTATATTACGTTATTGTTGTATATAAAGGTCCCACGTAGACGTAGAGGCCAACTCGCCAGCAATGTTGTCAAATATTACCGCCGAGATGATAGGTTGGGTTAGGTTAGGTTATATTACGTTATTGATGTATACGAAGGACCCACGTAGACGTAGGGGCCAACTCGTCAGGAATATTGTCAAATATTACCGCCGATATGATAGGTTGGATTAGGTTAGGTTATATTACGTTATTGGTGTATATAAAGGTCCCACGGAGACGTAGAGACCAACAAGCCAGGAATGTTGCCAAATATTACCGCCGAGATATGAGGTTGGGTTAGGTTAGGTTATATTACGCTATTGATGTATATAAAGGTCCCACGGGGACGTAGATGCCAACTCGCCAGAATTGTTGCCAAATATTACCGCCGCGATGTTAGATTGGGTTAGGTTAGGTTAGATTACGTTATTGTCGTATATAAAGGACCCACGGAGACGTAGAGGCCAACATGCCAGGAATGTTGGTCAAATATTACAGCCGCGCTGTTAGATTTGGTTAGGTTAGGTAATATTACGTTATTGATGTATACAAAGGTCCCACGGAGACGTAGAAGCCAACTCGCCAGGTATGTGGTCAAATATTACCGCCGAGATGATAGGTTGGGTCAGGTTTGGTTATATTTCGTTATTAATGTATATGAAGGTCCCATGGAGACGTAGAGGCCAACCCGCCAGGAAAGTTTTCAAATATTAGCGCCGAGATGATAGGTTGGGTTAGGTTAGGTTATATTGCGTCATTGATATATATGAAGGTCCCACGGAGACGTAGAGGCCAACAAGCCAGGAATGTTGCCAAATATTACCGCCGAGATGTGAGGTTGGGTTAGGTTAGGTTATATTTCGTTATTGATGTATATGAAGGTCCCACGGAGACGTAGAGGCCAGCATGCCAGGAATGTTGTCAAATATTACAGCCGCGATGTTAGATTGGGCTAGGTTAGGTTATATTACGTTATTGATGTATATAAAGGTCCCACGGAGACGTAGAGGCCAACTCCCCAGGAATGTTGTCAAATATTACCGCCGAAATGTTAGGTTGGGTTAGGTTAGGTTATATCACGTTCTTGATGTATATAAAGGCCCCACGCAGACGTAGAGGCCAAACCGCCAGGAAAGTTTTCAAATATTACCGCCGAGATGATAGGTTGGGTTAGGTTAGGTTATATTTCGTCATTGATATATATGATGGTCCCACGGAGACGTAGAGGCCAACAAGTCAGGAATGTTGCCAAATATTACCGCCGAGATGTGAGGTTGGGTTAGGTTAGGTTATATTACGTTATTGATGTATATAAAGGTCCCACGGAGACGTAGAAGCCAACTCGCCAGGATTGTTGCCAAATATTACCGCCGCGATGTTAGATTGGGTTAGGTTAGGTTAGATTACGTTATTGCCGTATATAAAGGTCCCACGGAGACGTAGAGGCCAACATGCCAGGAATGTTGGTCAAATATTACAGCCGAGATGTTGGGTTGGGTTAGGTTAAGTTATATTACGTTCTTGATGTATATAAAGGTCCCACGTAGACGTAGAGGCCAACCCGCCAGGAATGTTGTCAAATATTACCGCCGAGATGATAGGTTGGGGTAGGTTAGGTTATATTTCGTTATTGATGTATATGAAGGTCCCACGGAGACGTAGAGGCCAACTCGCCAGGAATGTAGGTCAAATATTACAGCCGCGATGTTAGATTGGGTTAGGTTAGGTTATATTACGTTATTGTTGTATATAAAGGTCCCACGTAGACGTAGAGGCCAACTCGCCAGCAATGTTGTCAAATATTACCGCCGAGATGATAGGTTGGGTTAGGTTAGGTTATATTACGTTATTGATGTATACGAAGGACCCACGTAGACGTAGGGGCCAACTCGTCAGGAATATTGTCAAATATTACCGCCGATATGATAGGTTGGATTAGGTTAGGTTATATTACGTTATTGATGTATACGAAGGACCCACGTAGACGTAGGGGCCAACTCGTCAGGAATATTGTCAAATATTACCGCCGATATGATAGGTTGGATTAGGTTAGGTTATATTACGTTATTGGTGTATATAAAGCTCCCACGGAGACGTAGAGACCAACAAGCCAGGAATGTTGCCAAATATTACCGCCGAGATATGAGGTTGGGTTAGGTTAGGTTATATTACGCTATTGATGTATATAAAGGTCCCACGGAGACGTAGATGCCAACTCGCCAGAATTGTTGCCAAATATTACCGCCGCGATGTTAGATTGGGTTAGGTTAGGTTAGATTACGTTATTGTCGTATATAAAGGACCCACGGAGACGTAGAGGCCAACATGCCAGGATTGTTGGTCAAATATTACAGCCGCGATGTTAGATTTGGTTAGGTTAGGTAATATTACGTTATTGATGTATATAAAGGTCCCACGGAGACGTAGAAGCCAACTCGCCAGGTATGTGGTCAAATATTACCGCCGAGATGATAGGTTGGGTCAGGTTTGGTTATATTTCGTTATTAATGTATATGAAGGTCCCATGGAGACGTAGAGTCCAACTCGCCAGGAATGTTGTCAAATATTACAGCCGCGATGTTAGATTGGGTTAGGTTAGGTTATATTACGTTATTGATGTATATGAAGATCCCACGGAGACGTAGAGGCCAACTCGCCAGGTATGTGGTCAAATATTACCGCCGAGATGATAGGTTGGGTTAGGCTTGGTTATATTTCGTTATTGATGTATATGAAGGTCCCACGGAGACGTAGAGGCCAACATGCCAGGAATGTTGTCAAATATTACACCCGCGATGTTAGATTGGGCTAGGTTAGGTTATATTACGTTATTGATGTATATAAAGGTCCCACGGAGACGTAGAGGCCAACTCGCTAGGAATGTTGTCAAATGTTACCGCCGAAATGTTACGTTGGGTTAGGTTATGTTATATTACGTTCTTGATGTATATAAAGGTCCCACGCAGACGTAGAGGCCAACCCGCCAGGAAAGTTTTCAAATATTAGCGCCGAGATGATAGGTTGGGTTAGGTTAGGTTATATTGCGTCATTGATATATATGAAGGTCCCACGGAGACGTAGAGGCCAACAAGCCAGGAATGTTGCCAAATATTACCGCCGAGATGTGAGGTTGGGTTAGGTTAGGTTATATTTCGTTATTGATGTATATGAAGGTCCCACGGAGACGTAGAGGCCAGCATGCCAGGAATGTTGTCAAATATTACAGCCGCGATGTTAGATTGGGCTAGGTTAGGTTATATTACGTTATTGATGTATATAAAGGTCCCACGGAGACGTAGAGGCCAACTCCCCAGGAATGTTGTCAAATATTACCGCCGAAATGATAGGTTGGGTTAGGTTAGGTTATATTACGTTATTGATGTATATGAAGGACACACGTAGACGTAGGGGCCAACTCGTCAGTAATATTGTCAAATATTACCGCCGATGTGATAGGTTGGATTAGGTTAGGTTATATTACGTTATTGGTGTATATAAAGGTCCCACGGAGACGTAGAGACCAACAAGCCAGGAATGTTGCCAAATATTACCGCCGAGATATGAGGTTGGGTTAGGTTAGGTTATATTTCGTTATTGATGTATATGAAGGTCCCACGGAGACGTAGAGGCCAACTCGCCAGGAATGTTGTCTAATATTACAGCCGCGATGTTTGATTGGGTTACGTTAGGTTATATTACGTTATTGACGTATATAAAGGTCCCACGGAGACGTAGAGGCCAACAAGCCAGGAATGTTGCCAAATATTACCGCCCAGAGGATAGGTTGGGTTAGGTTAGGTTATATTTCGTTACTGATGGATATGAGGGTCCCACGGAGACGTAGATGCCAACTCGCCGGGAATGCTGTCAAATAATAGCGCCGAGAGGTTAGGTTGGGTCAGGTTAGGTTATATTACGTTATTGATGTATATGAAGGTCCCACGGAGACGTAGATGCCAACTCGCCGGGAATGCTGTCAAATAATAGCGCCGAGAGGTTAGGTTGGGTCAGGTTAGGTTATATTACGTTATTGATGTATATGAAGATCCCACGGAGACGTAGAGGCCAACTCGCCAAGTATGTGGTCAAATATTACCGCCGAGATGATAGGTTGGGTTAGGTTAGGTTATATTTCGTTATTGATGTATATGAAGGTCCCACGGAGACGTAGAGGCCAACTCGCCAGGAATGTAGGTCAAATATTACAGCCGCGATGTTAGATTGGGTTAGGTTAGGTTATATAACGTTATTGTTGTATATAAAGGTCCCACGGAGACGTAGAGGCCAACGCGCCAGGAATGTTGTCAAATATTACAGCCGCGATGTTAGATTGGGTTAGGTTAGGTTATATTACGTTATTGTTGTATATAAAGGTCCCACGTAGACGTAGAGGCCAACTCGCCAGCAATGTTGTCAAATATTACCGCCGAGATGATAGGTTGGGTTAGGTTAGGTTATATTACGTTATTGATGTATATGAAGGACCCACGTAGACGTAGGGGCCAACTCGTCAGGAATATTGTCAAATATTACCGCCGATGTGATAGGTTGGATTAGGTTAGGTTATATTACGTTATTGGTGTATATAAAGGTCCCACGGAGACGTAGAGACCAACAAGCCAGGAATGTTGCCAAATATTACCGCCGAGATATGAGGTTGGGTTAGGTTAGGTTATATTTCGTTATTGATGTATATGAAGGTCCCACGGAGACGTAGAGGCCAACTCGCCAGGAATGTAGGTCAAATATTACAGCCGCGATGTTAGATTGGGTTAGGTTAGGTTATATAACGTTATTGTTGTATATAAAGGTCCCACGGAGACATAGAGGCCAACGCGCCAGGAATGTTGTCAAATATTACCGCCGAGATGTTGGGTTGGGTTAGGTTAAGTTATATTACGTTCTTGATGTATATAAAGGTCCCACGGAGACATAGAGGCCAACGCGCCAGGAATGTTGTCAAATATTACCGCCGAGATGTTGGGTTGGGTTAGGTTAAGTTATATTACGTTCTTGATGTATATAAAGGTCCCACGTAGACGTAGAGGCCAACCCGCCAGGAATGTTGTCAAATATTACCGCCGAGATGATAGGTTGGGGTAGGTTAGGTTATATTTCGTTATTGATGTATATGAAGGTCCCACGGAGACGTAGAGGCCAACTCGCCAGGAATGTAGGTCAAATATTACAGCCGCGATGTTAGATTGGGTTAGGTTAGGTTATATTACGTTATTGTTGTATATAAAGGACCCACGTAGACGTAGAGGCCAACTCGCCAGCAATGTTGTCAAATATTACCGCCGAGATGATAGGTTGGGTTAGGTTAGGTTATGTTTCGATATTGATGTATATGAAGGTCCCCCGGAGACGTAGAGGCCAACTCGCCAGGAATGTAGGTCAAATATTACAGCCGCGATGTTAGATTGGGTTAGGTTAGGTTATACAACGTTATTGTTGTATATAAAGGTCCCACGGAGACGTAGAGGCCAACGCGCCAGGAATGTTGTCAAATATTACCGCCGAGATGTTGGGTTGGGTTAGGTTAAGTTATATTACGTTCTTGATGTATATAAAGGTCCCACGCAGACGTAGAGGCCAACCCGCCAGGATTGTTGCCAAATATTACCGCCGCGATGTTAGATTGGGTTAGGTTAGGTTAGATTACGTTATTGTCGTATATAAAGGTCCCACGGACACGTAGAGGCCAACATGCCAGGAATGTTGGTCAAATATTACAGCCGCGATGTTAGATTGGGTTAGGTTAGGTTATACAACGTTATTGTTGTATATAAAGGTCCCACGGAGACGTAGAGTCCAACTCGCCAGGAATGTTGTCTAATATTACAGCCGCGATGTTTGATTGGGTTACGTTAGGTTATATTACGTTATTTACGTATATAAATGTCCCACGGAGACGTAGAGGCCAACAAGCCAGGAATGTTGCCAAATATTACCGCCCAGAGGATAGGTTGGGTTAGGTTAGGTTATATTTCGTTACTGATGGATATGAAGGTCCCACGGAGACGTAGATGCCAACTCGCCGGGAATGCTGTCAAATAATAGCGCCGAGAGGTTAGGTTGGGTCAGGTTAGGTCATATTACGTTATTGATGTATATGAAGATCCCACGGAGACGTAGAGGCCAACTTGCCAAGTATGTGGTCAAATATTACCGCCGAGATGATAGGTTGGGTTAGGTTAGGTTATATTTCGTTATTGATGTATATGAAGGTCCCACGGAGACGTAGAGGCCAACTCGACAGGAATGTAGGTCAAATATTACAGCCGCGATGTTAGATTGGGTTAGGTTAGGTTATATAACGTTATTGTTGTATATAAAGGTCCCACGGAGACGTAGAGGACAACGCGCCAGGAATGTTGTCAAATATTACAGCCGCGATGTTAGATTGGGTTAGGTTAGGTTATATTACGTTATTGTTGTATATAAAGGTCCCACGTAGACGTAGAGGCCAACTCGCCAGCAATGTTGTCAAATATTACCGCCGAGATGATAGGTTGGGTTAGGTTAGGTTATATTACGTTATTGATGTATATGAAGGACCCACGTAGACGTAGGGGCCAACTCGTCAGTAATATTGTCAAATATTACCGCCGATGTGATAGGTTGGATTAGGTTAGGTTATATTACGTTATTGGTGTATATAAAGGTCCCACGGAGACGTAGAGACCAACAAGCCAGGAATGTTGCCAAATATTACCGCCGAGATATGAGGTTGGGTTAGGTTAGGTTATATTTCGTTATTGATGTATATGAAGGTCCCACGGAGACGTAGAGGCCAACTCGCCAGGAATGTTGTCTAATATTACAGCCGCGATGTTTGATTGGGTTACGTTAGGTTATATTACGTTATTGACGTATATAAAGGTCCCACGGAGACGTAGAGGCCAACAAGCCAGGAATGTTGCCAAATATTACCGCCCAGAGGATAGGTTGGGTTAGGTTAGGTTATATTTCGTTACTGATGGATATGAGGGTCCCACGGAGACGTAGATGCCAACTCGCCGGGAATGCTGTCAAATAATAGCGCCGAGAGGTTAGGTTGGGTCAGGTTAGGTTATATTACGTTATTGATGTATATGAAGGTCCCACGGAGACGTAGATGCCAACTCGCCGGGAATGCTGTCAAATAATAGCGCCGAGAGGTTAGGTTGGGTCAGGTTAGGTTATATTACGTTATTGATGTATATGAAGATCCCACGGAGACGTAGAGGCCAACTCGCCAAGTATGTGGTCAAATATTACCGCCGAGATGATAGGTTGGGTTAGGTTAGGTTATATTTCGTTATTGATGTATATGAAGGTTCCACGGAGACGTAGAGGCCAACTCGCCAGGAATGTAGGTCAAATATTACAGCCGCGATGTTAGATTGGGTTAGGTTAGGTTATATAACGTTATTGTTGTATATAAAGGTCCCACGGAGACGTAGAGGCCAACGCGCCAGCAATGTTGTCAAATATTACCGCCGAGATGATAGGTTGGGTTAGGTTAGGTTATATTACGTTATTGATGTATATGAAGGACCCACGTAGACGTAGGGGCCAACTCGTCAGGAATGTTGTCAAATATTACCGCCGATGTGATAGGTTGGATTAGGTTAGGTTATATTACGTTATTGGTGTATATAAAGGTCCCACGGAGACGTAGAGACCAACAAGCCAGGAATGTTGCCAAATATTACCGCCGAGATATGAGGTTGGGTTAGGTTAGGTTATATTTCGTTATTGATGTATATGAAGGTCCCACGGAGACGTAGAGGCCAACTCGCCAGGAATGTAGGTCAAATATTACAGCCGCGATGTTAGATTGGGTTAGGTTAGGTTATATAACGTTATTGTTGTATATAAAGGTCCCACGGAGACATAGAGGCCAACGCGCCAGGAATGTTGTCAAATATTACCGCCGAGATGTTGGGTTGGGTTAGGTTAAGTTATATTACGTTCTTGATGTATATAAAGGTCCCACGTAGACGTAGAGGCCAACCCGCCAGGAATGTTGTCAAATATTACCGCCGAGATGATAGGTTGGGGTAGGTTAGGTTATATTTCGTTATTGATGTATATGAAGGTCCCACGGAGACGTAGAGGCCAACTCGCCAGGAATGTAGGTCAAATATTACAGCCGCGATGTTAGATTGGGTTAGGTTAGGTTATATTACGTTATTGTTGTATATAAAGGTCCCACGTAGACGTAGAGGCCAACTCGCCAGCAATGTTGTCAAATATTACCGCCGAGATGATAGGTTGGGTTAGGTTAGGTTATATTACGTTATTGATGTATACGAAGGACCCACGTAGACGTAGGGGCCAACTCGTCAGGAATATTGTCAAATATTACCGCCGATATGATAGGTTGGATTAGGTTAGGTTATATTACGTTATTGGTGTATATAAAGGTCCCACGGAGACGTAGAGACCAACAAGCCAGGAATGTTGCCAAATATTACCGCCGAGATATGAGGTTGGGTTAGGTTAGGTTATATTACGCTATTGATGTATATAAAGGTCCCACGGGGACGTAGATGCCAACTCGCCAGAATTGTTGCCAAATATTACCGCCGCGATGTTAGATTGGGTTAGGTTAGGTTAGATTACGTTATTGTCGTATATAAAGGACCCACGGAGACGTAGAGGCCAACATGCCAGGAATGTTGGTCAAATATTACAGCCGCGCTGTTAGATTTGGTTAGGTTAGGTAATATTACGTTATTGATGTATACAAAGGTCCCACGGAGACGTAGAAGCCAACTCGCCAGGTATGTGGTCAAATATTACCGCCGAGATGATAGGTTGGGTCAGGTTTGGTTATATTTCGTTATTAATGTATATGAAGGTCCCATGGAGACGTAGAGGCCAACCCGCCAGGAAAGTTTTCAAATATTAGCGCCGAGATGATAGGTTGGGTTAGGTTAGGTTATATTGCGTCATTGATATATATGAAGGTCCCACGGAGACGTAGAGGCCAACAAGCCAGGAATGTTGCCAAATATTACCGCCGAGATGTGAGGTTGGGTTAGGTTAGGTTATATTTCGTTATTGATGTATATGAAGGTCCCACGGAGACGTAGAGGCCAGCATGCCAGGAATGTTGTCAAATATTACAGCCGCGATGTTAGATTGGGCTAGGTTAGGTTATATTACGTTATTGATGTATATAAAGGTCCCACGGAGACGTAGAGGCCAACTCCCCAGGAATGTTGTCAAATATTACCGCCGAAATGTTAGGTTGGGTTAGGTTAGGTTATATCACGTTCTTGATGTATATAAAGGCCCCACGCAGACGTAGAGGCCAAACCGCCAGGAAAGTTTTCAAATATTACCGCCGAGATGATAGGTTGGGTTAGGTTAGGTTATATTTCGTCATTGATATATATGATGGTCCCACGGAGACGTAGAGGCCAACAAGTCAGGAATGTTGCCAAATATTACCGCCGAGATGTGAGGTTGGGTTAGGTTAGGTTATATTACGTTATTGATGTATATAAAGGTCCCACGGAGACGTAGAAGCCAACTCGCCAGGATTGTTGCCAAATATTACCGCCGCGATGTTAGATTGGGTTAGGTTAGGTTAGATTACGTTATTGCCGTATATAAAGGTCCCACGGAGACGTAGAGGCCAACATGCCAGGAATGTTGGTCAAATATTACAGCCGCAATGTTAGATTGGGTTAGGTTAGGTTATATTACGTTATTGTTGTATATAAAGGTCCCACGGAGACGTAGAGGCCAACTCGCCGGGAATGTTGTCAAATATTACAGCCGCGATGTCAGATTGGGTTACGTTAAGTTATATTACGTTATTGATGTATATAAAGGTCCCACGGAGACGTAGAAGCCAACTCGCCAGGATTGTTGCCAAATATTACCGCCGCGATGTTAGATTGGGTTAGGTTAGGTTAGATTACGTTATTGCCGTATATAAAGGTCCCACGGAGACGTAGAGGCCAACATGCCAGGAATGTTGGTCAAATATTACAGTCGCGATGTTAGATTGGGTTAGGTTAGGTTATATAACGTTATTGTTGTATATAAAGGTCCCACGGAGACGTAGAGGCCAACGCGCCAGGAATGTTGTCAAATATTACAGCCGCGATGTTAGATTGGGTTAGGTTAGGTTATATTACGTTATTGTTGTATATAAAGGTCCCACGTAGACGTAGAGGCCAACTCGCCAGCAATGTAGGTCAAATATTACCGCCGAGATGATAGGTTGGGTTAGGTTAGGTTATATTACGTTATTGATGTATATGAAGGACCCACGTAGACGTAGGGTCCAACTCGTCAGGAATATTGTCAAATATTACCGCCGATGTGATAGGTTGGATTAGGTTAGGTTATATTACGTTATTGGTGTATATAAAGGTCCCACGGAGACGTAGAGACCAACAAGCCAGGAATGTTGCCAAATATTACCGCCGAGATATGAGGTTGGGTTAGGTTAGGTTATATTTCGTTATTGATGTATATGAAGGTCCCACGGAGACGTAGAGGCCAACTCGCCAGGAATGTAGGTCAAATATTACAGCCGCGATGTTAGATTGGGTTAGGTTAGGTTATATAACGTTATTGTTGTATATAAAGGTCCCACGGAGACATAGAGGCCAACGCGCCAGGAATGTTGTCAAATATTACCGCCGAGATGTTGGGTTGGGTTAGGTTAAGTTATATTACGTTCTTGATGTATATAAAGGTCCCACGTAGACGTAGAGGCCAACCCGCCAGGAATGTTGTCAAATATTACCGCCGAGATGACAGGTTGGGGTAGGTTAGGTTATATTTCGTTATTGATGTATATGAAGGTCCCACGGAGACGTAGAGGCCAACTCGCCAGGAATGTAGGTCAAATATTACAGCCGCGATGTTAGATTGGGTTAGGTTAGGTTATATTACGTTATTGTTGTATATAAAGGTCCCACGTAGACGTAGAGGCCAACTCGCCAGCAATGTTGTCAAATATTACCGCCGAGATGATAGGTTGGGTTAGGTTAGGTTATATTACGTTATTGATGTATACGAAGGTCCCACGGAGACGTAGAAGCCAACTCGCCAGGTATGTGGTCAAATATTACCGCCGAGATGATAGGTTGGGTCAGGTTTGGTTATATTTCGTTATTAATGTATATGAAGGTCCCATGGAGACGTAGAGTCCAACTCGCCAGGAATGTTGTCTAATATTACAGCCGCGATGTTTGATTGGGTTACGTTAGGTTATATTACGTTATTGACGTATATAAAGGTCCCACGGAGACGTAGAGGCCAACAAGCCAGGAATGTTGCCAAATATTACCGCCCAGAGGATAGGTTGGGTTAGGTTAGGTTATATTTCGTTACTGATGGATATGAGGGTCCCACGGAGACGTAGATGCCAACTCGCCGGGAATGCTGTCAAATAATAGCGCCGAGAGGTTAGGTTGGGTCAGGTTAGGTTATATTACGTTATTGATGTATATGAAGGTCCCACGGAGACGTAGATGCCAACTCGCCGGGAATGCTGTCAAATAATAGCGCCGAGAGGTTAGGTTGGGTCAGGTTAGGTTATATTACGTTATTGATGTATATGAAGATCCCACGGAGACGTAGAGGCCAACTCGCCAAGTATGTGGTCAAATATTACCGCCGAGATGATAGGTTGGGTTAGGTTAGGTTATATTTCGTTATTGATGTATATGAAGGTCCCACGGAGACGTAGAGGCCAACTCGCCAGGAATGTAGGTCAAATATTACAGCCGCGATGTTAGATTGGGTTAGGTTAGGTTATATAACGTTATTGTTGTATATAAAGGTCCCACGGAGACGTAGAGGCCAACGCGCCAGGAATGTTGTCAAATATTACAGCCGCGATGTTAGATTGGGTTAGGTTAGGTTATATTACGTTATTGTTGTATATAAAGGTCCCACGTAGACGTAGAGGCCAACTCGCCAGCAATGTTGTCAAATATTACCGCCGAGATGATAGGTTGGGTTAGGTTAGGTTATATTACGTTATTGATGTATATGAAGGACCCACGTAGACGTAGGGGCCAACTCGTCAGGAATATTGTCAAATATTACCGCCGATGTGATAGGTTGGATTAGGTTAGGTTATATTACGTTATTGGTGTATATAAAGGTCCCACGGAGACGTAGAGACCAACAAGCCAGGAATGTTGCCAAATATTACCGCCGAGATATGAGGTTGGGTTAGGTTAGGTTATATTTCGTTATTGATGTATATGAAGGTCCCACGGAGACGTAGAGGCCAACTCGCCAGGAATGTAGGTCAAATATTACAGCCGCGATGTTAGATTGGGTTAGGTTAGGTTATATAACGTTATTGTTGTATATAAAGGTCCCACGGAGACATAGAGGCCAACGCGCCAGGAATGTTGTCAAATATTACCGCCGAGATGTTGGGTTGGGTTAGGTTAAGTTATATTACGTTCTTGATGTATATAAAGGTCCCACGGAGACATAGAGGCCAACGCGCCAGGAATGTTGTCAAATATTACCGCCGAGATGTTGGGTTGGGTTAGGTTAAGTTATATTACGTTCTTGATGTATATAAAGGTCCCACGTAGACGTAGAGGCCAACCCGCCAGGAATGTTGTCAAATATTACCGCCGAGATGATAGGTTGGGGTAGGTTAGGTTATATTTCGTTATTGATGTATATGAAGGTCCCACGGAGACGTAGAGGCCAACTCGCCAGGAATGTAGGTCAAATATTACAGCCGCGATGTTAGATTGGGTTAGGTTAGGTTATATTACGTTATTGTTGTATATAAAGGACCCACGTAGACGTAGAGGCCAACTCGCCAGCAATGTTGTCAAATATTACCGCCGAGATGATAGGTTGGGTTAGGTTAGGTTATGTTTCGTTATTGATGTATATGAAGGTCCCACGGAGACGTAGAGGCCAACTCGCCAGGAATGTAGGTCAAATATTACAGCCGCGATGTTAGATTGGGTTAGGTTAGGTTATACAACGTTATTGTTGTATATAAAGGTCCCACGGAGACGTAGAGGCCAACGCGCCAGGAATGTTGTCAAATATTACCGCCGAGATGTTGGGTTGGGTTAGGTTAAGTTATATTACGTTCTTGATGTATATAAAGGTCCCACGCAGACGTAGAGGCCAACCCGCCAGGATTGTTGCCAAATATTACCGCCGCGATGTTAGATTGGGTTAGGTTAGGTTAGATTACGTTATTGTCGTATATAAAGGTCCCACGGACACGTAGAGGCCAACATGCCAGGAATGTTGGTCAAATATTACAGCCGCGATGTTAGATTGGGTTAGGTTAGGTTATACAACGTTATTGTTGTATATAAAGGTCCCACGGAGACGTAGAGTCCAACTCGCCAGGAATGTTGTCTAATATTACAGCCGCGATGTTTGATTGGGTTACGTTAGGTTATATTACGTTATTTACGTATATAAATGTCCCACGGAGACGTAGAGGCCAACATGCCAGGAATGTTGCCAAATATTACCGCCCAGAGGATAGGTTGGGTTAGGTTAGGTTATATTTCGTTACTGATGGATATGAAGGTCCCACGGAGACGTAGATGCCAACTCGCCGGGAATGCTGTCAAATAATAGCGCCGAGAGGTTAGGTTGGGTCAGGTTAGGTCATATTACGTTATTGATGTATATGAAGATCCCACGGAGACGTAGAGGCCAACTTGCCAAGTATGTGGTCAAATATTACCGCCGAGATGATAGGTTGGGTTAGGTTAGGTTATATTTCGTTATTGATGTATATGAAGGTCCCACGGAGACGTAGAGGCCAACTCGACAGGAATGTAGGTCAAATATTACAGCCGCGATGTTAGATTGGGTTAGGTTAGGTTATATAACGTTATTGTTGTATATAAAGGTCCCACGGAGACGTAGAGGCCAACGCGCCAGGAATGTTGTCAAATATTACAGCCGCGATGTTAGATTGGGTTAGGTTAGGTTATATTACGTTATTGTTGTATATAAAGGTCCCACGTAGACGTAGAGGCCAACTCGCCAGCAATGTTGTCAAATATTACCGCCGAGATGATAGGTTGGGTTAGGTTAGGTTATATTACGTTATTGATGTATATGAAGGACCCACGTAGACGTAGGGGCCAACTCGTCAGTAATATTGTCAAATATTACCGCCGATGTGATAGGTTGGATTAGGTTAGGTTATATTACGTTATTGGTGTATATAAAGGTCCCACGGAGACGTAGAGACCAACAAGCCAGGAATGTTGCCAAATATTACCGCCGAGATATGAGGTTGGGTTAGGTTAGGTTATATTTCGTTATTGATGTATATGAAGGTCCCACGGAGACGTAGAGGCCAACTCGCCAGGAATGTTGTCTAATATTACAGCCGCGATGTTTGATTGGGTTACGTTAGGTTATATTACGTTATTGACGTATATAAAGGTCCCACGGAGACGTAGAGGCCAACAAGCCAGGAATGTTGCCAAATATTACCGCCCAGAGGATAGGTTGGGTTAGGTTAGGTTATATTTCGTTACTGATGGATATGAGGGTCCCACGGAGACGTAGATGCCAACTCGCCGGGAATGCTGTCAAATAATAGCGCCGAGAGGTTAGGTTGGGTCAGGTTAGGTTATATTACGTTATTGATGTATATGAAGGTCCCACGGAGACGTAGATGCCAACTCGCCGGGAATGCTGTCAAATAATAGCGCCGAGAGGTTAGGTTGGGTCAGGTTAGGTTATATTACGTTATTGATGTATATGAAGATCCCACGGAGACGTAGAGGCCAACTCGCCAAGTATGTGGTCAAATATTACCGCCGAGATGATAGGTTGGGTTAGGTTAGGTTATATTTCGTTATTGATGTATATGAAGGTTCCACGGAGACGTAGAGGCCAACTCGCCAGGAATGTAGGTCAAATATTACAGCCGCGATGTTAGATTGGGTTAGGTTAGGTTATATAACGTTATTGTTGTATATAAAGGTCCCACGGAGACGTAGAGGCCAACGCGCCAGCAATGTTGTCAAATATTACCGCCGAGATGATAGGTTGGGTTAGGTTAGGTTATATTACGTTATTGATGTATATGAAGGACCCACGTAGACGTAGGGGCCAACTCGTCAGGAATGTTGTCAAATATTACCGCCGATGTGGTAGGTTGGATTAGGTTAGGTTATATTACGTTATTGGTGTATATAAAGGTCCCACGGAGACGTAGAGACCAACAAGCCAGGAATGTTGCCAAATATTACCGCCGAGATATGAGGTTGGGTTAGGTTAGGTTATATTTCGTTATTGATGTATATGAAGGTCCCACGGAGACGTAGAGGCCAACTCGCCAGGAATGTAGGTCAAATATTACAGCCGCGATGTTAGATTGGGTTAGGTTAGGTTATATAACGTTATTGTTGTATATAAAGGTCCCACGGAGACATAGAGGCCAACGCGCCAGGAATGTTGTCAAATATTACCGCCGAGATGTTGGGTTGGGTTAGGTTAAGTTATATTACGTTCTTGATGTATATAAAGGTCCCACGTAGACGTAGAGGCCAACCCGCCAGGAATGTTGTCAAATATTACCGCCGAGATGATAGGTTGGGTTAGGTTAGGTTATATTTCGTTATTGATGTATATGAAGGTCCCACGGAGACGTAGAGGCCAACTCGCCAGGAATGTAGGTCAAATATTACAGCCGCGATGTTAGATTGGGTTAGGTTAGGTTATATTACGTTATTGTTGTATATAAAGGTCCCACGTAGACGTAGAGGCCAACTCGCCAGCAATGTTGTCAAATATTACCGCCGAGATGATAGGTTGGGTTAGGTTAGGTTATATTACGTTATTGATGTATACGAAGGACCCACGTAGACGTAGGGGCCAACTCGTCAGGAATATTGTCAAATATTACCGCCGATATGATAGGTTGGATTAGGTTAGGTTATATTACGTTATTGGTGTATATAAAGGTCCCACGGAGACGTAGAGACCAACAAGCCAGGAATGTTGCCAAATATTACCGCCGAGATATGAGGTTGGGTTAGGTTAGGTTATATTACGCTATTGATGTATATAAAGGTCCCACGGGGACGTAGATGCCAACTCGCCAGAATTGTTGCCAAATATTACCGCCGCGATGTTAGATTGGGTTAGGTTAGGTTAGATTACGTTATTGTCGTATATAAAGGACCCACGGAGACGTAGAGGCCAACATGCCAGGAATGTTGGTCAAATATTACAGCCGCGCTGTTAGATTTGGTTAGGTTAGGTAATATTACGTTATTGATGTATACAAAGGTCCCACGGAGACGTAGAAGCCAACTCGCCAGGTATGTGGTCAAATATTACCGCCGAGATGATAGGTTGGGTCAGGTTTGGTTATATTTCGTTATTAATGTATATGAAGGTCCCATGGAGACGTAGAGGCCAACCCGCCAGGAAAGTTTTCAAATATTAGCGCCGAGATGATAGGTTGGGTTAGGTTAGGTTATATTGCGTCATTGATATATATGAAGGTCCCACGGAGACGTAGAGGCCAACAAGCCAGGAATGTTGCCAAATATTACCGCCGAGATGTGAGGTTGGGTTAGGTTAGGTTATATTTCGTTATTGATGTATATGAAGGTCCCACGGAGACGTAGAGGCCAGCATGCCAGGAATGTTGTCAAATATTACAGCCGCGATGTTAGATTGGGCTAGGTTAGGTTATATTACGTTATTGATGTATATAAAGGTCCCACGGAGACGTAGAGGCCAACTCCCCAGGAATGTTGTCAAATATTACCGCCGAAATGTTAGGTTGGGTTAGGTTAGGTTATATCACGTTCTTGATGTATATAAAGGCCCCACGCAGACGTAGAGGCCAAACCGCCAGGAAAGTTTTCAAATATTACCGCCGAGATGATAGGTTGGGTTAGGTTAGGTTATATTTCGTCATTGATATATATGATGGTCCCACGGAGACGTAGAGGCCAACAAGTCAGGAATGTTGCCAAATATTACCGCCGAGATGTGAGGTTGGGTTAGGTTAGGTTAGATTACGTTATTGCCGTATATAAAGGTCCCACGGAGACGTAGAGGCCAACATGCCAGGAATGTTGGTCAAATATTACAGTCGCGATGTTAGATTGGGTTAGGTTAGGTTATATAACGTTATTGTTGTATATAAAGGTCCCACGGAGACGTAGAGGCCAACGCGCCAGGAATGTTGTCAAATATTACAGCCGCGATGTTAGATTGGGTTAGGTTAGGTTATATTACGTTATTGTTGTATATAAAGGTCCCACGTAGACGTAGAGGCCAACTCGCCAGCAATGTTGTCAAATATTACCGCCGAGATGATAGGTTGGGTTAGGTTAGGTTATATTACGTTATTGATGTATATGAAGGACCCACGTAGACGTAGGGTCCAACTCGTCAGGAATATTGTCAAATATTACCGCCGATGTGATAGGTTGGATTAGGTTAGGTTATATTACGTTATTGGTGTATATAAAGGTCCCACGGAGACGTAGAGACCAACAAGCCAGGAATGTTGCCAAATATTACCGCCGAGATATGAGGTTGGGTTAGGTTAGGTTATATTTCGTTATTGATGTATATGAAGGTCCCACGGAGACGTAGAGGCCAACTCGCCAGGAATGTAGGTCAAATATTACAGCCGCGATGTTAGATTGGGTTAGGTTAGGTTATATAACGTTATTGTTGTATATAAAGGTCCCACGGAGACATAGAGGCCAACGCGCCAGGAATGTTGTCAAATATTACCGCCGAGATGTTGGGTTGGGTTAGGTTAAGTTATATTACGTTCTTGATGTATATAAAGGTCCCACGTAGACGTAGAGGCCAACCCGCCAGGAATGTTGTCAAATATTACCGCCGAGATGACAGGTTGGGGTAGGTTAGGTTATATTTCGTTATTGATGTATATGAAGGTCCCACGGAGACGTAGAGGCCAACTCGCCAGGAATGTAGGTCAAATATTACAGCCGCGATGTTAGATTGTGTTAGGTTAGGTTATATTACGTTATTGTTGTATATAAAGGTCCCACGTAGACGTAGAGGCCAACTCGCCAGCAATGTTGTCAAATATTACCGCCGAGATGATAGGTTGGGTTAGGTTAGGTTATATTACGTTATTGATGTATACGAAGGTCCCACGGAGACGTAGAAGCCAACTCGCCAGGTATGTGGTCAAATATTACCGCCGAGATGATAGGTTGGGTCAGGTTTGGTTATATTTCGTTATTAATGTATATGAAGGTCCCATGGAGACGTAGAGTCCAACTCGCCAGGAATGTTGTCTAATATTACAGCCGCGATGTTTGATTGGGTTACGTTAGGTTATATTACGTTATTGACGTATATAAAGGTCCCACGGAGACGTAGAGGCCAACAAGCCAGGAATGTTGCCAAATATTACCGCCCAGAGGATAGGTTGGGTTAGGTTAGGTTATATTTCGTTACTGATGGATATGAGGGTCCCACGGAGACGTAGATGCCAACTCGCCGGGAATGCTGTCAAATAATAGCGCCGAGAGGTTAGGTTGGGTCAGGTTAGGTTATATTACGTTATTGATGTATATGAAGGTCCCACGGAGACGTAGATGCCAACTCGCCGGGAATGCTGTCAAATAATAGCGCCGAGAGGTTAGGTTGGGTCAGGTTAGGTTATATTACGTTATTGATGTATATGAAGATCCCACGGAGACGTAGAGGCCAACTCGCCAAGTATGTGGTCAAATATTACCGCCGAGATGATAGGTTGGGTTAGGTTAGGTTATATTTCGTTATTGATGTATATGAAGGTCCCACGGAGACGTAGAGGCCAACTCGCCAGGAATGTAGGTCAAATATTACAGCCGCGATGTTAGATTGGGTTAGGTTAGGTTATATAACGTTATTGTTGTATATAAAGGTCCCACGGAGACGTAGAGGCCAACGCGCCAGGAATGTTGTCAAATATTACAGCCGCGATGTTAGATTGGGTTAGGTTAGGTTATATTACGTTATTGTTGTATATAAAGGTCCCACGTAGACGTAGAGGCCAACTCGCCAGCAATGTTGTCAAATATTACCGCCGAGATGATAGGTTGGGTTAGGTTAGGTTATATTACGTTATTGATGTATATGAAGGACCCACGTAGACGTAGGGGCCAACTCGTCAGGAATATTGTCAAATATTACCGCCGATGTGATAGGTTGGATTAGGTTAGGTTATATTACGTTATTGGTGTATATAAAGGTCCCACGGAGACGTAGAGACCAACAAGCCAGGAATGTTGCCAAATATTACCGCCGAGATATGAGGTTGGGTTAGGTTAGGTTATATTTCGTTATTGATGTATATGAAGGTCCCACGGAGACGTAGAGGCCAACTCGCCAGGAATGTAGGTCAAATATTACAGCCGCGATGTTAGATTGGGTTAGGTTAGGTTATATAACGTTATTGTTGTATATAAAGGTCCCACGGAGACATAGAGGCCAACGCGCCAGGAATGTTGTCAAATATTACCGCCGAGATGTTGGGTTGGGTTAGGTTAAGTTATATTACGTTCTTGATGTATATAAAGGTCCCACGGAGACATAGAGGCCAACGCGCCAGGAATGTTGTCAAATATTACCGCCGAGATGTTGGGTTGGGTTAGGTTAAGTTATATTACGTTCTTGATGTATATAAAGGTCCCACGTAGACGTAGAGGCCAACCCGCCAGGAATGTTGTCAAATATTACCGCCGAGATGATAGGTTGGGGTAGGTTAGGTTATATTTCGTTATTGATGTATATGAAGGTCCCACGGAGACGTAGAGGCCAACTCGCCAGGAATGTAGGTCAAATATTACAGCCGCGATGTTAGATTGGGTTAGGTTAGGTTATATTACGTTATTGTTGTATATAAAGGACCCACGTAGACGTAGAGGCCAACTCGCCAGCAATGTTGTCAAATATTACCGCCGAGATGATAGGTTGGGTTAGGTTAGGTTATGTTTCGTTATTGATGTATATGAAGGTCCCACGGAGACGTAGAGGCCAACTCGCCAGGAATGTAGGTCAAATATTACAGCCGCGATGTTAGATTGGGTTAGGTTAGGTTATACAACGTTATTGTTGTATATAAAGGTCCCACGGAGACGTAGAGGCCAACGCGCCAGGAATGTTGTCAAATATTACCGCCGAGATGTTGGGTTGGGTTAGGTTAAGTTATATTACGTTCTTGATGTATATAAAGGTCCCACGCAGACGTAGAGGCCAACCCGCCAGGATTGTTGCCAAATATTACCGCCGCGATGTTAGATTGGGTTAGGTTAGGTTAGATTACGTTATTGTCGTATATAAAGGTCCCACGGACACGTAGAGGCCAACATGCCAGGAATGTTGGTCAAATATTACAGCCGCGATGTTAGATTGGGTTAGGTTAGGTTATACAACGTTATTGTTGTATATAAAGGTCCCACGGAGACGTAGAGTCCAACTCGCCAGGAATGTTGTCTAATATTACAGCCGCGATGTTTGATTGGGTTACGTTAGGTTATATTACGTTATTTACGTATATAAATGTCCCACGGAGACGTAGAGGCCAACATGCCAGGAATGTTGCCAAATATTACCGCCCAGAGGATAGGTTGGGTTAGGTTAGGTTATATTTCGTTACTGATGGATATGAAGGTCCCACGGAGACGTAGATGCCAACTCGCCGGGAATGCTGTCAAATAATAGCGCCGAGAGGTTAGGTTGGGTCAGGTTAGGTCATATTACGTTATTGATGTATATGAAGATCCCACGGAGACGTAGAGGCCAACTTGCCAAGTATGTGGTCAAATATTACCGCCGAGATGATAGGTTGGGTTAGGTTAGGTTATATTTCGTTATTGATGTATATGAAGGTCCCACGGAGACGTAGAGGCCAACTCGACAGGAATGTAGGTCAAATATTACAGCCGCGATGTTAGATTGGGTTAGGTTAGGTTATATAACGTTATTGTTGTATATAAAGGTCCCACGGAGACGTAGAGGCCAACGCGCCAGGAATGTTGTCAAATATTACAGCCGCGATGTTAGATTGGGTTAGGTTAGGTTATATTACGTTATTGTTGTATATAAAGGTCCCACGTAGACGTAGAGGCCAACTCGCCAGCAATGTTGTCAAATATTACCGCCGAGATGATAGGTTGGGTTAGGTTAGGTTATATTACGTTATTGATGTATATGAAGGACCCACGTAGACGTAGGGGCCAACTCGTCAGTAATATTGTCAAATATTACCGCCGATGTGATAGGTTGGATTAGGTTAGGTTATATTACGTTATTGGTGTATATAAAGGTCCCACGGAGACGTAGAGACCAACAAGCCAGGAATGTTGCCAAATATTACCGCCGAGATATGAGGTTGGGTTAGGTTAGGTTATATTTCGTTATTGATGTATATGAAGGTCCCACGGAGACGTAGAGGCCAACTCGCCAGGAATGTTGTCTAATATTACAGCCGCGATGTTTGATTGGGTTACGTTAGGTTATATTACGTTATTGACGTATATAAAGGTCCCACGGAGACGTAGAGGCCAACAAGCCAGGAATGTTGCCAAATATTACCGCCCAGAGGATAGGTTGGGTTAGGTTAGGTTATATTTCGTTACTGATGGATATGAGGGTCCCACGGAGACGTAGATGCCAACTCGCCGGGAATGCTGTCAAATAATAGCGCCGAGAGGTTAGGTTGGGTCAGGTTAGGTTATATTACGTTATTGATGTATATGAAGGTCCCACGGAGACGTAGATGCCAACTCGCCGGGAATGCTGTCAAATAATAGCGCCGAGAGGTTAGGTTGGGTCAGGTTAGGTTATATTACGTTATTGATGTATATGAAGATCCCACGGAGACGTAGAGGCCAACTCGCCAAGTATGTGGTCAAATATTACCGCCGAGATGATAGGTTGGGTTAGGTTAGGTTATATTTCGTTATTGATGTATATGAAGGTTCCACGGAGACGTAGAGGCCAACTCGCCAGGAATGTAGGTCAAATATTACAGCCGCGATGTTAGATTGGGTTAGGTTAGGTTATATAACGTTATTGTTGTATATAAAGGTCCCACGGAGACGTAGAGGCCAACGCGCCAGCAATGTTGTCAAATATTACCGCCGAGATGATAGGTTGGGTTAGGTTAGGTTATATTACGTTATTGATGTATATGAAGGACCCACGTAGACGTAGGGGCCAACTCGTCAGGAATGTTGTCAAATATTACCGCCGATGTGGTAGGTTGGATTAGGTTAGGTTATATTACGTTATTGGTGTATATAAAGGTCCCACGGAGACGTAGAGACCAACAAGCCAGGAATGTTGCCAAATATTACCGCCGAGATATGAGGTTGGGTTAGGTTAGGTTATATTTCGTTATTGATGTATATGAAGGTCCCACGGAGACGTAGAGGCCAACTCGCCAGGAATGTAGGTCAAATATTACAGCCGCGATGTTAGATTGGGTTAGGTTAGGTTATATAACGTTATTGTTGTATATAAAGGTCCCACGGAGACATAGAGGCCAACGCGCCAGGAATGTTGTCAAATATTACCGCCGAGATGTTGGGTTGGGTTAGGTTAAGTTATATTACGTTCTTGATGTATATAAAGGTCCCACGTAGACGTAGAGGCCAACCCGCCAGGAATGTTGTCAAATATTACCGCCGAGATGATAGGTTGGGTTAGGTTAGGTTATATTTCGTTATTGATGTATATGAAGGTCCCACGGAGACGTAGAGGCCAACTCGCCAGGAATGTAGGTCAAATATTACAGCCGCGATGTTAGATTGGGTTAGGTTAGGTTATATTACGTTATTGTTGTATATAAAGGTCCCACGTAGACGTAGAGGCCAACTCGCCAGCAATGTTGTCAAATATTACCGCCGAGATGATAGGTTGGGTTAGGTTAGGTTATATTACGTTATTGATGTATACGAAGGACCCACGTAGACGTAGGGGCCAACTCGTCAGGAATATTGTCAAATATTACCGCCGATATGATAGGTTGGATTAGGTTAGGTTATATTACGTTATTGGTGTATATAAAGGTCCCACGGAGACGTAGAGACCAACAAGCCAGGAATGTTGCCAAATATTACCGCCGAGATATGAGGTTGGGTTAGGTTAGGTTATATTACGCTATTGATGTATATAAAGGTCCCACGGGGACGTAGATGCCAACTCGCCAGAATTGTTGCCAAATATTACCGCCGCGATGTTAGATTGGGTTAGGTTAGGTTAGATTACGTTATTGTCGTATATAAAGGACCCACGGAGACGTAGAGGCCAACATGCCAGGAATGTTGGTCAAATATTACAGCCGCGCTGTTAGATTTGGTTAGGTTAGGTAATATTACGTTATTGATGTATACAAAGGTCCCACGGAGACGTAGAAGCCAACTCGCCAGGTATGTGGTCAAATATTACCGCCGAGATGATAGGTTGGGTCAGGTTTGGTTATATTTCGTTATTAATGTATATGAAGGTCCCATGGAGACGTAGAGGCCAACCCGCCAGGAAAGTTTTCAAATATTAGCGCCGAGATGATAGGTTGGGTTAGGTTAGGTTATATTGCGTCATTGATATATATGAAGGTCCCACGGAGACGTAGAGGCCAACAAGCCAGGAATGTTGCCAAATATTACCGCCGAGATGTGAGGTTGGGTTAGGTTAGGTTATATTTCGTTATTGATGTATATGAAGGTCCCACGGAGACGTAGAGGCCAGCATGCCAGGAATGTTGTCAAATATTACAGCCGCGATGTTAGATTGGGCTAGGTTAGGTTATATTACGTTATTGATGTATATAAAGGTCCCACGGAGACGTAGAGGCCAACTCCCCAGGAATGTTGTCAAATATTACCGCCGAAATGTTAGGTTGGGTTAGGTTAGGTTATATCACGTTCTTGATGTATATAAAGGCCCCACGCAGACGTAGAGGCCAAACCGCCAGGAAAGTTTTCAAATATTACCGCCGAGATGATAGGTTGGGTTAGGTTAGGTTATATTTCGTCATTGATATATATGATGGTCCCACGGAGACGTAGAGGCCAACAAGTCAGGAATGTTGCCAAATATTACCGCCGAGATGTGAGGTTGGGTTAGGTTAGGTTATATTACGTTATTGATGTATATAAAGGTCCCACGGAGACGTAGAAGCCAACTCGCCAGGATTGTTGCCAAATATTACCGCCGCGATGTTAGATTGGGTTAGGTTAGGTTAGATTACGTTATTGCCGTATATAAAGGTCCCACGGAGACGTAGAGGCCAACATGCCAGGAATGTTGGTCAAATATTACAGCCGAGATGTTGGGTTGGGTTAGGTTAAGTTATATTACGTTCTTGATGTATATAAAGGTCCCACGTAGACGTAGAGGCCAACCCGCCAGGAATGTTGTCAAATATTACCGCCGAGATGATAGGTTGGGGTAGGTTAGGTTATATTTCGTTATTGATGTATATGAAGGTCCCACGGAGACGTAGAGGCCAACTCGCCAGGAATGTAGGTCAAATATTACAGCCGCGATGTTAGATTGGGTTAGGTTAGGTTATATTACGTTATTGTTGTATATAAAGGTCCCACGTAGACGTAGAGGCCAACTCGCCAGCAATGTTGTCAAATATTACCGCCGAGATGATAGGTTGGGTTAGGTTAGGTTATATTACGTTATTGATGTATACGAAGGACCCACGTAGACGTAGGGGCCAACTCGTCAGGAATATTGTCAAATATTACCGCCGATATGATAGGTTGGATTAGGTTAGGTTATATTACGTTATTGATGTATACGAAGGACCCACGTAGACGTAGGGGCCAACTCGTCAGGAATATTGTCAAATATTACCGCCGATATGATAGGTTGGATTAGGTTAGGTTATATTACGTTATTGGTGTATATAAAGCTCCCACGGAGACGTAGAGACCAACAAGCCAGGAATGTTGCCAAATATTACCGCCGAGATATGAGGTTGGGTTAGGTTAGGTTATATTACGCTATTGATGTATATAAAGGTCCCACGGAGACGTAGATGCCAACTCGCCAGAATTGTTGCCAAATATTACCGCCGCGATGTTAGATTGGGTTAGGTTAGGTTAGATTACGTTATTGTCGTATATAAAGGACCCACGGAGACGTAGAGGCCAACATGCCAGGATTGTTGGTCAAATATTACAGCCGCGATGTTAGATTTGGTTAGGTTAGGTAATATTACGTTATTGATGTATATAAAGGTCCCACGGAGACGTAGAAGCCAACTCGCCAGGTATGTGGTCAAATATTACCGCCGAGATGATAGGTTGGGTCAGGTTTGGTTATATTTCGTTATTAATGTATATGAAGGTCCCATGGAGACGTAGAGTCCAACTCGCCAGGAATGTTGTCAAATATTACAGCCGCGATGTTAGATTGGGTTAGGTTAGGTTATATTACGTTATTGATGTATATGAAGATCCCACGGAGACGTAGAGGCCAACTCGCCAGGTATGTGGTCAAATATTACCGCCGAGATGATAGGTTGGGTTAGGCTTGGTTATATTTCGTTATTGATGTATATGAAGGTCCCACGGAGACGTAGAGGCCAACATGCCAGGAATGTTGTCAAATATTACACCCGCGATGTTAGATTGGGCTAGGTTAGGTTATATTACGTTATTGATGTATATAAAGGTCCCACGGAGACGTAGAGGCCAACTCGCTAGGAATGTTGTCAAATGTTACCGCCGAAATGTTACGTTGGGTTAGGTTATGTTATATTACGTTCTTGATGTATATAAAGGTCCCACGCAGACGTAGAGGCCAACCCGCCAGGAAAGTTTTCAAATATTAGCGCCGAGATGATAGGTTGGGTTAGGTTAGGTTATATTGCGTCATTGATATATATGAAGGTCCCACGGAGACGTAGAGGCCAACAAGCCAGGAATGTTGCCAAATATTACCGCCGAGATGTGAGGTTGGGTTAGGTTAGGTTATATTTCGTTATTGATGTATATGAAGGTCCCACGGAGACGTAGAGGCCAGCATGCCAGGAATGTTGTCAAATATTACAGCCGCGATGTTAGATTGGGCTAGGTTAGGTTATATTACGTTATTGATGTATATAAAGGTCCCACGGAGACGTAGAGGCCAACTCCCCAGGAATGTTGTCAAATATTACCGCCGAAATGATAGGTTGGGTTAGGTTAGGTTATATTACGTTATTGATGTATATGAAGGACACACGTAGACGTAGGGGCCAACTCGTCAGTAATATTGTCAAATATTACCGCCGATGTGATAGGTTGGATTAGGTTAGGTTATATTACGTTATTGGTGTATATAAAGGTCCCACGGAGACGTAGAGACCAACAAGCCAGGAATGTTGCCAAATATTACCGCCGAGATATGAGGTTGGGTTAGGTTAGGTTATATTTCGTTATTGATGTATATGAAGGTCCCACGGAGACGTAGAGGCCAACTCGCCAGGAATGTTGTCTAATATTACAGCCGCGATGTTTGATTGGGTTACGTTAGGTTATATTACGTTATTGACGTATATAAAGGTCCCACGGAGACGTAGAGGCCAACAAGCCAGGAATGTTGCCAAATATTACCGCCCAGAGGATAGGTTGGGTTAGGTTAGGTTATATTTCGTTACTGATGGATATGAGGGTCCCACGGAGACGTAGATGCCAACTCGCCGGGAATGCTGTCAAATAATAGCGCCGAGAGGTTAGGTTGGGTCAGGTTAGGTTATATTACGTTATTGATGTATATGAAGGTCCCACGGAGACGTAGATGCCAACTCGCCGGGAATGCTGTCAAATAATAGCGCCGAGAGGTTAGGTTGGGTCAGGTTAGGTTATATTACGTTATTGATGTATATGAAGATCCCACGGAGACGTAGAGGCCAACTCGCCAAGTATGTGGTCAAATATTACCGCCGAGATGATAGGTTGGGTTAGGTTAGGTTATATTTCGTTATTGATGTATATGAAGGTCCCACGGAGACGTAGAGGCCAACTCGCCAGGAATGTAGGTCAAATATTACAGCCGCGATGTTAGATTGGGTTAGGTTAGGTTATATAACGTTATTGTTGTATATAAAGGTCCCACGGAGACGTAGAGGCCAACGCGCCAGGAATGTTGTCAAATATTACAGCCGCGATGTTAGATTGGGTTAGGTTAGGTTATATTACGTTATTGTTGTATATAAAGGTCCCACGTAGACGTAGAGGCCAACTCGCCAGCAATGTTGTCAAATATTACCGCCGAGATGATAGGTTGGGTTAGGTTAGGTTATATTACGTTATTGATGTATATGAAGGACCCACGTAGACGTAGGGGCCAACTCGTCAGGAATATTGTCAAATATTACCGCCGATGTGATAGGTTGGATTAGGTTAGGTTATATTACGTTATTGGTGTATATAAAGGTCCCACGGAGACGTAGAGACCAACAAGCCAGGAATGTTGCCAAATATTACCGCCGAGATATGAGGTTGGGTTAGGTTAGGTTATATTTCGTTATTGATGTATATGAAGGTCCCACGGAGACGTAGAGGCCAACTCGCCAGGAATGTAGGTCAAATATTACAGCCGCGATGTTAGATTGGGTTAGGTTAGGTTATATAACGTTATTGTTGTATATAAAGGTCCCACGGAGACATAGAGGCCAACGCGCCAGGAATGTTGTCAAATATTACCGCCGAGATGTTGGGTTGGGTTAGGTTAAGTTATATTACGTTCTTGATGTATATAAAGGTCCCACGGAGACATAGAGGCCAACGCGCCAGGAATGTTGTCAAATATTACCGCCGAGATGTTGGGTTGGGTTAGGTTAAGTTATATTACGTTCTTGATGTATATAAAGGTCCCACGTAGACGTAGAGGCCAACCCGCCAGGAATGTTGTCAAATATTACCGCCGAGATGATAGGTTGGGGTAGGTTAGGTTATATTTCGTTATTGATGTATATGAAGGTCCCACGGAGACGTAGAGGCCAACTCGCCAGGAATGTAGGTCAAATATTACAGCCGCGATGTTAGATTGGGTTAGGTTAGGTTATATTACGTTATTGTTGTATATAAAGGACCCACGTAGACGTAGAGGCCAACTCGCCAGCAATGTTGTCAAATATTACCGCCGAGATGATAGGTTGGGTTAGGTTAGGTTATGTTTCGATATTGATGTATATGAAGGTCCCCCGGAGACGTAGAGGCCAACTCGCCAGGAATGTAGGTCAAATATTACAGCCGCGATGTTAGATTGGGTTAGGTTAGGTTATACAACGTTATTGTTGTATATAAAGGTCCCACGGAGACGTAGAGGCCAACGCGCCAGGAATGTTGTCAAATATTACCGCCGAGATGTTGGGTTGGGTTAGGTTAAGTTATATTACGTTCTTGATGTATATAAAGGTCCCACGCAGACGTAGAGGCCAACCCGCCAGGATTGTTGCCAAATATTACCGCCGCGATGTTAGATTGGGTTAGGTTAGGTTAGATTACGTTATTGTCGTATATAAAGGTCCCACGGACACGTAGAGGCCAACATGCCAGGAATGTTGGTCAAATATTACAGCCGCGATGTTAGATTGGGTTAGGTTAGGTTATACAACGTTATTGTTGTATATAAAGGTCCCACGGAGACGTAGAGTCCAACTCGCCAGGAATGTTGTCTAATATTACAGCCGCGATGTTTGATTGGGTTACGTTAGGTTATATTACGTTATTTACGTATATAAATGTCCCACGGAGACGTAGAGGCCAACAAGCCAGGAATGTTGCCAAATATTACCGCCCAGAGGATAGGTTGGGTTAGGTTAGGTTATATTTCGTTACTGATGGATATGAAGGTCCCACGGAGACGTAGATGCCAACTCGCCGGGAATGCTGTCAAATAATAGCGCCGAGAGGTTAGGTTGGGTCAGGTTAGGTCATATTACGTTATTGATGTATATGAAGATCCCACGGAGACGTAGAGGCCAACTTGCCAAGTATGTGGTCAAATATTACCGCCGAGATGATAGGTTGGGTTAGGTTAGGTTATATTTCGTTATTGATGTATATGAAGGTCCCACGGAGACGTAGAGGCCAACTCGACAGGAATGTAGGTCAAATATTACAGCCGCGATGTTAGATTGGGTTAGGTTAGGTTATATAACGTTATTGTTGTATATAAAGGTCCCACGTAGACGTAGAGGCCAACTCGCCAGCAATGTTGTCAAATATTACCGCCGAGATGATAGGTTGGGTTAGGTTAGGTTATATTACGTTATTGATGTATATGAAGGACCCACGTAGACGTAGGGGCCAACTCGTCAGTAATATTGTCAAATATTACCGCCGATGTGATAGGTTGGATTAGGTTAGGTTATATTACGTTATTGGTGTATATAAAGGTCCCACGGAGACGTAGAGACCAACAAGCCAGGAATGTTGCCAAATATTACCGCCGAGATATGAGGTTGGGTTAGGTTAGGTTATATTTCGTTATTGATGTATATGAAGGTCCCACGGAGACGTAGAGGCCAACTCGCCAGGAATGTTGTCTAATATTACAGCCGCGATGTTTGATTGGGTTACGTTAGGTTATATTACGTTATTGACGTATATAAAGGTCCCACGGAGACGTAGAGGCCAACAAGCCAGGAATGTTGCCAAATATTACCGCCCAGAGGATAGGTTGGGTTAGGTTAGGTTATATTTCGTTACTGATGGATATGAGGGTCCCACGGAGACGTAGATGCCAACTCGCCGGGAATGCTGTCAAATAATAGCGCCGAGAGGTTAGGTTGGGTCAGGTTAGGTTATATTACGTTATTGATGTATATGAAGGTCCCACGGAGACGTAGATGCCAACTCGCCGGGAATGCTGTCAAATAATAGCGCCGAGAGGTTAGGTTGGGTCAGGTTAGGTTATATTACGTTATTGATGTATATGAAGATCCCACGGAGACGTAGAGGCCAACTCGCCAAGTATGTGGTCAAATATTACCGCCGAGATGATAGGTTGGGTTAGGTTAGGTTATATTTCGTTATTGATGTATATGAAGGTTCCACGGAGACGTAGAGGCCAACTCGCCAGGAATGTAGGTCAAATATTACAGCCGCGATGTTAGATTGGGTTAGGTTAGGTTATATAACGTTATTGTTGTATATAAAGGTCCCACGGAGACGTAGAGGCCAACGCGCCAGCAATGTTGTCAAATATTACCGCCGAGATGATAGGTTGGGTTAGGTTAGGTTATATTACGTTATTGATGTATATGAAGGACCCACGTAGACGTAGGGGCCAACTCGTCAGGAATGTTGTCAAATATTACCGCCGATGTGATAGGTTGGATTAGGTTAGGTTATATTACGTTATTGGTGTATATAAAGGTCCCACGGAGACGTAGAGACCAACAAGCCAGGAATGTTGCCAAATATTACCGCCGAGATATGAGGTTGGGTTAGGTTAGGTTATATTTCGTTATTGATGTATATGAAGGTCCCACGGAGACGTAGAGGCCAACTCGCCAGGAATGTAGGTCAAATATTACAGCCGCGATGTTAGATTGGGTTAGGTTAGGTTATATAACGTTATTGTTGTATATAAAGGTCCCACGGAGACATAGAGGCCAACGCGCCAGGAATGTTGTCAAATATTACCGCCGAGATGTTGGGTTGGGTTAGGTTAAGTTATATTACGTTCTTGATGTATATAAAGGTCCCACGTAGACGTAGAGGCCAACCCGCCAGGAATGTTGTCAAATATTACCGCCGAGATGATAGGTTGGGGTAGGTTAGGTTATATTTCGTTATTGATGTATATGAAGGTCCCACGGAGACGTAGAGGCCAACTCGCCAGGAATGTAGGTCAAATATTACAGCCGCGATGTTAGATTGGGTTAGGTTAGGTTATATTACGTTATTGTTGTATATAAAGGTCCCACGTAGACGTAGAGGCCAACTCGCCAGCAATGTTGTCAAATATTACCGCCGAGATGATAGGTTGGGTTAGGTTAGGTTATATTACGTTATTGATGTATACGAAGGACCCACGTAGACGTAGGGGCCAACTCGTCAGGAATATTGTCAAATATTACCGCCGATATGATAGGTTGGATTAGGTTAGGTTATATTACGTTATTGGTGTATATAAAGGTCCCACGGAGACGTAGAGACCAACAAGCCAGGAATGTTGCCAAATATTACCGCCGAGATATGAGGTTGGGTTAGGTTAGGTTATATTACGCTATTGATGTATATAAAGGTCCCACGGGGACGTAGATGCCAACTCGCCAGAATTGTTGCCAAATATTACCGCCGCGATGTTAGATTGGGTTAGGTTAGGTTAGATTACGTTATTGTCGTATATAAAGGACCCACGGAGACGTAGAGGCCAACATGCCAGGAATGTTGGTCAAATATTACAGCCGCGCTGTTAGATTTGGTTAGGTTAGGTAATATTACGTTATTGATGTATACAAAGGTCCCACGGAGACGTAGAAGCCAACTCGCCAGGTATGTGGTCAAATATTACCGCCGAGATGATAGGTTGGGTCAGGTTTGGTTATATTTCGTTATTAATGTATATGAAGGTCCCATGGAGACGTAGAGGCCAACCCGCCAGGAAAGTTTTCAAATATTAGCGCCGAGATGATAGGTTGGGTTAGGTTAGGTTATATTGCGTCATTGATATATATGAAGGTCCCACGGAGACGTAGAGGCCAACAAGCCAGGAATGTTGCCAAATATTACCGCCGAGATGTGAGGTTGGGTTAGGTTAGGTTATATTTCGTTATTGATGTATATGAAGGTCCCACGGAGACGTAGAGGCCAGCATGCCAGGAATGTTGTCAAATATTACAGCCGCGATGTTAGATTGGGCTAGGTTAGGTTATATTACGTTATTGATGTATATAAAGGTCCCACGGAGACGTAGAGGCCAACTCCCCAGGAATGTTGTCAAATATTACCGCCGAAATGTTAGGTTGGGTTAGGTTAGGTTATATCACGTTCTTGATGTATATAAAGGCCCCACGCAGACGTAGAGGCCAAACCGCCAGGAAAGTTTTCAAATATTACCGCCGAGATGATAGGTTGGGTTAGGTTAGGTTATATTTCGTCATTGATATATATGATGGTCCCACGGAGACGTAGAGGCCAACAAGTCAGGAATGTTGCCAAATATTACCGCCGAGATGTGAGGTTGGGTTAGGTTAGGTTATATTACGTTATTGATGTATATAAAGGTCCCACGGAGACGTAGAAGCCAACTCGCCAGGATTGTTGCCAAATATTACCGCCGCGATGTTAGATTGGGTTAGGTTAGGTTAGATTACGTTATTGCCGTATATAAAGGTCCCACGGAGACGTAGAGGCCAACATGCCAGGAATGTTGGTCAAATATTACAGCCGCAATGTTAGATTGGGTTAGGTTAGGTTATATTACGTTATTGTTGTATATAAAGGTCCCACGGAGACGTAGAGGCCAACTCGCCGGGAATGTTGTCAAATATTACAGCCGCGATGTCAGATTGGGTTACGTTAAGTTATATTACGTTATTGATGTATATAAAGGTCCCACGGAGACGTAGAAGCCAACTCGCCAGGATTGTTGCCAAATATTACCGCCGCGATGTTAGATTGGGTTAGGTTAGGTTAGATTACGTTATTGCCGTATATAAAGGTCCCACGGAGACGTAGAGGCCAACATGCCAGGAATGTTGGTCAAATATTACAGTCGCGATGTTAGATTGGGTTAGGTTAGGTTATATAACGTTATTGTTGTATATAAAGGTCCCACGGAGACGTAGAGGCCAACGCGCCAGGAATGTTGTCAAATATTACAGCCGCGATGTTAGATTGGGTTAGGTTAGGTTATATTACGTTATTGTTGTATATAAAGGTCCCACGTAGACGTAGAGGCCAACTCGCCAGCAATGTTGTCAAATATTACCGCCGAGATGATAGGTTGGGTTAGGTTAGGTTATATTACGTTATTGATGTATATGAAGGACCCACGTAGACGTAGGGTCCAACTCGTCAGGAATATTGTCAAATATTACCGCCGATGTGATAGGTTGGATTAGGTTAGGTTATATTACGTTATTGGTGTATATAAAGGTCCCACGGAGACGTAGAGACCAACAAGCCAGGAATGTTGCCAAATATTACCGCCGAGATATGAGGTTGGGTTAGGTTAGGTTATATTTCGTTATTGATGTATATGAAGGTCCCACGGAGACGTAGAGGCCAACTCGCCAGGAATGTAGGTCAAATATTACAGCCGCGATGTTAGATTGGGTTAGGTTAGGTTATATTACGTTATTGTTGTATATAAAGGTCCCACGTAGACGTAGAGGCCAACTCGCCAGCAATGTTGTCAAATATTACCGCCGAGATGATAGGTTGGGTTAGGTTAGGTTATATTACGTTATTGATGTATACGAAGGTCCCACGGAGACGTAGAAGCCAACTCGCCAGGTATGTGGTCAAATATTACCGCCGAGATGATAGGTTGGGTCAGGTTTGGTTATATTTCGTTATTAATGTATATGAAGGTCCCATGGAGACGTAGAGTCCAACTCGCCAGGAATGTTGTCAAATATTACAGCCGCGATGTTAGATTGGGTTAGGTTAGGTTATATTACGTTATTCATGTATATGAAGATCCCACGGAGACGTAGAGGCCAACTCGCCAGGTATGTGGTCAAATATTACCGCCGAGATGATAGGTTGGGTTAGCCTTGGTTATATTTCGTTATTGATGTATATGAAGGTCCCACGGAGACGTAGAGGCCAACATGCCAGGAATGTTGTCAAATATTACACCCGCGATGTTAGATTGGGCTAGGTTAGGTTATATTACGTTATTGATGTATATAAAGGTCCCACGGAGACGTAGAGGCCAACTCGCTAGGAATGTTGTCAAATGTTACCGCCGAAATGTTACGTTGGGTTAGGTTATGTTATATTACGTTCTTGATGTATATAAAGGTCCCACGCAGACGTAGAGGCCAACCCGCCAGGAAAGTTTTCAAATATTAGCGCCGAGATGATAGGTTGGGTTAGGTTAGGTTATATTGCGTCATTGATATATATGAAGGTCCCACGGAGACGTAGAGGCCAACAAGCCAGGAATGTTGCCAAATATTACCGCCGAGATGTGAGGTTGGGTTAGGTTAGGTTATATTTCGTTATTGATGTATATGAAGGTCCCACGGAGACGTAGAGGCCAGCATGCCAGGAATGTTGTCAAATATTACAGCCGCGATGTTAGATTGGGCTAGGTTAGGTTATATTACGTTATTGATGTATATAAAGGTCCCACGGAGACGTAGAGGCCAACTCCCCAGGAATGTTGTCAAATATTACCGCCGAAATGTTAGGTTGGGTTAGGTTAGGTTATATCACGTTCTTGATGTATATAAAGGCCCCACGCAGACGTAGAGGCCAAACCGCCAGGAAAGTTTTCAAATATTACCGCCGAGATGATAGGTTGGGTTAGGTTAGGTTATATTACGTTATTGATGTATATAAAGGTCCCACGGAGACGTAGAAGCCAACTCGCCAGGATTGTTGCCAAATATTACCGCCGCGATGTTAGATTGGGTTAGGTTAGGTTAGATTACGTTATTGCCGTATATAAAGGTCCCACGGAGACGTAGAGGCCAACATGCCAGGAATGTTGGTCAAATATTACAGCCGCAATGTTAGATTGGGTTAGGTTAGGTTATATTACGTTATTGTTGTATATAAAGGTCCCACGGAGACGTAGAGGCCAACTCGCCGGGAATGTTGTCAAATATTACAGCCGCGATGTCAGATTGGGTTACGTTAAGTTATATTACGTTATTGATGTATATAAAGGTCCCACGGAGACGTAGAAGCCAACTCGCCAGGATTGTTGCCAAATATTACCGCCGCGATGTTAGATTGGGTTAGGTTAGGTTAGATTACGTTATTGCCGTATATAAAGGTCCCACGGAGACGTAGAGGCCAACGCGCCAGGAATGTTGTCAAATATTACAGCCGCGATGTTAGATTGGGTTAGGTTAGGTTATATTACGTTATTGTTGTATATAAAGGTCCCACGTAGACGTAGAGGCCAACTCGCCAGCAATGTTGTCAAATATTACCGCCGAGATGATAGGTTGGGTTAGGTTAGGTTATATTACGTTATTGATGTATATGAAGGACCCACGTAGACGTAGGGTCCAACTCGTCAGGAATATTGTCAAATATTACCGCCGATGTGATAGGTTGGATTAGGTTAGGTTATATTACGTTATTGGTGTATATAAAGGTCCCACGGAGACGTAGAGACCAACAAGCCAGGAATGTTGCCAAATATTACCGCCGAGATATGAGGTTGGGTTAGGTTAGGTTATATTTCGTTATTGATGTATATGAAGGTCCCACGGAGACGTAGAGGCCAACTCGCCAGGAATGTAGGTCAAATATTACAGCCGCGATGTTAGATTGGGTTAGGTTAGGTTATATAACGTTATTGTTGTATATAAAGGTCCCACGGAGACATAGAGGCCAACGCGCCAGGAATGTTGTCAAATATTACCGCCGAGATGTTGGGTTGGGTTAGGTTAAGTTATATTACGTTCTTGATGTATATAAAGGTCCCACGTAGACGTAGAGGCCAACCCGCCAGGAATGTTGTCAAATATTACCGCCGAGATGACAGGTTGGGGTAGGTTAGGTTATATTTCGTTATTGATGTATATGAAGGTCCCACGGAGACGTAGAGGCCAACTCGCCAGGAATGTAGGTCAAATATTACAGCCGCGATGTTAGATTGGGTTAGGTTAGGTTATATTACGTTATTGTTGTATATAAAGGTCCCACGTAGACGTAGAGGCCAACTCGCCAGCAATGTTGTCAAATATTACCGCCGAGATGATAGGTTGGGTTAGGTTAGGTTATATTACGTTATTGATGTATACGAAGGTCCCACGGAGACGTAGAAGCCAACTCGCCAGGTATGTGGTCAAATATTACCGCCGAGATGATAGGTTGGGTCAGGTTTGGTTATATTTCGTTATTAATGTATATGAAGGTCCCATGGAGACGTAGAGTCCAACTCGCCAGGAATGTTGTCAAATATTACAGCCGCGATGTTAGATTGGGTTAGGTTAGGTTATATTACGTTATTCATGTATATGAAGATCCCACGGAGACGTAGACGCCAACTCGCCAGGTATGTGGTCAAATATTACCGCCGAGATGATAGGTTGGGTTAGCCTTGGTTATATTTCGTTATTGATGTATATGAAGGTCCCACGGAGACGTAGAGGCCAACATGCCAGGAATGTTGTCAAATATTACACCCGCGATGTTAGATTGGGC
Organism: Xylocopa violacea; assembly: GCA_963969225.1. Taxonomy (NCBI): domain Eukaryota; kingdom Metazoa; phylum Arthropoda; class Insecta; order Hymenoptera; family Apidae; genus Xylocopa; species Xylocopa violacea. The sequence goes on along the minus strand of CAXAJV010000019.1, from coordinate 5,684,215 downwards.
TAGGTTAGGTTATATTACGTTATTGATGTATATAAAGGTCCCACGGAGACGTAGAGGCCAACTCGCTAGGAATGTTGTCAAATGTTACCGCCGAAATGTTACGTTGGGTTAGGTTATGTTATATTACGTTCTTGATGTATATAAAGGTCCCACGCAGACGTAGAGGCCAACCCGCCAGGAAAGTTTTCAAATATTAGCGCCGAGATGATAGGTTGGGTTAGGTTAGGTTATATTGCGTCATTGATATATATGAAGGTCCCACGGAGACGTAGAGGCCAACAAGCCAGGAATGTTGCCAAATATTACCGCCGAGATGTGAGGTTGGGTTAGGTTAGGTTATATTTCGTTATTGATGTATATGAAGGTCCCACGGAGACGTAGAGGCCAGCATGCCAGGAATGTTGTCAAATATTACAGCCGCGATGTTAGATTGGGCTAGGTTAGGTTATATTACGTTATTGATGTATATAAAGGTCCCACGGAGACGTAGAGGCCAACTCCCCAGGAATGTTGTCAAATATTACCGCCGAAATGTTAGGTTGGGTTAGGTTAGGTTATATCACGTTCTTGATGTATATAAAGGCCCCACGCAGACGTAGAGGCCAAACCGCCAGGAAAGTTTTCAAATATTACCGCCGAGATGTGAGGTTGGGTTAGGTTAGGTTATATTTCGTTATTGATGTATATGAAGGTCCCACGGAGACGTAGAGGCCAGCATGCCAGGAATGTTGTCAAATATTACAGCCGCGATGTTAGATTGGGCTAGGTTAGGTTATATTACGTTATTGATGTATATAAAGGTCCCACGGAGACGTAGAAGCCAACTCGCCAGGATTGTTGCCAAATATTACCGCCGCTTTGTTAGATTGGGTTAGGTTAGGTTAGATTACGTTATTGCCGTATATAAAGGTCCCACGGAGACGTAGAGGCCAACATGCCAGGAATGTTGGTCAAATATTACAGCCACAATGTTAGATTGGGTTAGGTTAGGTTATATTACGTTATTGTTGTATATAAAGGTCCCACGGAGACGTAGAGGCCAACTCGCCGGGAATGTTGTCAAATATTACAGCCGCGATGTCAGATTGGGTTACGTTAAGTTATATTACGTTATTGATGTATATAAAGGTCCCACGGAGACGTAGAAGCCAACTCGCCAGGATTGTTGCCAAATATTACCGCCGCGATGTTAGATTGGGTTAGGTTAGGTTAGATTACGTTATTGCCGTATATAAGGGTCCCACGGAGACGTAGAGGCCAACATGCCAGGAATGTTGGTCAAATATTACAGTCGCGATGTTAGATTGGGTTAGGTTAGGTTAGGTTAGGTTATTGACGTATATAAAGGTCCCACGGAGACGTAGAGGCCAACTCGCCAGGAATGTTGTCAAATATTACCGCCGAAATGTTAGGTTGGGTTAGGTTAGGTTATATTAAGTTATTGATGTATATGAAGATCCCACGGAGACGCAGAGGCCAACTCGCCAGGTATGTGGTCAAATATTACCGCCGAGATGGTAGGTTGGGTTAGGTTTGGTTATATTTCGTTATTAATGTATATGAAGGTCCCACGGAGACGTAGAGTCCAACTCGCCAGGAATGTTGTCAAATATTACAGCCGCGATGTTAGATTGGGTTAGGTTAGGTTATATTACGTTATTGATGTATATGAAGATCCCACGGAGACGTAGAGGCCAACTCGCCAGGTATGTGGTCAAATATTACCGCCGAGATGATAGGTTGGGTTAGGCTTGGTTATATTTCGTTATTGATGTATATGAAGGTCCCACGGAGACGTAGAGGCCAACATGCCAGGAATGTTGGTCAAATATTACAGCCGCAATGTTAGATTGGGTTAGGTTAGGTTATATTACGTTATTGTTGTATATAAAGGTCCCACGGAGACGTAGAGGCCAACTCGCCGGGAATGTTGTCAAATATTACAGCCGCGATGTCAGATTGGGTTACGTTAAGTTATATTACGTTATTGATGTATATAAAGGTCCCACGGAGACGTAGAAGCCAACTCGCCAGGATTGTTGCCAAATATTACCGCCGCGATGTTAGATTGGGTTAGGTTAGGTTAGATTACGTTATTGCCGTATATAAAGGTCCCACGGAGACGTAGAGGCCAACATGCCAGGAATGTTGGTCAAATATTACAGTCGCGATGTTAGATTGGGTTAGGTTAGGTTATATAACGTTATTGTTGTATATAAAGGTCCCACGGAGACGTAGAGGCCAACGCGCCAGGAATGTTGTCAAATATTACAGCCGCGATGTTAGATTGGGTTAGGTTAGGTTATATTACGTTATTGTTGTATATAAAGGTCCCACGTAGACGTAGAGGCCAACTCGCCAGGATTGTTGCCAAATATTACCGCCGCGATGTTAGATTGGGTTAGGTTAGGTTAGATTACGTTATTGCCGTATATAAAGGTCCCACGGAGACGTAGAGGCCAACATGCCAGGAATGTTGGTCAAATATTACAGTCGCGATGTTAGATTGGGTTAGGTTAGGTTATATAACGTTATTGTTGTATATAAAGGTCCCACGGAGACGTAGAGGCCAACGCGCCAGGAATGTTGTCAAATATTACAGCCGCGATGTTAGATTGGGTTAGGTTAGGTTATATTACGTTATTGTTGTATATAAAGGTCCCACGTAGACGTAGAGGCCAACTCGCCAGCAATGTTGTCAAATATTACCGCCGAGATGATAGGTTGGGTTAGGTTAGGTTATATTACGTTATTGATGTATATGAAGGACCCACGTAGACGTAGGGTCCAACTCGTCAGGAATATTGTCAAATATTACCGCCGATGTGATAGGTTGGATTAGGTTAGGTTATATTACGTTATTGGTGTATATAAAGGTCCCACGGAGACGTAGAGACCAACAAGCCAGGAATGTTGCCAAATATTACCGCCGAGATATGAGGTTGGGTTAGGTTAGGTTATATTTCGTTATTGATGTATATGAAGGTCCCACGGAGACGTAGAGGCCAACTCGCCAGGAATGTAGGTCAAATATTACAGCCGCGATGTTAGATTGGGTTAGGTTAGGTTATATAACGTTATTGTTGTATATAAAGGTCCCACGGAGACATAGAGGCCAACGCGCCAGGAATGTTGTCAAATATTACCGCCGAGATGTTGGGTTGGGTTAGGTTAAGTTATATTACGTTCTTGATGTATATAAAGGTCCCACGTAGACGTAGAGGCCAACCCGCCAGGAATGTTGTCAAATATTACCGCCGAGATGACAGGTTGGGGTAGGTTAGGTTATATTTCGTTATTGATGTATATGAAGGTCCCACGGAGACGTAGAGGCCAACTCGCCAGGAATGTAGGTCAAATATTACAGCCGCGATGTTAGATTGGGTTAGGTTAGGTTATATTACGTTATTGTTGTATATAAAGGTCCCACGTAGACGTAGAGGCCAACTCGCCAGCAATGTTGTCAAATATTACCGCCGAGATGATAGGTTGGGTTAGGTTAGGTTATATTACGTTATTGATGTATACGAAGGTCCCACGGAGACGTAGAAGCCAACTCGCCAGGTATGTGGTCAAATATTACCGCCGAGATGATAGGTTGGGTCAGGTTTGGTTATATTTCGTTATTAATGTATATGAAGGTCCCATGGAGACGTAGAGTCCAACTCGCCAGGAATGTTGTCAAATATTACAGCCGCGATGTTAGATTGGGTTAGGTTAGGTTATATTACGTTATTCATGTATATGAAGATCCCACGGAGACGTAGAGGCCAACTCGCCAGGTATGTGGTCAAATATTACCGCCGAGATGATAGGTTGGGTTAGCCTTGGTTATATTTCGTTATTGATGTATATGAAGGTCCCACGGAGACGTAGAGGCCAACATGCCAGGAATGTTGTCAAATATTACACCCGCGATGTTAGATTGGGCTAGGTTAGGTTATATTACGTTATTGATGTATATAAAGGTCCCACGGAGACGTAGAGGCCAACTCGCTAGGAATGTTGTCAAATGTTACCGCCGAAATGTTACGTTGGGTTAGGTTATGTTATATTACGTTCTTGATGTATATAAAGGTCCCACGCAGACGTAGAGGCCAACCCGCCAGGAAAGTTTTCAAATATTAGCGCCGAGATGATAGGTTGGGTTAGGTTAGGTTATATTGCGTCATTGATATATATGAAGGTCCCACGGAGACGTAGAGGCCAACAAGCCAGGAAAGTTGCCAAATATTACCGCCGAGATGTGAGGTTGGGTTAGGTTAGGTTATATTTCGTTATTGATGTATATGAAGGTCCCACGGAGACGTAGAGGCCAGCATGCCAGGAATGTTGTCAAATATTACAGCCGCGATGTTAGATTGGGCTAGGTTAGGTTATATTACGTTATTGATGTATATAAAGGTCCCACGGAGACGTAGAGGCCAACTCCCCAGGAATGTTGTCAAATATTACCGCCGAAATGTTAGGTTGGGTTAGGTTAGGTTATATCACGTTCTTGATGTATATAAAGGCCCCACGCAGACGTAGAGGCCAAACCGCCAGGAAAGTTTTCAAATATTACCGCCGAGATGATAGGTTGGGTTAGGTTAGGTTATATTTCGTCATTGATATATATGATGGTCCCACGGAGACGTAGAGGCCAACAAGTCAGGAATGTTGCCAAATATTACCGCCGAGATGTGAGGTTGGGTTAGGTTAGGTTATATTACGTTATTGATGTATATAAAGGTCCCACGGAGACGTAGAAGCCAACTCGCCAGGATTGTTGCCAAATATTACCGCCGCGATGATAGATTGGGTTAGGTTAGGTTAGATTACGTTATTGCCGTATATAAAGGTCCCACGGAGACGTAGAGGCCAACATGCCAGGAATGTTGGTCAAATATTACAGCCGCAATGTTAGATTGGGTTAGGTTAGGTTATATTACGTTATTGTTGTATATAAAGGTCCCACGGAGACGTAGAGGCCAACTCGCCGGGAATGTTGTCAAATATTACAGCCGCGATGTCAGATTGGGTTACGTTAAGTTATATTACGTTATTGATGTATATAAAGGTCCCACGGAGACGTAGAAGCCAACTCGCCAGGATTGTTGCCAAATATTACCGCCGCGATGTTAGATTGGGTTAGGTTAGGTTAGATTACGTTATTGCCGTATATAAAGGTCCCACGGAGACGTAGAGGCCAACATGCCAGGAATGTTGGTCAAATATTACAGTCGCGATGTTAAATTGGGTTAGGTTAGGTTATATAACGTTATTGTTGTATATAAAGGTCCCACGGAGACGTAGAGGCCAACGCGCCAGGAATGTTGTCAAATATTACAGCCGCGATGTTAGATTGGGTTAGGTTAGGTTATATTACGTTATTGTTGTATATAAAGGTCCCACGTAGACGTAGAGGCCAACTCGCCAGCAATGTTGTCAAATATTACCGCCGAGATGATAGGTTGGGTTAGGTTAGGTTATATTACGTTATTGATGTATATGAAGGACCCACGTAGACGTAGGGTCCAACTCGTCAGGAATATTGTCAAATATTACCGCCGATGTGATAGGTTGGATTAGGTTAGGTTATATTACGTTATTGGTGTATATAAAGGTCCCACGGAGACGTAGAGACCAACAAGCCAGGAATGTTGCCAAATATTACCGCCGAGATATGAGGTTGGGTTAGGTTAGGTTATATTTCGTTATTGATGTATATGAAGGTCCCACGGAGACGTAGAGGCCAACTCGCCAGGAATGTAGGTCAAATATTACAGCCGCGATGTTAGATTGGGTTAGGTTAGGTTATATAACGTTATTGTTGTATATAAAGGTCCCACGGAGACATAGAGGCCAACGCGCCAGGAATGTTGTCAAATATTACCGCCGAGATGTTGGGTTGGGTTAGGTTAAGTTATATTACGTTCTTGATGTATATAAAGGTCCCACGTAGACGTAGAGGCCAACCCGCCAGGAATGTTGTCAAATATTACCGCCGAGATGACAGGTTGGGGTAGGTTAGGTTATATTTCGTTATTGATGTATATGAAGGTCCCACGGAGACGTAGAGGCCAACTCGCCAGGAATGTAGGTCAAATATTACAGCCGCGATGTTAGATTGGGTTAGGTTAGGTTATATTACGTTATTGTTGTATATAAAGGTCCCACGTAGACGTAGAGGCCAACTCGCCAGCAATGTTGTCAAATATTACCGCCGAGATGATAGGTTGGGTTAGGTTAGGTTATATTACGTTATTGATGTATACGAAGGTCCCACGGAGACGTAGAAGCCAACTCGCCAGGTATGTGGTCAAATATTACCGCCGAGATGATAGGTTGGGTCAGGTTTGGTTATATTTCGTTATTAATGTATATGAAGGTCCCATGGAGACGTAGAGTCCAACTCGCCAGGAATGTTGTCAAATATTACAGCCGCGATGTTAGATTGGGTTAGGTTAGGTTATATTACGTTATTCATGTATATGAAGATCCCACGGAGACGTAGAGGCCAACTCGCCAGGTATGTGGTCAAATATTACCGCCGAGATGATAGGTTGGGTTAGGCTTGGTTATATTTCGTTATTGATGTATATGAAGGTCCCACGGAGACGTAGAGGCCAACATGCCAGGAATGTTGTCAAATATTACACCCGCGATGTTAGATTGGGCTAGGTTAGGTTATATTACGTTATTGATGTATATAAAGGTCCCACGGAGACGTAGAGGCCAACTCGCTAGGAATGTTGTCAAATGTTACCGCCGAAATGTTACGTTGGGTTAGGTTATGTTATATTACGTTCTTGATGTATATAAAGGTCCCACGCAGACGTAGAGGCCAACCCGCCAGGAAAGTTTTCAAATATTAGCGCCGAGATGATAGGTTGGGTTAGGTTAGGTTATATTGCGTCATTGATATATATGAAGGTCCCACGGAGACGTAGAGGCCAACAAGCCAGGAATGTTGCCAAATATTACCGCCGAGATGTGAGGTTGGGTTAGGTTAGGTTATATTTCGTTATTGATGTATATGAAGGTCCCACGGAGACGTAGAGGCCAGCATGCCAGGAATGTTGTCAAATATTACAGCCGCGATGTTAGATTGGGCAAGGTTAGGTTATATTACGTTATTGATGTATATAAAGGTCCCACGGAGACGTAGAGGCCAACTCCCCAGGAATGTTGTCAAATATTACCGCCGAAATGTTAGGTTGGGTTAGGTTAGGTTATATCACGTTCTTGATGTATATAAAGGCCCCACGCAGACGTAGAGGCCAAACCGCCAGGAAAGTTTTCAAATATTACCGCCGAGATGTGAGGTTGGGTTAGGTTAGGTTATATTTCGTTATTGATGTATATGAAGGTCCCACGGAGACGTAGAGGCCAGCATGCCAGGAATGTTGTCAAATATTACAGCCGCGATGTTAGATTGGGCTAGGTTAGGTTATATTACGTTATTGATGTATATAAAGGTCCCACGGAGACGTAGAAGCCAACTCGCCAGGATTGTTGCCAAATATTACCGCCGCTTTGTTAGATTGGGTTAGGTTAGGTTAGATTACGTTATTGCCGTATATAAAGGTCCCACGGAGACGTAGAGGCCAACATGCCAGGAATGTTGGTCAAATATTACAGCCACAATGTTAGATTGGGTTAGGTTAGGTTATATTACGTTATTGTTGTATATAAAGGTCCCACGGAGACGTAGAGGCCAACTCGCCGGGAATGTTGTCAAATATTACAGCCGCGATGTCAGATTGGGTTACGTTAAGTTATATTACGTTATTGATGTATATAAAGGTCCCACGGAGACGTAGAAGCCAACTCGCCAGGATTGTTGCCAAATATTACCGCCGCGATGTTAGATTGGGTTAGGTTAGGTTAGATTACGTTATTGCCGTATATAAGGGTCCCACGGAGACGTAGAGGCCAACATGCCAGGAATGTTGGTCAAATATTACAGTCGCGATGTTAGATTGGGTTAGGTTAGGTTAGGTTAGGTTATTGACGTATATAAAGGTCCCACGGAGACGTAGAGGCCAACTCGCCAGGAATGTTGTCAAATATTACCGCCGAAATGTTAGGTTGGGTTAGGTTAGGTTATATTAAGTTATTGATGTATATGAAGATCCCACGGAGACGCAGAGGCCAACTCGCCAGGTATGTGGTCAAATATTACCGCCGAGATGGTAGGTTGGGTTAGGTTTGGTTATATTTCGTTATTAATGTATATGAAGGTCCCACGGAGACGTAGAGTCCAACTCGCCAGGAATGTTGTCAAATATTACAGCCGCGATGTTAGATTGGGTTAGGTTAGGTTATATTACGTTATTGATGTATATGAAGATCCCACGGAGACGTAGAGGCCAACTCGCCAGGTATGTGGTCAAATATTACCGCCGAGATGATAGGTTGGGTTAGGCTTGGTTATATTTCGTTATTGATGTATATGAAGGTCCCACGGAGACGTAGAGGCCAACATGCCAGGAATGTTGGTCAAATATTACAGCCGCAATGTTAGATTGGGTTAGGTTAGGTTATATTACGTTATTGTTGTATATAAAGGTCCCACGGAGACGTAGAGGCCAACTCGCCGGGAATGTTGTCAAATATTACAGCCGCGATGTCAGATTGGGTTACGTTAAGTTATATTACGTTATTGATGTATATAAAGGTCCCACGGAGACGTAGAAGCCAACTCGCCAGGATTGTTGCCAAATATTACCGCCGCGATGTTAGATTGGGTTAGGTTAGGTTAGATTACGTTATTGCCGTATATAAAGGTCCCACGGAGACGTAGAGGCCAACATGCCAGGAATGTTGGTCAAATATTACAGTCGCGATGTTAGATTGGGTTAGGTTAGGTTATATAACGTTATTGTTGTATATAAAGGTCCCACGGAGACGTAGAGGCCAACGCGCCAGGAATGTTGTCAAATATTACAGCCGCGATGTTAGATTGGGTTAGGTTAGGTTATATTACGTTATTGTTGTATATAAAGGTCCCACGTAGACGTAGAGGCCAACTCGCCAGCAATGTTGTCAAATATTACCGCCGAGATGATAGGTTGGGTTAGGTTAGGTTATATTACGTTATTGATGTATATGAAGGACCCACGTAGACGTAGGGTCCAACTCGTCAGGAATATTGTCAAATATTACCGCCGATGTGATAGGTTGGATTAGGTTAGGTTATATTACGTTATTGGTGTATATAAAGGTCCCACGGAGACGTAGAGACCAACAAGCCAGGAATGTTGCCAAATATTACCGCCGAGATATGAGGTTGGGTTAGGTTAGGTTATATTTCGTTATTGATGTATATGAAGGTCCCACGGAGACGTAGAGGCCAACTCGCCAGGAATGTAGGTCAAATATTACAGCCGCGTTGTTAGATTGGGTTAGGTTAGGTTATATAACGTTATTGTTGTATATAAAGGTCCCACGGAGACATAGAGGCCAACGCGCCAGGAATGTTGTCAAATATTACCGCCGAGATGTTGGGTTGGGTTAGGTTAAGTTATATTACGTTCTTGATGTATATAAAGGTCCCACGTAGACGTAGAGGCCAACCCGCCAGGAATGTTGTCAAATATTACCGCCGAGATGACAGGTTGGGGTAGGTTAGGTTATATTTCGTTATTGATGTATATGAAGGTCCCACGGAGACGTAGAAGCCAACTCGCCAGGTATGTGGTCAAATATTACCGCCGAGATGATAGGTTGGGTCAGGTTTGGTTATATTTCGTTATTAATGTATATGAAGGTCCCATGGAGACGTAGAGTCCAACTCGCCAGGAATGTTGTCAAATATTACAGCCGCGATGTTAGATTGGGTTAGGTTAGGTTATATTACGTTATTGATGTATATGAAGATCCCACGGAGACGTAGAGGCCAACTCGCCAGGTATGTGGTCAAATATTACCGCCGAGATGATAGGTTGGGTTAGGCTTGGTTATATTTCGTTATTGATGTATATGAAGGTCCCACGGAGACGTAGAGGCCAACATGCCAGGAATGTTGTCAAATATTACACCCGCGATGTTAGATTGGGCTAGGTTAGGTTATATTACGTTATTGATGTATATAAAGGTCCCACGGAGACGTAGAGGCCAACTCGCTAAGAATGTTGTCAAATGTTACCGCCGAAATGTTACGTTGGGTTAGGTTATGTTATATTACGTTCTTGATGTATATAAAGGTCCCACGCAGACGTAGAGGCCAACCCGCCAGGAAAGTTTTCAAATATTAGCGCCGAGATGATAGGTTGGGTTAGGTTAGGTTATATTGCGTCATTGATATATATGAAGGTCCCACGGAGACGTAGAGGCCAACAAGCCAGGAATGTTGCCAAATATTACCGCCGAGATGTGAGGTTGGGTTAGGTTAGGTTATATTTCGTTATTGATGTATATGAAGGTCCCACGGAGACGTAGAGGCCAGCATGCCAGGAATGTTGTCAAATATTACAGCCGCGATGTTAGATTGGGCTAGGTTAGGTTATATTACGTTATTGATGTATATAAAGGTCCCACGGAGACGTAGAGGCCAACTCCCCAGGAATGTTGTCAAATATTACCGCCGAAATGTTAGGTTGGGTTAGGTTAGGTTATATCACGTTCTTGATGTATATAAAGGCCCCACGCAGACGTAGAGGCCAAACCGCCAGGAAAGTTTTCAAATATTACCGCCGAGATGTGAGGTTGGGTTAGGTTAGGTTATATTTCGTTATTGATGTATATAAAGGCCCCACGCAGACGTAGAGGCCAAACCGCCAGGAAAGTTTTCAAATATTAGCGCCGAGATGATAGGTTGGGTTAGGTTAGGTTATATTGCGTCATTGATATATATGAAGGTCCCACGGAGACGTAGAGGCCAACAAGCCAGGAATGTTGCCAAATATTACCGCCGAGATGTGAGGTTGGGTTAGGTTAGGTTATATTTCGTTATTGATGTATATGAAGGTCCCACGGAGACGTAGAGGCCAGCATGCCAGGAATGTTGTCAAATATTACAGCCGCGATGTTAGATTGGGCTAGGTTAGGTTATATTACGTTATTGATGTATATAAAGGTCCCACGGAGACGTAGAGGCCAACTCCCCAGGAATGTTGTCAAATATTACCGCCGAAATGTTAGGTTGGGTTAGGTTAGGTTATATCACGTTCTTGATGTATATAAAGGCCCCACGCAGACGTAGAGGCCAAACCGCCAGGAAAGTTTTCAAATATTACCGCCGAGATGATAGGTTGGGTTAGGTTAGGTTATATTTCGTCATTGATATATATGATGGTCCCACGGAGACGTAGAGGCCAACAAGTCAGGAATGTTGCCAAATATTACCGCCGAGATGTGAGGTTGGGTTAGGTTAGGTTATATTACGTTATTGATGTATATAAAGGTCCCACGGAGACGTAGAAGCCAACTCGCCAGGATTGTTGCCAAATATTACCGCCGCTTTGTTAGATTGGGTTAGGTTAGGTTAGATTACGTTATTGCCGTATATAAAGGTCCCACGGAGACGTAGAGGCCAACATGCCAGGAATGTTGGTCAAATATTACAGCCACAATGTTAGATTGGGTTAGGTTAGGTTATATTACGTTATTGTTGTATATAAAGGTCCCACGGAGACGTAGAGGCCAACTCGCCGGGAATGTTGTCTAATATTACAGCCGCGATGTCAGATTGGGTTACGTTAAGTTATATTACGTTATTGATGTATATAAAGGTCCCACGGAGACGTAGAAGCCAACTCGCCAGGATTGTTGCCAAATATTACCGCCGCGATGTTAGATTGGGTTAGGTTAGGTTAGATTACGTTATTGCCGTATATAAGGGTCCCACGGAGACGTAGAGGCCAACATGCCAGGAATGTTGGTCAAATATTACAGTCGCGATGTTAGATTGGGTTAGGTTAGGTTAGGTTAGGTTATTGACGTATATAAAGGTCCCACGGAGACGTAGAGGCCAACTCGCCAGGAATGTTGTCAAATATTACCGCCGAAATGTTAGGTTGGGTTAGGTTAGGTTATATTAAGTTATTGATGTATATGAAGATCCCACGGAGACGCAGAGGCCAACTCGCCAGGTATGTGGTCAAATATTACCGCCGAGATGGTAGGTTGGGTTAGGTTTGGTTATATTTCGTTATTAATGTATATGAAGGTCCCACGGAGACGTAGAGTCCAACTCGCCAGGAATGTTGTCAAATATTACAGCCGCGATGTTAGATTGGGTTAGGTTAGGTTATATTACGTTATTGATGTATATGAAGATCCCACGGAGACGTAGAGGCCAACTCGCCAGGTATGTGGTCAAATATTACCGCCGAGATGATAGGTTGGGTTAGGCTTGGTTATATTTCGTTATTGATGTATATGAAGGTCCCACGGAGACGTAGAGGCCAACATGCCAGGAATGTTGTCAAATATTACACCCGCGATGTTAGATTGGGCTAGGTTAGGTTATATTACGTTATTGATGTATATAAAGGTCCCACGGAGACGTAGAGGCCAACTCACTAGGAATGTTGTCAAATATTACCGCCGAAATGTTACGTTGGGTTAGGTTAGGTTATATTACGTTCTTGATGTATATAAAGGTCCCACGGAGACGTAGAGGCCAACTCCCCAGGAATGTTGTCAAATATTACCGCCGAAATGTTAGGTTGGGTTAGGTTAGGTTATATTACGTTCTTGATGTATATAAAGGCCCCACGCAGACGTAGAGGCCTACCCGCCAGGAAAGTTTTCAAATATTACCGCCGAGATGATAGGTTGGGTTAGGTTAGGTTATATTTCGTCATTGATATATATGATGGTCCCACGGAGACGTAGAGGCCAACAAGCCAGGAATGTTGCCAAATATTACCGCCGAGATGTGAGGTTGGGTTAGGTTAGGTTATATTTCGTTATTGATGTATATGAAGGTCCCACGGAGACGTAGAGGCCAGCATGCCAGGAATGTTGTCAAATATTACAGCCGCGATGTTAGATTGGGCTAGGTTAGGTTATATTACGTTATTGATGTATATAAAGGTCCCACGGAGACGTAGAGGCCAACTCCCCAGGAATGTTGCCAAATATTACCGCCGAGATGTGAGGTTGGGTTAGGTTAGGTTATATTACGTTATTGATGTATATAAAGGTCCCACGGAGACGTAGAAGCCAACTCGCCAGGATTGTTGCCAAATATTACCGCCGCGATGTTAGATTGGGTTAGGTTAGGTTAGATTACGTTATTGCCGTATATAAAGGTCCCACGGAGACGTAGAGGCCAACATGCCAGGAATGTTGTCAAATATTACACCCGCGATGTTAGATTGGGCTAGGTTAGGTTATATTACGTTATTGATGTATATAAAGGTCCCACGGAGACGTAGAGGCCAACTCACTAGGAATGTTGTCAAATATTACCGCCGAAATGTTACGTTGGGTTAGGTTAGGTTATATTACGTTCTTGATGTATATAAAGGTCCCACGGAGACGTAGAGGCCAACTCCCCAGGAATGTTGTCAAATATTACCGCCGAAATGTTAGGTTGGGTTAGGTTAGGTTATATTACGTTCTTGATGTATATAAAGGCCCCACGCAGACGTAGAGGCCAACCCGCCAGGAAAGTTTTCAAATATTACCGCCGAGATGATAGGTTGGGTTAGGTTAGGTTATATTTCGTCATTGATATATATGATGGTCCCACGGAGACGTAGAGGCCAACAAGCCAGGAATGTTGCCAAATATTACCGCCGAGATGTGAGGTTGGGTTAGGTTAGGTTATATTTCGTTATTGATGTATATGAAGGTCCCACGGAGACGTAGAGGCCAGCATGCCAGGAATGTTGTCAAATATTACAGCCGCGATGTTAGATTGGGCTAGGTTAGGTTATATTACGTTATTGATGTATATAAAGGTCCCACGGAGACGTAGAGGCCAACTCCCCAGGAATGTTGCCAAATATTACCGCCGAGATGTGAGGTTGGGTTAGGTTAGGTTATATTACGTTATTGATGTATATAAAGGTCCCACGGAGACGTAGAAGCCAACTCGCCAGGATTGTTGCCAAATATTACCGCCGCGATGTTAGATTGGGTTAGGTTAGGTTAGATTACGTTATTGCCGTATATAAAGGTCCCACGGAGACGTAGAGGCCAACATGCCAGGAATGTTGGTCAAATATTACAGCCGCAATGTTAGATTGGGTTAGGTTAGGTTATATTACGTTATTGTTGTATATAAAGGTCCCACGGAGACGTAGAGGCCAACTCGCCGGGAATGTTGTCAAATATTACAGCCGCGATGTCAGATTGGGTTACGTTAAGTTATATTACGTTATTGATGTATATAAAGGTCCCACGGAGACGTAGAAGCCAACTCGCCAGGATTGTTGCCAAATATTACCGCCGCGATGTTAGATTGGGTTAGGTTAGGTTAGATTACGTTATTGCCGTATATAAAGGTCCCACGGAGACGTAGAGGCCAACATGCCAGGAATGTTGGTCAAATATTACAGTCGCGATGTTAGATTGGGTTAGGTTAGGTTAGGTTAGGTTATTGACGTATATAAAGGTCCCACGGAGACGTAGAGGCCAACTCGCCAGGAATGTTGTCAAATATTACCGCCGAAATGTTAGGTTGGGTTAGGTTAGGTTATATTAAGTTATTGATGTATATAAAGGTCCCACGGAGACGTAGAGGCCAACTCCCCAGGAATGTTGTCAAATATTACCGCCGAAATGTTAGGTTGGGTTAGGTTAGGTTAGATTACGTTATTGCCGTATATAAAGGTCCCACGGAGACGTAGAGGCCAACATGCCAGGAATGTTGGTCAAATATTACAGCCGCGATGTTAGTTTGGGTTAGGTTAGGTTATATTACGTTATTGTTGTATGTACAGGTCCCACGGAGACGTAGAGGCCAACTCGCCGGGAATGTTGTCAAATATTACAGCCGCGATGTCAGATTGGGTTACGTTAAGTTATATTACGTTATTGACGTATATAAAGGTCCCACGGAGACGTAGAGGCCAACTCGCCAGGAATGTTGTCAAATATTACCGCCGAAATGTTAGGTTCGGTTAGGTTAGGTTATATTAAGTTATTGATGTATATGAAGATCCCACGGAGACGCAGAGGCCAACTCGCCAGGTATGTGGTCAAATATTACCGCCGAAATGTTACGTTGGGTTAGGTTAGGTTATATTACGTTCTTGATGTATATAAAGGTCCCACGGAGACGTAGAGGCCAACTCCCCAGGAATGTTGTCAAATATTACCGCCGAAATGTTAGGTTGGGTTAGGTTAGGTTATATTACGTTCTTGGTGTATATAAAGGCCCCACGCAGACGTAGAGGCCAACCCGCCAGGAAAGTTTTCAAATATTACCGCCGAGATGATAGGTTGGGTTAGGTTAGGTTATATTTCGTCATTGATATATATGATGGTCCCACGGAGACGTAGAGGCCAACAAGTCAGGAATGTTGCCAAATATTACCGCCGAGATGTGAGGTTGGTTTAGGTTAGGTTATATTACGTTATTGATGTATATAAAGGTCCCACGGAGACGTAGAAGCCAACTCGCCAGGATTGTTGCCAAATATTACCGCCGCGATGTTAGATTGGGTTAGGTTAGGTTAGATTACGTTATTGCCGTATATAAAGGTCCCACGGAGACGTAGAGGCCAACATGCCAGGAATGTTGGTCAAATATTACAGCCGCGATGTTAGATTGGGTTAGGTTAGGTTATATTACGTTATTGTTGTATGTAAAGGTCCCACGGAGACGTAGAGGCCAACTCGCCGGGAATGTTGTCAAATATTACAGCCGCGATGTCAGATTGGGTTACGTTAAGTTATATTACGTTATTAACGTATATAAAGGTCCCACGGAGACGTAGAGGCCAACTCGCCAGGAATGTTGTCAAATATTACCGCCGAAATGTTAGGTTGGGTTAGGTTAGGTTATATTAAGTTATTGATGTATATGAAGATCCCACGGAGACGCAGAGGCCAACTCGCCAGGTATGTGGTCAAATATTACCGCCGAGATGATAGGTTGGGTTAGGTTTGGTTATATTTCGTTATTAATGTATATGAAGGTCCCACGGAAACGTAGAGTCCAACTCGCCAGGAATGTTGTCAAATATTACAGCCGCCATGTTAGATTGGGTTAGGTTAGGTTATATTAAGTTATTGATGTATATGAAGGTCCCACGGAGACGCAGAGGCCAACTCGCCAGGTATGTGGTCAAATATTACCGCCGAGATGATAGGTTGGGTTAGGTTTGGTTATATTTCGTTATTGATGTATATGAAGGTCCCACGGAGACGTAGAGGCCAACAAGCCAGGAATGTTGCCAAATATTACCGCCGAGATGGGAGGTTGGGTTTGGTTAGGTTATATTACGTTATTGTTGTATATAAAGGTCCCACGGAGACGTAGAGGCCAACATGCCAGGAATGTTGGTCAAATATTACAGCCGCAATGTTAGATTGGGTTAGGTTAGGTTATATTACGTTATTGTTGTATATAAAGGTTCCACGGAGACGTAGAGGCCAACTCGCCGGGAATGTTGTCAAATATTACAGCCGCGATGTCAGATTGGGTTACGTTAAGTTATATTACGTTATTGATGTATATAAAGGTCCCACGGAGACGTAGAAGCCAACTCGCCAGGATTGTTGCCAAATATTACCGCCGCGATGTTAGATTGGGTTAGGTTAGGTTAGATTACGTTATTGCCGTATATAAAGGTCCCACGGAGACGTAGAGGCCAGCATGCCAGGAATGTTGTCAAATATTACAGCCGCGATGTTAGATTGGGCTAGGTTAGGTTATATTACGTTATTGATGTATATAAAGGTCCCACGGAGACGTAGAGGCCAACTCCCCAGGAATGTTGCCAAATATTACCGCCGAGATGATAGGTTGGGTTAGGTTAGGTTATATTACGTTATTGATGTATATGAAGGACCCACGTAGACGTAGGGGCCAACTCGTCAGGAATATTGTCAAATATTACCGCCGATGTGATAGGTTGGATTAGGTTAGGTTATATTACGTTATTGGTGTATATAAAGGTCCCACGGAGACGTAGAGACCAACAAGCCAGGAATGTTGCCAAATATTACCGCCGAGATATGAGGTTGGGTTAGGTTAGGTTATATTTCGTTATTGATGTATATGAAGGTCCCACGGAGACGTAGAGGCCAACTCGCCAGGAATGTAGGTCAAATATTACAGCCGCGATGTTAGATTGGGTTAGGTTAGGTTATATAACGTTATTGTTGTATATAAAGGTCCCACGGAGACATAGAGGCCAACGCGCCAGGAATGTTGTCAAATATTACCGCCGAGATGTTGGGTTGGGTTAGGTTAAGTTATATTACGTTCTTGATGTATATAAAGGTCCCACGTAGACGTAGAGGCCAACCCGCCAGGAATGTTGTCAAATATTACCGCCGAGATGATAGGTTGGATTAGGTTAGGTTATATTACGTTATTGATGTATACGAAGGACCCACGTAGACGTAGGGGCCAACTCGTCAGGAATATTGTCAAATATTACCGCCGATATGATAGGTTGGATTAGGTTAGGTTATATTACGTTATTGGTGTATATAAAGGTCCCACGGAGACGTAGAGACCAACAAGCCAGGAATGTTGCCAAATATTACCGCCGAGATATGAGGTTGGGTTAGGTTAGGTTATATTACGCTATTGATGTATATAAAGGTCCCACGGAGACGTAGGGGCCAACTCGTCAGGAATATTGTCAAATATTACCGCCGATATGATAGGTTGGATTAGGTTAGGTTATATTACGTTATTGATGTATACGAAGGACCCACGTAGACGTAGGGGCCAACTCGTCAGGAATATTGTCAAATATTACCGCCGATATGATAGGTTGGATTAGGTTAGGTTATATTACGTTATTGGTGTATATAAAGGTCCCACGGAGACGTAGATACCAACAAGCCAGGAATGTTGCCAAATATTACCGCCGAGATATGAGGTTGGGTTAGGTTAGGTTATATTACGCTATTGATGTATATAAAGGTCCCACGGAGACGTAGATGGCAACTCGCCAGAATTGTTGCCAAATATTACCGCCGCGATGTTAGATTGGGTTAGGTTAGGTTAGATTACGTTATTGTCGTATATAAAGGACCCACGGAGACGTAGAGGCCAACATGCCAGGATTGTTGGTCAAATATTACAGCCGCGATGTTAGATTTGGTTAGGTTAGGTAATATTACGTTATTGATGTATATAAAGGTCCCACGGAGACGTAGAAGCCAACTCGCCAGGTATGTGGTCAAATATTACCGCCGAGATGATAGGTTGGGTCAGGTTTGGTTATATTTCGTTATTAATGTATATGAAGGTCCCATGGAGACGTAGAGTCCAACTCGCCAGGAATGTTGTCAAATATTACAGCCGCGATGTTAGATTGGGTTAGGTTAGGTTATATTACGTTATTGATGTATATGAAGATCCCACGGAGACGTAGAGGCCAACTCGCCAGGTATGTGGTCAAATATTACCGCCGAGATGATAGGTTGGGTTAGGCTTGGTTATATTTCGTTATTGATGTATATGAAGGTCCCACGGAGACGTAGAGGCCAACATGCCAGGAATGTTGTCAAATATTACACCCGCGATGTTAGATTGGGCTAGGTTAGGTTATATTACGTTATTGATGTATATAAAGGTCCCACGGAGACGTAGAGGCCAACTCGCTAGGAATGTTGTCAAATGTTACCGCCGAAATGTTACGTTGGGTTAGGTTATGTTATATTACGTTCTTGATGTATATAAAGGTCCCACGCAGACGTAGAGGCCAACCCGCCAGGAAAGTTTTCAAATATTAGCGCCGAGATGATAGGTTGGGTTAGGTTAGGTTATATTGCGTCATTGATATATATGAAGGTCCCACGGAGACGTAGAGGCCAACAAGCCAGGAATGTTGCCAAATATTACCGCCGAGATGTGAGGTTGGGTTAGGTTAGGTTATATTTCGTTATTGATGTATATGAAGGTCCCACGGAGACGTAGAGGCCAGCATGCCAGGAATGTTGTCAAATATTACAGCCGCGATGTTAGATTGGGCTAGGTTAGGTTATATTACGTTATTGATGTATATAAAGGTCCCACGGAGACGTAGAGGCCAACTCCCCAGGAATGTTGTCAAATATTACCGCCGAAATGTTAGGTTGGGTTAGGTTAGGTTATATCACGTTCTTGATGTATATAAAGGCCCCACGCAGACGTAGAGGCCAAACCGCCAGGAAAGTTTTCAAATATTACCGCCGAGATGTGAGGTTGGGTTAGGTTAGGTTATATTTCGTTATTGATGTATATGAAGGTCCCACGGAGACGTAGAGGCCAGCATGCCAGGAATGTTGTCAAATATTACAGCCGCGATGTTAGATTGGGCTAGGTTAGGTTATATTACGTTATTGATGTATATAAAGGTCCCACGGAGACGTAGAGGCCAACTCCCCAGGAATGTTGCCAAATATTACCGCCGAGATGTGAGGTTGGGTTAGGTTAGGTTATATTACGTTATTGATGTATATAAAGGTCCCACGGAGACGTAGAAGCCAACTCGCCAGGATTGTTGCCAAATATTACCGCCGCGATGTTAGATTGGGTTAGGTTAGGTTAGATTACGTTATTGCCGTATATAAAGGTCCCACGGAGACGTAGAGGCCAACATGCCAGGAATGTTGTCAAATATTACACCCGCGATGTTAGATTGGGCTAGGTTAGGTTATATTACGTTATTGATGTATATAAAGGTCCCACGGAGACGTAGAGGCCAACTCACTAGGAATGTTGTCAAATATTACCGCCGAAATGTTACGTTGGGTTAGGTTAGGTTATATTACGTTCTTGATGTATATAAAGGTCCCACGGAGACGTAGAGGCCAACTCCCCAGGAATGTTGTCAAATATTACCGCCGAAATGTTAGGTTGGGTTAGGTTAGGTTATATTACGTTCTTGATGTATATAAAGGCCCCACGCAGACGTAGAGGCCAACCCGCCAGGAAAGTTTTCAAATATTACCGCCGAGATGATAGGTTGGGTTAGGTTAGGTTATATTTCGTCATTGATATATATGATGGTCCCACGGAGACGTAGAGGCCAACAAGCCAGGAATGTTGCCAAATATTACCGCCGAGATGTGAGGTTGGGTTAGGTTAGGTTATATTTCGTTATTGATGTATATGAAGGTCCCACGGAGACGTAGAGGCCAGCATGCCAGGAATGTTGTCAAATATTACAGCCGCGATGTTAGATTGGGCTAGGTTAGGTTATATTACGTTATTGATGTATATAAAGGTCCCACGGAGACGTAGAGGCCAACTCCCCAGGAATGTTGCCAAATATTACCGCCGAGATGTGAGGTTGGGTTAGGTTAGGTTATATTACGTTATTGATGTATATAAAGGTCCCACGGAGACGTAGAAGCCAACTCGCCAGGATTGTTGCCAAATATTACCGCCGCGATGTTAGATTGGGTTAGGTTAGGTTAGATTACGTTATTGCCGTATATAAAGGTCCCACGGAGACGTAGAGGCCAACATGCCAGGAATGTTGGTCAAATATTACAGCCGCAATGTTAGA
Source organism: Xylocopa violacea (assembly GCA_963969225.1). Classification (NCBI taxonomy): domain Eukaryota; kingdom Metazoa; phylum Arthropoda; class Insecta; order Hymenoptera; family Apidae; genus Xylocopa; species Xylocopa violacea. Next base: position 5,663,594 of record CAXAJV010000019.1, on the reverse strand, counting down.
TTGGGTTAGGTTAGGTTATATTACGTTATTGTTGTATATAAAGGTCCCACGGAGACGTAGAGGCCAACTCGCCGGGAATGTTGTCAAATATTACAGCCGCGATGTCAGATTGGGTTACGTTAAGTTATATTACGTTATTGATGTATATAAAGGTCCCACGGAGACGTAGAAGCCAACTCGCCAGGATTGTTGCCAAATATTACCGCCGCGATGTTAGATTGGGTTAGGTTAGGTTAGATTACGTTATTGCCGTATATAAAGGTCCCACGGAGACGTAGAGGCCAACATGCCAGGAATGTTGGTCAAATATTACAGTCGCGATGTTAGATTGGGTTAGGTTAGGTTAGGTTAGGTTATTGACGTATATAAAGGTCCCACGGAGACGTAGAGGCCAACTCGCCAGGAATGTTGTCAAATATTACCGCCGAAATGTTAGGTTGGGTTAGGTTAGGTTATATTAAGTTATTGATGTATATAAAGGTCCCACGGAGACGTAGAGGCCAACTCCCCAGGAATGTTGTCAAATATTACCGCCGAAATGTTAGGTTGGGTTAGGTTAGGTTAGATTACGTTATTGCCGTATATAAAGGTCCCACGGAGACGTAGAGGCCAACATGCCAGGAATGTTGGTCAAATATTACAGCCGCGATGTTAGTTTGGGTTAGGTTAGGTTATATTACGTTATTGTTGTATGTACAGGTCCCACGGAGACGTAGAGGCCAACTCGCCGGGAATGTTGTCAAATATTACAGCCGCGATGTCAGATTGGGTTACGTTAAGTTATATTACGTTATTGACGTATATAAAGGTCCCACGGAGACGTAGAGGCCAACTCGCCAGGAATGTTGTCAAATATTACCGCCGAAATGTTAGGTTCGGTTAGGTTAGGTTATATTAAGTTATTGATGTATATGAAGATCCCACGGAGACGCAGAGGCCAACTCGCCAGGTATGTGGTCAAATATTACCGCCGAAATGTTACGTTGGGTTAGGTTAGGTTATATTACGTTCTTGATGTATATAAAGGTCCCACGGAGACGTAGAGGCCAACTCCCCAGGAATGTTGTCAAATATTACCGCCGAAATGTTAGGTTGGGTTAGGTTAGGTTATATTACGTTCTTGGTGTATATAAAGGCCCCACGCAGACGTAGAGGCCAACCCGCCAGGAAAGTTTTCAAATATTACCGCCGAGATGATAGGTTGGGTTAGGTTAGGTTATATTTCGTCATTGATATATATGATGGTCCCACGGAGACGTAGAGGCCAACAAGTCAGGAATGTTGCCAAATATTACCGCCGAGATGTGAGGTTGGTTTAGGTTAGGTTATATTACGTTATTGATGTATATAAAGGTCCCACGGAGACGTAGAAGCCAACTCGCCAGGATTGTTGCCAAATATTACCGCCGCGATGTTAGATTGGGTTAGGTTAGGTTAGATTACGTTATTGCCGTATATAAAGGTCCCACGGAGACGTAGAGGCCAACATGCCAGGAATGTTGGTCAAATATTACAGCCGCGATGTTAGATTGGGTTAGGTTAGGTTATATTACGTTATTGTTGTATGTAAAGGTCCCACGGAGACGTAGAGGCCAACTCGCCGGGAATGTTGTCAAATATTACAGCCGCGATGTCAGATTGGGTTACGTTAAGTTATATTACGTTATTAACGTATATAAAGGTCCCACGGAGACGTAGAGGCCAACTCGCCAGGAATGTTGTCAAATATTACCGCCGAAATGTTAGGTTGGGTTAGGTTAGGTTATATTAAGTTATTGATGTATATGAAGATCCCACGGAGACGCAGAGGCCAACTCGCCAGGTATGTGGTCAAATATTACCGCCGAGATGATAGGTTGGGTTAGGTTTGGTTATATTTCGTTATTAATGTATATGAAGGTCCCACGGAAACGTAGAGTCCAACTCGCCAGGAATGTTGTCAAATATTACAGCCGCCATGTTAGATTGGGTTAGGTTAGGTTATATTAAGTTATTGATGTATATGAAGGTCCCACGGAGACGCAGAGGCCAACTCGCCAGGTATGTGGTCAAATATTACCGCCGAGATGATAGGTTGGGTTAGGTTTGGTTATATTTCGTTATTGATGTATATGAAGGTCCCACGGAGACGTAGAGGCCAACAAGCCAGGAATGTTGCCAAATATTACCGCCGAGATGGGAGGTTGGGTTTGGTTAGGTTATATTACGTTATTGTTGTATATAAAGGTCCCACGGAGACGTAGAGGCCAACATGCCAGGAATGTTGGTCAAATATTACAGCCGCAATGTTAGATTGGGTTAGGTTAGGTTATATTACGTTATTGTTGTATATAAAGGTTCCACGGAGACGTAGAGGCCAACTCGCCGGGAATGTTGTCAAATATTACAGCCGCGATGTCAGATTGGGTTACGTTAAGTTATATTACGTTATTGATGTATATAAAGGTCCCACGGAGACGTAGAAGCCAACTCGCCAGGATTGTTGCCAAATATTACCGCCGCGATGTTAGATTGGGTTAGGTTAGGTTAGATTACGTTATTGCCGTATATAAAGGTCCCACGGAGACGTAGATGCCAACATGCCAGGAATGTTGGTCAAATATTACAGTCGCGATGTTAGATTGGGTTAGGTTAGGTTATATAACGTTATTGTTGTATATAAAGGTCCCACGGAGACGTAGAGGCCAACGCGCCAGGAATGTTGTCAAATATTACAGCCGCGATGTTAGATTGGGTTAGGTTAGGTTATATTACGTTATTGTTGTATATAAAGGTCCCACGTAGACGTAGAGGCCAACTCGCCAGCAATGTTGTCAAATATTACCGCCGAGATGATAGGTTGGGTTAGGTTAGGTTATATTACGTTATTGATGTATATGAAGGACCCACGTAGACGTAGGGGCCAACTCGTCAGGAATATTGTCAAATATTACCGCCGATGTGATAGGTTGGATTAGGTTAGGTTATATTACGTTATTGGTGTATATAAAGGTCCCACGGAGACGTAGAGACCAACAAGCCAGGAATGTTGCCAAATATTACCGCCGAGATATGAGGTTGGGTTAGGTTAGGTTATATTACGTTATTGATGTATATGAAGATCCCACGGAGACGTAGAGGCCAACTCGCCAGGTATGTGGTCAAATATTACCGCCGAGATGATAGGTTGGGTTAGGCTTGGTTATATTTCGTTATTGATGTATATGAAGGTCCCACGGAGACGTAGAGGCCAACATGCCAGGAATGTTGTCAAATATTACACCCGCGATGTTAGATTGGGCTAGGTTAGGTTATATTACGTTATTGATGTATATAAAGGTCCCACGGAGACGTAGAGGCCAACTCGCTAGGAATGTTGTCAAATGTTACCGCCGAAATGTTACGTTGGGTTAGGTTATGTTATATTACGTTCTTGATGTATATAAAGGTCCCACGCAGACGTAGAGGCCAACCCGCCAGGAAAGTTTTCAAATATTAGCGCCGAGATGATAGGTTGGGTTAGGTTAGGTTATATTGCGTCATTGATATATATGAAGGTCCCACGGAGACGTAGAGGCCAACAAGCCAGGAATGTTGCCAAATATTACCGCCGAGATGTGAGGTTGGGTTAGGTTAGGTTATATTTCGTTATTGATGTATATGAAGGTCCCACGGAGACGTAGAGGCCAGCATGCCAGGAATGTTGTCAAATATTACAGCCGCGATGTTAGATTGGGCTAGGTTAGGTTATATTACGTTATTGATGTATATAAAGGTCCCACGGAGACGTAGAGGCCAACTCCCCAGGAATGTTGTCAAATATTACCGCCGAAATGTTAGGTTGGGTTAGGTTAGGTTATATCACGTTCTTGATGTATATAAAGGTCCCACGGAGACGTAGAAGCCAACTCCCCAGGAATGTTGTCAAATATTACCGCCGAAATGTTAGGTTGGGTTAGGTTAGGTTATATTACGTTCTTGATGTATATAAAGGCCCCACGCAGACGTAGAGGCCAACCCGCCAGGAAAGTTTTCAAATATTACCGCCGAGATGATAGGTTGGGTTAGGTTAGGTTATATTTCGTCATTGATATATATGATGGTCCCACGGAGACGTAGAGGCCAACAAGCCAGGAATGTTGCCAAATATTACCGCCGAGATGTGAGGTTGGGTTAGGTTAGGTTATATTTCGTTATTGATGTATATGAAGGTCCCACGGAGACGTAGAGGCCAGCATGCCAGGAATGTTGTCAAATATTACAGCCGCGATGTTAGATTGGGCTAGGTTAGGTTATATTACGTTATTGATGTATATAAAGGTCCCACGGAGACGTAGAGGCCAACTCCCCAGGAATGTTGCCAAATATTACCGCCGAGATGTGAGGTTGGGTTAGGTTAGGTTATATTACGTTATTGATGTATATAAAGGTCCCACGGAGACGTAGAAGCCAACTCGCCAGGATTGTTGCCAAATATTACCGCCGCGATGTTAGATTGGGTTAGGTTAGGTTAGATTACGTTATTGCCGTATATAAAGGTCCCACGGAGACGTAGAGGCCAACATGCCAGGAATGTTGGTCAAATATTACAGCCGCAATGTTAGATTGGGTTAGGTTAGGTTATATTACGTTATTGTTGTATATAAAGGTCCCACGGAGACGTAGAGGCCAACTCGCCGGGAATGTTGTCAAATATTACAGCCGCGATGTCAGATTGGGTTACGTTAAGTTATATTACGTTATTGATGTATATAAAGGTCCCACGGAGACGTAGAAGCCAACTCGCCAGGATTGTTGCCAAATATTACCGCCGCGATGTTAGATTGGGTTAGGTTAGGTTAGATTACGTTATTGCCGTATATAAAGGTCCCACGGAGACGTAGAGGCCAACATGCCAGGAATGTTGGTCAAATATTACAGTCGCGATGTTAGATTGGGTTAGGTTAGGTTAGGTTAGGTTATTGACGTATATAAAGGTCCCACGGAGACGTAGAGGCCAACTCGCCAGGAATGTTGTCAAATATTACCGCCGAAATGTTAGGTTGGGTTAGGTTAGGTTATATTAAGTTATTGATGTATATAAAGGTCCCACGGAGACGTAGAGGCCAACTCCCCAGGAATGTTGTCAAATATTACCGCCGAAATGTTAGGTTGGGTTAGGTTAGGTTAGATTACGTTATTGCCGTATATAAAGGTCCCACGGAGACGTAGAGGCCAACATGCCAGGAATGTTGGTCAAATATTACAGCCGCGATGTTAGTTTGGGTTAGGTTAGGTTATATTACGTTATTGTTGTATGTACAGGTCCCACGGAGACGTAGAGGCCAACTCGCCGGGAATGTTGTCAAATATTACAGCCGCGATGTCAGATTGGGTTACGTTAAGTTATATTACGTTATTGACGTATATAAAGGTCCCACGGAGACGTAGAGGCCAACTCGCCAGGAATGTTGTCAAATATTACCGCCGAAATGTTAGGTTCGGTTAGGTTAGGTTATATTAAGTTATTGATGTATATGAAGATCCCACGGAGACGCAGAGGCCAACTCGCCAGGTATGTGGTCAAATATTACCGCCGAAATGTTACGTTGGGTTAGGTTAGGTTATATTACGTTCTTGATGTATATAAAGGTCCCACGGAGACGTAGAGGCCAACTCCCCAGGAATGTTGTCAAATATTACCGCCGAAATGTTAGGTTGGGTTAGGTTAGGTTATATTACGTTCTTGGTGTATATAAAGGCCCCACGCAGACGTAGAGGCCAACCCGCCAGGAAAGTTTTCAAATATTACCGCCGAGATGATAGGTTGGGTTAGGTTAGGTTATATTTCGTCATTGATATATATGATGGTCCCACGGAGACGTAGAGGCCAACAAGTCAGGAATGTTGCCAAATATTACCGCCGAGATGTGAGGTTGGTTTAGGTTAGGTTATATTACGTTATTGATGTATATAAAGGTCCCACGGAGACGTAGAAGCCAACTCGCCAGGATTGTTGCCAAATATTACCGCCGCGATGTTAGATTGGGTTAGGTTAGGTTAGATTACGTTATTGCCGTATATAAAGGTCCCACGGAGACGTAGAGGCCAACATGCCAGGAATGTTGGTCAAATATTACAGCCGCGATGTTAGATTGGGTTAGGTTAGGTTATATTACGTTATTGTTGTATGTAAAGGTCCCACGGAGACGTAGAGGCCAACTCGCCGGGAATGTTGTCAAATATTACAGCCGCGATGTCAGATTGGGTTACGTTAAGTTATATTACGTTATTAACGTATATAAAGGTCCCACGGAGACGTAGAGGCCAACTCGCCAGGAATGTTGTCAAATATTACCGCCGAAATGTTAGGTTGGGTTAGGTTAGGTTATATTAAGTTATTGATGTATATGAAGATCCCACGGAGACGCAGAGGCCAACTCGCCAGGTATGTGGTCAAATATTACCGCCGAGATGATAGGTTGGGTTAGGTTTGGTTATATTTCGTTATTAATGTATATGAAGGTCCCACGGAAACGTAGAGTCCAACTCGCCAGGAATGTTGTCAAATATTACAGCCGCCATGTTAGATTGGGTTAGGTTAGGTTATATTAAGTTATTGATGTATATGAAGGTCCCACGGAGACGCAGAGGCCAACTCGCCAGGTATGTGGTCAAATATTACCGCCGAGATGATAGGTTGGGTTAGGTTTGGTTATATTTCGTTATTGATGTATATGAAGGTCCCACGGAGACGTAGAGGCCAACAAGCCAGGAATGTTGCCAAATATTACCGCCGAGATGGGAGGTTGGGTTTGGTTAGGTTATATTACGTTATTGTTGTATATAAAGGTCCCACGGAGACGTAGAGGCCAACATGCCAGGAATGTTGGTCAAATATTACAGCCGCAATGTTAGATTGGGTTAGGTTAGGTTATATTACGTTATTGTTGTATATAAAGGTTCCACGGAGACGTAGAGGCCAACTCGCCGGGAATGTTGTCAAATATTACAGCCGCGATGTCAGATTGGGTTACGTTAAGTTATATTACGTTATTGATGTATATAAAGGTCCCACGGAGACGTAGAAGCCAACATGCCAGGAATGTTGTCAAATATTACACCCGCGATGTTAGATTGGGCTAGGTTAGGTTATATTACGTTATTGATGTATATAAAGGTCCCACGGAGACGTAGAGGCCAACTCGTCAGGAATATTGTCAAATATTACCGCCGATGTGATAGGTTGGATTAGGTTAGGTTATATTACGTTATTGGTGTATATAAAGGTCCCACGGAGACGTAGAGACCAACAAGCCAGGAATGTTGCCAAATATTACCGCCGAGATATGAGGTTGGGTTAGGTTAGGTTATATTACGTTATTGATGTATATGAAGATCCCACGGAGACGTAGAGGCCAACTCGCCAGGTATGTGGTCAAATATTACCGCCGAGATGATAGGTTGGGTTAGGCTTGGTTATATTTCGTTATTGATGTATATGAAGGTCCCACGGAGACGTAGAGGCCAACATGCCAGGAATGTTGTCAAATATTACACCCGCGATGTTAGATTGGGCTAGGTTAGGTTATATTACGTTATTGATGTATATAAAGGTCCCACGGAGACGTAGAGGCCAACTCGCTAGGAATGTTGTCAAATGTTACCGCCGAAATGTTACGTTGGGTTAGGTTATGTTATATTACGTTCTTGATGTATATAAAGGTCCCACGCAGACGTAGAGGCCAACCCGCCAGGAAAGTTTTCAAATATTAGCGCCGAGATGATAGGTTGGGTTAGGTTAGGTTATATTGCGTCATTGATATATATGAAGGTCCCACGGAGACGTAGAGGCCAACAAGCCAGGAATGTTGCCAAATATTACCGCCGAGATGTGAGGTTGGGTTAGGTTAGGTTATATTTCGTTATTGATGTATATGAAGGTCCCACGGAGACGTAGAGGCCAGCATGCCAGGAATGTTGTCAAATATTACAGCCGCGATGTTAGATTGGGCTAGGTTAGGTTATATTACGTTATTGATGTATATAAAGGTCCCACGGAGACGTAGAGGCCAACTCCCCAGGAATGTTGTCAAATATTACCGCCGAAATGTTAGGTTGGGTTAGGTTAGGTTATATCACGTTCTTGATGTATATAAAGGCCCCACGCAGACGTAGAGGCCAAACCGCCAGGAAAGTTTTCAAATATTACCGCCGAGATGTGAGGTTGGGTTAGGTTAGGTTATATTACGCTATTGATGTATATAAAGGTCCCACGGAGACGTAGATGGCAACTCGCCAGAATTGTTGCCAAATATTACCGCCGCGATGTTAGATTGGGTTAGGTTAGGTTAGATTACGTTATTGTCGTATATAAAGGACCCACGGAGACGTAGAGGCCAACATGCCAGGATTGTTGGTCAAATATTACAGCCGCGATGTTAGATTTGGTTAGGTTAGGTAATATTACGTTATTGATGTATATAAAGGTCCCACGGAGACGTAGAAGCCAACTCGCCAGGTATGTGGTCAAATATTACCGCCGAGATGATAGGTTGGGTCAGGTTTGGTTATATTTCGTTATTAATGTATATGAAGGTCCCATGGAGACGTAGAGTCCAACTCGCCAGGAATGTTGTCAAATATTACAGCCGCGATGTTAGATTGGGTTAGGTTAGGTTATATTACGTTATTGATGTATATGAAGATCCCACGGAGACGTAGAGGCCAACTCGCCAGGTATGTGGTCAAATATTACCGCCGAGATGATAGGTTGGGTTAGGCTTGGTTATATTTCGTTATTGATGTATATGAAGGTCCCACGGAGACGTAGAGGCCAACATGCCAGGAATGTTGTCAAATATTACACCCGCGATGTTAGATTGGGCTAGGTTAGGTTATATTACGTTATTGATGTATATAAAGGTCCCACGGAGACGTAGAGGCCAACTCGCTAGGAATGTTGTCAAATGTTACCGCCGAAATGTTACGTTGGGTTAGGTTATGTTATATTACGTTCTTGATGTATATAAAGGTCCCACGCAGACGTAGAGGCCAACCCGCCAGGAAAGTTTTCAAATATTAGCGCCGAGATGATAGGTTGGGTTAGGTTAGGTTATATTGCGTCATTGATATATATGAAGGTCCCACGGAGACGTAGAGGCCAACAAGCCAGGAATGTTGCCAAATATTACCGCCGAGATGTGAGGTTGGGTTAGGTTAGGTTATATTTCGTTATTGATGTATATGAAGGTCCCACGGAGACGTAGAGGCCAGCATGCCAGGAATGTTGTCAAATATTACAGCCGCGATGTTAGATTGGGCTAGGTTAGGTTATATTACGTTATTGATGTATATAAAGGTCCCACGGAGACGTAGAGGCCAACTCCCCAGGAATGTTGTCAAATATTACCGCCGAAATGTTAGGTTGGGTTAGGTTAGGTTCTATCACGTTCTTGATGTATATAAAGGCCCCACGCAGACGTAGAGGCCAAACCGCCAGGAAAGTTTTCAAATATTACCGCCGAGATGTGAGGTTGGGTTAGGTTAGGTTATATTTCGTTATTGATGTATATGAAGGTCCCACGGAGACGTAGAGGCCAGCATGCCAGGAATGTTGTCAAATATTACAGCAGCGATGTTAGATTGGGCTAGGTTAGGTTATATTACGTTATTGATGTATATAAAGGTCCCACGGAGACGTAGAGGCCAACTCGCTAGGAATGTTGTCAAATGTTACCGCCGAAATGTTACGTTGGGTTAGGTTATGTTATATTACGTTCTTGATGTATATAAAGGTCCCACGCAGACGTAGAGGCCAACCCGCCAGGAAAGTTTTCAAATATTAGCGCCGAGATGATAGGTTGGGTTAGGTTAGGTTATATTGCGTCATTGATATATATGAAGGTCCCACGGAGACGTAGAGGCCAACAAGCCAGGAATGTTGCCAAATATTACCGCCGAGATGCGAGGTTGGGTTAGGTTAGGTTATATTTCGTTATTGATGTATATGAAGGTCCCACGGAGACGTAGAGGCCAGCATGCCAGGAATGTTGTCAAATATTACAGCCGCGATGTTAGATTGGGCTAGGTTAGGTTATATTACGTTATTGATGTATATAAAGGTCCCACGGAGACGTAGAGGCCAACTCCCCAGGAATGTTGTCAAATATTACCGCCGAAATGTTAGGTTGGGTTAGGTTAGGTTATATCACGTTCTTGATGTATATAAAGGCCCCACGCAGACGTAGAGGCCAAACCGCCAGGAAAGTTTTCAAATATTACCGCCGAGATGATAGGTTGGGTTAGGTTAGGTTATATTTCGTCATTGATATATATGATGGTCCCACGGAGACGTAGAGGCCAACAAGTCAGGAATGTTGCCAAATATTACCGCCGAGATGTGAGGTTGGGTTAGGTTAGGTTATATTACGTTATTGATGTATATAAAGGTCCCACGGAGACGTAGAAGCCAACTCGCCAGGATTGTTGCCAAATATTACCGCCGCGATGTTAGATTGGGTTAGGTTAGGTTATATTTCGTTATTGATGTATATGAAGGTCCCACGGAGACGTAGAGGCCAACTCGCCAGGAATGTAGGTCAAATATTACCGCCGAAATGTTAGGTTGGGTTAGGTTAGGTTATATCACGTTCTTGATGTATATAAAGGCCCCACGCAGACGTAGAGGCCAAACCGCCAGGAAAGTTTTCAAATATCACCGCCGAGATGTGAGGTTGGGTTAGGTTAGGTTATATTTCGTTATTGATGTATATGAAGGTCCCACGGAGACGTAGAGGCCAGCATGCCAGGAATGTTGTCAAATATTACAGCCGCGATGTTAGATTGGGCTAGGTTAGGTTATATTACGTTATTGATGTATATAAAGGTCCCACGGAGACGTAGAGGCCAACTCGCTAGGAATGTTGTCAAATGTTACCGCCGAAATGTTACGTTGGGTTAGGTTATGTTATATTACGTTCTTGATGTATATAAAGGTCCCACGCAGACGTAGAGGCCAACCCGCCAGGAAAGTTTTCAAATATTAGCGCCGAGATGATAGGTTGGGTTAGGTTAGGTTATATTGCGTCATTGATATATATGAAGGTCCCACGGAGACGTAGAGGCCAACAAGCCAGGAATGTTGCCAAATATTACCGCCGAGATGTGAGGTTGGGTTAGGTTAGGTTATATTTCGTTATTGATGTATATGAAGGTCCCACGGAGACGTAGAGGCCAGCATGCCAGGAATGTTGTCAAATATTACAGCCGCGATGTTAGATTGGGCTAGGTTAGGTTATATTACGTTATTGATGTATATAAAGGTCCCACGGAGACGTAGAGGCCAACTCCCCAGGAATGTTGTCAAATATTACCGCCGAAATGTTAGGTTGGGTTAGGTTAGGTTATATCACGTTCTTGATGTATATAAAGGCCCCACGCAGACGTAGAGGCCAAACCGCCAGGAAAGTTTTCAAATATTACCGCCGAGATGATAGGTTGGGTTAGGTTAGGTTATATTTCGTCATTGATATATATGATGGTCCCACGGAGACGTAGAGGCCAACAAGTCAGGAATGTTGCCAAATATTACCGCCGAGATGTGAGGTTGGGTTAGGTTAGGTTATATTACGTTATTGATGTATATAAAGGTCCCACGGAGACGTAGAAGCCAACTCGCCAGGATTGTTGCCAAATATTACCGCCGCGATGTTAGATTGGGTTAGGTTAGGTTAGATTACGTTATTGCCGTATATAAAGGTCCCACGGAGACGTAGAGGCCAACATGCCAGGAATGTTGGTCAAATATTACAGTCGCGATGTTAGATTGGGTTAGGTTAGGTTAGGTTAGGTTATTGACGTATATAAAGGTCCCACGGAGACGTAGAGGCCAACTCGCCAGGAATGTTGTCAAATATTACCGCCGAAATGTTAGGTTGGGTTAGGTTAGGTTATATTAAGTTATTGATGTATATGAAGATCCCACGGAGACGCAGAGGCCAACTCGCCAGGTATGTGGTCAAATATTACCGCCGAGATGGTAGGTTGGGTTAGGTTTGGTTATATTTCGTTATTAATGTATATGAAGGTCCCACGGAGACGTAGAGGCCAGCATGCCAGGAATGTTGTCAAATATTACAGCCGCGATGTTAGATTGGGCTAGGTTAGGTTATATTACGTTATTGATGTATATAAAGGTCCCACGGAGACGTAGAGGCCAACTCGCTAGGAATGTTGTCAAATGTTACCGCCGAAATGTTACGTTGGGTTAGGTTATGTTATATTACGTTCTTGATGTATATAAAGGTCCCACGCAGACGTAGAGGCCAACCCGCCAGGAAAGTTTTCAAATATTAGCGCCGAGATGATAGGTTGGGTTGGGTTAGGTTATATTGCGTCATTGATATATATGAAGGTCCCACGGAGACGTAGAGGCCAACAAGCCAGGAATGTTGCCAAATATTACCGCCGAGATGTGAGGTTGGGTTAGGTTAGGTTATATTTCGTTATTGATGTATATGAAGGTCCCACGGAGACGTAGAGGCCAGCATGCCAGGAATGTTGTCAAATATTACAGCCGCGATGTTAGATTGGGCTAGGTTAGGTTATATTACGTTATTGATGTATATAAAGGTCCCACGGAGACGTAGAGGCCAACTCCCCAGGAATGTTGTCAAATATTACCGCCGAAATGTTAGGTTGGGTTAGGTTAGGTTATATCACGTTCTTGATGTATATAAAGGTCCCACGGAGACGTAGAGGCCAACTCGCTAGGAATGTTGTCAAATGTTACCGCCGAAATGTTACGTTGGGTTAGGTTATGTTATATTACGTTCTTGATGTATATAAAGGTCCCACGCAGACGTAGAGGCCAACCCGCCAGGAAAGTTTTCAAATATTAGCGCCGAGATGATAGGTTGGGTTAGGTTAGGTTATATTGCGTCATTGATATATATGAAGGTCCCACGGAGACGTAGAGGCCAACAAGCCAGGAATGTTGCCAAATATTACCGCCGAGATGTGAGGTTGGGTTAGGTTAGGTTATATTTCGTTATTGATGTATATGAAGGTCCCACGGAGACGTAGAGGCCAGCATGCCAGGAATGTTGTCAAATATTACAGCCGCGATGTTAGATTGGGCTAGGTTAGGTTATATTACGTTATTGATGTATATAAAGGTCCCACGGAGACGTAGAGGCCAACTCCCCAGGAATGTTGTCAAATATTACCGCCGAAATGTTAGGTTGGGTTAGGTTAGGTTATATCACGTTCTTGATGTATATAAAGGCCCCACGCAGACGTAGAGGCCAAACCGCCAGGAAAGTTTTCAAATATTACCGCCGAGATGATAGGTTGGGTTAGGTTAGGTTATATTTCGTCATTGATATATATGATGGTCCCACGGAGACGTAGAGGCCAACAAGTCAGGAATGTTGCCAAATATTACCGCCGAGATGTGAGGTTGGGTTAGGTTAGGTTATATTACGTTATTGATGTATATAAAGGTCCCACGGAGACGTAGAAGCCAACTCGCCAGGATTGTTGCCAAATATTACCGCCGCGATGTTAGATTGGGTTAGGTTAGGTTAGATTACGTTATTGCCGTATATAAAGGTCCCACGGAGACGTAGAGGCCAACATGCCAGGAATGTTTGTCAAATATTACAGCCGCAATGTTAGATTGGGTTAGGTTAGGTTATATTACGTTATTGTTGTATATAAAGGTCCCACGGAGACGTAGAGGCCAACTCGCCGGGAATGTTGTCAAATATTACAGCCGCGATGTCAGATTGGGTTACGTTAAGTTCTATTACGTTATTGATGTATATAAAGGTCCCACGGAGACGTAGAAGCCAACTCGCCAGGATTGTTGCCAAATATTACCGCCGCGATGTTAGATTGGGTTAGGTTAGGTTAGATTACGTTATTGCCGTATATAAGGGTCCCACGGAGACGTAGAGGCCAACATGCCAGGAATGTTGGTCAAATATTACAGTCGCGATGTTAGATTGGGTTAGGTTAGGTTATATTTCGTTATTAATGTATATGAAGGTCCCACGGAGACGTAGAGTCCAACTCGCCAGGAATGTTGTCAAATATTACAGCCGCGATGTTAGATTGGGTTAGGTTAGGTTATATTACGTTATTGATGTATATGAAGATCCCACGGAGACGTAGAGGCCAACTCGCCAGGTATGTGGTCAAATATTACCGCCGAGATGATAGGTTGGGTTAGGCTTGGTTATATTTCGTTATTGATGTATATGAAGGTCCCACGGAGACGTAGAGGCCAACATGCCAGGAATGTTGTCAAATATTACACCCGCGATGTTAGATTGGGCTAGGTTAGGTTATATTACGTTATTGATGTATATAAAGGTCCCACGGAGACGTAGAGGCCAACTCACTAGGAATGTTGTCAAATATTACCGCCGAAATGTTACGTTGGGTTAGGTTAGGTTATATTACGTTCTTGATGTATATAAAGGTCCCACGGAGACGTAGAGGCCAACTCCCCAGGAATGTTGTCAAATATTACCGCCGAAATGTTAGGTTGGGTTAGGTTAGGTTATATTACGTTCTTGATGTATATAAAGGCCCCACGCAGACGTAGAGGCCAACCCGCCAGGAAAGTTTTCAAATATTACCGCCGAGATGATAGGTTGGGTTAGGTTAGGTTATATTTCGTCATTGATATATATGATGGTCCCACGGAGACGTAGAGGCCAACAAGCCAGGAATGTTGCCAAATATTACCGCCGAGATGTGAGGTTGGGTTAGGTTAGGTTATATTTCGTTATTGATGTATATGAAGGTCCCACGGAGACGTAGAGGCCAGCATGCCAGGAATGTTGTCAAATATTACAGCCGCGATGTTAGATTGGGCTAGGTTAGGTTATATTACGTTATTGATGTATATAAAGGTCCCACGGAGACGTAGAGGCCAACTCCCCAGGAATGTTGCCAAATATTACCGCCGAGATGTGAGGTTGGGTTAGGTTAGGTTATATTACGTTATTGATGTATAAAAGGTCCCACGGAGACGTAGAAGCCAACTCGCCAGGATTGTTGCCAAATATTACCGCCGCGATGTTAGATTGGGTTAGGTTAGGTTAGATTACGTTATTGCCGTATATAAAGGTCCCACGGAGACGTAGAGGCCAACATGCCAGGAATGTTGGTCAAATATTACAGCCGCAATGTTAGATTGGGTTAGGTTAGGTTATATTACGTTATTGTTGTATATAAAGGTCCCACGGAGACGTAGAGGCCAACTCGCCGGGAATGTTGTCAAATATTACAGCCGCGATGTCAGATTGGGTTACGTTAAGTTATATTACGTTATTGATGTATATAAAGGTCCCACGGAGACGTAGAAGCCAACTCGCCAGGATTGTTGCCAAATATTACCGCCGCGATGTTAGATTGGGTTAGGTTAGGTTAGATTACGTTATTGCCGTATATAAAGGTCCCACGGAGACGTAGAGGCCAACATGCCAGGAATGTTGGTCAAATATTACAGCCGCGATGTTAGATTGGGTTAGGTTAGGTTATATTACGTTATTGTTGTATATAAAGGTCCCACGGAGACGTAGAGGCCAACTCGCCGGGAATGTTGTCAAATATTACAGCCGCGATGTCAGATTGGGTTACGTTAAGTTATAGTACGTTATTAACGTATATAAAGGTCCCACGGAGACGTAGAGGCCAACTCGCCAGGAATGTTGTCAAATATTACCGCCGAAATGTTAGGTTGGGTTAGGTTAGGTTATATTAAGTTATTGATGTATATGAAGATCCCACGGAGACGCAGAGGCCAACTCGCCAGGTATGTGGTCAAATATTACCGCCGAGATGATAGGTTGGGTTAGGTTTGGTTATATTACGTTATTGATGTATATGAAGATCCCACGGAGACGTAGAGGCCAACTCGCCAGGTATGTGGTCAAATATTACCGCCGAGATGATAGGTTGGGTTAGGCTTCGTTATATTTCGTTATTGATGTATATGAAGGTCCCACGGAGACGTAGAGGCCAACATGCCAGGAATGTTGTCAAATATTACACCCGCGATGTTAGATTGGGCTAGGTTAGGTTATATTACGTTATTGATGTATATAAAGGTCCCACGGAGACGTAGAGGCCAACTCACTAGGAATGTTGTCAAATATTACCGCCGAAATGTTACGTTGGGTTAGGTTAGGTTATATTACGTTCTTGATGTATATAAAGGTCCCACGGAGACGTAGAGGCCAACTCCCCAGGAATGTTGTCAAATATTACCGCCGAAATGTTAGGTTGGGTTAGGTTAGGTTAGATTACGTTATTGCCGTATATAAAGGTCCCACGGAGACGTAGAGGCCAACATGCCAGGAATGTTGGTCAAATATTACAGCCGCGATGTTAGTTTGGGTTAGGTTAGGTTATATTACGTTATTGTTGTATGTACAGGTCCCACGGAGACGTAGAGGCCAACTCGCCGGGAATGTTGTCAAATATTACAGCCGCGATGTCAGATTGGGTTACGTTAAGTTATATTACGTTATTGACGTATATAAAGGTCCCACGGAGACGTAGAGGCCAACTCGCCAG
The DNA here is from genome assembly GCA_963969225.1 of Xylocopa violacea. Taxonomy (NCBI): domain Eukaryota; kingdom Metazoa; phylum Arthropoda; class Insecta; order Hymenoptera; family Apidae; genus Xylocopa; species Xylocopa violacea. Next base: position 5,647,043 of record CAXAJV010000019.1, on the reverse strand, counting down.
GAATGTTGTCAAATATTACCGCCGAAATGTTAGGTTCGGTTAGGTTAGGTTATATTAAGTTATTGATGTATATGAAGATCCCACGGAGACGCAGAGGCCAACTCGCCAGGTATGTGGTCAAATATTACCGCCGAAATGTTACGTTGGGTTAGGTTAGGTTATATTACGTTCTTGATGTATATAAAGGTCCCACGGAGACGTAGAGGCCAACTCCCCAGGAATGTTGTCAAATATTACCGCCGAAATGTTAGGTTGGGTTAGGTTAGGTTATATTACGTTCTTGGTGTATATAAAGGCCCCACGCAGACGTAGAGGCCAACCCGCCAGGAAAGTTTTCAAATATTACCGCCGAGATGATAGGTTGGGTTAGGTTAGGTTATATTTCGTCATTGATATATACGATGGTCCCACGGAGACGTAGAGGCCAACAAGTCAGGAATGTTGCCAAATATTACCGCCGAGATGTGAGGTTGGTTTAGGTTAGGTTATATTACGTTATTGATGTATATAAAGGTCCCACGGAGACGTAGAAGCCAACTCGCCAGGATTGTTGCCAAATATTACCGCCGCGATGTTAGATTGGGTTAGGTTAGGTTAGATTACGTTATTGCCGTATATAAAGGTCCCACGGAGACGTAGAGGCCAACATGCCAGGAATGTTGGTCAAATATTACAGCCGCGATGTTAGATTGGGTTAGGTTAGGTTATATTACGTTATTGTTGTATATAAAGGTCCCACGGTGACGTAGAGGCCAACTCGCCGGGAATGTTGTCAAATATTACAGCCGCGATGTCAGATTGGGTTACGTTAAGTTATAGTACGTTATTAACGTATATAAAGGTCCCACGGAGACGTAGAGGCCAACTCGCCAGGAATGTGGTCAAATATTACCGCCGAAATGTTACGTTGGGTTAGGTTAGGTTATATTACGTTCTTGATGTATATAAAGGTCCCACGCAGGCGTAGAGGCCAACCCGCCAGAAAAGTTTTCAAATATTACCGCCGAGATGATAGGTTGGGTTAGGTTAGGTTATATTTCGTCATTGATATATATGAAGGTCCCACGGAGACGTAGAGGCCAACAAGCCAGGAATGTTGCCAAATATTACCGCCGAGATGGGAGGTTGGGTTTGGTTAGGTTATATTACGTTATTGTTGTATATAAAGGTTCCACGGAGACGTAGAGGCCAACTCGCCAGGAATGTTGGTCAAATATTACAGTCGCGATGTTAGATTGGGTTAGGTTAGGTTAGGTTAGGTTATTGACGTATATAAAGGTCCCACGGAGACGTAGAGGCCAACTCGCCAGGAATGTTGTCAAATATTACCGCCGAAATGTTAGGTTGGGTTAGGTTAGGTTATATTAAGTTATTGATGTATATGAAGATCCCACGGAGACGCAGAGGCCAACTCGCCAGGTATGTGGTCAAATATTACCGCCGAGATGGTAGGTTGGGTTAGGTTTGGTTATATTTCGTCATTGATATATATGAAGGTCCCACGGAGACGTAGAGGCCAACAAGCCAGGAATGTTGCCAAATATTACCGCCGAGATGGGAGGTTGGGTTTGGTTAGGTTATATTACGTTATTGTTGTATATAAAGGTTCCACGGAGACGTAGAGGCCAACTCGCCAGGAATGTGGTCAAATATTACCGCCGAGATGATAGGTTGGGTTAGGCTTGGTTATATTTCGTTATTGATGTATATGAAGGTCCCACGGAGACGTAGAGGCCAACATGCCAGGAATGTTGTCAAATATTACACCCGCGATGTTAGATTGGGCTAGGTTAGGTTATATTACGTTATTGATGTATATAAAGGTCCCACGGAGACGTAGAGGCCAACATGCCAGGAATGTTGGTCAAATATTACCGCCGAAATGTTAGGTTCGGTTAGGTTAGGTTATATTAAGTTATTGATGTATATGAAGATCCCACGGAGACGCAGAGGCCAACTCGCCAGGTATGTGGTCAAATATTACCGCCGAAATGTTACGTTGGGTTAGGTTAGGTTATATTACGTTCTTGATGTATATAAAGGTCCCACGGAGACGTAGAAGCCAACTCGCCAGGATTGTTGCCAAATATTACCGCCGCGATGTTAGATTGGGTTAGGTTAGGTTAGATTACGTTATTGCCGTATATAAAGGTCCCACGGAGACGTAGAGGCCAACATGCCAGGAATGTTGGTCAAATATTACAGCCGCGATGTTAGATTGGGTTAGGTTAGGTTATATTACGTTATTGTTGTATATAAAGGTCCCACGGAGACGTAGAGGCCAACTCGCCGGGAATGTTGTCAAATATTACAGCCGCGATGTCAGATTGGGTTACGTTAAGTTATAGTACGTTATTAACGTATATAAAGGTCCCACGGAGACGTAGAGGCCAACTCGCCAGGAATGTTGTCAAATATTACCGCCGAAATGTTAGGTTGGGTTAGGTTAGGTTATATTAAGTTATTGATGTATATGAAGATCCCACGGAGACGCAGAGGCCAACTCGCCAGGTATGTGGTCAAATATTACCGCCGAGATGATAGGTTGGGTTAGGTTTGGTTATATTTCGTTATTAATGTATATGAAGGTCCCACGGAGACGTAGAGTCCAACTCGCCAGGAATGTTGTCAAATATTACAGCCGCCATGTTAGATTGGGTTAGGTTAGGTTATATTAAGTTATTGATGTATATGAAGGTCCCGCGGAGACGCAGAGGCCAACTCGCCAGGTATGTGGTCAAATATTACCGCCGAGATGATAGGTTGGGTTAGGTTAGGTTATATTACGTTATTGATGTATATAAAGGTCCCACGGAGACGTAGAAGCCAACTCGCCAGGATTGTTGCCAAATATTACCGCCGCGATGTTAGATTGGGTTAGGTTAGGTTAGATTACGTTATTGCCGTATATAAAGGTCCCACGGAGACGTAGAGGCCAACATGCCAGGAATGTTGGTCAAATATTACAGCCGCGATGTTAGATTGGGTTAGGTTAGGTTATATTACGTTATTGTTGTATATAAAGGTCCCACGGAGACGTAGAGGCCAACTCGCCGGGAATGTTGTCAAATATTACAGCCGCGATGTCAGATTGGGTTACGTTAAGTTATAGTACGTTATTAACGTATATAAAGGTCCCACGGAGACGTAGAGGCCAACTCGCCAGGAATGTTGTCAAATATTACCGCCGAAATGTTACGTTGGGTTAGGTTAGGTTATATTACGTTCTTGATGTATATAAAGGTCCCACGCAGGCGTAGAGGCCAACCCGCCAGAAAAGTTTTCAAATATTACCGCCGAGATGATAGGTTGGGTTAGGTTAGGTTATATTTCGTCATTGATATATATGAAGGTCCCACGGAGACGTAGAGGCCAACAAGCCAGGAATGTTGCCAAATATTACCGCCGAGATGGGAGGTTGGGTTTGGTTAGGTTATATTACGTTATTGTTGTATATAAAGGTTCCACGGAGACGTAGAGGCCAACTCGCCAGGAATGTAGGTCAAATGTTACCGCCGAAATGTTAGGTTGGGTTAGGTTAGGTTATATCACGTTCTTGATGTATATAAAGGCCCCACGCAGACGTAGAGGCCAAACCGCCAGGAAAGTTTTCAAATATTACCGCCGAGATGTGAGGTTGGGTTAGGTTAGGTTATATTTCGTTATTGATGTATATGAAGGTCCCACGGAGACGTAGAGGCCAGCATGCCAGGAATGTTGTCAAATATTACAGCCGCGATGTTAGATTGGGCTAGGTTAGGTTATATTACGTTATTGATGTATATAAAGGTCCCACGGAGACGTAGAGGCCAACTCGCTAGGAATGTTGTCAAATGTTACCGCCGAAATGTTACGTTGGGTTAGGTTATGTTATATTACGTTCTTGATGTATATAAAGGTCCCACGCAGACGTAGAGGCCAACCCGCCAGGAAAGTTTTCAAATATTAGCGCCGAGATGATAGGTTGGGTTAGGTTAGGTTATATTGCGTCATTGATATATATGAAGGTCCCACGGAGACGTAGAGGCCAACAAGCCAGGAATGTTGCCAAATATTACCGCCGAGATGTGAGGTTGGGTTAGGTTAGGTTATATTTCGTTATTGATGTATATGAAGGTCCCACGGAGACGTAGAGGCCAGCATGCCAGGAATGTTGTCAAATATTACAGCCGCGATGTTAGATTGGGCTAGGTTAGGTTATATTACGTTATTGATGTATATAAAGGTCCCACGGAGACGTAGAGGCCAACTCCCCAGGAATGTTGTCAAATATTACCGCCGAAATGTTAGGTTGGGTTAGGTTAGGTTATATCACGTTCTTGATGTATATAAAGGCCCCACGCAGACGTAGAGGCCAAACCGCCAGGAAAGTTTTCAAATATTACCGCCGAGATGATAGGTTGGGTTAGGTTAGGTTATATTTCGTCATTGATATATATGATGGTCCCACGGAGACGTAGAGGCCAACAAGTCAGGAATGTTGCCAAATATTACCGCCGAGATGTGAGGTTGGGTTAGGTTAGGTTATATTACGTTATTGATGTATATAAAGGTCCCACGGAGACGTAGAAGCCAACTCGCCAGGATTGTTGCCAAATATTACCGCCGCGATGTTAGATTGGGTTAGGTTAGGTTAGATTACGTTATTGCCGTATATAAAGGTCCCACGGAGACGTAGAGGCCAACATGCCAGGAATGTTGGTCAAATATTACAGCCGCAATGTTAGATTGGGTTAGGTTAGGTTATATTACGTTATTGTTGTATATAAAGGTCCCACGGAGACGTAGAGGCCAACTCGCCGGGAATGTTGTCAAATATTACAGCCGCGATGTCAGATTGGGTTACGTTAAGTTATATTACGTTATTGATGTATATAAAGGTCCCACGGAGACGTAGAAGCCAACTCGCCAGGATTGTTGCCAAATATTACCGCCGCGATGTTAGATTGGGTTAGGTTAGGTTAGATTACGTTATTGCCGTATATAAGGGTCCCACGGAGACGTAGAGGCCAACATGCCAGGAATGTTGGTCAAATATTACAGTCGCGATGTTAGATTGGGTTAGGTTAGGTTATATTTCGTTATTAATGTATATGAAGGTCCCACGGAGACGTAGAGTCCAACTCGCCAGGAATGTTGTCAAATATTACAGCCGCGATGTTAGATTGGGTTAGGTTAGGTTATATTACGTTATTGATGTATATGAAGATCCCACGGAGACGTAGAGGCCAACTCGCCAGGTATGTTGTCAAATATTACAGCCGCGATGTCAGATTGGGTTACGTTAAGTTATAGTACGTTATTAACGTATATAAAGGTCCCACGGAGACGTAGAGGCCAACTCGCCAGGAATGTTGTCAAATATTACCGCCGAAATGTTAGGTTGGGTTAGGTTAGGTTATATTAAGTTATTGATGTATATGAAGATCCCACGGAGACGCAGAGGCCAACTCGCCAGGTATGTGGTCAAATATTACCGCCGAGATGATAGGTTGGGTTAGGTTTGGTTATATTTCGTTATTAATGTATATGAAGGTCCCACGGAGACGTAGAGTCCAACTCGCCAGGAATGTTGTCAAATATTACAGCCGCCATGTTAGATTGGGTTAGGTTAGGTTATATTAAGTTATTGATATATATGAAGGTCCCACGGAGACGCAGAGGCCAACTCGCCAGGTATGTGGTCAAATATTACCGCCGAAATGTTACGTTGGGTTAGGTTAGGTTATATTACGTTCTTGATGTATATAAAGGTCCCACGCAGGCGTAGAGGCCAACCCGCCAGAAAAGTTTTCAAATATTACCGCCGAGATGATAGGTTGGGTTAGGTTAGGTTATATTTCGTCATTGATATATATGAAGGTCCCACGGAGACGTAGAGGCCAACAAGCCAGGAATGTTGCCAAATATTACCGCCGAGATGGGAGGTTGGGTTTGGTTAGGTTATATTACGTTATTGTTGTATATAAAGGTTCCACGGAGACGTAGAGGCCAACTCGCCAGGAATGTTGGTCAAATATTACAGTCGCGATGTTAGATTGGGTTAGGTTAGGTTAGGTTAGGTTATTGACGTATATAAAGGTCCCACGGAGACGTAGAGGCCAACTCGCCAGGAATGTTGTCAAATATTACCGCCGAAATGTTAGGTTGGGTTAGGTTAGGTTATATTAAGTTATTGATGTATATGAAGATCCCACGGAGACGCAGAGGCCAACTCGCCAGGTATGTGGTCAAATATTACCGCCGAGATGGTAGGTTGGGTTAGGTTTGGTTATATTTCGTCATTGATATATATGAAGGTCCCACGGAGACGTAGAGGCCAACAAGCCAGGAATGTTGCCAAATATTACCGCCGAGATGGGAGGTTGGGTTTGGTTAGGTTATATTACGTTATTGTTGTATACAAAGGTTCCACGGAGATGTAGAGGCCAACTCGCCAGGAATGTGGTCAAATATTACCGCCGAGATGATAGGTTGGGTTAGGCTTGGTTATATTTCGTTATTGATGTATATGAAGGTCCCACGGAGACGTAGAGGCCAACATGCCAGGAATGTTGTCAAATATTACACCCGCGATGTTAGATTGGGCTAGGTTAGGTTATATTACGTTATTGATGTATATAAAGGTCCCACGGAGACGTAGAGGCCAACATGCCAGGAATGTTGGTCAAATATTACCGCCGAAATGTTAGGTTCGGTTAGGTTAGGTTATATTAAGTTATTGATGTATATGAAGATCCCATGGAGACGCAGAGGCCAACTCGCCAGGTATGTGGTCAAATATTACCGCCGAAATGTTACGTTGGGTTAGGTTAGGTTATATTACGTTCTTGATGTATATAAAGGTCCCACGGAGACGTAGAGGCCAACTCCCCAGGAATGTTGTCAAATATTACCGCCGAAATGTTAGGTTGGGTTAGGTTAGGTTATATTACGTTCTTGGTGTATATAAAGGCCCCACGCAGACGTAGAGGCCAACCCGCCAGGAAAGTTTTCAAATATTACCGCCGAGATGATAGGTTGGGTTAGGTTAGGTTATATTTCGTCATTGATATATATGATGGTCCCACGGAGACGTAGAGGCCAACAAGTCAGGAATGTTGCCAAATATTACCGCCGAGATGTGAGGTTGGGTTAGGTTAGGTTATATTACGTTATTGATGTATATAAAGGTCCCACGGAGACGTAGAAGCCAACTCGCCAGGATTGTTGCCAAATATTACCGCCGCGATGTTAGATTGGGTTAGGTTAGGTTAGATTACGTTATTGCCGTATATAAAGGTCCCACGGAGACGTAGAGGCCAACATGCCAGGAATGTTGGTCAAATATTACAGCCGCGATGTTAGATTGGGTTAGGTTAGGTTATATTACGTTATTGTTGTATATAAAGGTCCCACGGAGACGTAGAGGCCAACTCGCCGGGAATGTTGTCAAATATTACAGCCGCGATGTCAGATTGGGTTACGTTAAGTTATATTACGTTATTAACGTATATAAAGGTCCCACGGAGACGTAGAGGCCAACTCGCCAGGAATGTTGTCAAATATTACCGCCGAAATGTTAGGTAGGGTTAGGTTAGGTTATATTAAGTTATTGATGTATATGAAGATCCCACGGAGACGCAGAGGCCAACTCGCCAGGTATGTGGTCAAATATTACCGCCGAGATGATAGGTTGGGTTAGGTTTGGTTATATTTCGTTATTAATGTATATGAAGGTCCCACGGAGACGTAGAGTCCAACTCGCCAGGAATGTTGTCAAATATTACAGCCGCCATGTTAGATTGGGTTAGGTTAGGTTATATTAAGTTATTGATGTATATGAAGGTCCCACGGAGACGCAGAGGCCAACTCGCCAGGTATGTGGTCAAATATTACCGCCGAGATGATAGGTTGGGTTAGGTTAGGTTATATTACGTTATTGATGTATATAAAGGTCCCACGGAGACGTAGAAGCCAACTCGCCAGGATTGTTGCCAAATATTACCGCCGCGATGTTAGATTGGGTTAGGTTAGGTTAGATTACGTTATTGCCGTATATAAAGGTCCCACGGAGACGTAGAGGCCAACATGCCAGGAATGTTGGTCAAATATTACAGCCGCGATGTTAGATTGGGTTAGGTTAGGTTATATTACGTTATTGTTGTATATAAAGGTCCCACGGAGACGTAGAGGTCAACTCGCCGGGAATGTTGTCAAATATTACAGCCGCGATGTCAGATTGGGTTACGTTAAGTTATAGTACGTTATTAACGTATATAAAGGTCCCACGGAGACGTAGAGGCCAACTCGCCAGGAATGTTGTCAAATATTACCGCCGAAATGTTAGGTTGGGTTAGGTTAGGTTATATTAAGTTATTGATGTATATGAAGATCCCACGGAGACGCAGAAGCCAACTCGCCAGGTATGTGGTCAAATATTACCGCCGAGATGATAGGTTGGGTTAGGTTTGGTTATATTTCGTTATTAATGTATATGAAGGTCCCACGGAGACGTAGAGTCCAACTCGCCAGGAATGTTGTCAAATATTACAGCCGCCATGTTAGATTGGGTTAGGTTAGGTTATATTAAGTTATTGATGTATATGAAGGTCCCACGGAGACGCAGAGGCCAACTCGCCAGGTATGTGGTCAAATATTACCGCCGAAATGTTACGTTGGGTTAGGTTAGGTTATATTACGTTCTTGATGTATATAAAGGTCCCACGCAGGCGTAGAGGCCAACCCGCCAGAAAAGTTTTCAAATATTACCGCCGAGATGATAGGTTGGGTTAGGTTAGGTTATATTTCGTCATTGATATATATGAAGGTCCCACGGAGACGTAGAGGCCAACTCGCCAGGAATGCTGTCAAATAATAGCGCCGAGAGGTTAGGTTGGGTCAGGTTAGGTTATATTACGTTATTGATGTATATGAAGATCCCACGGAGACGTAGATGCCAACTCGCCAGGTATGTGGTCACATATTACCGCCGAGATGATAGGTTGGGTTAGGTTAGGTTATATTACGTTATTGATGTATATGAAGGACACACGGAGACGTAGAGGCCAACATGCCAGGAATGTTGGTCAAATATTACAGCCGAGATGATAGGTTGGGTTAGGCTTGGTTATATTTCGTTATTGATGTATATGAAGGTCCCACGGAGACGTAGAGGCCAACATGCCAGGAATGTTGTCAAATATTACACCCGCGATGTTAGATTGGGCTAGGTTAGGTTATATTACGTTATTGATGTATATAAATGTCCCACGGAGATGTGGAGGCCAACTCGCTAGGAATGTTGTCAAATATTACCGCCGAAATGTTACGTTGGGTTAGGTTAGGTTATATTACGTTCTTGATGTATATAAAGGTCCCACGCAGGCGTAGAGGCCAACCCGCCAGAAAAGTTTTCAAATATTACCGCCGAGATGATAGGTTGGGTTAGGTTAGGTTATATTTCGTCATTGATATATATGAAGGTCCCACGGAGACGTAGAGGCCAACAAGCCAGGAATGTTGCCAAATATTACCGCCGAGATGGGAGGTTGGGTTTGGTTAGGTTATATTACGTTATTGTTGTATATAAAGGTTCCACGGAGACGTAGAGGCCAACTCGCCAGGAATGTGGTCAAATATTACCGCCGAGATGATAGGTTGGGTTAGGCTTGGTTATATTTCGTTATTGATGTATATGAAGGTCCCACGGAGACGTAGAGGCCAACATGCCAGGAATGTTGTCAAATATTACACCCGCGATGTTAGATTGGGCTAGGTTAGGTTATATTACGTTATTGATGTATATAAAGGTCCCACGGAGACGTAGAGGCCAACATGCCAGGAATGTTGGTCAAATATTACCGCCGAAATGTTAGGTTCGGTTAGGTTAGGTTATATTAAGTTATTGATGTATATGAAGATCCCACGGAGACGCAGAGGCCAACTCGCCAGGTATGTGGTCAAATATTACCGCCGAAATGTTACGTTGGGTTAGGTTAGGTTATATTACGTTCTTGATGTATATAAAGGTCCCACGGAGACGTAGAGGCCAACTCCCCAGGAATGTTGTCAAATATTACCGCCGAAATGTTAGGTTGGGTTAGGTTAGGTTATATTACGTTCTTGGTGTATATAAAGGCCCCACGCAGACGTAGAGGCCAACCCGCCAGGAAAGTTTTCAAATATTACCGCCGAGATGATAGGTTGGGTTAGGTTAGGTTATATTTCGTCATTGATATATATGATGGTCCCACGGAGACGTAGAGGCCAACAAGTCAGGAATGTTGCCAAATATTACCGCCGAGATGTGAGGTTGGGTTAGGTTAGGTTATATTACGTTATTGATGTATATAAAGGTCCCACGGAGACGTAGAAGCCAACTCGCCAGGATTGTTGCCAAATATTACCGCCGCGATGTTAGATTGGGTTAGGTTAGGTTAGATTACGTTATTGCCGTATATAAAGGTCCCACGGAGACGTAGAGGCCAACATGCCAGGAATGTTGGTCAAATATTACAGCCGCGATGTTAGATTGGGTTAGGTTAGGTTATATTACGTTATTGTTGTATATAAAGGTCCCACGGAGACGTAGAGGCCAACTCGCCGGGAATGTTGTCAAATATTACAGCCGCGATGTCAGATTGGGTTACGTTAAGTTATATTACGTTATTAACGTATATAAAGGTCCCACGGAGACGTAGAGGCCAACTCGCCAGGAATGTTGTCAAATATTACCGCCGAAATGTTAGGTTGGGTTAGGTTAGGTTATATTAAGTTATTGATGTATATGAAGATCCCACGGAGACGCAGAGGCCAACTCGCCAGGTATGTGGTCAAATATTACCGCCGAGATGATAGGTTGGGTTAGGTTTGGTTATATTTCGTTATTAATGTATATGAAGGTCCCACGGAGACGTAGAGTCCAACTCGCCAGGAATGTTGTCAAATATTACAGCCGCCATGTTAGATTGGGTTAGGTTAGGTTATATTAAGTTATTGATGTATATGAAGGTCCCACGGAGACGCAGAGGCCAACTCGCCAGGTATGTGGTCAAATATTACCGCCGAGATGATAGGTTGGGTTAGGTTAGGTTATATTACGTTATTGATGTATATAAAGGTCCCACGGAGACGTAGAAGCCAACTCGCCAGGATTGTTGCCAAATATTACCGCCGCGATGTTAGATTGGGTTAGGTTAGGTTAGATTACGTTATTGCCGTATATAAAGGTCCCACGGAGACGTAGAGGCCAACATGCCAGGAATGTTGGTCAAATATTACAGCCGCGATGTTAGATTGGGTTAGGTTAGGTTATATTACGTTATTGTTGTATATAAAGGTCCCACGGAGACGTAGAGGCCAACTCGCCGGGAATGTTGTCAAATATTACAGCCGCGATGTCAGATTGGGTTACGTTAAGTTATATTACGTTATTGATGTATATAAAGGTCCCACGGAGACGTAGAAGCGCACTCGCCAGGATTGTTGCCAAATATTACCGCCGCGATGATAGATTGGGTTAGGTTAGGTTAGATTACGTTATTGCTGTATATAAAGGTCCCACGGAGACGTAGAGGCCAACATGCCAGGAATGTTGGTCAAATATTACAGTCGCGATGTTAGATTGGGTTAGGTTAGGTTATATTACGTTATTGTTGTATATAAAGGTCCCACGGAGACGTAGAGGCCAACTCGCCGGGAATGTTGTCAAATATTACAGCCGCGATGTCAGATTGGGTTACGTTAAGTTATATTACGTTATTGACGTATATAAAGGTCCCACGGAGACGTAGAGGCCAACTCGCCAGGAATGTTGTCAAATATTACCGCCGAAATGTTAGGTTGGGTTAGGTTAGGTTATATTAAGTTATTGATGTATATGAAGATCCCACGGAGACGCAGAGGCCAACTCGCCAGGTATGTGGTCAAATATTACCGCCGAGATGGTAGGTTGGGTTAGGTTTGGTTATATTTCGTTATTAATGTATATGAAGGTCCCACGGAGATGTAGAGTCCAACTCGCCAGGAATGTTGTCAAATATTACAGCCGCGATGTTAGATTGCGTTAGGTTAGGTTATATTACGTTATTGATGTATATGAAGATCCCACGGAGACGTAGAGGCCAACTCGCCAGGTATGTGGTCAAATATTACCGCCGAGATGATAGGTTGGGTTAGGCTTGGTTATATTTCGTTATTGATGTATATGAAGGTCCCACGGAGACGTAGAGGCCAACATGCCAGGAATGTTGTCAAATATTACACCCGCGATGTTAGATTGGGCTAGGTTAGGTTATATTACGTTATTGATGTATATAAATGTCCCACGGAGACGTAGAGGCCAACTCGCTAGGAATGTTGTCAAATATTACCGCCGAAATGTTACGTTGGGTTAGGTTAGGTTATATTACGTTCTTGATGTATATAAAGGTCCCACGCAGGCGTAGAGGCCAACCCGCCAGAAAAGTTTTCAAATATTACCGCCGAGGTGATAGGTTGGGTTAGGTTATGTTATATTTCGTCATTGATATATATGATGGTCCCACGGAGACGTAGAGGCCAACAAGTCAGGAATGTTGTCAAATATTACCGCCGAAATGTTAGGTTGGGTTAGGTTAGGTTAGATTACGTTATTGCCGTATATAAAGGTCCCACGGAGACGTAGAGGCCAACATGCCAGGAATGTTGGTCAAATATTACAGCCGCGATGTTAGTTTGGGTTAGGTTAGGTTATATTACGTTATTGTTGTATGTACAGGTCCCACGGAGACGTAGAGGCCAACTCGCCGGGAATGTTGTCAAATATTACAGCCGCGATGTCAGATTGGGTTACGTTAAGTTATAGTACGTTATTAACGTATATAAAGGTCCCACGGAGACGTAGAGGCCAACTCGCCAGGAATGTTGTCAAATATTACCGCCGAAATGTTAGGTTGGGTTAGGTTAGGTTATATTAAGTTATTGATGTATATGAAGATCCCACGGAGACGCAGAGGCCAACTCGCCAGGTATGTGGTCAAATATTACCGCCGAGATGATAGGTTGGGTTAGGTTTGGTTATATTTCGTTATTAATGTATATGAAGGTCCCACGGAGACGTAGAGTCCAACTCGCCAGGAATGTTGTCAAATATTACAGCCGCCATGTTAGATTGGGTTAGGTTAGGTTATATTAAGTTATTGATGTATATGAAGGTCCCACAGAGACGCAGAGGCCAACTCGCCAGGTATGTGGTCAAATATTACCGCCGAAATGTTACGTTGGGTTAGGTTAGGTTATATTACGTTCTTGATGTATATAAAGGTCCCACGCAGGCGTAGAGGCCAACCCGCCAGAAAAGTTTTCAAATATTACCGCCGAGATGATAGGTTGGGTTAGGTTAGGTTATATTTCGTCATTGATATATATGAAGGTCCCACGGAGACGTAGAGGCCAACAAGCCAGGAATGTTGCCAAATATTACCGCCGAGATGGGAGGTTGGGTTTGGTTAGGTTATATTACGTTATTGTTGTATATAAAGGTTCCACGGAGACGTAGAGGCCAACTCGCCAGGAATGTTGTCAAATATTACAGTCGCGATGTTAGATTGGGTTAGGTTAGGTTATATTACGTTATTGTTGTATATAAATGTCCCACGGAGACGTAGAGAGCCAACTCGCCAGGAATGCTGTCAAATAATAGCGCCGAGAGGTTAGGTTGGGTCAGGTTAGGTTATATTACGTTATTGATGTATATGAAGATCCCACGGAGACGTAGATGCCAACTCGCCAGGTATGTGGTCACATATTACCGCCGAGATGATAGGTTGGGTTAGGTTAGGTTATATTACGTTATTGATGTATATGAAGGACACACGGAGACGTAGAGGCCAACATGCCAGGAATGTTGGTCAAATATTACAGCCGAGATGATAGGTTGGGTTAGGCTTGGTTATATTTCGTTATTGATGTATATGAAGGTCCCACGGAGACGTAGAGGCCAACATGCCAGGAATGTTGTCAAATATTACACCCGCGATGTTAGATTGGGCTAGGTTAGGTTATATTACGTTATGGATGTATATAAATGTCCCACGGAGATGTGGAGGCCAACTCGCTAGGTATGTTGTCAAATATTACCGCCGAAATGTTACGTTGGGTTAGGTTAGGTTATATTACGTTCTTGATGTATATAAAGGTCCCACGCAGGCGTAGAGGCCAACCCGCCAGAAAAGTTTTCAAATATTACCGCCGAGATGATAGGTTGGGTTAGGTTAGGTTATATTTCGTCATTGATATATATGAAGGTCCCACGGAGACGTAGAGGCCAACAAGCCAGGAATGTTGCCAAATATTACCGCCGAGATGGGAGGTTGGGTTTGGTTAGGTTATATTACGTTATTGCTGTATATAAAGGTCCCACGGAGACGTAGAGGCCAACATGCCAGGAATGTTGGTCAAATATTACAGTCGCGATGTTAGATTGGGTTAGGTTAGGTTATATTACGTTATTGTTGTATATAAAGGTCCCACGGAGACGTAGAGGCCAACTCGCCGGGAATGTTGTCAAATATTACAGCCGCGATGTCAGATTGGGTTACGTTAAGTTATATTACGTTATTGACGTATATAAAGGTCCCACGGAGACGTAGAGGCCAACTCGCCAGGAATGTTGTCAAATATTACCGCCGAAATGTTAGGTTGGGTTAGGTTAGGTTATATTAAGTTATTGATGTATATGAAGATCCCACGGAGACGCAGAGGCCAACTCGCCAGGTATGTGGTCAAATATTACCGCCGAGATGGTAGGTTGGGTTAGGTTTGGTTATATTTCGTTATTAATGTATATGAAGGTCCCACGGAGATGTAGAGTCCAACTCGCCAGGAATGTTGTCAAATATTACAGCCGCGATGTTAGATTGCGTTAGGTTAGGTTATATTACGTTATTGATGTATATGAAGATCCCACGGAGACGTAGAGGCCAACTCGCCAGGTATGTGGTCAAATATTACCGCCGAGATGATAGGTTGGGTTAGGCTTGGTTATATTTCGTTATTGATGTATATGAAGGTCCCACGGAGACGTAGAGGCCAACATGCCAGGAATGTTGTCAAATATTACACCCGCGATGTTAGATTGGGCTAGGTTAGGTTATATTACGTTATTGATGTATATAAATGTCCCACGGAGACGTAGAGGCCAACTCGCTAGGAATGTTGTCAAATATTACCGCCGAAATGTTACGTTGGGTTAGGTTAGGTTATATTACGTTCTTGATGTATATAAAGGTCCCACGCAGGCGTAGAGGCCAACCCGCCAGAAAAGTTTTCAAATATTACCGCCGAGGTGATAGGTTGGGTTAGGTTATGTTATATTTCGTCATTGATATATATGATGGTCCCACGGAGACGTAGAGGCCAACAAGTCAGGAATGTTGTCAAATATTACCGCCGAAATGTTAGGTTGGGTTAGGTTAGGTTAGATTACGTTATTGCCGTATATAAAGGTCCCACGGAGACGTAGAGGCCAACATGCCAGGAATGTTGGTCAAATATTACAGCCGCGATGTTAGTTTGGGTTAGGTTAGGTTATATTACGTTATTGTTGTATGTACAGGTCCCACGGAGACGTAGAGGCCAACTCGCCGGGAATGTTGTCAAATATTACAGCCGCGATGTCAGATTGGGTTACGTTAAGTTATAGTACGTTATTAACGTATATAAAGGTCCCACGGAGACGTAGAGGCCAACTCGCCAGGAATGTTGTCAAATATTACCGCCGAAATGTTAGGTTGGGTTAGGTTAGGTTATATTAAGTTATTGATGTATATGAAGATCCCACGGAGACGCAGAGGCCAACTCGCCAGGTATGTGGTCAAATATTACCGCCGAGATGATAGGTTGGGTTAGGTTTGGTTATATTTCGTTATTAATGTATATGAAGGTCCCACGGAGACGTAGAGTCCAACTCGCCAGGAATGTTGTCAAATATTACAGCCGCCATGTTAGATTGGGTTAGGTTAGGTTATATTAAGTTATTGATGTATATGAAGGTCCCACAGAGACGCAGAGGCCAACTCGCCAGGTATGTGGTCAAATATTACCGCCGAAATGTTACGTTGGGTTAGGTTAGGTTATATTACGTTCTTGATGTATATAAAGGTCCCACGCAGGCGTAGAGGCCAACCCGCCAGAAAAGTTTTCAAATATTACCGCCGAGATGATAGGTTGGGTTAGGTTAGGTTATATTTCGTCATTGATATATATGAAGGTCCCACGGAGACGTAGAGGCCAACAAGCCAGGAATGTTGCCAAATATTACCGCCGAGATGGGAGGTTGGGTTTGGTTAGGTTATATTACGTTATTGTTGTATATAAAGGTTCCACGGAGACGTAGAGGCCAACTCGCCAGGAATGTTGTCAAATATTACAGTCGCGATGTTAGATTGGGTTAGGTTAGGTTATATTACGTTATTGTTGTATATAAATGTCCCACGGAGACGTAGAGAGCCAACTCGCCAGGAATGCTGTCAAATAATAGCGCCGAGAGGTTAGGTTGGGTCAGGTTAGGTTATATTACGTTATTGATGTATATGAAGATCCCACGGAGACGTAGATGCCAACTCGCCAGGTATGTGGTCACATATTACCGCCGAGATGATAGGTTGGGTTAGGTTAGGTTATATTACGTTATTGATGTATATGAAGGACACACGGAGACGTAGAGGCCAACATGCCAGGAATGTTGGTCAAATATTACAGCCGAGATGATAGGTTGGGTTAGGCTTGGTTATATTTCGTTATTGATGTATATGAAGGTCCCACGGAGACGTAGAGGCCAACATGCCAGGAATGTTGTCAAATATTACACCCGCGATGTTAGATTGGGCTAGGTTAGGTTATATTACGTTATGGATGTATATAAATGTCCCACGGAGATGTGGAGGCCAACTCGCTAGGTATGTTGTCAAATATTACCGCCGAAATGTTACGTTGGGTTAGGTTAGGTTATATTACGTTCTTGATGTATATAAAGGTCCCACGCAGGCGTAGAGGCCAACCCGCCAGAAAAGTTTTCAAATATTACCGCCGAGATGATAGGTTGGGTTAGGTTAGGTTATATTTCGTCATTGATATATATGAAGGTCCCACGGAGACGTAGAGGCCAACAAGCCAGGAATGTTGCCAAATATTACCGCCGAGATGGGAGGTTGGGTTTGGTTAGGTTATATTACGTTATTGTTGTATATAAAGGTTCCACGGAGACGTAGAGGCCAACTCGCCAGGAATGTGGTCAAATATTACCGCCGAGATGATAGGTTGGGTTAGGCTTGGTTATATTTCGTTATTGATGTATATGAAGGTCCCACGGAGACGTAGAGGCCAACATGCCAGGAATGTTGTCAAATATTACACCCGCGATGTTAGATTGGGCTAGGTTAGGTTATATTACGTTATTGATGTATATAAAGGTCCCACGGAGACGTAGAGGCCAACATGCCAGGAATGTTGGTCAAATATTACCGCCGAAATGTTAGGTTCGGTTAGGTTAGGTTATATTAAGTTATTGATGTATATGAAGATCCCACGGAGACGCAGAGGCCAACTCGCCAGGTATGTGGTCAAATATTACCGCCGAAATGTTACGTTGGGTTAGGTTAGGTTATATTACGTTCTTGATGTATATAAAGGTCCCACGGAGACGTAGAGGCCAACTCCCCAGGAATGTTGTCAAATATTACCGCCGAAATGTTAGGTTGGGTTAGGTTAGGTTATATTACGTTCTTGGTGTATATAAAGGCCCCACGCAGACGTAGAGGCCAACCCGCCAGGAAAGTTTTCAAATATTACCGCCGAGATGATAGGTTGGGTTAGGTTAGGTTATATTTCGTCATTGATATATATGATGGTCCCACGGAGACGTAGAGGCCAACAAGTCAGGAATGTTGCCAAATATTACCGCCGAGATGTGAGGTTGGGTTAGGTTAGGTTATATTACGTTATTGATGTATATAAAGGTCCCACGGAGACGTAGAAGCCAACTCGCCAGGATTGTTGCCAAATATTACCGCCGCGATGTTAGATTGGGTTAGGTTAGGTTAGATTACGTTATTGCCGTATATAAAGGTCCCACGGAGACGTAGAGGCCAACATGCCAGGAATGTTGGTCAAATATTACAGCCGCGATGTTAGATTGGGTTAGGTTAGGTTATATTACGTTATTGTTGTATATAAAGGTCCCACGGAGACGTAGAGGCCAACTCGCCGGGAATGTTGTCAAATATTACAGCCGCGATGTCAGATTGGGTTACGTTAAGTTATATTACGTTATTAACGTATATAAAGGTCCCACGGAGACGTAGAGGCCAACTCGCCAGGAATGTTGTCAAATATTACCGCCGAAATGTTAGGTTGGGTTAGGTTAGGTTATATTATGTTATTGATGTATATGAAGATCCCACGGAGACGCAGAGGCCAACTCGCCAGGTATGTGGTCAAATATTACCGCCGAGATGATAGGTTGGGTTAGGTTTGGTTATATTTCGTTATTAATGTATATGAAGGTCCCACGGAGACGTAGAGTCCAACTCGCCAGGAATGTTGTCAAATATTACAGCCGCCATGTTAGATTGGGTTAGGTTAGGTTATATTAAGTTATTGATGTATATGAAGGTCCCACGGAGACGCAGAGGCCAACTCGCCAGGTATGTGGTCAAATATTACCGCCGAGATGATAGGTTGGGTTAGGTTAGGTTATATTACGTTATTGATGTATATAAAGGTCCCACGGAGACGTAGAAGCCAACTCGCCAGGATTGTTGCCAAATATTACCGCCGCGATGTTAGATTGGGTTAGGTTAGGTTAGATTACGTTATTGCCGTATATAAAGGTCCCACGGAGACGTAGAGGCCAACATGCCAGGAATGTTGGTCAAATATTACAGCCGCGATGTTAGATTGGGTTAGGTTAGGTTATATTACGTTATTGTTGTATATAAAGGTCCCACGGAGACGTAGAGGCCAACTCGCCGGGAATGTTGTCAAATATTACAGCCGCGATGTCAGATTGGGTTACGTTAAGTTATATTACGTTATTGATGTATATAAAGGTCCCACGGAGACGTAGAAGCGCACTCGCCAGGATTGTTGCCAAATATTACCGCCGCGATGATAGATTGGGTTAGGTTAGGTTAGATTACGTTATTGCCGTATATAAAGGTCCCACGGAGACGTAGAGGCCAACATGCCAGGAATGTTGGTCAAATATTACAGTCGCGATGTTAGATTGGGTTAGGTTAGGTTATATTACGTTATTGTTGTATATAAAGGTCCCACGGAGACGTAGAGGCCAACTCGCCGGGAATGTTGTCAAATATTACAGCCGCGATGTCAGATTGGGTTACGTTAAGTTATATTACGTTATTGACGTATATAAAGGTCCCACGGAGACGTAGAGGCCAACTCGCCAGGAATGTTGTCAAATATTACCGCCGAAATGTTAGGTTGGGTTAGGTTAGGTTATATTAAGTTATTGATGTATATGAAGATCCCACGGAGACGCAGAGGCCAACTCGCCAGGTATGTGGTCAAATATTACCGCCGAGATGGTAGGTTGGGTTAGGTTTGGTTATATTTCGTTATTAATGTATATGAAGGTCCCACGGAGATGTAGAGTCCAACTCGCCAGGAATGTTGTCAAATATTACAGCCGCGATGTTAGATTGCGTTAGGTTAGGTTATATTACGTTATTGATGTATATGAAGATCCCACGGAGACGTAGAGGCCAACTCGCCAGGTATGTGGTCAAATATTACCGCCGAGATGATAGGTTGGGTTAGGCTTGGTTATATTTCGTTATTGATGTATATGAAGGTCCCACGGAGACGTAGAGGCCAACATGCCAGGAATGTTGTCAAATATTACACCCGCGATGTTAGATTGGGCTAGGTTAGGTTATATTACGTTATTGATGTATATAAATGTCCCACGGAGACGTAGAGGCCAACAAGTCAGGAATGTTGCCAAATATTACCGCCGAGATGTGAGGTTGGGTTAGGTTAGGTTATATTACGTTATTGATGTATATAAAGGTCCCACGGAGACGTAGAAGCCAACTCGCCAGGATTGTTGCCAAATATTACCGCCGCGATGTTAGATTGGGTTAGGTTAGGTTAGATTACGTTATTGCCGTATATAAAGGTCCCACGGAGACGTAGAGGCCAACATGCCAGGAATGTTGGTCAAATATTACAGCCGCGATGTTAGTTTGGGTTAGGTTAGGTTATATTACGTTATTGTTGTATGTAAAGGTCCCACGGAGACGTAGAGGCCAACTCGCCGGGAATGTTGTCAAATATTACAGCCGCGATGTCAGATTGGGTTACGTTAAGTTATATTACGTTATTGATGTATATAAAGGTCCCACGGAGACGTAGAAGCCAACTCGCCAGGATTGTTGCCAAATATTACCGCCGCGATGTTAGATTGGGTTAGGTTAGGTTAGATTACGTTATTGCCGTATATAAAGGTCCCACGGAGACGTAGAGGCCAACATGCCAGGAATGTTGGTCAAATATTACAGTCGCGATGTTAGATTGGGTTAGGTTAGGTTAGGTTAGGTTATTGACGTATATAAAGGTCCCACGGAGACGTAGAGGCCAACTCGCCAGGAATGTTGTCAAATATTACCGCCGAAATGTTAGGTTGGGTTAGGTTAGGTTATATTAAGTTATTGATGTATATGAAGATCCCACGGAGACGCAGAGGCCAACTCGCCAGGTATGTGGTCAAATATTACCGCCGAGATGGTAGGTTGGGTTAGGTTTGGTTATATTTCGTTATTAATGTATATGAAGGTCCCACGGAGACGTAGAGTCCAACTCGCCAGGAATGTTGTCAAATATTACAGCCGCGATGTTAGATTGGGTTAGGTTAGGTTATATTACGTTATTGATGTATATGAAGATCCCACGGAGACGTAGAGGACAAATTGCCAGGTATGTGGTCAAATATTACCGCCGAGATGATAGGTTGGGTTAGGCTTGGTTATATTTCGTTATTGATGTATATCAAGGTCCCACGGAGACGTAGAGGCCAACATGCCAGGAATGTTGTCAAATATTACACCCGCGATGTTAGATTGGGCTAGGTTAGGCTATATTACGTTATTGATGTATATAAAGGTCCCACGGAGACGTAGAGGCCAACTCACTAGGAATGTTGTCAAATATTACCGCCGAAATGTTACGTTGGGTTAGGTTAGGTTATATTACGTTCTTGATGTATATAAAGGTCCCACGGAGACGTAGAGGCCAACTCCCCAGGAATGTTGTCAAATATTACCGCCGAAATGTTAGGTTGGGTTAGGTTAGGTTAGATTACGTTATTGCCGTATATAAAGGTCCCACGGAGACGTAGAGGCCAACATGCCAGGAATGTTGGTCAAATATTACAGCCGCGATGTTAGTTTGGGTTAGGTTGGGTTATATTACGTTATTGTTGTATGTACAGGTCCCACGGAGACGTAGAGGCCAACTCGCCGGGAATGTTGTCAAATATTACAGCCGCGATGTCAGATTGGGTTACGTTAAGTTATATTACGTTATTGACGTATATAAAGGTCCCACGGAGACGTAGAGGCCAACTCGCCAGGAATGTTGTCAAATATTACCGCCGAAATGTTAGGTTCGGTTAGGTTAGGTTATATTAAGTTATTGATGTATATGAAGATCCCACGGAGACGCAGAGGCCAACTCGCCAGGTATGTGGTCAAATATTACCGCCGAAATGTTACGTTGGGTTAGGTTAGGTTATATTACGTTCTTGATGTATATAAAGGTCCCACGGAGACGTAGAGGCCAACTCCCCAGGAATGTTGTCAAATATTACCGCCGAAATGTTAGGTTGGGTTAGGTTAGGTTATATTACGTTCTTGGTGTATATAAAGGCCCCACGCAGACGTAGAGGCCAACCCGCCAGGAAAGTTTTCAAATATTACCGCCGAGATGATAGGTTGGGTTAGGTTAGGTTATATTTCGTCATTGATATATATGATGGTCCCACGGAGACGTAGAGGCCAACAAGTCAGGAATGTTGCCAAATATTACCGCCGAGATGTGAGGTTGGTTTAGGTTAGGTTATATTACGTTATTGATGTATATAAGGGTCCCACGGAGACGTAGAAGCCAACTCGCCAGGATTGTTGCCAAATATTACCGCCGCGATGTTAGATTGGGTTAGGTTAGGTTAGATTACGTTATTGCCGTATATAAAGGTCCCACGGAGACGTAGAGGCCAACATGCCAGGAATGTTGGTCAAATATTACAGCCGCGATGTTAGATTGGGTTAGGTTTGGTTATATTTCGTTATTAATGTATATGAAGGTCCCACGGAGACGTAGAGTCCAACTCGCCAGGAATGTTGTCAAATATTACAGCCGCCATGTTAGATTGGGTTAGGTTAGGTTATATTAAGTTATTGATGTATATGAAGGTCCCACGGAGACGCAGAGGCCAACTCGCCAGGTATGTGGTCAAATATTACCGCCGAGATGATAGGTTGGGTTAGGTTTGGTTATATTTCGTTATTGATGTATATGAAGGTCCCACGGAGACGTAGAGACCAACAAGCCAGGAATGTTGCCAAATATTACCGCCGAGATGGGAGGTTGGGTTTGGTTAGGTTATATTACGTTATTGTTGTATATAAAGGTTCCACGGAGACGTAGAGGCCAACTCGCCAGGAATGTTGTCAAATATTACAGTCGCGATGTTAGATTGGGTTAGGTTAGGTTATATTACGTTATTGTTGTATATAAAGGTCCCACGGAGACGTAGAGGCCAACTCGCCGGGAATGTTGTCAAATATTACAGCCGCGATGTCAGATTGGGTTACGTTAAGTTATATTACGTTATTGACGTATATAAAGGTCCCACGGAGACGTAGAGGCCAACTCGCCAGGAATGTTGTCAAATATTACCGCCGAAATGTTAGGTTGGGTTAGGTTAGGTTATATTAAGTTATTGATGTATATGAAGATCCCACGGAGACGCAGAGGCCAACTCGCCAGGTATGTGGTCAAATATTACCGCCGAGATGGTAGGTTGGGTTAGGTTTGGTTATATTTCGTTATTAATGTATATGAAGGTCCCACGGAGATGTAGAGTCCAACTCGCCAGGAATGTTGTCAAATATTACAGCCGCGATGTTAGATTGCGTTAGGTTAGGTTATATTACGTTATTGATGTATATGAAGATCCCACGGAGACGTAGAGGCCAACTCGCCAGGTATGTGGTCAAATATTACCGCCGAGATGATAGGTTGGGTTAGGCTTGGTTATATTTCGTTATTGATGTATATGAAGGTCCCACGGAGACGTAGAGGCCAACATGCCAGGAATGTTGTCAAATATTACACCCGCGATGTTAGATTGGGCTAGGTTAGGTTATATTACGTTATTGATGTATATAAATGTCCCACGGAGACGTAGAGGCCAACTCGCTAGGAATGTTGTCAAATATTACCGCCGAAATGTTACGTTGGGTTAGGTTAGGTTATATTACGTTCTTGATGTATATAAAGGTCCCACGCAGGCGTAGAGGCCAACCCGCCAGAAAAGTTTTCAAATATTACCGCCGAGGTGATAGGTTGGGTTAGGTTATGTTATATTTCGTCATTGATATATATGATGGTCCCACGGAGACGTAGAGGCCAACAAGTCAGGAATGTTGCCAAATATTACCGCCGCGATGTTAGATTGGGTTAGGTTAGGTTATATTACGTTATTGATGTATATGAAGATCCCACGGAGACGTAGAGGCCAACTCGCCATGTATGTGGTCAAATATTACCGCCGAGATGATAGGTTGGGTTAGGCTTGGTTATATTTCGTTATTGATGTATATGAAGGTCCCACGGAGACGTAGAGGCCAACATGCCAGGAATGTTGTCAAATATTACACCCGCGATGTTAGATTGGGCTAGGTTAGGTTATATTACGTTATTGATGTATATAAAGGTCCCACGGAGACGTAGAGGCCAACTCACTAGGAATGTTGTCAAATATTACCGCCGAAATGTTACGTTGGGTTAGGTTAGGTTATATTACGTTCTTGATGTATATAAAGGTCCCACGGAGACGTAGAGGCCAACTCCCCAGGAATGTTCTCAAATATTACCGCCGAAATGTTAGGTTGGGTTAGGTTAGGTTATATTACGTTCTTGATGTATATAAAGGCCCCACGCCGACGTAGAGGCCAACCCGCCAGGAAAGTTTTCAAATATTACCGCCGAGATGATAGGTTGGGTTAGGGTAGGTTATATTTCGTCATTGATATATATGATGGTCCCACGGAGACGTAGAGGCCAACAAGTCAGGAATGTTGCCAAATATTACCGCCGAGATGTGAGGTTGGGTTAGGTTAGGTTATATTACGTTATTGATGTATATAAAGGTCCCACGGAGACGTAGAAGCCAACTCGCCAGGATTGTTGCCAAATATTACCGCCGCGATGTTAGATTGGGTTAGGTTAGGTTAGATTACGTTATTGCCGTATATAAAGGTCCCACGGAGACGTAGAGGCCAACATGCCAGGAATGTTGGTCAAATATTACAGCCGCGATGTTAGTTTGGGTTAGGTTAGGTTATATTACGTTATTGTTGTATGTAAAGGTCCCACGGAGACGTAGAGGCCAACTCGCCGGGAATGTTGTCAAATATTACAGCCGCGATGTCAGATTGGGTTACGTTAAGTTATATTACGTTATTGATGTATATAAAGGTCCCACGGAGACGTAGAAGCCAACTCGCCAGGATTGTTGCCAAATATTACCGCCGCGATGTTAGATTGGGTTAGGTTAGGTTAGATTACGTTATTGCCGTATATAAAGGTCCCACGGAGACGTAGAGGCCAACATGCCAGGAATGTTGGTCAAATATTACAGTCGCGATGTTAGATTGGGTTAGGTTAGGTTAGGTTAGGTTATTGACGTATATAAAGGTCCCACGGAGACGTAGAGGCCAACTCGCCAGGAATGTTGTCAAATATTACCGCCGAAATGTTAGGTTGGGTTAGGTTAGGTTATATTAAGTTATTGATGTATATGAAGATCCCACGGAGACGCAGAGGCCAACTCGCCAGGTATGTGGTCAAATATTACCGCCGAGATGGTAGGTTGGGTTAGGTTTGGTTATATTTCGTTATTAATGTATATGAAGGTCCCACGGAGACGTAGAGTCCAACTCGCCAGGAATGTTGTCAAATATTACAGCCGCGATGTTAGATTGGGTTAGGTTAGGTTATATTACGTTATTGATGTATATGAAGATCCCACGGAGACGTAGAGGCCAACTCGCCAGGTATGTGGTCAAATATTACCGCCGAGATGATAGGTTGGGTTAGGCTTGGTTATATTTCGTTATTGATGTATATCAAGGTCCCACGGAGACGTAGAGGCCAACATGCCAGGAATGTTGTCAAATATTACACCCGCGATGTTAGATTGGGCTAGGTTAGGCTATATTACGTTATTGATGTATATAAAGGTCCCACGGAGACGTAGAGGCCAACTCACTAGGAATGTTGTCAAATATTACCGCCGAAATGTTACGTTGGGTTAGGTTAGGTTATATTACGTTCTTGATGTATATAAAGGTCCCACGGAGACGTAGAGGCCAACTCCCCAGGAATGTTGTCAAATATTACCGCCGAAATGTTAGGTTGGGTTAGGTTAGGTTAGATTACGTTATTGCCGTATATAAAGGTCCCACGGAGACGTAGAGGCCAACATGCCAGGAATGTTGGTCAAATATTACAGCCGCGATGTTAGTTTGGGTTAGGTTGGGTTATATTACGTTATTGTTGTATGTACAGGTCCCACGGAGACGTAGAGGCCAACTCGCCGGGAATGTTGTCAAATATTACAGCCGCGATGTCAGATTGGGTTACGTTAAGTTATATTACGTTATTGACGTATATAAAGGTCCCACGGAGACGTAGAGGCCAACTCGCCAGGAATGTTGTCAAATATTACCGCCGAAATGTTAGGTTCGGTTAGGTTAGGTTATATTAAGTTATTGATGTATATGAAGATCCCACGGAGACGCAGAGGCCAACTCGCCAGGTATGTGGTCAAATATTACCGCCGAAATGTTACGTTGGGTTAGGTTAGGTTATATTACGTTCTTGATGTATATAAAGGTCCCACGGAGACGTAGAGGCCAACTCCCCAGGAATGTTGTCAAATATTACCGCCGAAATGTTAGGTTGGGTTAGGTTAGGTTATATTACGTTCTTGGTGTATATAAAGGCCCCACGCAGACGTAGAGGCCAACCCGCCAGGAAAGTTTTCAAATATTACCGCCGAGATGATAGGTTGGGTTAGGTTAGGTTATATTTCGTCATTGATATATATGATGGTCCCACGGAGACGTAGAGGCCAACAAGTCAGGAATGTTGCCAAATATTACCGCCGAGATGTGAGGTTGGTTTAGGTTAGGTTATATTACGTTATTGATGTATATAAGGGTCCCACGGAGACGTAGAAGCCAACTCGCCAGGATTGTTGCCAAATATTACCGCCGCGATGTTAGATTGGGTTAGGTTAGGTTAGATTACGTTATTGCCGTATATAAAGGTCCCACGGAGACGTAGAGGCCAACATGCCAGGAATGTTGGTCAAATATTACAGCCGCGATGTTAGATTGGGTTAGGTTTGGTTATATTTCGTTATTAATGTATATGAAGGTCCCACGGAGACGTAGAGTCCAACTCGCCAGGAATGTTGTCAAATATTACAGCCGCCATGTTAGATTGGGTTAGGTTAGGTTATATTAAGTTATTGATGTATATGAAGGTCCCACGGAGACGCAGAGGCCAACTCGCCAGGTATGTGGTCAACTATTACCGCCGAGATGATAGGTTGGGTTAGGTTTGGTTATATTTCGTTATTGATGTATATGAAGGTCCCACGGAGACGTAGAGACCAACAAGCCAGGAATGTTGCCAAATATTACCGCCGAGATGGGAGGTTGGGTTTGGTTAGGTTATATTACGTTATTGTTGTATATAAAGGTTCCACGGAGACGTAGAGGCCAACTCGCCAGGAATGTTGTCAAATATTACAGTCGCGATGTTAGATTGGGTTAGGTTAGGTTATATTACGTTATTGTTGTATATAAATGTCCCACGGAGACGTAGAGGCCAACTCGCCAGGAATGCTGTCAAATAATAGCGCCGAGAGGTTAGGTTGGGTCAGGTTAGGTTATATTACGTTATTGATGTATATGAAGATCCCACGGAGACGTAGATGCCAACTCGCCAGGTATGTGGTCACATATTACCGCCGAGATGATAGGTTGGGTTAGGTTAGGTTATATTACGTTATTGATGTATATGAAGGACACACGGAGACGTAGAGGCCAACATGCCAGGAATGTTGGTCAAATATTACAGCCGAGACGATAGGTTGGGTTAGGCTTGGTTATATTTCGTTATTGATGTATATGAAGGTCCCACGGAGACGTAGAGGCCAACATGCCAGGAATGTTGTCAAATATTACACCCGCGATGTTAGATTGGGCTAGGTTAGGTTATATTACGTTATTGATGTATATAAATGTCCCACGGAGATGTGGAGGCCAACTCGCTAGGAATGTTGTCAAATATTACCGCCGAAATGTTACGTTGGGTTAGGTTAGGTTATATTACGTTCTTGATGTATATAAAGGTCCCACGCAGGCGTAGAGGCCAACCCGCCAGAAAAGTTTTAAAATATTACCGCCGAGATGATAGGTTGGGTTAGGTTAGGTTATATTTCGTCATTGATATATATGAAGGTCCCACGGAGACGTAGAGGCCAACAAGCCAGGAATGTTGCCAAATATTACCGCCGAGATGTGAGGTTGGGTTAGGTTAGGTTATATTACGTTATTGATGTATATAAAGGTCCCACGGAGACATAGAGGACAACTCGTCAGGAATGTGGTCAAATATTACCGCCGAGATGATAGGTTGGGTTAGGCTTGGTTATATTTCGTTATTGATGTATATGAAGGTCCCACGGAGACGTAGAGGCCAACATGCCAGGAATGTTGTCAAATATTACACCCGCGATGTTAGATTGGGCTAGGTTAGGTTATATTACGTTATTGATGTATATAAAGGTCCCACGGAGACGTAGAGGCCAACTCCCCAGGAATGTTGTCAAATATTACCGCCGAAATGTTAGGTTGGGTTAGGTTAGGCTATATCACGTTCTTGATGTATATAAAGGCCCCACGCAGACGTAGAGGCCAACCCGCCAGGAAAGTTTTCAAATATTACCGCCGAGATGATAGGTTGGGTTAGGTTAGGTTATATTTCGTCATTGATATATATGATGGTCCCACGGAGACGTAGAGGCCAACAAGTCAGGAATGTTGCCAAGTATTACCGCCGAGATGTGAGGTTGGGTTAGGTTAGGTTATATTACGTTATTGATGTATATAAAGGTCCCACGGAGACGTAGAAGCCAACTCGCCAGGATTGTTGCCAAATATTACCGCCGCGATGTTAGATTGGGTTAGGTTAGGTTAGATTACGTTATTGCCGTATATAAAGGTCCCACGGAGACGTAGAGGCCAACATGCCAGGAATGTTGGTCAAATATTACAGCCGCGATGTTAGATTGGGTTAGGTTAGGTTATATTACGTTATTGTTGTATGTAAAGGTCCCACGGAGACGTAGAGGCCAACTCGCCGGGAATGTTGTCAAATATTACAGCCGCGATGTCAGATTGGGTTACGTTAAGTTATATTACGTTATTGATGTATATAAAGGTCCCACGGAGACGTAGAAGCCAACTCGCCAGGATTGTTGCCAAATATTACCGCCGCGATGTTAGATTGGGTTAGGTTAGGTTATATTACGTTATTGATGTATATAAAGGTCCCACGGAGACGTAGAAGCCAACTCGCCAGGATTGTTGCCAAATATTACCGCCGCGATGTTAGATTGGGTTAGGTTAGGTTAGATTACGTTATTGCCGTATATAAAGGTCCCACGGAGACGTAGAGGCCAACATGCCAGGAATGTTGGTCAAATATTACAGCCGCGATGTTAGATTGGGTTAGGTTAGGTTATATTACGTTATTGTTGTATGTAAAGGTCCCACGGAGACGTAGAGGCCAACTCGCCGGGAATGTTGTCAAATATTACAGCCGCGATGTCAGATTGGGTTACGTTAAGTTATATTACGTTATTGATGTATATAAAGGTCCCACGGAGACGTAGAAGCCAACTCGCCAGGATTGTTGCCAAATATTACCGCCGCGATGTTAGATTGGGTTAGGTTAGGTTAGATTACGTTATTGCCGTATATAAAGGTCCCACGGAGACGTAGAGGCCAACATGCCAGGAATGTTGGTCAAATATTACAGTCGCGATGTTAGATTGAGTTAGGTTAGGTTAGGTTAGGTTATTGACGTATATAAAGGTCCCACGGAGACGTAGAGGCCAACTCGCCAGGAATGTTGTCAAATATTACCGCCGAAATGTTAGGTTGGGTTAGGTTAGGTTATATTAAGTTATTGATGTATATGAAGATCCCACGGAGACGCAGAGGCGAACTCGCCAGGTATGTGGTCAAATATTACCGCCGAGATGGTAGGTTGGGTTAGGTTTGGTTATATTTCGTTATTAATGTATATGAAGGTCCCACGGAGACGTAGAGTCCAACTCGCCAGGAATGTTGTCAAATATTACAGCCGCGATGTTAGATTGGGTTAGGTTAGGTTATATTACGTTATTGATGTATATGAAGATCCCACGGAGACGTAGAGGCCAACTCGCCAGGTATGTGGTCAAATATTACCGCCGAGATGATAGGTTGGGTTAGGCTTGGTTATATTTCGTTATTGATGTATATCAAGGTCCCACGGAGACGTAGAGGCCAACATGCCAGGAATGTTGTCAAATATTACACCCGCGATGTTAGATTGGGCTAGGTTAGGCTATATTACGTTATTGATGTATATAAAGGTCCCACGGAGACGTAGAGGCCAACTCACTAGGAATGTTGTCAAATATTACCGCCGAAATGTTACGTTGGGTTAGGTTAGGTTATATTACGTTATTGATGTATATAAAGGTCCCACGGAGACGTAGAAGCCAACTCGCCAGGATTGTTGCCAAATATTACCGCCGCGATGTTAGATTGGGTTAGGTTAGGTTAGATTACGTTATTGCCGTATATAAAGGTCCCACGGAGACGTAGAGGCCAACATGCCAGGAATGTTGGTCAAATATTACAGCCGCGATGTTAGTTTGGGTTAGGTTAGGTTATATTACGTTATTGCTGTATGTAAAGGTCCCACGGAGACGTAGAGGCCAACTCGCCGGGAATGTTGTCAAATATTACAGCCGCGATGTCAGATTGGGTTACGTTAAGTTATATTACGTTATTGATGTATATAAAGGTCCCACGGAGACGTAGAAGCCAACTCGCCAGGATTGTTGCCAAATATTACCGCCGCGATGTTAGATTGGGTTAGGTTAGGTTAGATTACGTTATTGCCGTATATAAAGGTCCCACGGAGACGTAGAGGCCAACATGCCAGGAATGTTGGTCAAATATTACAGTCGCGATGTTAGATTGGGTTAGGTTAGGTTAGGTTAGGTTATTGACGTATATAAAGGTCCCACGGAGACGTAGAGGCCAACTCGCCAGGAATGTTGTCAAATATTACCGCCGAAATGTTAGGTTGGGTTAGGTTAGGTTATATTAAGTTATTGATGTATATGAAGATCCCACGGAGACGCAGAGGCCAACTCGCCAGGTATGTGGTCAAATATTACCGCCGAGATGGTAGGTTGGGTTAGGTTTGGTTATATTTCGTTATTAATGTATATGAAGGTCCCACGGAGACGTAGAGTCCAACTCGCCAGGAATGTTGTCAAATATTACAGCCGCGATGTTAGATTGGGTTAGGTTAGGTTATATTACGTTATTGATGTATATGAAGATCCCACGGAGACGTAGAGGCCAACTCGCCAGGTATGTGGTCAAATATTACCGCCGAGATGATAGGTTGGGTTAGGCTTGGTTATATTTCGTTATTGATGTATATCAAGGTCCCACGGAGACGTAGAGGCCAACATGCCAGGAATGTTGTCAAATATTACACCCGCGATGTTAGATTGGGCTAGGTTAGGCTATATTACGTTATTGATGTATATAAAGGTCCCACGGAGACGTAGAGGCCAACTCACTAGGAATGTTGTCAAATATTACCGCCGAAATGTTACGTTGGGTTAGGTTAGGTTATATTACGTTCTTGATGTATATAAAGGTCCCACGGAGACGTAGAGGCCAACTCCCCAGGAATGTTGTCAAATATTACCGCCGAAATGTTAGGTTGGGTTAGGTTAGGTTAGATTACGTTATTGCCGTATATAAAGGTCCCACGGAGACGTAGAGGCCAACATGCCAGGAATGTTGGTCAAATATTACAGCCGCGATGTTAGTTTGGGTTAGGTTGGGTTATATTACGTTATTGTTGTATGTACAGGTCCCACGGAGACGTAGAGGCCAACTCGCCGGGAATGTTGTCAAATATTACAGCCGCGATGTCAGATTGGGTTACGTTAAGTTATATTACGTTATTGACGTATATAAAGGTCCCACGGAGACGTAGAGGCCAACTCGCCAGGAATGTTGTCAAATATTACCGCCGAAATGTTAGGTTCGGTTAGGTTAGGTTATATTAAGTTATTGATGTATATGAAGATCCCACGGAGACGCAGAGGCCAACTCGCCAGGTATGTGGTCAAATATTACCGCCGAAATGTTACGTTGGGTTAGGTTAGGTTATATTACGTTCTTGATGTATATAAAGGTCCCACGGAGACGTAGAGGCCAACTCCCCAGGAATGTTGTCAAATATTACCGCCGAAATGTTAGGTTGGGTTAGGTTAGGTTATATTACGTTCTTGGTGTATATAAAGGCCCCACGCAGACGTAGAGGCCAACCCGCCAGGAAAGTTTTCAAATATTACCGCCGAGATGATAGGTTGGGTTAGGTTAGGTTATATTTCGTCATTGATATATATGATGGTCCCACGGAGACGTAGAGGCCAACAAGTCAGGAATGTTGCCAAATATTACCGCCGAGATGTGAGGTTGGTTTAGGTTAGGTTATATTACGTTATTGATGTATATAAGGGTCCCACGGAGACGTAGAAGCCAACTCGCCAGGATTGTTGCCAAATATTACCGCCGCGATGTTAGATTGGGTTAGGTTAGGTTAGATTACGTTATTGCCGTATATAAAGGTCCCACGGAGACGTAGAGGCCAACATGCCAGGAATGTTGGTCAAATATTACAGCCGCGATGTTAGATTGGGTTAGGTTTGGTTATATTTCGTTATTAATGTATATGAAGGTCCCACGGAGACGTAGAGTCCAACTCGCCAGGAATGTTGTCAAATATTACAGCCGCCATGTTAGATTGGGTTAGGTTAGGTTATATTAAGTTATTGATGTATATGAAGGTCCCACGGAGACGCAGAGGCCAACTCGCCAGGTATGTGGTCAAATATTACCGCCGAGATGATAGGTTGGGTTAGGTTTGGTTATATTTCGTTATTGATGTATATGAAGGTCCCACGGAGACGTAGAGACCAACAAGCCAGGAATGTTGCCAAATATTACCGCCGAGATGGGAGGTTGGGTTTGGTTAGGTTATATTACGTTATTGTTGTATATAAAGGTTCCACGGAGACGTAGAGGCCAACTCGCCAGGAATGTTGTCAAATATTACAGTCGCGATGTTAGATTGGGTTAGGTTAGGTTATATTACGTTATTGTTGTATATAAATGTCCCACGGAGACGTAGAGGCCAACTCGCCAGGAATGCTGTCAAATAATAGCGCCGAGAGGTTAGGTTGGGTCAGGTTAGGTTATATTACGTTATTGATGTATATGAAGATCCCACGGAGACGTAGATGCCAACTCGCCAGGTATGTGGTCACATATTACCGCCGAGATGATAGGTTGGGTTAGGTTAGGTTATATTACGTTATTGATGTATATGAAGGACACACGGAGACGTAGAGGCCAACATGCCAGGAATGTTGGTCAAATATTACAGCCGAGACGATAGGTTGGGTTAGGCTTGGTTATATTTCGTTATTGATGTATATGAAGGTCCCACGGAGACGTAGAGGCCAACATGCCAGGAATGTTGTCAAATATTACACCCGCGATGTTAGATTGGGCTAGGTTAGGTTATATTACGTTATTGATGTATATAAATGTCCCACGGAGATGTGGAGGCCAACTCGCTAGGAATGTTGTCAAATATTACCGCCGAAATGTTACGTTGGGTTAGGTTAGGTTATATTACGTTCTTGATGTATATAAAGGTCCCACGCAGGCGTAGAGGCCAACCCGCCAGAAAAGTTTTAAAATATTACCGCCGAGATGATAGGTTGGGTTAGGTTAGGTTATATTTCGTCATTGATATATATGAAGGTCCCACGGAGACGTAGAGGCCAACAAGCCAGGAATGTTGCCAAATATTACCGCCGAGATGTGAGGTTGGGTTAGGTTAGGTTATATTACGTTATTGATGTATATAAAGGTCCCACGGAGACATAGAGGACAACTCGTCAGGAATGTGGTCAAATATTACCGCCGAGATGATAGGTTGGGTTAGGCTTGGTTATATTTCGTTATTGATGTATATGAAGGTCCCACGGAGACGTAGAGGCCAACATGCCAGGAATGTTGTCAAATATTACACCCGCGATGTTAGATTGGGCTAGGTTAGGTTATATTACGTTATTGATGTATATAAAGGTCCCACGGAGACGTAGAGGCCAACTCCCCAGGAATGTTGTCAAATATTACCGCCGAAATGTTAGGTTGGGTTAGGTTAGGCTATATCACGTTCTTGATGTATATAAAGGCCCCACGCAGACGTAGAGGCCAACCCGCCAGGAAAGTTTTCAAATATTACCGCCGAGATGATAGGTTGGGTTAGGTTAGGTTATATTTCGTCATTGATATATATGATGGTCCCACGGAGACGTAGAGGCCAACAAGTCAGGAATGTTGCCAAGTATTACCGCCGAGATGTGAGGTTGGGTTAGGTTAGGTTATATTACGTTATTGATGTATATAAAGGTCCCACGGAGACGTAGAAGCCAACTCGCCAGGATTGTTGCCAAATATTACCGCCGCGATGTTAGATTGGGTTAGGTTAGGTTAGATTACGTTATTGCCGTATATAAAGGTCCCACGGAGACGTAGAGGCCAACATGCCAGGAATGTTGGTCAAATATTACAGCCGCGATGTTAGATTGGGTTAGGTTAGGTTATATTACGTTATTGTTGTATGTAAAGGTCCCACGGAGACGTAGAGGCCAACTCGCCGGGAATGTTGTCAAATATTACAGCCGCGATGTCAGATTGGGTTACGTTAAGTTATATTACGTTATTGATGTATATAAAGGTCCCACGGAGACGTAGAAGCCAACTCGCCAGGATTGTTGCCAAATATTACCGCCGCGATGTTAGATTGGGTTAGGTTAGGTTATATTACGTTATTGATGTATATAAAGGTCCCACGGAGACGTAGAAGCCAACTCGCCAGGATTGTTGCCAAATATTACCGCCGCGATGTTAGATTGGGTTAGGTTAGGTTAGATTACGTTATTGCCGTATATAAAGGTCCCACGGAGACGTAGAGGCCAACATGCCAGGAATGTTGGTCAAATATTACAGCCGCGATGTTAGATTGGGTTAGGTTAGGTTATATTACGTTATTGTTGTATGTAAAGGTCCCACGGAGACGTAGAGGCCAACTCGCCGGGAATGTTGTCAAATATTACAGCCGCGATGTCAGATTGGGTTACGTTAAGTTATATTACGTTATTGATGTATATAAAGGTCCCACGGAGACGTAGAAGCCAACTCGCCAGGATTGTTGCCAAATATTACCGCCGCGATGTTAGATTGGGTTAGGTTAGGTTAGATTACGTTATTGCCGTATATAAAGGTCCCACGGAGACGTAGAGGCCAACATGCCAGGAATGTTGGTCAAATATTACAGTCGCGATGTTAGATTGAGTTAGGTTAGGTTAGGTTAGGTTATTGACGTATATAAAGGTCCCACGGAGACGTAGAGGCCAACTCGCCAGGAATGTTGTCAAATATTACCGCCGAAATGTTAGGTTGGGTTAGGTTAGGTTATATTAAGTTATTGATGTATATGAAGATCCCACGGAGACGCAGAGGCGAACTCGCCAGGTATGTGGTCAAATATTACCGCCGAGATGGTAGGTTGGGTTAGGTTTGGTTATATTTCGTTATTAATGTATATGAAGGTCCCACGGAGACGTAGAGTCCAACTCGCCAGGAATGTTGTCAAATATTACAGCCGCGATGTTAGATTGGGTTAGGTTAGGTTATATTACGTTATTGATGTATATGAAGATCCCACGGAGACGTAGAGGCCAACTCGCCAGGTATGTGGTCAAATATTACCGCCGAGATGATAGGTTGGGTTAGGCTTGGTTATATTTCGTTATTGATGTATATCAAGGTCCCACGGAGACGTAGAGGCCAACATGCCAGGAATGTTGTCAAATATTACACCCGCGATGTTAGATTGGGCTAGGTTAGGCTATATTACGTTATTGATGTATATAAAGGTCCCACGGAGACGTAGAGGCCAACTCACTAGGAATGTTGTCAAATATTACCGCCGAAATGTTACGTTGGGTTAGGTTAGGTTATATTACGTTCTTGATGTATATAAAGGTCCCACGGAGACGTAGAGGCCAACTCCCCAGGAATGTTGTCAAATATTACCGCCGAAATGTTAGGTTGGGTTAGGTTAGGTTAGATTACGTTATTGCCGTATATAAAGGTCCCACGGAGACGTAGAGGCCAACATGCCAGGAATGTTGGTCAAATATTACAGCCGCGATGTTAGTTTGGGTTAGGTTGGGTTATATTACGTTATTGTTGTATGTACAGGTCCCACGGAGACGTAGAGGCCAACTCGCCGGGAATGTTGTCAAATATTACAGCCGCGATGTCAGATTGGGTTACGTTAAGTTATATTACGTTATTGACGTATATAAAGGTCCCACGGAGACGTAGAGGCCAACTCGCCAGGAATGTTGTCAAATATTACCGCCGAAATGTTAGGTTCGGTTAGGTTAGGTTATATTAAGTTATTGATGTATATGAAGATCCCACGGAGACGCAGAGGCCAACTCGCCAGGTATGTGGTCAAATATTACCGCCGAAATGTTACGTTGGGTTAGGTTAGGTTATATTACGTTCTTGATGTATATAAAGGTCCCACGGAGACGTAGAGGCCAACTCCCCAGGAATGTTGTCAAATATTACCGCCGAAATGTTAGGTTGGGTTAGGTTAGGTTATATTACGTTCTTGGTGTATATAAAGGCCCCACGCAGACGTAGAGGCCAACCCGCCAGGAAAGTTTTCAAATATTACCGCCGAGATGATAGGTTGGGTTAGGTTAGGTTATATTTCGTCATTGATATATATGATGGTCCCACGGAGACGTAGAGGCCAACAAGTCAGGAATGTTGCCAAATATTACCGCCGAGATGTGAGGTTGGTTTAGGTTAGGTTATATTACGTTATTGATGTATATAAGGGTCCCACGGAGACGTAGAAGCCAACTCGCCAGGATTGTTGCCAAATATTACCGCCGCGATGTTAGATTGGGTTAGGTTAGGTTAGATTACGTTATTGCCGTATATAAAGGTCCCACGGAGACGTAGAGGCCAACATGCCAGGAATGTTGGTCAAATATTACAGCCGCGATGTTAGATTGGGTTAGGTTAGGTTATATTACGTTATTGTTGTATATAAAGGTCCCACGGAGACGTAGAGGCCAACTCGCCGGGAATGTTGTCAAATATTACAGCCGCGATGTCAGATTGGGTTACGTTAAGTTATATTACGTTATTAACGTATATAAAGGTCCCACGGAGACGTAGAGGCCAACTCGCCAGGAATGTTGTCAAATATTACCGCCGAAATGTTAGGTTGGGTTAGGTTAGGTTATATTAAGTTATTGATGTATATGAAGATCCCACGGAGACGCAGAGGCCAACTCGCCAGGTATGTGGTCAAATATTACCGCCGAGATGATAGGTTGGGTTAGGTTTGGTTATATTTCGTTATTAATGTATATGAAGGTCCCACGGAGACGTAGAGTCCAACTCGCCAGGAATGTTGTCAAATATTACAGCCGCCATGTTAGATTGGGTTAGGTTA
The DNA here is from genome assembly GCA_963969225.1 of Xylocopa violacea. Taxonomy (NCBI): domain Eukaryota; kingdom Metazoa; phylum Arthropoda; class Insecta; order Hymenoptera; family Apidae; genus Xylocopa; species Xylocopa violacea. Next base: position 5,609,777 of record CAXAJV010000019.1, on the reverse strand, counting down.
GGTTATATTAAGTTATTGATGTATATGAAGGTCCCACGGAGACGCAGAGGCCAACTCGCCAGGTATGTGGTCAAATATTACCGCCGAGATGATAGGTTGGGTTAGGTTTGGTTATATTTCGTTATTGATGTATATGAAGGTCCCACGGAGACGTAGAGACCAACAAGCCAGGAATGTTGCCAAATATTACCGCCGAGATGGGAGGTTGGGTTTGGTTAGGTTATATTACGTTATTGTTGTATATAAAGGTTCCACGGAGACGTAGAGGCCAACTCGCCAGGAATGTTGTCAAATATTACAGTCGCGATGTTAGATTGGGTTAGGTTAGGTTATATTACGTTATTGTTGTATATAAATGTCCCACGGAGACGTAGAGGCCAACTCGCCAGGAATGCTGTCAAATAATAGCGCCGAGAGGTTAGGTTGGGTCAGGTTAGGTTATATTACGTTATTGATGTATATGAAGATCCTACGGAGACGTAGATGCCAACTCGCCAGGTATGTGGTCACATATTACCGCCGAGATGATAGGTTGGGTTAGGTTAGGTTATATTACGTTATTGATGTATATGAAGGACACACGGAGACGTAGAGGCCAACATGCCAGGAATGTTGGTCAAATATTACAGCCGAGACGATAGGTTGGGTTAGGCTTGGTTAAATTTCGTTATTGATGTATATGAAGGTCCCACGGAGACGTAGAGGCCAACATGCCAGGAATGTTGTCAAATATTACACCCGCGATGTTAGATTGGGCTAGGTTAGGTTATATTACGTTATTGATGTATATAAATGTCCCACGGAGATGTGGAGGCCAACTCGCTAGGAATGTTGTCAAATATTACCGCCGAAATGTTACGTTGGGTTAGGTTAGGTTATATTACGTTCTTGATGTATATAAAGGTCCCACGCAGGCGTAGAGGCCAACCCGCCAGAAAAGTTCTCAAATATTACCGCCGAGATGATAGGTTGGGTTAGGTTAGGTTATATTTCGTCATTGATATATATGAAGGTCCCACGGAGACGTAGAGGCCAACAAGCCAGGAATGTTGCCAAATATTACCGCCGAGATGTGAGGTTGGGTTAGGTTAGGTTATATTACGTTATTGATGTATATAAAGGTCCCACGGAGACATAGAGGACAACTCGTCAGGAATGTGGTCAAATATTACCGCCGAGATGATAGGTTGGGTTAGGCTTGGTTATATTTCGTTATTGATGTATATGAAGGTCCCACGGAGACGTAGAGGCCAACATGCCAGGAATGTTGTCAAATATTACACCCGCGATGTTAGATTGGGCTAGGTTAGGTTATATTACGTTATTGATGTATATAAAGGTCCCACGGAGACGTAGAGGCCAACTCCCGAGGAATGTTGTCAAATATTACCGCCGAAATGTTAGGTTGGGTTAGGTTAGGCTATATCACGTTCTTGATGTATATAAAGGCCCCACGCAGACGTAGAGGCCAACCCGCCAGGAAAGTTTTCAAATATTACCGCCGAGATGATAGGTTGGGTTAGGTTAGGTTATATTTCGTCATTGATATATATGATGGTCCCACGGAGACGTAGAGGCCAACAAGTCAGGAATGTTGCCAAGTATTACCGCCGAGATGTGAGGTTGGGTTAGGTTAGGTTATATTACGTTATTGATGTATATAAAGGTCCCACGGAGACGTAGAAGCCAACTCGCCAGGATTGTTGCCAAATATTACCGCCGCGATGTTAGATTGGGTTAGGTTAGGTTAGATTACGTTATTGCCGTATATAAAGGTCCCACGGAGACGTAGAGGCCAACATGCCAGGAATGTTGGTCAAATATTACAGCCGCGATGTTAGATTGGGTTAGGTTAGGTTATATTACGTTATTGTTGTATATAAAGGTCCCACGGAGACGTAGAGGCCAACTCGCCGGAAATGTTGTCAAATATTACAGCCGCGATGTCAGATTGGGTTACGTTAAGTTATATTACGTTATTGATGTATATAAAGGTCCCACGGAGACGTAGAAGCGCACTCGCCAGGATTGTTGCCAAATATTACCGCCGCGATGATAGATTGGGTTAGGTTAGGTTAGATTACGTTATTGCCGTATATAAAGGTCCCACAGAGACGTAGAGGCCAACATGCCAGGAATGTTGTTCAAATATTACCGCCGAAATGTTAGGTTCGGTTAGGTTAGGTTATATTAAGTTATTGATGTATATGAAGATCCCACGGAGACGCAGAGGCCAACTCGCCAGGTATGTGGTCAAATATTACCGCCGAAATGTTACGTTGGGTTAGGTTAGGTTATATTACGTTCTTGATGTATATAAAGGTCCCACGGAGACGTAGAGACCAACTCCCCAGGAATGTTGTCAAATATTACCGCCGAAATGTTAGGTTGGGTTAGGTTAGGTTATATTACGTTCTTGGTGTATATAAAGGCCCCACGCAGACGTAGAGGCCAACCCGCCAGGAAAGTTTTCAAATATTACCGCCGAGATGATAGGTTGGGTTAGGTTAGGTTATATTTCGTCATTGATATATATGATGGTCCCACGGAGACGTAGAGGCCAACAAGTCAGGAATGTTGCCAAATATTACCGCCGAGATGTGAGGTTGGGTTAGGTTAGGTTATATTACGTTATTGATGTATATAAAGGTCCCACGGAGACGTAGAAGCCAACTCGCCAGGATTGTTGCCAAATATTACCGCCGCGATGTTAGATTGGGTTAGGTTAGGTTAGATTACGTTATTGCCGTATATAAAGGTCCCACGGAGACGTAGAGGCCAACATGCCAGGAATGTTGGTCAAATATTACAGCCGCGATGTTAGATTGGGTTAGGTTAGGTTATATTACGTTATTGTAGTATATAAAGGTCCCACGGAGACGTAGAGGCCAACTCGCCGGGAATGTTGTCAAATATTACAGCCGCGATGTCAGATTGGGTTACGTTAAGTTATATTACGTTATTAACGTATATAAAGGTCCCACGGAGACGTAGAGGCCAACTCGCCAGGAATGTTGTCAAATATTACCGCCGAAATGTTAGGTTGGGTTAGGTTAGGTTATATTAAGTTATTGATGTATATGAAGATCCCACGGAGACGCAGAGGCCAACTCGCCAGGTATGTGGTCAAATATTACCGCCGAGATGATAGGTTGGGTTAGGTTTGGTTATATTTCGTTATTAATGTATATGAAGGTCCCACGGAGACGTAGAGTCCAACTCGCCAGGAATGTTGTCAAATATTACAGCCGCCATGTTAGATTGGGTTAGGTTAGGTTATATTAAGTTATTGATGTATATGAAGGTCCCACGGAGACGCAGAGGCCAACTCGCCAGGTATGTGGTCAAATATTACCGCCGAGATGATAGGTTGGGTTAGGTTTGGTTATATTTCGTTATTGATGTATATGAAGGTCCCACGGAGACGTAGAGACCAACAAGCCAGGAATGTTGCCAAATATTACCGCCGAGATGGGAGGTTGGGTTTGGTTAGGTTATATTACGTTATTGTTGTATATAAAGGTTCCACGGAGACGTAGAGGCCAACTCGCCAGGAATGTTGTCAAATATTACAGTCGCGATGTTAGATTGGGTTAGGTTAGGTTATATTACGTTATTGTTGTATATAAATGTCCCACGGAGATGTGGAGGCCAACTCGCTAGGAATGTTGTCAAATATTACCGCCGAAATGTTACGTTGGGTTAGGTTAGGTTATATTACGTTCTTGATGTATATAAAGGTCCCACGCAGGCGTAGAGGCCAACCCGCCAGAAAAGTTCTCAAATATTACCGCCGAGATGATAGGTTGGGTTAGGTTAGGTTATATTTCGTCATTGATATATATGAAGGTCCCACGGAGACGTAGAGGCCAACAAGCCAGGAATGTTGCCAAATATTACCGCCGAGATGTGAGGTTGGGTTAGGTTAGGTTATATTACGTTATTGATGTATATAAAGGTCCCACGGAGACATAGAGGACAACTCGTCAGGAATGTGGTCAAATATTACCGCCGAGATGATAGGTTGGGTTAGGCTTGGTTATATTTCGTTATTGATGTATATGAAGGTCCCACGGAGACGTAGAGGCCAACATGCCAGGAATGTTGTCAAATATTACACCCGCGATGTTAGATTGGGCTAGGTTAGGTTATATTACGTTATTGATGTATATAAAGGTCCCACGGAGACGTAGAGGCCAACTCCCGAGGAATGTTGTCAAATATTACCGCCGAAATGTTAGGTTGGGTTAGGTTAGGCTATATCACGTTCTTGATGTATATAAAGGCCCCACGCAGACGTAGAGGCCAACCCGCCAGGAAAGTTTTCAAATATTACCGCCGAGATGATAGGTTGGGTTAGGTTAGGTTATATTTCGTCATTGATATATATGATGGTCCCACGGAGACGTAGAGGCCAACAAGTCAGGAATGTTGCCAAGTATTACCGCCGAGATGTGAGGTTGGGTTAGGTTAGGTTATATTACGTTATTGATGTATATAAAGGTCCCACGGAGACGTAGAAGCCAACTCGCCAGGATTGTTGCCAAATATTACCGCCGCGATGTTAGATTGGGTTAGGTTAGGTTAGATTACGTTATTGCCGTATATAAAGGTCCCACGGAGACGTAGAGGCCAACATGCCAGGAATGTTGGTCAAATATTACAGCTGCGATGTTAGATTGGGTTAGGTTAGGTTATATTACGTTATTGTTGTATATAAAGGTCCCACGGAGACGTAGAGGCCAACTCGCCGGGAATGTTGTCAAATACTACAGCCGCGATGTCAGATTGGGTTACGTTAAGTTATATTACGTTATTGATGTATATAAAGGTCCCACGGAGACGTAGAAGCGCACTCGCCAGGATTGTTGCCAAATATTACCGCCGCGATGATAGATTGGGTTAGGTTAGGTTAGATTACGTTATTGCCGTATATAAAGGTCCCACAGAGACGTAGAGGCCAACATGCCAGGAATGTTGGTCAAATATTACCGCCGAAATGTTAGGTTCGGTTAGGTTAGGTTATATTAAGTTATTGATGTATATGAAGATCCCACGGAGACGCAGAGGCCAACTCGCCAGGTATGTGGTCAAATATTACCGCCGAAATGTTACGTTGGGTTAGGTTAGGTTATATTACGTTCTTGATGTATATAAAGGTCCCACGGAGACGTAGAGGCCAACTCCCCAGGAATGTTGTCAAATATTACCGCCGAAATGTTAGGTTGGGTTAGGTTAGGTTATATTACGTTCTTGGTGTATATAAAGGCCCCACGCAGACGTAGAGGCCAACCCGCCAGGAAAGTTTTCAAATATTACCGCCGAGATGATAGGTTGGGTTAGGTTAGGTTATATTTCGTCATTGATATATATGATGGTCCCACGGAGACGTAGAGGCCAACAAGTCAGGAATGTTGCCAAATATTACCGCCGAGATGTGAGGTTGGGTTAGGTTAGGTTATATTACGTTATTGATGTATATAAAGGTCCCACGGAGACGTAGAAGCCAACTCGCCAGGATTGTTGCCAAATATTACCGCCGCGATGTTAGATTGGGTTAGGTTAGGTTAGATTACGTTATTGCCGTATATAAAGGTCCCACGGAGACGTAGAGGCCAACATGCCAGGAATGTTGGTCAAATATTACAGCCGCGATGTTAGATTGGGTTAGGTTAGGTTATATTACGTTATTGTAGTATATAAAGGTCCCACGGAGACGTAGAGGCCAACTCGCCGGGAATGTTGTCAAATATTACAGCCGCGATGTCAGATTGGGTTACGTTAAGTTATATTACGTTATTAACGTATATAAAGGTCCCACGGAGACGTAGAGGCCAACTCGCCAGGAATGTTGTCAAATATTACCGCCGAAATGTTAGGTTGGGTTAGGTTAGGTTATATTAAGTTATTGATGTATATGAAGATCCCACGGAGACGCAGAGGCCAACTCGCCAGGTATGTGGTCAAATATTACCGCCGAGATGATAGGTTGGGTTAGGTTTGGTTATATTTCGTTATTAATGTATATGAAGGTCCCACGGAGACGTAGAGTCCAACTCGCCAGGAATGTTGTCAAATATTACAGCCGCCATGTTAGATTGGGTTAGGTTAGGTTATATTAAGTTATTGATGTATATGAAGGTCCCACGGAGACGCAGAGGCCAACTCGCCAGGTATGTGGTCAAATATTACCGCCGAGATGATAGGTTGGGTTAGGTTTGGTTATATTTCGTTATTGATGTATATGAAGGTCCCACGGAGACGTAGAGGCCAACAAGCCAGGAATGTTGCCAAATATTACCGCCGAGATGGGAGGTTGGGTTTGGTTAGGTTATATTACGTTATTGTTGTATATAAAGGTTCCACGGAGACGTAGAGGCCAACTCGCCAGGAATGTTGTCAAATATTACAGTCGCGATGTTAGATTGGGTTAGGTTAGGTTATATTACGTTATTGTTGTATATAAATGTCCCACGGAGACGTAGAGGCCAACTCGCCAGGAATGCTGTCAAATAATAGCGCCGAGAGGTTAGGTTGGGTCAGGTTAGGTTATATTACGTTATTGATGTATATGAAGATCCCACGGAGACGTAGATGCCAACTCGCCAGGTATGTGGTCACATATTACCGCCGAGATGATAGGTTGGGTTAGGTTAGGTTATATTACGTTATTGATGTATATGAAGGACACACGGAGACGTAGAGGCCAACATGCCAGGAATGTTGGTCAAATATTACAGCCGAGATGATAGGTTGGGTTAGGCTTGGTTATATTTCGTTATTGATGTATATGAAGGTCCCACGGAGACGTAGAGGCCAACATGCCAGGAATGTTGGTCAAATATTACAGCCGCGATGTTAGATTGGGTTAGGTTAGGTTATATTACGTTATTGTTGTATATAAAGGTCCCACGGAGACGTAGAAGCCAACTCGCCGGGAATGTTGTCAAATATTACAGCCGCGATGTCAGATTGGGTTACGTTAAGTTATATTACGTTATTGATGTATATAAAGGTCCCACGGAGACGTAGAAGCGCACTCGCCAGGATTGTTGCCAAATATTACCGCCGCGATGATAGATTGGGTTAGGTTAGGTTAGATTACGTTATTGCCGTATATAAAGGTCCCACGGAGACGTAGAGGCCAACATGCCAGGAATGTTGGTCAAATATTACAGTCGCGATGTTAGATTGGGTTAGGTTAGGTTATATTACGTTATTGTTGTATATAAAGGTCCCACGGAGACGTAGAGGCCAACTCGCCGGGAATGTTGTCAAATATTACAGCCGCGATGTCAGATTGGGTTACGTTAAGTTATATTACGTTATTGACGTATATAAAGGTCCCACGGAGACGTAGAGGCCAACTCGCCAGGAATGTTGTCAAATATTACCGCCGAAATGTTAGGTTGGGTTAGGTTAGGTTATATTAAGTTATTGATGTATATGAAGATCCCACGGAGACGCAGAGGCCAACTCGCCAGGTATGTGGTCAAATATTACCGCCGAGATGATAGGTTGGGTTAGGCTTGGTTATATTTCGTTATTGATGTATATGAAGGTCCCACGGAGACGTAGAGGCCAACATGCCAGGAATGTTGTCAAATATTACACCCGCGATGTTAGATTGGGCTAGGTTAGGTTATATTACGTTATTGATGTATATAAATGTCCCACGGAGATGTGGAGGCCAACTCGCTAGGAATGTTGTCAAATATTACCGCCGAAATGTTACGTTGGGTTAGGTTAGGTTATATTACGTTCTTGATGTATATAAAGGTCCCACGCAGGCGTAGAGGCCAACCCGCCAGAAAAGTTTTCAAATATTACCGCCGAGATGATAGGTTGGGTTAGGTTAGGTTATATTACGTTATTGATGTATATAAAGGTCCCACGGAGACGTAGAAGCCAACTCGCCAGGATTGTTGCCAAATATTACCGCCGCGATGTTAGATTGGGTTAGGTTAGGTTAGATTACGTTATTGCCGTATATAAAGGTCCCACGGAGACGTAGAGGCCAACATGCCAGGAATGTTGGTCAAATATTACAGCCGCGATGTTAGATTGGGTTAGGTTAGGTTATATTACGTTATTGTTGTATATAAAGGTCCCACGGAGACGTAGAGGCCAACTCGCCGGGAATGTTGTCAAATATTACAGCCGCGATGTCAGATTGGGTTACGTTAAGTTATATTACGTTATTGATGTATATAAAGGTCCCACGGAGACGTAGAAGCGCACTCGCCAGGATTGTTGCCAAATATTACCGCCGCGATGATAGATTGGGTTAGGTTAGGTTAGATTACGTTATTGCCGTATATAAAGGTCCCACGGAGACGTAGAGGCCAACATGCCAGGAATGTTGGTCAAATATTACAGTCGCGATGTTAGATTGGGTTAGGTTAGGTTATATTACGTTATTGTTGTATATAAAGGTCCCACGGAGACGTAGAGGCCAACTCGCCGGGAATGTTGTCAAATATTACAGCCGCGATGTCAGATTGGGTTACGTTAAGTTATATTACGTTATTGACGTATATAAAGGTCCCACGGAGACGTAGAGGCCAACTCGCCAGGAATGTTGTCAAATATTACCGCCGAAATGTTAGGTTGGGTTAGGTTAGGTTATATTAAGTTATTGATGTATATGAAGATCCCACGGAGACGCAGAGGCCAACTCGCCAGGTATGTGGTCAAATATTACCGCCGAGATGATAGGTTGGGTTAGGCTTGGTTATATTTCGTTATTGATGTATATGAAGGTCCCACGGAGACGTAGAGGCCAACATGCCAGGAATGTTGTCAAATATTACACCCGCGATGTTAGATTGGGCTAGGTTAGGTTATATTACGTTATTGATGTATATAAATGTCCCACGGAGACGTAGAGGCCAACTCGCTAGGAATGTTGTCAAATATTACCGCCGAAATGTTACGTTGGGTTAGGTTAGGTTATATTACGTTCTTGATGTATATAAAGGTCCCACGCAGGCGTAGAGGCCAACCCGCCAGAAAAGTTTTCAAATATTACCGCCGAGATGATAGGTTGGGTTAGGTTATGTTATATTTCGTCATTGATATATATGATGGTCCCACGGAGACGTAGAGGCCAACAAGTCAGGAATGTTGCCAAATATTACCGCCGCGATGTTAGATTGGGTTAGGTTAGGTTATATTACGTTATTGATGTATATGAAGATCCCACGGAGACGTAGAGGCCAACTCGCCAGGTATGTGGTCAAATATTACCGCCGAGATGATAGGTTGGGTTAGGCTTGGTTATATTTCGTTATTGATGTATATGAAGGTCCCACGGAGACGTAGAGGCCAACATGCCAGGAATGTTGTCAAATATTACACCCGCGATGTTAGATTGGGCTAGGTTAGGTTATATTACGTTATTGATGTATATAAAGGTCCCACGGAGACGTAGAGGCCAACTCACTAGGAATGTTGTCAAATATTACCGCCGAAATGTTACGTTGGGTTAGGTTAGGTTATATTACGTTCTTGATGTATATAAAGGTCCCACGGAGACGTAGAGGCCAACTCCCCAGGAATGTTGTCAAATATTACCGCCGAAATGTTAGGTTGGGTTAGGTTAGGTTATATTACGTTCTTGATGTATATAAAGGCCCCACGCAGACGTAGAGGCCAACCCGCCAGGAAAGTTTTCAAATATTACCGCCGAGATGATAGGTTGGGTTAGGGTAGGTTATATTTCGTCATTGATATATATGATGGTCCCACGGAGACGTAGAGGCCAACAAGTCAGGAATGTTGCCAAATATTACCGCCGAAATGTGAGGTTGGGTTAGGTTAGGTTATATTACGTTATTGATGTATATAAAGGTCCCACGGAGACGTAGAAGCCAACTCGCCAGGATTGTTGCCAAATATTACCGCCGCGATGTTAGATTGGGTTAGGTTAGGTTAGATTACGTTATTGCCGTATATAAAGGTCCCACGGAGACGTAGAGGCCAACATGCCAGGAATGTTGGTCAAATATTACAGCCGCGATGTTAGTTTGGGTTAGGTTAGGTTATATTACGTTATTGTTGTATGTAAAGGTCCCACGGAGACGTAGAGGGCAACTCGCCGGGAATGTTGTCAAATATTACCGCCGCGATGTTAGATTGGATTAGGTTAGGTTAGATTACGTTATTGCCGTATATAAAGGTCCCACGGACACGTAGAGGCCAACATGCCAGGAATGTTGGTCAAATATTACAGCCGCGATGTTAGATTGTGTTAGGTTAGGTTATATTACGTTATTGTTGTATATAAAGGTCCCACGGAGACGTAGAGGCCAACTCGCCGGGAATGTTGTCAAATATTACAGCCGCGATGTCAGATTGGGTTACGTTAAGTTATATTACGTTATTGACGTATATAAAGGTCCCACGGAGACGTAGAGGCCAACTCGCCAGGAATGTTGTCAAATATTACCGCCGAAATGTTAGGTTGGGTTAGGTTAGGTTATATTAAGTTATTGATGTATATGAAGATCCCACGGAGACGCAGAGGCCAACTCGCCAGGTATGTGGTCAAATATTACCGCCGAGATGATAGGTTGGGTTAGGTTTGGTTATATTTCGTTATTAATGTATATGAAGGTCCCACGGAGACGTAGAGTCCAACTCGCCAGGAATGTTGTCAAATATTACAGCCGCCATGTTAGATTGGGTTAGGTTAGGTTATATTAAGTTATTGATGTATATGAAGGTCCCACGGAGACGCAGAGGCCAACTCGCCAGGTATGTGGTCAAATATTACCGCCGAGATGATAGGTTGGGTTAGGTTTGGTTATATTTCGTTATTGATGTATATGAAGGTCCCACGGAGACGTAGAGGCCAACAAGCCAGGAATGTTGCCAAATATTACCGCCGAGATGGGAGTTTGGGTTTGGTTAGGTTATATTACGTTATTGTTGTATATAAAGGTTCCACGGAGACGTAGAGGCCAACTCGCCAGGAATGTTGTCAAATATTACAGTCGCGATGTTAGATTGGGTTAGGTTAGGTTATATTACGTTATTGTTGTATATAAATGTCCCACGGAGACGTAGAGGCCAACTCGCCAGGAATGCTGTCAAATAATAGCGCCGAGAGGTTAGGTTGGGTCTGGTTAGGTTATATTACGTTATTGATGTATATGAAGATCCCACGGAGACGTAGATGCCAACTCGCCAGGTATGTGGTCACATATTACCGCCGAGATGATAGGTTGGGTTAGGTTAGGTTATATTACGTTATTCATGTATATGAAGGACACACGGAGACGTAGAGGCCAACATGCCAGGAATGTTGGTCAAATATTACAGCCGAGATGATAGGTTGGGTTAGGCTTGGTTATATTTCGTTATTGATGTATATGAAGGTCCCACGGAGACGTAGAGGCCAACATGCCAGGAATGTTGTCAAATATTACACCCGCGATGTTAGATTGGGCTAGGTTAGGTTATATTACGTTATTGATGTATATAAAGGTCCCACGGAGACGTAGAGGCCAACTCCCCAGGAATGTTGTCAAATATTACCGCCGAAATGTTAGGTTGGGTTAGGTTAGGCTATATCACGTTCTTGATGTATATAAAGGCCCCACGCAGACGTAGAGGCCAACCCGCCAGGAAAGTTTTCAAATATTACCGCCGAGATGATAGGTTGGGTTAGGTTAGGTTATATTTCGTCATTGATATATATGATGGTCCCACGGAGACGTAGAGGCCAACAAGTCAGGAATGTTGCCAAATATTACCGCCGAGACGTGAGGTTGGGTTAGGTTAGGTTATATTACGTTATTGATGTATATAAAGGTCCCACGGAGACGTAGAAGCCAACTCGCCAGGATTGTTGCCAAATATTACCGCCGCGATGTTAGATTGGGTTAGGTTAGGTTAGATTACGTTATTGCCGTATATAAAGGTCCCACGGAGACGTAGAGGCCAACATGCCAGGAATGTTGGTCAAATATTACAGCCGCGATGTTAGATTGGGTTAGGTTAGGTTATATTACGTTATTGTTGTATATAAAGGTCCCACGGAGACGTAGAGGCCAACTCGCCGGGAATGTTGTCAAATATTACAGCCGCGATGTCAGATTGGGTTACGTTAAGTTATATTACGTTATTGACGTATATAAAGGTCCCACGGAGACGTAGAGGCCAACTCGCCAGGAATGTTGTCAAATATTACCGCCCAAAAGGTTAGGTTGGGTTAGGTTAGGTTATATTAAGTTATTGATGTATATGAAGATCCCACGGAGACGCAGAGGCCAACTCGCCAGGTATGTGGTCAAATATTACCGCCGAGATGATAGGTTGGGTTAGGTTTAGTTATATTTCGTTATTAATGTATATGAAGGTCCCACGGAGACGTAGAGTCCAACTCGCCAGGAATGTTGTCAAATATTACAGCCGCCATGTTAGATTGGGTTAGGTTAGGTTATATTAAGTTATTGATGTATATGAAGGTCCCACGGAGACGCAGAGGCCAACTCGCCAGGTATGTGGTCAAATATTACCGCCGAGATGATAGGTTGGGTTAGGTTTGGTTATATTTCGTTATTGATGTATATGAAGGTCCCACGGAGACGTAGAGGCCAACAAGCCAGGAATGTTGCCAGATATTACCGCCGAGATGGGAGGTTGGGTTAGGTTAGGTTATATTACGTTATTGTTGTATATAAAGGTTCCACGGAGACGTAGAGGCCAACTCGCCAGGAATGTTGTCAAATATTACAGTCGCGATGTTAGATTGGGTTAGGTTAGGTTATATTACGTTATTGTTGTATATAAATGTCCCACGGAGACGTAGAGGCCAACTCGCCAGGAATGCTGTCAAATAATAGCGCCGAGAGGTTAGGTTGGGTCAGGTTAGGTTATATTACGTTATTGATGTATATGAAGATCCCACGGAGACGTAGATGCCAACTCGCCAGGTATGTGGTCACATATTACCGCCGAGATGATAGGTTGGGTTAGGTTAGGTTATATTACGTTATTCATGTATATGAAGGACACACGGAGACGTAGAGGCCAACATGCCAGGAATGTTGGTCAAATATTACAGCCGAGATGATAGGTTGGGTTAGGCTTGGTTATATTTCGTTATTGATGTATATGAAGGTCCCACGGAGACGTAGAGGCCAACATGCCAGGAATGTTGTCAAATATTACACCCGCGATGTTAGATTGGGCTAGGTTAGGTTATATTACGTTATTGATGTATATAAAGGTCCCACGGAGACGTAGAGGCCAACTCCCCAGGAATGTTGTCAAATATTACCGCCGAAATGTTAGGTTGGGTTAGGTTAGGCTATATCACGTTCTTGATGTATATAAAGGCCCCACGCAGACGTAGAGGCCAACCCGCCAGGAAAGTTTTCAAATATTACCGCCGAGATGATAGGTTGGGTTAGGTTAGGTTATATTTCGTCATTGATATATATGATGGTCCCACGGAGACGTAGAGGCCAACAAGTCAGGAATGTTGCCAAATATTACCGCCGAGACGTGAGGTTGGGTTAGGTTAGGTTATATTACGTTATTGATGTATATAAAGGTCCCACGGAGACGTAGAAGCCAACTCGCCAGGATTGTTGCCAAATATTACCGCCGCGATGTTAGATTGGGTTAGGTTAGGTTAGATTACGTTATTGCCGTATATAAAGGTCCCACGGAGACGTAGAGGCCAACATGCCAGGAATGTTGGTCAAATATTACAGCCGCGATGTTAGATTGGGTTAGGTTAGGTTATATTACGTTATTGTTGTATATAAAGGTCCCACGGAGACGTAGAGGCCAACTCGCCGGGAATGTTGTCAAATATTACAGCCGCGATGTCAGATTGGGTTACGTTAAGTTATATTACGTTATTGACGTATATAAAGGTCCCACGGAGACGTAGAGGCCAACTCGCCAGGAATGTTGTCAAATATTACCGCCCAAAAGGTTAGGTTGGGTTAGGTTAGGTTATATTAAGTTATTGATGTATATGAAGATCCCACGGAGACGCAGAGGCCAACTCGCCAGGTATGTGGTCAAATATTACCGCCGAGATGATAGGTTGGGTTAGGTTTAGTTATATTTCGTTATTAATGTATATGAAGGTCCCACGGAGACGTAGAGTCCAACTCGCCAGGAATGTTGTCAAATATTACAGCCGCCATGTTAGATTGGGTTAGGTTAGGTTATATTAAGTTATTGATGTATATGAAGGTCCCACGGAGACGCAGAGGCCAACTCGCCAGGTATGTGGTCAAATATTACCGCCGAGATGATAGGTTGGGTTAGGTTTGGTTATATTTCGTTATTGATGTATATGAAGGTCCCACGGAGACGTAGAGGCCAACAAGCCAGGAATGTTGCCAGATATTACCGCCGAGATGGGAGGTTGGGTTAGGTTAGGTTATATTACGTTATTGTTGTATATAAAGGTTCCACGGAGACGTAGAGGCCAACTCGCCAGGAATGTTGTCAAATATTACAGTCGCGATGTTAGATTGGGTTAGGTTAGGTTATATTACGTTATTGTTGTATATAAATGTCCCACGGAGACGTAGAGGCCAACTCGCCAGGAATGCTGTCAAATAATAGCGCCGAGAGGTTAGGTTGGGTCAGGTTAGGTTATATTACGTTATTGATGTATATGAAGATCCCACGGAGACGTAGATGCCAACTCGCCAGGTATGTGGTCACATATTACCGCCGAGATGATAGGTTGGGTTAGGTTAGGTTATATTACGTTATTGATGTATATGAAGGACACACGGAGACGTAGAGGCCAACATGCCAGGAATGTTGGTCAAATATTACAGCCGTGATGATAGGTTGGGTTAGGCTTGGTTATATTTCGTTATTGATGTATATGAAGGTCCCACGGAGACGTAGAGGCCAACATGCCAGGAATGTTGTCAAATATTACACCCGCGATGTTAGATTGGGCTAGGTTAGGTTATATTACGTTATTGATGTATATAAATGTCCCACGGAGATGTGGAGGCCAACTCGCTAGGAATGTTGTCAAATATTACCGCCGAAATGTTACGTTGGGTTAGGTTAGGTTATATTACGTTCTTGATGTATATAAAGGTCCCACGCAGGCGTAGAGGCCAACCCGCCAGAAAAGTTTTCAAATATTACCGCCGAGATGATAGGTTGGGTTAGGTTAGGTTATATTTCGTCATTGATATATATGAAGGTCCCACGGAGACGTAGAGGCCAACAAGCCAGGAATGTTGCCAAATATTACCGCCGAGATGTGAGGTTGGGTTAGGTTAGGTTATATTACGTTATTGATGTATATAAAGGTCCCACGGAGACATAGAGGACAACTCGTCAGGAATGTGGTCAAATATTACCGCCGAGATGATAGGTTGGGTTAGGCTTGGTTATATTTCGTTATTGATGTATATGAAGGTCCCACGGAGACGTAGAGGCCAACATGCCAGGAATGTTGTCAAATATTACACCCGCGATGTTAGATTGGGCTAGGTTAGGTTATATTACGTTATTGATGTATATAAAGGTCCCACGGAGACGTAGAGGCCAACTCCCCAGGAATGTTGTCAAATATTACCGCCGAAATGTTAGGTTGGGTTAGGTTAGGCTATATCACGTTCTTGATGTATATAAAGGCCCCACGCAGACGTAGAGGCCAACCCGCCAGGAAAGTTTTCAAATATTACCGCCGAGATGATAGGTTGGGTAAGGTTAGGTTATATTTCGTCATTGATATATATGATGGTCCCACGGAGACGTAGAGGCCAACAAGTCAGGAATGTTGCCAAATATTACCGCCGAGATGTGAGGTTGGGTTAGGTTAGGTTATATTACGTTATTGATGTATATAAAGGTCCCACGGAGACGTAGAAGCCAACTCGCCAGGATTGTTGCCAAATATTACCGCCGCGATGTTAGATTGGGTTAGGTTAGGTTAGATTACGTTATTGCCGTATATAAAGGTCCCACGGAGACGTAGAGGCCAACATGCCAGGAATGTTGGTCAAATATTACAGCCGCGATGTTAGATTGGGTTAGGTTAGGTTATATTACGTTATTGTTGTATATAAAGGTCCCACGGAGACGTAGAGGCCAACTCGCCGAGAATGTTGTCAAATATTACAGCCGCGATGTCAGATTGGGTTACGTTAAGTTATATTACATTATTGATGTATATAAAGGTCCCACGGAGACGTAGAAGCGAACTCGCCAGGATTGTTGCCAAATATTACCGCCGCGATGATAGATTGGGTGAGGTTAGGTTAGATTACGTTATTGCCGTATATAAAGGTCTCACGGAGACGTAGAGGCCAACATGCCAGGAATGTTGGTCAAATATTACAGTCGCGATGTTAGATTGGGTTAGGTTAGGTTATATTACGTTATTGTTGTATATAAAGGTCCCACGGAGACGTAGAGGCCAACTCGCCGGGAATGTTGTCAAATATTACAGCCGCGATGTCAGATTGGGTTACGTTAAGTTATATTACGTTATTGACGTATATAAAGGTCCCACGGAGACGTAGAGGCCAACTCGCCAGGAATGTTGTCAAATATTACCGCCCAAAAGGTTAGGTTGGGTTAGGTTAGGTTATATTAAGTTATTGATGTATATGAAGATCCCACGGAGACGCAGAGGCCAACTCGCCAGGTATGTGGTCAAATATTACCGCCGAGATGATAGGTTGGGTTAGGTTTAGTTATATTTCGTTATTAATGTATATGAAGGTCCCACGGAGACGTAGAGTCCAACTCGCCAGGAATGTTGTCAAATATTACAGCCGCCATGTTAGATTGGGTTAGGTTAGGTTATATTAAGTTATTGATGTATATGAAGGTCCCACGGAGACGCAGAGGCCAACTCGCCAGGTATGTGGTCAAATATTACCGCCGAGATGATAGGTTGGGTTAGGTTTGGTTATATTTCGTTATTGATGTATATGAAGGTCCCACGGAGACGTAGAGGCCAACAAGCCAGGAATGTTGCCAGATATTACCGCCGAGATGGGAGGTTGGGTTAGGTTAGGTTATATTACGTTATTGTTGTATATAAAGGTTCCACGGAGACGTAGAGGCCAACTCGCCAGGAATGTTGTCAAATATTACAGTCGCGATGTTAGATTGGGTTAGGTTAGGTTATATTACGTTATTGTTGTATATAAATGTCCCACGGAGACGTAGAGGCCAACTCGCCAGGAATGCTGTCAAATAATAGCGCCGAGAGGTTAGGTTGGGTCAGGTTAGGTTATATTACGTTATTGATGTATATGAAGATCCCACGGAGACGTAGATGCCAACTCGCCAGGTATGTGGTCACATATTACCGCCGAGATGATAGGTTGGGTTAGGTTAGGTTATATTACGTTATTGATGTATATGAAGGACACACGGAGACGTAGAGGCCAACATGCCAGGAATGTTGGTCAAATATTACAGCCGTGATGATAGGTTGGGTTAGGCTTGGTTATATTTCGTTATTGATGTATATGAAGGTCCCACGGAGACGTAGAGGCCAACATGCCAGGAATGTTGTCAAATATTACACCCGCGATGTTAGATTGGGCTAGGTTAGGTTATATTACGTTATTGATGTATATAAATGTCCCACGGAGATGTGGAGGCCAACTCGCTAGGAATGTTGTCAAATATTACCGCCGAAATGTTACGTTGGGTTAGGTTAGGTTATATTACGTTCTTGATGTATATAAAGGTCCCACGCAGGCGTAGAGGCCAACCCGCCAGAAAAGTTTTCAAATATTACCGCCGAGATGATAGGTTGGGTTAGGTTAGGTTATATTTCGTCATTGATATATATGAAGGTCCCACGGAGACGTAGAGGCCAACAAGCCAGGAATGTTGCCAAATATTACCGCCGAGATGTGAGGTTGGGTTAGGTTAGGTTATATTACGTTATTGATGTATATAAAGGTCCCACGGAGACATAGAGGACAACTCGTCAGGAATGTGGTCAAATATTACCGCCGAGATGATAGGTTGGGTTAGGCTTGGTTATATTTCGTTATTGATGTATATGAAGGTCCCACGGAGACGTAGAGGCCAACATGCCAGGAATGTTGTCAAATATTACACCCGCGATGTTAGATTGGGCTAGGTTAGGTTATATTACGTTATTGATGTATATAAAGGTCCCACGCAGACGTAGAAGCCAACTCGCCAGGATTGTTGCCAAATATTACCGCCGCGATGTTAGATTGGGTTAGGTTAGGTTAGATTACGTTATTGCCGTATATAAATGTCCCACGGAGACGTAGAGGCCAACATGCCAGGAATGTTGTCAAATATTACAGTCGCGATGTTAGATTGGGTTAGGTTAGGTTATATTACGTTATTGTTGTATATAAATGTCCCACGGAGACGTAGAGGCCAACTCGCCAGGAATGCTGTCAAATAATAGCGCCGAGAGGTTAGGTTGGGTCAGGTTAGGTTATATTACGTTATTGATGTATATGAAGATCCCACGGAGACGTAGATGCCAACTCGCCAGGTATGTGGTCACATATTACCGCCGAGATGATAGGTTGGGTTAGGTTAGGTTATATTACGTTATTGATGTATATGAAGGACACACGGAGACGTAGAGGCCAACATGCCAGGAATGTTGGTCAAATATTACAGCCGTGATGATAGGTTGGGTTAGGCTTGGTTATATTTCGTTATTGATGTATATGAAGGTCCCACGGAGACGTAGAGGCCAACATGCCAGGAATGTTGTCAAATATTACACCCGCGATGTTAGATTGGGCTAGGTTAGGTTATATTACGTTATTGATGTATATAAATGTCCCACGGAGATGTGGAGGCCAACTCGCTAGGAATGTTGTCAAATATTACCGCCGAAATGTTACGTTGGGTTAGGTTAGGTTATATTACGTTCTTGATGTATATAAAGGTCCCACGCAGGCGTAGAGGCCAACCCGCCAGAAAAGTTTTCAAATATTACCGCCGAGATGATAGGTTGGGTTAGGTTAGGTTATATTTCGTCATTGATATATATGAAGGTCCCACGGAGACGTAGAGGCCAACAAGCCAGGAATGTTGCCAAATATTACCGCCGAGATGTGAGGTTGGGTTAGGTTAGGTTATATTACGTTATTGATGTATATAAAGGTCCCACGGAGACATAGAGGACAACTCGTCAGGAATGTGGTCAAATATTACCGCCGAGATGATAGGTTGGGTTAGGCTTGGTTATATTTCGTTATTGATGTATATGAAGGTCCCACGGAGACGTAGAGGCCAACATGCCAGGAATGTTGTCAAATATTACACCCGCGATGTTAGATTGGGCTAGGTTAGGTTATATTACGTTATTGATGTATATAAAGGTCCCACGCAGACGTAGAAGCCAACTCGCCAGGATTGTTGCCAAATATTACCGCCGCGATGTTAGATTGGGTTAGGTTAGGTTAGATTACGTTATTGCCGTATATAAATGTCCCACGGAGACGTAGAGGCCAACATGCCAGGAATGTTGGTCAAATATTACAGCCGCGATGTTAGATTGGGTTAGGTTAGGTTATATTACGTTATTGTTGTATATAAAGGTCCCACGGAGACGTAGAGGCCAACTCTCCGGGAATGTTGTCAAATATTACAGCCGCGATGTCAGATTGGGTTACGTTAAGTTATATTACGTTATTGATGTATATAAAGGTCCCACGGAGACGTAGAAGCGAACTCGCCAGGATTGTTGCCAAATATTACCGCCGCGATGATAGATTGGGTTAGGTTAGGTTAGATTACGTTATTGCCGTATATAAAGGTCCCACGGAGACGTAGAGGCCAACATGCCAGGAATGTTGGTCAAATATTACAGTCGCGATGTTAGATTGGGTTAGGTTAGGTTATATTACGTTATTGTTGTATATAAAGGTCCCACGGAGACGTAGAGGCCAACTCGCCGGGAATGTTGTCAAATATTACAGCCGCGATGTCAGATTGGGTTACGTTAAGTTATATTACGTTATTGACGTATATAAAGGTCCCACGGAGACGTAGAGGCCAACTCGCCAGGAATGTTGTCAAATATTACCGCCGAAATGTTAGGTTGGGTAAGGTTAGGTTATATTAAGTTATTGATGTATATGAAGATCCCACGGAGACGCAGAGGCCAACTCGCCAGGTATGTGGTCAAATATTACCGCCGAGATGGTAGGTTGGGTTAGGTTTGGTTATATTTCGTTATTAATGTATATTAAGGTCCCACGGAGACGTAGTGTCCAACTCGCCAGGAATGTTGTCAAATATTACAGCCGCGATGTTAGATTGCGTTAGGTTAGGTTATATTACGTTATTGATGTATATGAAGATCCCACGGAGACGTAGAGGCCAACTCGCCAGGTATGTGGTCAAATATTACCGCCGAGATGATAGGTTGGGTTAGGCTTGGTTATATTTCGTTATTGATGTATATGAAGGTCCCTCGGAGACGTAGAGGCCAACATGCCAGGAATGTTGTCAAATATTACACCCGCGATGTTAGATTGGGCTAGGTTAGGTTATATTACGTTATTGATGTATATAAAGGTCCCACGGAGACGTAGAGGCCAACTCGCTAGGAATGTTGTCAAATATTACCGCCGAAATGTTACGTTGGGTTAGGTTAGGTTATATTACGTTCTTGATGTATATAAAGGTCCCACGGAGACGTAGAGGCCAACTCCCCCGGAATGTTGTCAAATATTACCGCCCAAATGTTAGGTTGGGTTAGGTTAGGTTATATTACGTTCTTGATGTATATAAAGGCCCCACGCAGACGTAGAGGCCAACCCGCCAGGAAAGTTTTCAAATATTACCGCCGAGATGATAGGTTGGGTTAGGTTAGGTTATATTTCGTCATTGATATATATGATGGTCCCACGGAGACGTAGAGGCCAACAAGTCAGGAATGTTGCCAAATATTACCGCCGAGATGTGAGGTTGGGTTAGGTTAGGTTATATTACGTTATTGATGTATATAAAGGTCCCACGGAGACGTAGAAGCCAACTCGCCAGGATTGTTGCCAAATATTACCGCCGCGATGTTAGATTGGGTTAGGTTAGGTTAGATTACGTTATTGCCGTATATAAAGGTCCCACGGAGACGTAGAGGCCAACATGCCAGGAATGTTGGTCAAATATTACAGCCGCGATGTTAGATTGGGTTAGGTTAGGTTATATTACGTTATTGTTGTATATAAAGGTCCCACGGAGACGTAGAGGCCAACTCGCCGGGAATGTTGTCAAATATTACAGCCGCCTTGTTAGATTGGGTTAGGTTAGGTTATATTAAGTTATTGATGTATATGAAGGTCCCACGGAGACGCAGAGGCCAACTCGCCAGGTATGTGGTCAAATATTACCGCCGAGATGATAGGTTGGGTTAGGTTTGGTTATATTTCGTTATTGATGTATATGAAGGTCCCACGGAGACGTAGAGGCCAACAAGCCAGGAATGTTGCCAGATATTACCGCCGAGATGGGAGGTTGGGTTAGGTTAGGTTATATTACGTTATTGTTGTATATAAAGGTTCCACGGAGACGTAGAGGCCAACTCGCCAGGAATGTTGTCAAATATTACAGTCGCGATGTTAGATTGGGTTAGGTTAGGTTATATTACGTTATTGTTGTATATAAATGTCCCACGGAGACGTAGAGGCCAACTCGCCAGGAATGCTGTCAAATAATAGCGCCGAGAGGTTAGGTTGGGTCAGGTTAGGTTATATTACGTTATTGATGTATATGAAGATCCCACGGAGACGTAGATGCCAACTCGCCAGGATTGTTGCCAAATATTACCGCCGCGATGTTAGATTGGGTTAGGTTAGGTTAGATTACGTTATTGCCGTATATAAAGGTCCCACGGAGACGTAGAGGCCAACATGCCAGGAATGTTGGTCAAATATTACAGCCGTGATGATAGGTTGGGTTAGGCTTGGTTATATTTCGTTATTGATGTATATGAAGGTCCCACGGAGACGTAGAGGCCAACATGCCAGGAATGTTGTCAAATATTACACCCGCGATGTTAGATTGGGCTAGGTTAGGTTATATTACGTTATTGATGTATATAAATGTCCCACGGAGATGTGGAGGCCAACTCGCTAGGAATGTTGTCAAATATTACCGCCGAAATGTTACGTTGGGTTAGGTTAGGTTATATTACGTTCTTGATGTATATAAAGGTCCCACGCAGGCGTAGAGGCCAACCCGCCAGAAAAGTTTTCAAATATTACCGCCGAGATGATAGGTTGGGTTAGGTTAGGTTATATTTCGTCATTGATATATATGAAGGTCCCACGGAGACGTAGAGGCCAACAAGCCAGGAATGTTGCCAAATATTACCGCCGAGATGTGAGGTTGGGTTAGGTTAGGTTATATTACGTTATTGATGTATATAAAGGTCCCACGGAGACATAGAGGACAACTCGTCAGGAATGTGGTCAAATATTACCGCCGAGATGATAGGTTGGGTTAGGCTTGGTTATATTTCGTTATTGATGTATATGAAGGTCCCACGGAGACGTAGAGGCCAACATGCCAGGAATGTTGTCAAATATTACACCCGCGATGTTAGATTGGGCTAGGTTAGGTTATATTACGTTATTGATGTATATAAAGGTCCCACGGAGACGTAGAGGCCAACTCCCCAGGAATGTTGTCAAATATTACCGCCGAAATATTAGGTTGGTTTAGGTTAGGCTATATCACGTTCTTGATGTATATAAAGGCCCCACGCAGACGTAGAGGCCAACCCGCCAGGAAAGTTTTCAAATATTACCGCCGAGATGATAGGTTGGGTTAGGTTAGGTTATATTTCGTCATTGATATATATGATGGTCCCACGGAGACGTAGAGGCCAACAAGTCAGGAATGTTGCCAAATATTACCGCCGAGATGTGAGGTTGGGTTAGGTTAGGTTATATTACGTTATTGATGTATATAAAGGTCCCACGGAGACGTAGAAGCCAACTCGCCAGGATTGTTGCCAAATATTACCGCCGCGATGTTAGATTGGGTTAGGTTAGGTTAGATTACGTTATTGCCGTATATAAAGGTCCCACGGAGACGTAGAGGCCAACATGCCAGGAATGTTGGTCAAATATTACAGCCGCGATGTTAGATTGGGTTAGGTTAGGTTATATTACGTTATTGTTGTATATAAAGGTCCCACGGAGACGTAGAGGCCAACTCGCCGGGAATGTTGTCAAATATTACAGCCGCGATGTCAGATTGGGTTACGTTAAGTTATATTACGTTATTGATGTATATAAAGGTCCCACGGAGACGTAGAAGCGAACTCGCCAGGATTGTTGCCAAATATTACCGCCGCGATGATAGATTGGGTTAGGTTAGGTTAGATTACGTTATTGCCGTATATAAAGGTCCCACGGAGACGTAGAGGCCAACATGCCAGGAATGTTGGTCAAATATTACAGTCGCGATGTTAGATTGGGTTAGGTTAGGTTATATTACGTTATTGTTGTATATAAAGGTCCCACGGAGACGTAGAGGCCAACTCGCCGGGAATGTTGTCAAATATTACAGCCGCGATGTCAGATTGGGTTACGTTAAGTTATATTACGTTATTGACGTATATAAAGGTCCCACGGAGACGTAGAGGCCAACTCGCCAGGAATGTTGTCAAATATTACCGCCGAAATGTTAGGTTGGGTAAGGTTAGGTTATATTAAGTTATTGATGTATATGAAGATCCCACGGAGACGCAGAGGCCAACTCGCCAGGTATGTGGTCAAATATTACCGCCGAGATGGTAGGTTGGGTTAGGTTTGGTTATATTTCGTTATTAATGTATATTAAGGTCCCACGGAGACGTAGTGTCCAACTCGCCAGGAATGTTGTCAAATATTACAGCCGCGATGTTAGATTGCGTTAGGTTAGGTTATATTACGTTATTGATGTATATGAAGATCCCACGGAGACGTAGAGGCCAACTCGCCAGGTATGTGGTCAAATATTACCGCCGAGATGATAGGTTGGTTTAGGCTTGGTTATATTTCGTTATTGATGTATATGAAGGTCCCTCGGAGACGTAGAGGCCAACATGCCAGGAATGTTGTCAAATATTACACCCGCGATGTTAGATTGGGCTAGGTTAGGTTATATTACGTTATTGATGTATATAAAGGTCCCACGGAGACGTAGAGGCCAACTCGCTAGGAATGTTGTCAAATATTACCGCCGAAATGTTACGTTGGGTTAGGTTAGGTTATATTACGTTCTTGATGTATATAAAGGTCCCACGGAGACGTAGAGGCCAACTCCCCCGGAATGTTGTCAAATATTACCGCCCAAATGTTAGGTTGGGTTAGGTTAGGTTATATTACGTTCTTGATGTATATAAAGGCCCCACGCAGACGTAGAGGCCAACCCGCCAGGAAAGTTTTCAAATATTACCGCCGAGATGATAGGTTGGGTTAGGTTAGGTTATATTTCGTCATTGATATATATGATGGTCCCACGGAGACGTAGAGGCCAACAAGTCAGGAATGTTGCCAAATATTACCGCCGAGATGTGAGGTTGGGTTAGGTGAGGTTATATTACGTTATTGATGTATATAAAGGTCCCACGGAGACGTAGAAGCCAACTCGCCAGGATTGTTGCCAAATATTACCGCCGCGATGTTAGATTGGGTTAGGTTAGGTTAGATTACGTTATTGCCGTATATAAAGGTCCCACGGAGACGTAGAGGCCAACATGCCAGGAATGTTGGTCAAATATTACAGCCGCGATGTTAGATTGGGTTAGGTTAGGTTATATTACGTTATTGTTGTATATAAAGGTCCCACGGAGACGTAGAGGCCAACTCGCCGGGAATGTTGTCAAATATTACAGCCGCGATGTCAGATTGGGTTACGTTAAGTTATATTACGTTATTGACGTATATAAAGGTCCCACGGAGACGTAGAGGCCAACTCGCCAGGAATGTTGTCAAATATTACCGCCCAAAAGGTTAGGTTGGGTTAGGTTAGGTTAAATTAAGTTATTGATGTATATGAAGATCCCACGGAGACGCAGAGGCCAACTCGCCAGGTATGTGGTCAAATATTACCGCCGAGATGATAGGTTGGGTTAGGTTTAGTTATATTTCGTTATTAATGTATATGAAGGTCCCACGGAGACGTAGAGTCCAACTCGCCAGGAATGTTGTCAAATATTACAGCCGCCATGTTAGATTGGGTTAGGTTAGGTTATATTAAGTTATTGATGTATATGAAGGTCCCACGGAGACGCAGAGGCCAACTCGCCAGGTATGTGGTCAAATATTACCGCCGAGATGATAGGTTGGGTTAGGTTTGGTTATATTTCGTTATTGATGTATATGAAGGTCCCACGGAGACGTAGAGGCCAACAAGCCAGGAATGTTGCCAGATATTACCGCCGAGATGGGAGGTTGGGTTAGGTTAGGTTATATTACGTTATTGATGTATATGAAGGACCCACGGAGACGTAGAGGACAACATGCCAGGAATGTTGGTCAAATATTACAGCCGAGGTGATAGGTTGGGTTAGGCTTGGTTATATTTCGTTATTGATGTATATGAAGGTCCCACGGAGACGTCGAGGCCAACATGCCAGGAATGTTGTCAAATATTACACCCGCGATGTTAGATTGGGCTAGGTTAGGTTATATTACGTTATTGATGTATATAAATGTCCCACGGAGACGTAGAGGCCAACTCGCTAGGAATGTTGTCAAATATTACGGCCGAAATGTTACGTTGGGTTAGGTTAGGTTATATTACGTTCTTGATGTATATAAAGGTCCCACGCAGGCGTAGAGGCCAACCCGCCAGAAAAGTTTTCAAATATTACCGCCGAGATGATAGGTTGGGTTAGGTTAGGTTATATTTCGTCATTGATATATATGAAGGTCCCACGGAGACGTAGAGGCCAACAAGCCAGGAATGTTGCCAAATATTACCGCCGAGATGTGAGGTTGGGTCAGGTTAGGTTATATTACGTTATTGATGTATATAAAGGTCCCACGGAGACATAGAGGACAACTCGTCAGGAATGTGGTCAAATATTACCGCCGAGATGGTAGGTTGGGTTAGGTTTGGTTATATTTCGTTATTAATGTATATGAAGGTCCCACGGAGACGTAGAGCCCAACTCGCCAGGAATGTAGTCAAATATTACAGCCGCGATGTTAGATTGGGTTAGGTTAGGTTATATTACGTTATTGATGTATATGAAGATCCCACGGAGACGTAGAGGCCAACTCGCCAGGTATGTGGTCAAATATTACCGCCGAGATGATAGGTTGGGTTAGGCTTGGTTATATTTCGTTATTGATGTACATGAAGGTCCCACGGAGACGTAGAGGCCAACATGCCAGGAATGTTGCCAGATATTACCGCCGAGATGGGAGGTTGGGTTAGGTTAGGTTATATTACGTTATTGTTGTATATAAAGGTTCCACGGAGACGTAGAGGCCAACTCGCCAGGAATGTTGTCAAATATTACAGTCGCGATGTTAGATTGGGTTAGGTTAGGTTATATTACGTTATTGTTGTATGTAAATGTCCCACGGAGACGTAGAGGCCAACACGCCAGGAATGCTGTCAAATAATAGCGCCGAGAGGTTAGGTTGGGTCAGGTTAGGTTATATTACGTTATTGATGTATATGAAGATCCCACGGAGACGTAGATGCCAACTCGCCAGGTATGTGGTCACATATTACCGCCGCGATGTTAGATTGGGTTAGGTTAGGTTATATTACGTTATTGTTGTATATAAAGGTCCCACGGAGACGTAGAGGCCAACTCGCCGGGAATGTTGTCAAATATTACAGCCGCGATGTCAGATTGGGTTACGTTAAGTTATATTACGTTATTGACGTATATAAAGGTCCCACGGAGACGTAGAGTCCAACTCGCCAGGAATGTTGTCAAATATTACAGCCGCCATGTTAGATTGGCTTAGGTTAGGTTATATTAAGTTATTGATGTATATGAAGGTCCCACGGAGACGCAGAGGCCAACTCGCCAGGTATGTGGTCAAATATTACCGCCGAGATGATAGGTTGGGTTAGGTTTGGTTATATTTCGTTATTGATGTATATGAAGGTCCCACGGAGACGTAGAGGCCAACAAGCCAGGAATGTTGCCAGATATTACCGCCGAGATGGGAGGTTGGGTTAGGTTAGGTTATATTACGTTATTGTTGTATATAAAGGTTCCACGGAGACGTAGAGGCCAACTCGCCAGGAATGTTGTCAAATATTACAGTCGCGATGTTAGATTGGGTTAGGTTAGGTTATATTACGTTATTGTTGTATGTAAATGTCCCACGGAGACGTAGAGGCCAACTCGCCAGGAATGCTGTCAAATAATAGCGCCGAGAGGTTAGGTTGGGTCAGGTTAGGTTATATTACGTTATTGATGTATATGAAGATCCCACGGAGACGTAGATGCCAACTCGCCAGGTATGTGGTCACATATTACCGCCGAGATGATAGGTTGGGTTAGGTTAGGTTATATTACGTTATTGATGTATATGAAGGACCCACGGAGACGTAGAGGACAACATGCCAGGAATGTTGGTCAAATATTACAGCCGAGATGATAGGTTGGGTTAGCCTTGGTTATATTTCGTTATTGATGTATATGAAGGTCCCACGGAGAAGTAGAGGCCAACATGCCAGGAATGTTGTCAAATATTACACCCGCGATGTTAGATTGGGCTAGGTTAGGTTATATTACGTTATTGATGTATATAAATGTCCCACGGAGACGTAGAGGCCAACTCGCTAGGAATGTTGTCAAATATTACCGCCGAAATGTTACGTTGGGTTAGGTTAGGTTATATTACGTTCTTGATGTATATAAAGGTCCCACGCTGGCGTAGAGGCCAACCCGCCAGAAAAGTTTTCAAATATTACCGCCGAGATGATAGGTTGGGTTAGGTTAGGTTATATTTCGTCATTGATATATATGAAGGTCCCACGGAGACGTAGAGGCCAACAAGCCAGGAATGTTGCCAAATATTACCGCCGAGATGTGAGGTTGGGTTAGGTTAGGTTATATTACGTTATTGATGTATATAAAGGTCCCACGGAGACATAGAGGACAACTCGTCAGGAATGTGGTCAAATATTACCGCCGAGATGATAGGTTGGGTTAGGCTTGGTTATATTTCGTTATTGATGTATATGAAGGTCCCACGGAGACGTAGAGGCCAACATGCCAGGAATGTTGTCAAATATTACACCCGCGATGTTAGATTGGGCTAGGTTAGGTTATATTACGTTATTGATGTATATAAAGGTCCCACGGAGACGTAGAGGCCAACTCCCCAGGAATGTTGTCAAATATTACCGCCGAAATGTTAGGTTGGGTTAGGTTAGGTTATATCACGTTCTTGATGTATATAAAGGCCCCACGCAGACGTAGAGGCCAACCCGCCAGGAAAGTTTTCAAATATTACCGCCGAGATGATAGGTTGGGTTAGGTTAGGTTATATTTCGTCATTGATATATATGATGGTCCCACGGAGACGTAGAGGCCAACAAGTCAGGAATGTTGCCAAATATTACCGCCGAGATGTGAGGTTGGGTTAGGTTAGGTTATATTACGTTATTGATGTATATAAAGGTCACACGGAGACGTAGAAGCCAACTCGCCAGGATTGTTGCCAAATATTACCGCCGCGATGTTAGATTGGGTTAGGTTAGGTTAGATTACGTTATTGCCGTATATAAAGGTCCCACGGAGACGTAGAGGCCAACATGCCAGGAATGTTGGTCAAATATTACAGCCGCGATGTTAGATTGGGTTAGGTTAGGTTATATTACGTTATTGTTGTATATAAAGGTCCCACGGAGACGTAGAGGCCAACTCGCCGGGAATGTTGCCAAATATTACCGCCGCGATGATAGATTGGGTTAGGTTAGGTTAGATTACGTTATTGCCGTATATAAAGGTCCCACGGAGACGTAGAGGCCAACATGCCAGGAATGTTGGTCAAATATTACAGTCGCGATGTTAGATTGGGTTAGGTTAGGTTATATTACGTTATTGTTGTATATAAAGGTCCCACGGAGACGTAGAGGCCAACTCGCCGGGAATGTTGTCAAATATTACAGCCGCGATGTCAGATTGGGTTACGTTAGGTTATATTACGTTATTGACGTATATAAAGGTCCCACGGAGACGTAGAGGCCAACTCGCCAGGAATGTTGTCAAATATTACCGACGAAATGTTAGGTTGGGTTAGGTTAGGTTATATTAAGTTATTGATGTATATGAAGATCCCACGGAGACGCAGAGGCCAACTCGCCAGGTATGTGGTCAAATATTACCGCCGAGATGGTAGGTTGGGTTAGGTTTGGTTATATTTCGTTATTAATGTATATGAAGGTCCCACGGAGACGTAGAGTCCAACTCGCCAGGAATGTTGTCAAATATTACAGCCGCGATGTTAGATTGGGTTAGGTTAGGTTATATTACGTTATTGATGTATATGAAGATCCCACGGAGACGTAGAGGCCAACTCGCCAGGTATGTGGTCAAATATTACCGCCGAGATGATAGGTTGGGTTGGGCTTGGTTATATTTCGTTATTGATGTATATGAAGGTCCCACGGAGACGTAGAGGCCAACATGCCAGGAATGTTGTCAAATATTACACCCGCGATGTTAGATTGGGCTAGGTTAGGTTATATTACGTTATTGATGTATATAAAGGTCCCACGGAGACGTAGAGGCCAACTCGCCAGGAATGTTGGTCAAATATTACAGCCGCGATGTTAGATTGGGTTAGGTTAGGTTATATTACGTTATTGTTGTATATAAAGGTCCCACGGAGACGTAGAGGCCAACTCGCCGGGAATGTTGTCAAATATTACAGCCGCGATGTCAGATTGGGTTACGTTAAGTTATATTACGTTATTGACGTATATAAAGGTCCCACGGAGACGTAGAGGCCAACTCGCCGGGAATGTTGTCAAATATTACAGCCGCGATGTCAGATTGGGTTACGTTAAGTTATATTACGTTATTGACGTATATAAAGGTCCCACGGAGACGTAGAGGCCAACTCGCCAGGAATGTTGTCAAATATTACCGCCCAAAAGGTTAGGTTGGGTTAGGTTAGGTTATATTAAGTTATTGATGTATATGAAGATCCCACGGAGACGCAGAGGCCAACTCGCCATGTATGTGGTCAAATATTACCGCCGAGATGATAGGTTGGGTTAGGTTTAGTTATATTTCGTTATTAATGTATATGAAGGTCCCACGGAGACGTAGAGTCCAACTCGCCAGGAATGTTGTCAAATATTACAGCCGCGATGTCAGATTGGGTTACGTTAAGTTATATTACGTTATTGACGTATATAAAGGTCCCACGGAGACGTAGAGGCCAACTCGCCAGGAATGTTGTCAAATATTACCGCCCAAAAGGTTAGGTTGGGTTAGGTTAGGTTATATTAAGTTATTGATGTATATGAAGATCCCACGGAGACGCAGAGGCCAACTCGCCATGTGTGTGGTCAAATATTACCGCCGAGATGATAGGTTGGGTTAGGTTTAGTTATATTTCGTTATTAATGTATATGAAGGTCCCACGGAGACGTAGAGTCCAACTCGCCAGGAATGTTGTCAAATATTACAGCCGCCATGTTAGATTGGGTTAGGTTAGGTTATATTAAGTTATTGATGTATATGAAGGTCCCACGGAGACGCAGAGGCCAACTCGCCAGGTATGTGGTCAAATATTACCGCCGAGATGATAGGTTGGGTTAGGTTTGGTTATATTTCGTTATTGATGTATATGAAGGTCCCACGGAGACGTAGAGGCCAACAAGCCAGGAATGTTGCCAGATATTACCGCCGAGATGGGAGGTTGGGTTAGGTTAGGTTATATTACGTTATTGTTGTATATAAAGGTTCCACGGAGACGTAGAGGCCAACTCGCCAGGAATGTTGTCAAATATTACAGTCGCGATGTTAGATTGGGTTAGGTTAGGTTATATTACGTTATTGTTGTATGTAAATGTCCCACGGAGACGTAGAGGCCAACTCGCCAGGAATGCTGTCAAATAATAGCGCCGAGAGGTTAGGTTGGGTCAGGTTAGGTTATATTACGTTATTGATGTATATGAAGATCCCACGGAGACGTAGATGCCAACTCGCCAGGTATGTGGTCACATATTACCGCCGAGATGATAGGTTGGGTTAGGTTAGGTTATATTACGTTATTGATGTATATGAAGGACCCACGGAGACGTAGAGGACAACATGCCAGGAATGTTGGTCAAATATTACAGCCGAGATGATAGGTTGGGTTAGGCTTGGTTATATTTCGTTATTGATGTATATGAAGGTCCCACGGAGACGTAGAGGCCAACATGCCAGGAATGTTGTCAAATATTACACCCGCGATGTTAGATTGGGCTAGGTTAGGTTATATTACGTTATTGATGTATATAAATGTCCCACGGAAACGTAGAGGCCAACTCGCTAGGAATGTTGTCAAATATTACCGCCGAAATGTTACGTTGGGTTAGGTTAGGTTATATTACGTTCTTGATGTATATAAAGGTCCCACGCTGGCGTAGAGGCCAACCCGCCAGAAAAGTTTTCAAATATTACCGCCGAGATGATAGGTTGGGTTAGGTTAGGTTATATTTCGTCATTGATATATATGAAGGTCCCACGGAGACGTAGAGGCCAACAAGCCAGGAATGTTGCCAAATATTACCGCCGAGATGTGAGGTTGGGTTAGGTTAGGTTATATTACGTTATTGATGTATATAAAGGTCCCACGGAGACATAGAGGACAACTCGTCAGGAATGTGGTCAAATATTACCGCCGAGATGATAGGTTGGGTTAGGCTTGGTTATATTT
Source organism: Xylocopa violacea (assembly GCA_963969225.1). Classification (NCBI taxonomy): domain Eukaryota; kingdom Metazoa; phylum Arthropoda; class Insecta; order Hymenoptera; family Apidae; genus Xylocopa; species Xylocopa violacea. Next base: position 5,577,897 of record CAXAJV010000019.1, on the reverse strand, counting down.
CGTTATTGATGTATATGAAGGTCCCACGGAGACGTAGAGGCCAACATGCCAGGAATGTTGTCAAATATTACACCCGCGATGTTAGATTGGGCTAGGTTAGGTTATATTACGTTATTGATGTATATAAAGGTCCCACGGAGACGTAGAGGCCAACTCCCCAGGAATGTTGTCAAATATTACCGCCGAAATGTTAGGTTGGGTTAGGTTAGGTTATATCACGTTCTTGATGTATATAAAGGCCCCACGCAGACGTAGAGGCCAACCCGCCAGGAAAGTTTTCAAATATTACCGCCGAGATGATAGGTTGGGTTAGGTTAGGTTATATTTCGTCATTGATATATATGATGGTCCCACGGAGACGTAGAGGCCAACAAGTCAGGAATGTTGCCAAATATTACCGCCGAGATGTGAGGTTGGGTTAGGTTAGGTTATATTACGTTATTGATGTATATAAAGGTCACACGGAGACGTAGAAGCCAACTCGCCAGGATTGTTGCCAAATATTACCGCCGCGATGTTAGATTGGGTTAGGTTAGGTTAGATTACGTTATTGCCGTATATAAAGGTCCCACGGAGACGTAGAGGCCAACATGCCAGGAATGTTGGTCAAATATTACAGCCGCGATGTTAGATTGGGTTAGGTTAGGTTATATTACGTTATTGTTGTATATAAAGGTCCCACGGAGACGTAGAGGCCAACTCGCCGGGAATGTTGCCAAATATTACCGCCGCGATGATAGATTGGGTTAGGTTAGGTTAGATTACGTTATTGCCGTATATAAAGGTCCCACGGAGACGTAGAGGCCAACATGCCAGGAATGTTGGTCAAATATTACAGTCGCGATGTTAGATTGGGTTAGGTTAGGTTATATTACGTTATTGTTGTATATAAAGGTCCCACGGAGACGTAGAGGCCAACTCGCCGGGAATGTTGTCAAATATTACAGCCGCGATGTCAGATTGGGTTACGTTAGGTTATATTACGTTATTGACGTATATAAAGGTCCCACGGAGACGTAGAGGCCAACTCGCCAGGAATGTTGTCAAATATTACCGCCGAAATGTTAGGTTGGGTTAGGTTAGGTTATATTAAGTTATTGATGTATATGAAGATCCCACGGAGACGCAGAGGCCAACTCGCCAGGTATGTGGTCAAATATTACCGCCGAGATGGTAGGTTGGGTTAGGTTTGGTTATATTTCGTTATTAATGTATATGAAGGTCCCACGGAGACGTAGAGTCCAACTCGCCAGGAATGTTGTCAAATATTACAGCCGCGATGTTAGATTGGGTTAGGTTAGGTTATATTACGTTATTGATGTATATGAAGATCCCACGGAGACGTAGAGGCCAACTCGCCAGGTATGTGGTCAAATATTACCGCCGAGATGATAGGTTGGGTTGGGCTTGGTTATATTTCGTTATTGATGTATATGAAGGTCCCACGGAGACGTAGAGGCCAACATGCCAGGAATGTTGTCAAATATTACACCCGCGATGTTAGATTGGGCTAGGTTAGGTTATATTACGTTATTGATGTATATAAAGGTCCCACGGAGACGTAGAGGCCAACTCGCCAGGAATGTTGGTCAAATATTACAGCCGCGATGTTAGATTGGGTTAGGTTAGGTTATATTACGTTATTGTTGTATATAAAGGTCCCACGGAGACGTAGAGGCCAACTCGCCGGGAATGTTGTCAAATATTACAGCCGCGATGTCAGATTGGGTTACGTTAAGTTATATTACGTTATTGACGTATATAAAGGTCCCACGGAGACGTAGAGGCCAACTCGCCGGGAATGTTGTCAAATATTACAGCCGCGATGTCAGATTGGGTTACGTTAAGTTATATTACGTTATTGACGTATATAAAGGTCCCACGGAGACGTAGAGGCCAACTCGCCAGGAATGTTGTCAAATATTACCGCCCAAAAGGTTAGGTTGGGTTAGGTTAGGTTATATTAAGTTATTGATGTATATGAAGATCCCACGGAGACGCAGAGGCCAACTCGCCATGTATGTGGTCAAATATTACCGCCGAGATGATAGGTTGGGTTAGGTTTAGTTATATTTCGTTATTAATGTATATGAAGGTCCCACGGAGACGTAGAGTCCAACTCGCCAGGAATGTTGTCAAATATTACAGCCGCGATGTCAGATTGGGTTACGTTAAGTTATATTACGTTATTGACGTATATAAAGGTCCCACGGAGACGTAGAGGCCAACTCGCCAGGAATGTTGTCAAATATTACCGCCCAAAAGGTTAGGTTGGGTTAGGTTAGGTTATATTAAGTTATTGATGTATATGAAGATCCCACGGAGACGCAGAGGCCAACTCGCCATGTGTGTGGTCAAATATTACCGCCGAGATGATAGGTTGGGTTAGGTTTAGTTATATTTCGTTATTAATGTATATGAAGGTCCCACGGAGACGTAGAGTCCAACTCGCCAGGAATGTTGTCAAATATTACAGCCGCCATGTTAGATTGGGTTAGGTTAGGTTATATTAAGTTATTGATGTATATGAAGGTCCCACGGAGACGCAGAGGCCAACTCGCCAGGTATGTGGTCAAATATTACCGCCGAGATGATAGGTTGGGTTAGGTTTGGTTATATTTCGTTATTGATGTATATGAAGGTCCCACGGAGACGTAGAGGCCAACAAGCCAGGAATGTTGCCAGATATTACCGCCGAGATGGGAGGTTGGGTTAGGTTAGGTTATATTACGTTATTGTTGTATATAAAGGTTCCACGGAGACGTAGAGGCCAACTCGCCAGGAATGTTGTCAAATATTACAGTCGCGATGTTAGATTGGGTTAGGTTAGGTTATATTACGTTATTGTTGTATGTAAATGTCCCACGGAGACGTAGAGGCCAACTCGCCAGGAATGCTGTCAAATAATAGCGCCGAGAGGTTAGGTTGGGTCAGGTTAGGTTATATTACGTTATTGATGTATATGAAGATCCCACGGAGACGTAGATGCCAACTCGCCAGGTATGTGGTCACATATTACCGCCGAGATGATAGGTTGGGTTAGGTTAGGTTATATTACGTTATTGATGTATATGAAGGACCCACGGAGACGTAGAGGACAACATGCCAGGAATGTTGGTCAAATATTACAGCCGAGATGATAGGTTGGGTTAGGCTTGGTTATATTTCGTTATTGATGTATATGAAGGTCCCACGGAGACGTAGAGGCCAACATGCCAGGAATGTTGTCAAATATTACACCCGCGATGTTAGATTGGGCTAGGTTAGGTTATATTACGTTATTGATGTATATAAATGTCCCACGGAAACGTAGAGGCCAACTCGCTAGGAATGTTGTCAAATATTACCGCCGAAATGTTACGTTGGGTTAGGTTAGGTTATATTACGTTCTTGATGTATATAAAGGTCCCACGCTGGCGTAGAGGCCAACCCGCCAGAAAAGTTTTCAAATATTACCGCCGAGATGATAGGTTGGGTTAGGTTAGGTTATATTTCGTCATTGATATATATGAAGGTCCCACGGAGACGTAGAGGCCAACAAGCCAGGAATGTTGCCAAATATTACCGCCGAGATGTGAGGTTGGGTTAGGTTAGGTTATATTACGTTATTGATGTATATAAAGGTCCCACGGAGACATAGAGGACAACTCGTCAGGAATGTGGTCAAATATTACCGCCGAGATGATAGGTTGGGTTAGGCTTGGTTATATTTCGTTATTGATGTATATGAAGGTCCCACGGAGACGTAGAGGCCAACATGCCAGGAATGTTGTCAAATATTACACCCGCGATGTTAGATTGGGCTAGGTTAGGTTATATTACGTTATTGATGTATATAAAGGTCCCACGGAGACGTAGAGGCCAACTCCCCAGGAATGTTGTCAAATATTACCGCCGAAATGTTAGGTTGGGTTAGGTTAGGTTATATCACGTTCTTGATGTATATAAAGGCCCCACGCAGACGTAGAGGCCAACCCGCCAGGAAAGTTTTCAAATATTACCGCCGAGATGATAGGTTGGGTTAGGTTAGGTTATATTTCGTCATTGATATATATGATGGTCCCACGGAGACGTAGAGGCCAACTCGCCAGGAATGTTGTCAAATATTACAGCCGCGATGTTAGATTGGGTTAGGTTAGGTTATATTACGTTATTGATGTATATGAAGATCCCACGGAGACGTAGAGGCCAACTCGCCAGGTATGTGGTCAAATATTACCGCCGAGATGATAGGTTGGGTTGGGCTTGGTTATATTTCGTTATTGATGTATATGAAGGTCCCACGGAGACGTAGAGGCCAACATGCCAGGAATGTTGTCAAATATTACACCCGCGATGTTAGATTGGGCTAGGTTAGGTTATATTACGTTATTGATGTATATAAAGGTCCCACGGAGACGTAGAGGCCAACTCGCCAGGAATGTTGGTCAAATATTACAGCCGCGATGTTAGATTGGGTTAGGTTAGGTTATATTACGTTATTGTTGTATATAAAGGTCCCACGGAGACGTAGAGGCCAACTCGCCGGGAATGTTGTCAAATATTACAGCCGCGATGTCAGATTGGGTTACGTTAAGTTATATTACGTTATTGACGTATATAAAGGTCCCACGGAGACGTAGAGGCCAACATGCCAGGAATGTTGGTCAAATATTACAGCCGCGATGTTAGATTGGGTTAGGTTAGGTTATATTACGTTATTGTTGTATATAAAGGTCCCACGGAGACGTAGAGGCCAACTCGCCGGGAATGTTGTCAAATATTACAGCCGCGATGTCAGATTGGGTTACGTTAAGTTATATTACGTTATTGACGTATATAAAGGTCCCACGGAGACGTAGAGGCCAACTCGCCAGGAATGTTGTCAAATATTACCGCCCAAAAAGTTAGGTTGGGTTAGGTTAGGTTATATTAAGTTATTGATGTATATGAAGATCCCACGGAGACGCAGAGGCCAACTCGCCAGGTATGTGGTCAAATATTACCGCCGAGATGGTAGGTTGGGTTAGGTTTGGTTATATTTCGTTATTAATGTATATGAAGGTCCCACGGAGACGTAGAGTCCAACTCGCCAGGAATGTTGTCAAATATTACAGCCGCGATGTTAGATTGGGTTAGGTTAGGTTATATTACGTTATTGATGTATATGAAGATCCCACGGAGACGTAGAGGCCAACTCGCCAGGTATGTGGTCAAATATTACCGCCGAGATGATAGGTTGGGTTGGGCTTGGTTATATTTCGTTATTGATGTATATGAAGGTCCCACGGAGACGTAGAGGCCAACATGCCAGGAATGTTGTCAAATATTACACCCGCGATGTTAGATTGGGCTAGGTTAGGTTATATTACGTTATTGATGTATATAAAGGTCCCACGGAGACGTAGAGGCCAACTCGCTAGGAATGTTGGTCAAATATTACAGCCGCGATGTTAGATTGGGTTAGGTTAGGTTATATTACGTTATTGTTGTATATAAAGGTCCCACGGAGACGTAGAGGCCAACTCGCCGGGAATGTTGTCAAATATTACAGCCGCGATGTCAGATTGGGTTACGTTAAGTTATATTACGTTATTGACGTATATAAAGGTCCCACGGAGACGTAGAGGCCAACATGCCAGGAATGTTGGTCAAATATTACAGCCGCGATGTTAGATTGGGTTAGGTTAGGTTATATTACGTTATTGTTGTATATAAAGGTCCCACGGAGACGTAGAGGCCAACTCGCCGGGAATGTTGTCAAATATTACAGCCGCGATGTCAGATTGGGTTACGTTAAGTTATATTACGTTATTGACGTATATAAAGGTCCCACGGAGACGTAGAGGCCAACTCGCCAGGAATGTTGTCAAATATTACCGCCCAAAAAGTTAGGTTGGGTTAGGTTAGGTTATATTAAGTTATTGATGTATATGAAGATCCCACGGAGACGCAGAGGCCAACTCGCCATGTGTGTGGTCAAATATTACCGCCGAGATGATAGGTTGGGTTAGGTTTAGTTATATTTCGTTATTAATGTATATGAAGGTCCCACGGAGACGTAGAGTCCAACTCGCCAGGAATGTTGTCAAATATTACAGCCGCCATGTTAGATTGGGTTAGGTTAGGTTATATTAAGTTATTGATGTATATGAAGGTCCCACGGAGACGCAGAGGCCAACTCGCCAGGTATGTGGTCAAATATTACCGCCGAGATGATAGGTTGGGTTAGGCTTGGTTATATTTCGTTATTGATGTATATGAAGGTCCCACGGAGACGTAGAGGCCAACATGCCAGGAATGTTGTCAAATATTACACCCGCGATGTTAGATTGGGCTAGGTTAGGTTATATTACGTTATTGATGTATATAAATGTCCCACGGAGACGTAGAGGCCAACTCGCTAGGAATGTTGTCAAATATTACCGCCGAAATGTTACGTTGGGTTAGGTTAGGTTATATTACGTTCTTGATGTATATAAAGGTCCCACGCAGGCGTAGAGGCCAACCCGCCAGAAAAGTTTTCAAATATTACCGCCGAGATGATAGGTTGGGTTAGGTTAGGTTATATTTCGTCATTGATATATATGAAGGTCCCACGGAGACGTAGAGGCCAACAAGCCAGGAATGTTGCCAAATATTACCGCCGAGATGTGAGGTTGGGTTAGGTTAGGTTATATTACGTTATTGATGTATATAAAGGTCCCACGGAGACATAGAGGACAACTCGTCAGGAATGTGGTCAAATATTACCGCCGAGATGATAGGTTGGGTTAGGCTTGGTTATATTTCGTTATTGATGTATATGAAGGTCCCACGGAGACGTAGAGGCCAACATGCCAGGAATGTTGGTCAAATATTACAGCCGCGATGTTAGATTGGGTTAGGTTAGGTTATATTACGTTATTGTTGTATATAAAGGTCCCACGGAGACGTAGAGGCCAACTCGCCAGGAATGTTGTCAAATATTACCGCCGAAATGTTAGGTTGGGTTAGGTTGGGTTATATTAAGTTATTGATGTATATGAAGATCCCACGGAGACGCAGAGGCCAACTCGCCAGGTATGTGGTCAAATATTACCGCCGAGATGGTAGGTTGGGTTAGGTTTGGTTATATTTCGTTATTAATGTATATGAAGGTCCCACGGAGACGTAGAGTCCAACTCGCCAGGAATGTTGTCAAATATTACAGCCGCGATGTTAGATTGGGTTAGGTTAGGTTATATTACGTTATTGATGTATATGAAGATCCCACGGAGACGTAGAGGCCAACTCGCCAGGTATGTGGTCAAATATTACCGCCGAGATGATAGGTTGGGTTGGGCTTGGTTATATTTCGTTATTGATGTATATGAAGGTCCCACGGAGACGTAGAGGCCAACATGCCAGGAATGTTGTCAAATATTACACCCGCGATGTTAGATTGGGCTAGGTTAGGTTATATTACGTTATTGATGTATATAAAGGTCCCACGGAGACGTAGAGGCCAACTCGCCGGGAATGTTGTCAAATATTACAGCCGCGATGTCAGATTGGGTTACGTTAAGTTATATTACGTTATTGACGTATATAAAGGTCCCACGGAGACGTAGAGGCCAACATGCCAGGAATGTTAGTCAAATATTACAGCCGCGATGTTAGATTGGGTTAGGTTAGGTTATATTACGTTATTGTTGTATATAAAGGTCCCACGGAGACGTAGAGGCCAACTCGCCGGGAATGTTGTCAAATATTACAGCCGCGATGTCAGATTGGGTTACGTTAAGTTATATTACGTTATTGACGTATATAAAGGTCCCACGGAGACGTAGAGGCCAACTCGCCAGGAATGTTGTCAAATATTACCGCCCAAAAGGTTAGGTTGGGTTAGGTTAGGTTATATTAAGTTATTGATGTATATGAAGATCCCACGGAGACGCAGAGGCCAACTCGCCATGTGTGTGGGTCAAATATTACCGCCGAGATGATAGGTTGGGTTAGGTTTAGTTATATTTCGTTATTAATGTATATGAAGGTCCCACGGAGACGTAGAGTCCAACTCGCCAGGAATGTTGTCAAATATTACAGCCGCCATGTTAGATTGGGTTAGGTTAGGTTATATTAAGTTATTGATGTATATGTAGGTCCCACGGAGACGCAGAGGCCAACTCGCCAGGTATGTGGTCAAATATTACCGCCGAGATGATAGGTTGGGTTAGGTTTGGTTATATTTCGTTATTGATGTATATGAAGGTCCCACGGAGACGTAGAGGCCAACAAGCCAGGAATGTTGCCAGATATTACCGCCGAGATGGGAGGTTGGGTTAGGTTAGGTTATATTACGTTATTGTTGTATATAAAGGTTCCACGGAGACGTAGAGGCCAACTCGCCAGGAATGTTGTCAAATATTACAGTCGCGATGTTAGATTGGGTTAGGTTAGGTTATATTACGTTATTGTTGTATGTAAATGTCCCACGGAGACGTAGAGGCCAACTCGCCAGGAATGCTGTCAAATAATAGCGCCGAGAGGTTAGGTTGGGTCAGGTTAGGTTATATTACGTTATTGATGTATATGAAGATCCCACGGAGACGTAGATGCCAACTCGCCAGGTATGTGGTCACATATTACCGCCGAGATGATAGGTTGGGTTAGGTTAGGTTATATTACGTTATTGATGTATATAAAGGTCCCACGGAGACATAGAGGACAACTCGTCAGGAATGTGGTCAAATATTACCGCCGAGATGATAGGTTGGGTTAGGCTTGGTTATATTTCGTTATTGATGTATATGAAGGTCCCACGGAGACGTAGAGGCCAACATGCCAGGAATGTTGTCAAATATTACACCCGCGATGTTAGATTGGGCTAGGTTAGGTTATATTACGTTATTGATGTATATAAAGGTCCCACGGAGACGTAGAGGCCAACTCCCCAGGAATGTTGTCAAATATTACCGCCGAAATGTTAGGTTGGGTTAGGTTAGGTTATATCACGTTCTTGATGTATATACAGGCCCCACGCAGACGTAGAGGCCAACCCGCCAGGAAAGTTTTCAAATATTACCGCCGAGATGATAGGTTGGGTTAGGTTAGGTTATATTTCGTCATTGATATATATGATGGTCCCACGGAGACGTAGAGGCCAACAAGTCAGGAATGTTGCCAAATATTACCGCCGAGATGTGAGGTTGGGTTAGGTTAGGTTATATTACGTTATTGATGTATATAAAGGTCACACGGAGACGTAGAAGCCAACTCGCCAGGATTGTTGCCAAATATTACCGCCGCGATGTTAGATTGGGTTAGGTTAGGTTAGATTACGTTATTGCCGTATATAAAGGTCCCACGGAGACGTAGAGGCCAACATGCCAGGAATGTTGGTCAAATATTACAGCCGCGATGTTAGATTGGGTTAGGTTAGGTTATATTACGTTATTGTTGTATATAAAGGTCCCACGGAGACGTAGAGGCCAACTCGCCGGGAATGTTGCCAAATATTACCGCCGCGATGATAGATTGGGTTAGGTTAGGTTAGATTACGTTATTGCCGTATATAAAAGTCCCACGGAGACGTAGAGGCCAACATGCCAGGAATGTTGGTCAAATATTACAGTCGCGATGTTAGATTGGGTTAGGTTAGGTTATATTACGTTATTGTTGTATATAAAGGTCCCACGGAGACGTAGAGGCCAACTCGCCGGGAATGTTGTCAAATATTACAGCCGCGATGTCAGATTGGGTTACGTTAGGTTATATTACGTTATTGACGTATATAAAGGTCCCACGGAGACGTAGAGGCCAACTCGCCAGGAATGTTGTCAAATATTACCGCCGAAAAGTTAGGTTGGGTTAGGTTAGGTTATATTAAGTTATTGATGTATATGAAGATCCCACGGAGACGCAGAGGCCAACTCGCCAGGTATGTGGTCAAATATTACCGCCGAGATGGTAGGTTGGGTTAGGTTTGGTTATATTTCGTCATTGATATATATGATGGTCCCACGGAGACGTAGAGGCCAACAAGTCAGGAATGTTGCCAAATATTACCGCCGAGATGTGAGGTTGGGTTAGGTTAGGTTATATTACGTTATTGATGTATATAAAGGTCGCACGGAGACGTAGAGGCCAACTCGATAGGAATGTTGGTCAAATATTACAGCCGCGATGTTAGATTGGGTTAGGTTAGGTTATATTACGTTATTGTTGTATATAAAGGTTCCACGGAGACGTAGAGGCCAACTCGCCAGGAATGTTGTCAAATATTACAGTCGCGATGTTAGATTGGGTTAGGTTAGGTTATATTACGTTATTGTTGTATATAAATGTCCCACGGAGACGTAGAGGCCAACTCGCCAGGAATGCTGTCAAATAATAGCGCCGGGAGGTTAGGTTGGGTCAGGTTAGGTTATATTACGTTATTGATGTATATGAAGATCCCACGGAGACGTAGATGCCAACTCGCCAGGTATGTGGTCACATATTACCGCCGAGATGATAGGTTGGGTTAGGTTAGGTTATATTACGTTATTGATGTATATGAAGGACCCACGGAGACGTAGAGGACAACATGCCAGGAATGTTGTCAAATATTACACCCGCGATGTTAGATTGGGCTAGGTTAGGTTATATTACGTTATTGATGTATATAAAGGTCCCACGGAGACGTAGAGGCCAACTCCCCAGGAATGTTGTCAAATATTACCGCCGAAATGTTAGGTTGGGTTAGGTTAGGTTATATCACGTTCTTGATGTATATAAAGGCCCCACGCAGACGTAGAGGCCAACCCGCCAGGAAAGTTTTCAAATATTACCGCCGAGATGATAGGTTGGGTTAGGTTGGGTTATATTTCGTCATTGATATATATGATGGTCCCACGGAGACGTAGAGGCCAACAAGTCAGGAATGTTGCCAAATATTACCGCCGAGATGTGAGGTTGGGTTAGGTTAGGTTATATTACGTTATTGATGTATATGAAGATCCCACGGAGACGTAGAGGCCAACTCGCCAGGTATGTGGTCAAATATTACCGCCGAGATGATAGGTTGGGTTGGGCTTGGTTATATTTCGTTATTGATGTATATGAAGGTCCCACGGAGACGTAGAGGCCAACATGCCAGGAATGTTGTCAAATATTACACCCGCGATGTTAGATTGGGCTAGGTTAGGTTATATTACGTTATTGATGTATATAAAGGTCCCACGGAGACGTAGAGGCCAACTCGCCGGGAATGTTGTCAAATATTACAGCCGCGATGTCAGATTGGGTTACGTTAAGTTATATTTCGTTATTGACGTATATAAAGGTCCCACGGAGACGTAGAGGCCAACTCGCCAGGAATGTTGTCAAATATTACCGCCCAAAAGGTTAGGTTGGGTTAGGTTAGGTTATATTAAGTTATTGATGTATATGAAGATCCCACGGAGACGCAGAGGCCAACTCGCCATGTATGTGGTCAAATATTACCGCCGAGATGATAGGTTGGGTTAGGTTTAGTTATATTTCGTTATTAATGTATATGAAGGTCCCACGGAGACGTAGAGTCCAACTCGCCAGGAATGTTGTCAAATATTACAGCCGCGATGTCAGATTGGGTTACGTTAAGTTATATTACGTTATTGACGTATATAAAGGTCCCACGGAGACGTAGAGACCAACATGCCAGGAATGTTGGTCAAATATTACAGCCGCGATGTTAGATTGGGTTAGGTTAGGTTATATTACGTTATTGTTGTATATAAAGGTCCCACGGAGACGTAGAGGCCAACTCGCCGGGAATGTTGTCAAATATTACAGCCGCGATGTCAGATTGGGTTACGTTAAGTTATATTACGTTATTGACGTATATAAAGGTCCCACGGAGACGTAGAGGCCAACTCGCCAGGAATGTTGTCAAATATTACAGCCGCCATGTTAGATTGGGTTAGGTTAGGTTATATTAAGTTATTGATGTATATGAAGGTCCCACGGAGACGCAGAGGCCAACTCGCCAGGTATGTGGTCAAATATTACCGCCGAGATGATAGGTTGGGTTAGGTTTGGTTATATTTCGTTATTGATGTATATGAAGGTCCCACGGAGACGTAGAGGCCAACAAGCCAGGAATGTTGCCAGATATTACCGCCGAGATGGGAGGTTGGGTTAGGTTAGGTTATATTACGTTATTGTTGTATATAAAGGTTCCACGGAGACGTAGAGGCCAACTCGCCAGGAATGTTGTCAAATATTACAGTCGCGATGTTAGATTGGGTTAGGTTAGGTTATATTACGTTATTGTTGTATGTAAATGTCCCACGGAGACGTAGAGGCCAACTCGCCAGGAATGCTGTCAAATAATAGCGCCGAGAGGTTAGGTTGGGTCATGTTAGGTTATATTACGTTATTGATGTATATGAAGATCCCACGGAGACGTAGATGCCAACTCGCCAGGTATGTGGTCACATATTACCGCCGAGATGATAGGTTGGGTTAGGTTAGGTTATATTACGTTATTGATGTATATGAAGGACCCACGGAGACGTAGAGGACAACATGCCAGGAATGTTGGTCAAATATTACAGCCGAGATGATAGGTTGGGTTTGGCTTGGTTATATTTCGTTATTGATGTATATGAAGGTCCCACGGAGACGTAGAGGCCAACATGCCAGGAATGTTGTCAAATATTACACCCGCGATGTTAGATTGGGCTAGGTTAGGTTATATTACGTTATTGATGTATATAAATGTCCCACGGAGACGTAGAGGCCAACTCGCTAGGAATGTTGTCAAATATTACCGCCGAAATGTTACGTTGGGTTAGGTTAGGTTATATTACGTTCTTGATGTATATAAAGGTCCCACGCTGGCGTAGAGGCCAACCCGCCAGAAAAGTTTTCAAATATTACCGCCGAGATGATAGGTTGGGTTAGGTTAGGTTATATTTCGTCATTGATATATATGAAGGTCCCACGGAGACGTAGAGGCCAACAAGCCAGGAATGTTGCCAAATATTACCGCCGAGATGTGAGGTTGGGTTAGGTTAGGTTATATTACGTGATTGATGTATATAAAGGTCCCACGGAGACATAGAGGACAACTCGTCAGGAATGTGGTCAAATATTACCGCCGAGATGATAGGTTGGGTTAGGCTTGGTTATATTTCGTTATTGATGTATATGAAGGTCCCACGGAGACGTAGAGGCCAACATGCCAGGAATGTTGTCAAATATTACACCCGCGATGTTAGATTGGGCTAGGTTAGGTTATATTACGTTATTGATGTATATGAAGATCCCACGGAGACGTAGAGGCCAACTCGCCAGGTATGTGGTCAAATATTACCGCCGAGATGATAGGTTGGGTTGGGCTTGGTTATATTTCGTTATTGATGTATATGAAGGTCCCACGGAGACGTAGAGGCCAACATGCCAGGAATGTTGTCAAATATTACACCCGCGATGTTAGATTGGGCTAGGTTAGGTTATATTACGTTATTGATGTATATAAAGGTCCCACGTAGACGTAGAGGCCAACTCGCTAGGAATGTTGGTCAAATATTACAGCCGCGATGTTAGATTGGGTTAGGTTAGGTTATATTACGTTATTGTTGTATATAAAGGTCCCACGGAGACGTAGAGGCCAACTCGCCGGGAATGTTGTCAAATATTACAGCCGCGATGTCAGATTGGGTTACGTTAAGTTATATTACGTTATTGACGTATATAAAGGTCCCACGGAGACGTAGAGGCCAACATGCCAGGAATGTTGGTCAAATATTACAGCCGCGATGTTAGATTGGGTTAGGTTAGATTATATTACGTTATTGTTGTATATAAAGGTCCCACGGATACGTAGAGGCCAACTCGCCGGGAATGTTGTCAAATATTACAGCCGCGATGTCAGATTGGGTTACGTTAAGTTATATTACGTTATTGACGTATATAAAGGTCCCACGGAGACGTAGAGGCCAACTCGCCAGGAATGTTGTCAAATATTACCGCCCAAAAGGTTAGGTTGAGTTAGGTTAGGTTATATTAAGTTATTGATGTATATGAAGATCCCACGGAGACGCAGAGGCCAACTCGCCATGTATGTGGTCAAATATTACCGCCGAGATGATAGGTTGGGTTAGGTTTAGTTATATTTCGTTATTAATGTATATGAAGGTCCCACGGAGACGTAGAGTCCAACTCGCCAGGAATGTTGTCAAATATTACAGCCGCGATGTCAGATTGGGTTACGTTAAGTTATATTACGTTATTGACGTATATAAAGGTCCCACGGAGACGTAGAGACCAACATGCCAGGAATGTTGGTCAAATATTACAGCCGCGATGTTAGATTGGGTTAGGTTAGGTTATATTACGTTATTGTTGTATATAAAGGTCCCACGGAGACGTAGAGGCCAACTCGCCGGGAATGTTGTCAAATATTACAGCCGCGATGTCAGATTGGGTTACGTTAAGTTATATTACGTTATTGACGTATATAAAGGTCCCACGGAGACGTAGAGGCCAACTCGCCAGGAATGTTGTCAAATATTACCGCCCAAAAGGTTAGGTTGGGTTAGGTTAGGTTATATTAAGTTATTGATGTATATGAAGATCCCACGGAGACGCAGAGGCCAACTCGCCATGTGTGTGGTCAAATATTACCGCCGAGATGATAGGTTGGGTTAGGTTTAGTTATATTTCGTTATTAATGTATATGAAGATCCCACGGAGACGTAGAGTCCAACTCGCCAGGAATGTTGTCAAATATTACAGCCGCCATGTTAGATTGGGTTAGGTTAGGTTATATTAAGTTATTGATGTATATGAAGGTCCCACGGAGACGCAGAGGCCAACTCGCCAGGTATGTGGTCAAATATTACCGCCGAGATGATAGGTTGGGTTAGGTTTGGATATATTTCGTTATTGATGTATATGAAGGTCCCACGGAGACGTAGAGGCCAACAAGCCAGGAATGTTGCCAGATATTACCGCCGAGATGGGAGGTTGGGTTAGGTTAGGTTATATTACGTTATTGTTGTATATAAAGGTTCCACGGAGACGTAGAGGCCAACTCGCCAGGAATGTTGTCAAATATTACAGTCGCGATGTTAGATTGGGTTAGGTTAGGTTATATTACGTTATTGATGTATATAAATGTCCCACGGAGACGTAGAGGCCAACTCGCTAGGAATGTTGTCAAATATTACCGCCGAAATGTTACGTTGGGTTAGGTTAGGTTATATTACGTTCTTGATGTATATAAAGGTCCCACGCTGGCGTAGAGGCCAACCCGCCAGAAAAGTTTTCAAATATTACCGCCGAGATGATAGGTTGGGTTAGGTTAGGTTATATTTCGTCATTGATATATATGAAGGTCCCACGGAGACGTAGAGGCCAACAAGCCAGGAATGTTGCCAAATATTACCGCCGAGATGTGAGGTTGGGTTAGGTTAGGTTATATTACGTTATTGATGTATATAAAGGTCCCACGGAGACATAGAGGACAACTCGTCAGGAATGTGGTCAAATATTACCGCCGAGATGATAGGTTGGGTTAGGCTTGGTTATATTTCGTTATTGATGTATATGAAGGTCCCACGGAGACGTAGAGGCCAACATGCCAGGAATGTTGTCAAATATTACACCCGCGATGTTAGATTGGGCTAGGTTAGGTTATATTACGTTATTGATGTATATAAAGGTCCCACGGAGACGTAGAGGCCAACTCCCCAGGAATGTTGTCAAATATTACCGCCGAAATGTTAGGTTGGGTTAGGTTAGGTTATATCACGTTCTTGATGTATATAAAGGCCCCACGCAGACGTAGAGGCCAACCCGCCAGGAAAGTTTTCAAATATTACCGCCGAGATGATAGGTTGGGTTAGGTTAGGTTATATTTCGTCATTGATATATATGATGGTTCCACGGAGACGTAGAGGCCAACAAGTCAGGAATGTTGCCAAATATTACCGCCGAGATGTGAGGTTGGGTTAGGTTAGGTTATATTACGTTATTGATGTATATAAAGGTCACACGGAGACGTAGAAGCCAACTCGCCAGGATTGTTGCCAAATATTACCGCCGCGATGTTAGATTGGGTTAGGTTAGGTTAGATTACGTTATTGCCGTATATAAAGGTCCCACGGAGACGTAGAGGCCAACATGCCAGGAATGTTGGTCAAATATTACAGCCGCGATGTTCGATTGGGTTAGGTTAGGTTATATTACGTTATTGTTGTATATAAAGGTCCCACGGAGACGTAGAGGCCAACTCGCCGGGAATGTTGCCAAATATTACCGCCGCGATGATAGATTGGGTTAGGTTAGGTTAGATTACGTTATTGCCGTATATAAAGGTCCCACGGAGACGTAGAGGCCAACATGCCAGGAATGTTGGTCAAATATTACAGTCGCGATGTTAGATTGGGTTAGGTTAGGTTATATTAAGTTATTGATGTATATGAAGATCCCACGGAGACGCAGAGGCCAACTCGCCATGTGTGTGGGTCAAATATTACCGCCGAGATGATAGGTTGGGTTAGGTTTAGTTATATTTCGTTATTAATGTATATGAAGGTCCCACGGAGACGTAGAGTCCAACTCGCCAGGAATGTTGTCAAATATTACAGCCGCCATGTTAGATTGGGTTAGGTTAGGTTATATTAAGTTATTGATGTATATGAAGGTCCCACGGAGACGCAGAGGCCAACTCGCCAGGTATGTGGTCAAATATTACCGCCGAGATGATAGGTTGGGTTAGGTTTGGTTATATTTCGTTATTGATGTATATGAAGGTCCCACGCAGACGTAGAGGCCAACAAGCCAGGAATGTTGCCAGCTATTACCGCCGAGATGGGAGGTTGGGTTAGGTTAGGTTATATTACGTTATTGTTGTATATAAAGGTTCCACGGAGACGTAGAGGCCAACTCGCCAGGAATGTTGTCAAATATTACAGTCGCGATGTTAGATTGGGTTAGGTTAGGTTATATTACGTTATTGTTGTATGTAAATGTCCCACGGAGACGTAGAGGCCAACTCGCCAGGAATGCTGTCAAATAATAGCGCCGAGAGGTTAGGTTGGGTCAGGTTAGGTTATATTACGTTATTGATGTATATGAAGATCCCACGGAGACGTAGATGCCAACTCGCCAGGTATGTGGTCACATATTACCGCCGAGATGATAGGTTGGGTTAGGTTAGGTTATATTACGTTATTGATGTATATGAAGGACCCACGGAGACGTAGAGGACAACATGCCAGGAATGTTGGTCAAATATTACAGCCGAGATGATAGGTTGGGTTAGGCTTGGTTATATTTCGTTATTGATGTATATGAAGGTCCCACGGAGACGTAGAGGCCAACATGCCAGGAATGTTGTCAAATATTACACCCGCGATGTTAGATTGGGCTAGGTTAGGTTATATTACGTTATTGATGTATATAAATGTCCCACGGAGCCGTAGAGGCCAACTCGCTAGGAATGTTGTCAAATATTACCGCCGAAATGTTACGTTGGGTTAGGTTAGGTTATATTACGTTCTTGATGTATATAAAGGTCCCACGCAGGCGTAGAGGCCAACCCGCCAGAAAAGTTTTCAAATATTACCGCCGAGATGATAGGTTGGGTTAGGTTAGGTTATATTTCGTCATTGATATATATGAAGGTCCCACGGAGACGTAGAGGCCAACAAGCCAGGAATGTTGCCAAATATTACCGCCGAGATGTGAGGTTGGGTTAGGTTAGGTTATATTACGTTATTGATGTATATAAAGGTCCCACGGAGACATAGAGGACAACTCGTCAGGAATGTGGTCAAATATTACCGCCGAGATGATAGGTTGGGTTAGGCTTGGTTATATTTCGTTATTGATGTATATGAAGGTCCCACGGAGACGTAGAGGCCAACATGCCAGGAATGTTGTCAAATATTACACCCGCGATGTTAGATTGGGCTAGGTTAGGTTATATTACGTTATTGATGTATATAAAGGTCCCACGGAGACGTAGAGGCCAACTCCCCAGGAATGTTGTCAAATATTACCGCCGAAATGTTAGGTTGGGTTAGGTTAGGTTATATCACGTTCTTGATGTATATACAGGCCCCACGCAGACGTAGAGGCCAACCCGCCAGGAAAGTTTTCAAATATTACCGCCGAGATGATAGGTTGGGTTAGGTTAGGTTATATTTCGTCATTGATATATATGATGGTCCCACGGAGACGTAGAGGCCAACAAGTCAGGAATGTTGCCAAATATTACCGCCGAGATGTGAGGTTGGGTTAGGTTAGGTTATATTACGTTATTGATGTATATAAAGGTCACACGGAGACGTAGAAGCCAACTCGCCAGGATTGTTGCCAAATATTACCGCCGCGATGTTAGATTGGGTTAGGTTAGGTTAGATTACGTTATTGCCGTATATAAAGGTCCCACGGAGACGTAGAGGCCAACATGCCAGGAATGTTGGTCAAATATTACAGCCGCGATGTTAGATTGGGTTAGGTTAGGTTATATTACGTTATTGTTGTATATAAAGGTCCCACGGAGACGTAGAGGCCAACTCGCCGGGAATGTTGCCAAATATTACCGCCGCGATGATAGATTGGGTTAGGTTAGGTTAGATTACGTTATTGCCGTATATAAAAGTCCCACGGAGACGTAGAGGCCAACATGCCAGGAATGTTGGTCAAATATTACAGTCGCGATGTTAGATTGGGTTAGGTTAGGTTATATTACGTTATTGTTGTATATAAAGGTCCCACGGAGACGTAGAGGCCAACTCGCCGGGAATGTTGTCAAATATTACAGCCGCGATGTCAGATTGGGTTACGTTAGGTTATATTACGTTATTGACGTATATAAAGGTCCCACGGAGACGTAGAGGCCAACTCGCCAGGAATGTTGTCAAATATTACCGCCGAAATGTTAGGTTGGGTTAGGTTAGGTTATATTAAGTTATTGATGTATATGAAGATCCCACGGAGACGCAGAGGCCAACTCGCCAGGTATGTGGTCAAATATTACCGCCGAGATGGTAGGTTGGGTTAGGTTTGGTTATATTTCGTCATTGATATATATGATGGTCCCACGGAGACGTAGAGGCCAACAAGTCAGGAATGTTGCCAAATATTACCGCCGAGATGTGAGGTTGGGTTAGGTTAGGTTATATTACGTTATTGATGTATATAAAGGTCCCACGGAGACGTAGAGGCCAACTCGCTAGGAATGTTGGTCAAATATTACAGCCGCGATGTTAGATTGGGTTAGGTTAGGTTATATTACGTTATTGATGTATATAAATGTCCCACGGAGACGTAGAGGCCAACTCGCTAGGAATGTTGTCAAATATTACCGCCGAAATGTTACGTTGGGTTAGGTTAGGTTATATTACGTTCTTGATGTATATAAAGGTCCCACGCTGGCGTAGAGGCCAACCCGCCAGAAAAGTTTTCAAATATTACCGCCGAGATGATAGGTTGGGTTAGGTTAGGTTATATTTCGTCATTGATATATATGAAGGTCCCACGGAGACGTAGAGGCCAACAAGCCAGGAATGTTGCCAAATATTACCGCCGAGATGTGAGGTTGGGTTAGGTTAGGTTATATTACGTTATTGATGTATATAAAGGTCCCACGGAGACATAGAGGACAACTCGTCAGGAATGTGGTCAAATATTACCGCCGAGATGATAGGTTGGGTTAGGCTTGGTTATATTTCGTTATTGATGTATATGAAGGTCCCACGGAGACGTAGAGGCCAACATGCCAGGAATGTTGTCAAATATTACACCCGCGATGTTAGATTGGGCTAGGTTAGGTTATATTACGTTATTGATGTATATAAAGGTCCCACGGAGACGTAGAGGCCAACTCCCCAGGAATGTTGTCAAATATTACCGCCGAAATGTTAGGTTGGGTTAGGTTAGGTTATATCACGTTCTTGATGTATATACAGGCCCCACGCAGACGTAGAGGCCAACCCGCCAGGAAAGTTTTCAAATATTACCGCCGAGATGATAGGTTGGGTTAGGTTAGGTTATATTTCGTCATTGATATATATGATGGTCCCACGGAGACGTAGAGGCCAACAAGTCAGGAATGTTGCCAAATATTACCGCCGAGATGTGAGGTTGGGTTAGGTTAGGTTATATTACGTTATTGATGTATATAAAGGTCACACGGAGACGTAGAAGCCAACTCGCCAGGATTGTTGCCAAATATTACCGCCGCGATGTTAGATTGGGTTAGGTTAGGTTAGATTACGTTATTGCCGTATATAAAGGTCCCACGGAGACGTAGAGGCCAACATGCCAGGAATGTTGGTCAAATATTACAGCCGCGATGTTAGATTGGGTTAGGTTAGGTTATATTACGTTATTGTTGTATATAAAGGTCCCACGGAGACGTAGAGGCCAACTCGCCGGGAATGTTGCCAAATATTACCGCCGCGATGATAGATTGGGTTAGGTTAGGTTAGATTACGTTATTGCCGTATATAAAAGTCCCACGGAGACGTAGAGGCCAACATGCCAGGAATGTTGGTCAAATATTACAGTCGCGATGTTAGATTGGGTTAGGTTAGGTTATATTACGTTATTGTTGTATATAAAGGTCCCACGGAGACGTAGAGGCCAACTCGCCGGGAATGTTGTCAAATATTACAGCCGCGATGTCAGATTGGGTTACGTTAGGTTATATTACGTTATTGACGTATATAAAGGTCCCACGGAGACGTAGAGGCCAACTCGCCAGGAATGTTGTCAAATATTACCGCCGAAATGTTAGGTTGGGTTAGGTTAGGTTATATTAAGTTATTGATGTATATGAAGATCCCACGGAGACGCAGAGGCCAACTCGCCAGGTATGTGGTCAAATATTACCGCCGAGATGGTAGGTTGGGTTAGGTTTGGTTATATTTCGTCATTGATATATATGATGGTCCCACGGAGACGTAGAGGCCAACAAGTCAGGAATGTTGCCAAATATTACCGCCGAGATGTGAGGTTGGGTTAGGTTAGGTTATATTACGTTATTGATGTATATAAAGGTCCCACGGAGACGTAGAGGCCAACTCGCTAGGAATGTTGGTCAAATATTACAGCCGCGATGTTAGATTGGGTTAGGTTAGGTTATATTACGTTATTGTTGTATATAAAGGTCCCACGGAGACGTAGAGGCCAACTCGCCGGGAATGTTGTCAAATATTACAGCCGCGATGTTAGATTGGGTTAGGTTAGGTTATATTAAGTTATTGATGTATATGAAGGTCCCACGGAGACGCAGATGCCAACTCGCCAGGTATGTGGTCAAATATTACCGCCGATATGATAGGTTGGGTTAGGTTTGGTTATATTTCGTTATTGATGTATATGAAGGTCCCACGGAGACGTAGAGGCCAACAAGCCAGGAATGTTGCCAGATATTACCGCCGAGATGGGAGGTTGGGTTAGGTTAGGTTATATTACGTTATTGTTGTATATAAAGGTTCCACGGAGACGTAGAGGCCAACTCGCCAGGAATGTTGTCAAATATTACAGTCGCGATGTTAGATTGGGTTAGGTTAGGTTATATTACGTTATTGTTGTATATAAATGTCCCACGGAGACGTAGAGGCCAACTCGCCAGGAATGCTGTCAAATAATAGCGCCGAGAGGTTAGGTTGGGTCAGGTTAGGTTATATTACGTTATTGATGTATATGAAGATCCCACGGAGACGTAGATGCCAACTCGCCAGGTATGTGGTCACATATTACCGCCGAGATGATAGGTTGGGTTAGGTTAGGTTATATTACGTTATTGATGTATATGAAGGACCCACGGAGACGTAGAGGACAACATGCCAGGAATGTTGTCAAATATTACACCCGCGATGTTAGATTGGGCTAGGTTAGGTTATATTACGTTATTGATGTATATAAAGGTCCCACGGAGACGTAGAGGCCAACTCCCCAGGAATGTTGTCAAATATTACCGCCGAAATGTTAGGTTGGGTTAGGTTAGGTTATATCACGTTCTTGATGTATATAAAGGCCCCACGCAGACGTAGAGGCCAACCCGCCAGGAAAGTTTTCAAATATTACCGCCGAGATGATAGGTTGGGTTAGGTTAGGTTATATTTCGTCATTGATATATATGATGGTCCCACGGAGACGTAGAGGCCAACAAGTCAGGAATGTTGCCAAATATTACCGCCGAGATGTGAGGTTGGGTTAGGTTAGGTTATATTACGTTATTGATGTATATGAAGATCCCACGGAGACGTAGAGGCCAACTCGCCAGGTATGTGGTCAAATATTACCGCCGAGATGATAGGTTGGGTTGGGCTTGGTTATATTTCGTTATTGATGTATATGAAGGTCCCACGGAGACGTAGAGGCCAACATGCCAGGAATGTTGTCAAATATTACACCCGCGATGTTAGATTGGGCTAGGTTAGGTTATATTACGTTATTGATGTATATAAAGGTCCCACGGAGACGTAGAGGCCAACTCGCTAGGAATGTTGGTCAAATATTACAGCCGCGATGTTAGATTGGGTTAGGTTAGGTTATATTACGTTATTGTTGTATATAAAGGTCCCACGGAGACGTAGAGGCCAACTCGCCGGGAATGTTGTCAAATATTACAGCCGCGATGTCAGATTGGGTTACGTTAAGTTATATTACGTTATTGACGTATATAAAGGTCCCACGGAGACGTAGGGGCCAACATGCCAGGAATGTTGGTCAAATATTACAGCCGCGATGTTAGATTGGGTTAGGTTAGATTATATTACGTTATTGTTGTATATAAAGGTCCCACGGATACGTAGAGGCCAACTCGCCGGGAATGTTGTCAAATATTACAGCCGCGATGTCAGATTGGGTTACGTTAAGTTATATTACGTTATTGACGTATATAAAGGTCCCACGGAGACGTAGAGGCCAACTCGCCAGGAATGTTGTCAAATATTACCGCCCAAAAGGTTAGGTTGGGTTAGGTTAGGTTATATTAAGTTATTGATGTATATGAAGATCCCACGGAGACGCAGAGGCCAACTCGCCATGTATGTGGTCAAATATTACCGCCGAGATGATAGGTTGGGTTAGGTTTAGTTATATTTCGTTATTAATGTATATGAAGGTCCCACGGAGACGTAGAGTCCAACTCGCCAGGAATGTTGTCAAATATTACAGCCGCGATGTCAGATTGGGTTACGTTAAGTTATATTACGTTATTGACGTATATAAAGGTCCCACGGAGACGTAGAGACCAACATGCCAGGAATGTTGGTCAAATATTACAGCCGCGATGTTAGATTGGGTTAGGTTAGGTTATATTACGTTATTGTTGTATATAAAGGTCCCACGGAGACGTAGAGGCCAACTCGCCGGGAATGTTGTCAAATATTACAGCCGCGATGTCAGATTGGGTTACGTTAAGTTATATTACGTTATTGACGTATATAAAGGTCCCACGGAGACGTAGAGGCCAACTCGCCAGGAATGTTGTCAAATATTACCGCCCAAAAGGTTAGGTTGGGTTAGGTTAGGTTATATTAAGTTATTGATGTATATGAAGATCCCACGGAGACGCAGAGGCCAACTCGCCATGTGTGTGGTCAAATATTACCGCCGAGATGATAGGTTGGGTTAGGTTTAGTTATATTTCGTTATTAATGTATATGAAGGTCCCACGGAGACGTAGAGTCCAACTCGCCAGGAATGTTGTCAAATATTACAGCCGCCATGTTAGATTGGGTTAGGTTAGGTTATATTAAGTTATTGATGTATATGAAGGTCCCACGGAGACGCAGAGGCCAACTCGCCAGGTATGTGGTCAAATATTACCGCCGAGATGATAGGTTGGGTTAGGTTTGGTTATATTTCGTTATTGATGTATATGAAGGTCCCACGGAGACGTAGAGGCCAACAAGCCAGGAATGTTGCCAGATATTACCGCCGAGATGGGAGGTTGGGTTAGGTTAGGTTATATTCCGTTATTGTTGTATATAAAGGTTCCACGGAGACGTAGAGGCCAACTCGCCAGGAATGTTGTCAAATATTACAGTCGCGATGTTAGATTGGGTTAGGTTAGGTTATATTACGTTATTGTTGTATGTAAATGTCCCACGGAGACGTAGAGGCCAACTCGCCAGGAATGCTGTCAAATAATAGCGCCGAGAGGTTAGGTTGGGTCAGGTTAGGTTATATTACGTTATTGATGTATATGAAGATCCCACGGAGACGTAGATGCCAACTCGCCAGGTATGTGGTCACATATTACCGCCGAGATGATAGGTTGGGTTAGGTTAGGTTATATTACGTTATTGATGTATATGAAGGACCCACGGAGACGTAGAGGACAACATGCCAGGAATGTTGGTCAAATATTACAGCCGAGATGATAGGTTGGGTTAGGCTTGGTTATATTTCGTTATTGATGTATATGAAGGTCCCACGGAGACGTAGAGGCCAACATGCCAGGAATGTTGTCAAATATTACACCCGCGATGTTAGATTGGGCTAGGTTAGGTTATATTACGTTATTGATGTATATAAATGTCCCACGGAGACGTAGAGGCCAACTCGCTAGGAATGTTGTCAAATATTACCGCCGAAATGTTACGTTGGGTTAGGTTAGGTTATATTACGTTCTTGATGTATATAAAGGTCCCACGCTGGCGTAGAGGCCAACCCGCCAGAAAAGTTTTCAAATATTACCGCCGAGATGATAGGTTGGGTTAGGTTAGGTTATATTTCGTCATTGATATATATGAAGGTCCCACGGAGACGTAGAGGCCAACAAGCCAGGAATGTTGCCAAATATTACCGCCGAGATGTGAGGTTGGGTTAGGTTAGATTATATTACGTTATTGATGTATATAAAGGTCCCACGGAGACATAGAGGACAACTCGTCAGGAATGTGGTCAAATATTACCGCCGAGATGATAGGTTGGGTTAGGCTTGGTTATATTTCGTTATTGATGTATATGAAGGTCCCACGGAGACGTAGAGGCCAACATGCCAGGAATGTTGTCAAATATTACACCCCCGATGTTAGATTGGGCTAGGTTAGGTTATATTACGTTATTGATGTATATGAAGATCCCACGGAGACGTAGAGGCCAACTCGCCAGGTATGTGGTCAAATATTACCGCCGAGATGATAGGTTGGGTTGGGCTTGGTTATATTTCGTTATTGATGTATATGAAGGTCCCACGGAGACGTAGAGGCCAACATGCCAGGAATGTTGTCAAATATTACACCCGCGATGTTAGATTGGGCTAGGTTAGGTTATATTACGTTATTGATGTATATAAAGGTCCCACGGAGACGTAGAGGCCAACTCGCTAGGAATGTTGGTCAAATATTACAGCCGCGATGTTAGATTGGGTTAGGTTAGGTTATATTACGTTATTGTTGTATATAAAGGTCCCACGGAGACGTAGAGGCCAACTCGCCGGGAATGTTGTCAAAAATTACAGCCGCGATGTCAGATTGGGTTACGTTAAGTTATATTACGTTATTGACGTATATAAAGGTCCCACGGAGACGTAGAGGCCAACATGCCAGGAATGTTGGTCAAATATTACAGCCGCGATGTTAGATTGGGTTAGGTTAGATTATATTACGTTATTGTTGTATATAAAGGTCCCACGGATACGTAGAGGCCAACTCGCCGGGAATGTTGTCAAATATTACAGCCGCGATGTCAGATTGGGTTACGTTAAGTTATATTACGTTATTGACGTATATAAAGGTCCCACGGAGACGTAGAGGCCAACTCGCCAGGAATGTTGTCAAATATTACCGCCCAAAAGGTTAGGTTGGGTTAGGTTAGGTTATATTAAGTTATTGATGTATATGAAGATCCCACGGAGACGCAGAGGCCAACTCGCCATGTATGTGGTCAAATATTACCGCCGAGATGATAGGTTGGGTTAGGTTTAGTTATATTTCGTTATTAATGTATATGAAGGTCCCACGGAGACGTAGAGTCCAACTCGCCAGGAATGTTGTCAAATATTACAGCCGCGATGTCAGATTGGGTTACGTTAAGTTATATTACGTTATTGACGTATATAAAGGTCCCACGGAGACGTAGAGACCAACATGCCAGGAATGTTGGTCAAATATTACAGCCGCGATGTTAGATTGGGTTAGGTTAGGTTATATTACGTTATTGTTGTATATAAAGGTCCCACGGAGACGTAGAGGCCAACTCGCCGGGAATGTTGTCAAATATTACAGCCGCGATGTCAGATTGGGTTACGTTAAGTTATATTACGTTATTGACGTATATAAAGGTCCCACGGAGACGTAGAGGCCAACTCGCCAGGAATGTTGTCAAATATTACCGCCCAAAAGGTTAGGTTGGGTTAGGTTAGGTTATATTAAGTTATTGATGTATATGAAGATCCCACGGAGACGCAGAGGCCAACTCGCCATGTGTGTGGTCAAATATTACCGCCGAGATGATAGGTTGGGTTAGGTTTAGTTATATTTCGTTATTAATGTATATGAAGATCCCACGGAGACGTAGAGTCCAACTCGCCAGGAATGTTGTCAAATATTACAGCCGCCATGTTAGATTGGGTTAGGTTAGGTTATATTAAGTTATTGATGTATATGAAGGTCCCACGGAGACGCAGAGGCCAACTCGCCAGGTATGTGGTCAAATATTACCGCCGAGATGATAGGTTGGGTTAGGTTTGGATATATTTCGTTATTGACGTATATAAAGGTCCCACGGAGACGTAGAGGCCAACTCGCCAGGAATGTTGTCAAATATTACAGTCGCGATGTTAGATTGGGTTAGGTTAGGTTATATTACGTTATTGTTGTATGTAAATGTCCCACGGAGACGTAGAGGCCAACTCGCCGGGAATGTTGTCAAATATTACAGCCGCGATGTCAGATTGGGTTACGTTAAGTTATATTACGTTATTGACGTATATAAAGGTCCCACGGAGACGTAGAGGCCAACTCGCCAGGAATGTTGTCAAATATTACCGCCCAAAAGGTTAGGTTGGGTTAGGTTAGGTTATATTAAGTTATTGATGTATATGAAGATCCCACGGAGACGCAGAGGCCAACTCGCCATGTGTGTGGTCAAATATTACCGCCGAGATGATAGGTTGGGTTAGGTTTAGTTATATTTCGTTATTAATGTATATGAAGATCCCACGGAGACGTAGAGTCCAACTCGCCAGGAATGTTGTCAAATATTACAGCCGCCATGTTAGATTGGGTTAGGTTAGGTTATATTAAGTTATTGATGTATATGAAGGTCCCACGGAGACGCAGAGGCCAACTCGCCAGGTATGTGGTCAAATATTACCGCCGAGATGATAGGTTGGGTTAGGTTTGGATATATTTCGTTATTGATGTATATGAAGGTCCCACGGAGACGTAGAGGCCAACAAGCCAGGAATGTTGCCAGATATTACCGCCGAGATGGGAGGTTGGGTTAGGTTAGGTTATATTACGTTATTGTTGTATATAAAGGTTCCACGGAGACGTAGAGGCCAACTCGCCAGGAATGTTGTCAAATATTACAGTCGCGATGTTAGATTGGGTTAGGTTAGGTTATATTACGTTATTGTTGTATGTAAATGTCCCACGGAGACGTAGAGGCCAACTCGCCAGGAATGCTGTCAAATAATAGCGCCGAGAGGTTAGGTTGGGTCAGGTTAGGTTATATTACGTTATTGATGTATATGAAGATCCCACGGAGACGTAGATGCCAACTCGCCAGGTATGTGGTCACATATTACCGCCGAGATGATAGGTTGGGTTAGGTTAGGTTATATTACGTTATTGATGTATATGAAGGACCCACGGAGACGTAGAGGACAACATGCCAGGAATGTTGGTCAAATATTACAGCCGAGATGATAGGTTGGGTTAGGCTTGGTTATATTTCGTTATTGATGTATATGAAGGTCCCACGGAGACGTAGAGGCCAACATGCCAGGAATGTTGTCAAATATTACACCCGCGATGTTAGATTGGGCTAGGTTAGGTTATATTACGTTATTGATGTATATAAATGTCCCACGGAGACGTAGAGGCCAACTCGCTAGGAATGTTGTCAAATATTACCGCCGAAATGTTACGTTGGGTTAGGTTAGGTTATATTACGTTCTTGATGTATATAAAGGTCCCACGCTTGCGTAGAGGCCAACCCGCCAGAAAAGTTTTCAAATATTACCGCCGAGATGATAGGTTGGGTTAGGTTAGGTTATATTTCGTCATTGATATATATGAAGGTCCCACGGAGACGTAGAGGCCAACAAGCCAGGAATGTTGCCAAATATTACCGCCGAGATGTGAGGTTGGGTTAGGTTAGGTTATATTACGTTATTGATGTATATAAAGGTCCCACGGAGACATAGAGGACAACTCGTCAGGAATGTGGTCAAATATTACCGCCGAGATGATAGGTTGGGTTAGGCTTGGTTATATTTCGTTATTGATGTATATGAAGGTCCCACGGAGACGTAGAGGCCAACATGCCAGGAATGTTGTCAAATATTACACCCGCGATGTTAGATTGGGCTAGGTTAGGTTATATTACGTTATTGATGTATATAAAGGTCCCACGGAGACGTAGAGGCCAACTCCCCAGGAATGTTGTCAAATATTACCGCCGAAATGTTAGGTTGGGTTAGGTTAGGTTATATCACGTTCTTGATGTATATAAAGGCCCCACGCAGACGTAGAGGCCAACCCGCCAGGAAAGTTTTCAAATATTACCGCCGAGATGATAGGTTGGGTTAGGTTAGGTTATATTTCGTCATTGATATATATGATGGTCCCACGGAGACGTAGAGGCCAACAAGTCAGGAATGTTGCCAAATATTACCGCCGAGATGTGAGGTTGGGTTAGGTTAGGTTATATTACGTTATTGATGTATATAAAGGTCACACGGAGACGTAGAAGCCAACTCGCCAGGATTGTTGCCAAATATTACCGCCGCGATGTTAGATTGGGTTAGGTTAGGTTAGATTACGTTATTGCCGTATATAAAGGTCCCACGGAGACGTAGAAGCCAACATGCCAGGAATGTTGGTCAAATATTACAGCCGCGATGTTAGATTGGGTTAGGTTAGGTTATATTACGTTATTGTTGTATATAAAGGTCCCACGGAGACGTAGAGGCCAACTCGCCGGGAATGTTGCCAAATATTACCGCCGCGATGATAGATTGGGTTAGGTTAGGTTAGATTACGTTATTGCCGTATATAAAGGTCCCACGGAGACGTAGAGGCCAACATGCCAGGAATGTTGGTCAAATATTACAGTCGCGATGTTAGATTGGGTTAGGTTAGGTTATATTACGTTATTGTTGTATATAAAGGTCCCACGGAGACGTAGAGGCCAACTCGCCGGGAATGTTGTCAAATATTACAGCCGCGATATCAGATTGGGTTACGTTAGGTTATATTACGTTATTGACGTATATAAAGGTCCCACGGAGACGTAGAGGCCAACTCGCCAGGAATGTTGTCAAATATTACCGCCGAAATGTTAGGTTGGGTTAGGTTAGGTTATATTAAGTTATTGATGTATATGAAGATCCCACGGAGACGCAGAGGCCAACTCGCCAGGTATGTGGTCAAATATTACCGCCGAGATGGTAGGTTGGGTTAGGTTTGGTTATATTTCGTTATTAATGTATATGAAGGTCCCACGGAGACGTAGAGTCCAACTCGCCAGGAATGTTGTCAAATATTACAGCCGCGATGTTAGATTGGGTTAGGTTAGGTTATATTACGTTATTGATGTATATGAAGATCCCACGGAGACGTAGAGGCCAACTCGCCAGGTATGTGGTCAAATATTACCGCCGAGATGATAGGTTGGGTTGGGCTTGGTTATATTTCGTTATTGATGTATATGAAGGTCCCACGGAGACGTAGAGGCCAACATGCCAGGAATGTTGTCAAATATTACACCCGCGATGTTAGATTGGGCTAGGTTAGGTTATATTACGTTATTGATGTATATAAAGGTCCCACGGAGACGTAGAGGCCAACTCGCTAGGAATGTTGGTCAAATATTACAGCCGCGATGTTAGATTGGGTTAGGTTAGGTTATATTACGTTATTGTTGTATATAAAGGTCCCACGGAGACGTAGAGGCCAACTCGCCGGGAATGTTGTCAAATATTACAGCCGCGATGTCAGATTGGGTTACGTTAAGTTATATTACGTTATTGACGTATATAAAGGTCCCACGGAGACGTAGAGGCCAACAAGCCAGGAATGTTGCCAGATATTACCGCCGAGATGGGAGGTTGGGTTAGGTTAGGTTATATTACGTTATTGTTGTATATAAAGGTTCCACGGAGACGTAGAGGCCTACTCGCCAGGAATGTTGTCAAATATTACAGTCGCGATGTTAGATTGGGTTAGGGTAGGTTATATTACGTTATTGTTGTATGTAAATGTCCCACGGAGACGTAGAGGCCAACTCGCCAGGAATGCTGTCAAATAATAGCGCCGAGAGGTTAGGTTGGGTCAGGTTAGGTTATATTACGTTATTGATGTATATGAAGATCCCACGGAGACGTAGATGCCAACTCGCCAGGTATGTGGTCACATATTACCGCCGAGATGATAGGTTGGGTTAGGTTAGGTTATATTACGTTATTGATGTATATGAAGGACCCACGGAGGCGTAGAGGACAACATGCCAGGAATGTTGGTCAAACATTACAGCCGAGATGATAGGTTGGGTTAGGCTTGGTTATATTTCGTTATTGATGTATATGAAGGTCCCACGGAGACGTAGAGGCCAACATGCCAGGAATGTTGTCAAATATTACACCCGCGATGTTAGATTGGGCTAGGTTAGGTTATATTACGTTATTGATGTATATAAATGTCCCACGGAGACGTAGAGGCCAACTCGCTAGGAATGTTGTCAAATATTACCGCCGAAATGTTACGTTGGGTTAGGTTAGGTTATATTACGTTCTTGATGTATATAAAGGTCCCACGCAGGCGTAGAGGCCAACCCGCCAGAAAAGTTTTCAAATATTACCGCCGAGATGATAGGTTGGGTTAGGTTAGGTTATATTTCGTCATTGATATATATGAAGGTCCCACGGAGACGTAGAGGCCAACAAGCCAGGAATGTTGCCAAATATTACCGCCGAGATGTGAGGTTGGGTTAGGTTAGGTTATATTACGTTATTGATGTATATAAAGGTCCCACGGAGACATAGAGGACAACTCGTCAGGAATGTGGTCAAATATTACCGCCGAGATGATAGGTTGGGTTAGGCTTGGTTATATTTCGTTATTGATGTATATGAAGGTCCCACGGAGACGTAGAGGCCAACATGCCAGGAATGTTGTCAAATATTACACCCGCGATGTTAGATTGGGCTAGGTTAGGTTATATTACGTTATTGATGTATATAAAGGTCCCACGGAGACGTAGAGGCCAACTCCCCAGGAATGTTGTCAAATATTACCGCCGAAATGTTAGGTTGGGTTAGGTTAGGTTATATCACGTTCTTGATGTATATACAGGCCCCACGCAGACGTAGAGGCCAACCCGCCAGGAAAGTTTTCAAATATTACCGCCGAGATGATAGGTTGGGTTAGGTTAGGTTATATTTCGTCATTGATATATATGATGGTCCCACGGAGACGTAGAGGCCAACAAGTCAGGAATGTTGCCAAATATTACCGCCGAGATGTGAGGTTGGGTTAGGTTAGGTTATATTACGTTATTGATGTATATAAAGGTCACACGGAGACGTAGAAGCCAACTCGCCAGGATTGTTGCCAAATATTACCGCCGCGATGTTAGATTGGGTTAGGTTAGGTTAGATTACGTTATTGCCGTATATAAAGGTCCCACGGAGACGTAGAGGCCAACATGCCAGGAATGTTGGTCAAATATTACAGCCGCGATGTTAGATTGGGTTAGGTTAGGTTATATTACGTTATTGTTGTATATAAAGGTCCCACGGAGACGTAGAGGCCAACTCGCCGGGAATGATGCCAAATATTACCGCCGCGATGATAGATTGGGTTAGGTTTGGTTATATTTCGTCATTGATATATATGATGGTCCCACGGAGACGTAGAGGCCAACAAGTCAGGAATGTTGCCAAATATTACCGCCGAGATGTGAGGTTGGGTTAGGTTAGGTTATATTACGTTATTGACGTATATAAAGGTCCCACGGAGACGTAGAGGCCAACAAGCCAGGAATGTTGCCAGATATTACCGCCGAGATGGGAGGTTGGGTTAGGTTAGGTTATATTACGTTATTGTTGTATATAAAGGTTCCACGGAGACGTAGAGGCCTACTCGCCAGGTATGTGGTCAAATATTACCGCCGAGATGGTAGGTTGGGTTAGGTTTGGTTATATTTCGTTATTAATGTATATGAAGGTCCCACGGAGACGTAGAGTCCAACTCGCCAGGAATGTTGTCAAATATTACAGCCGCGATGTTAGATTGGGTTAGGTTAGGTTATATTACGTTATTGATGTATATGAAGATCCCACGGAGACGTAGAGGCCAACTCGCCAGGTATGTGGTCAAATATTACCGCCGAGATGATAGGTTGGGTTGGGCTTGGTTATATTTCGTTATTGATGTATATGAAGGTCCCACGGAGACGTAGAGGCCAACATGCCAGGAATGTTGTCAAATATTACACCCGCGATGTTAGATTGGGCTAGGTTAGGTTATATTACGTTATTGATGTATATAAAGGTCCCACGGAGACGTAGAGGCCAACTCGCTAGGAATGTTGGTCAAATATTACAGCCGCGATGTTAGATTGGGTTAGGTTAGGTTATATTACGTTATTGTTGTATATAAAGGTCCCACGGAGACGTAGAGGCCAACTCGCCGGGAATGTTGTCAAATATTACAGCCGCGATGTCAGATTGGGTTACGT
Source organism: Xylocopa violacea (assembly GCA_963969225.1). Lineage (NCBI taxonomy): Eukaryota > Metazoa > Arthropoda > Insecta > Hymenoptera > Apidae > Xylocopa > Xylocopa violacea. Next base: position 5,545,044 of record CAXAJV010000019.1, on the reverse strand, counting down.
TAAGTTATATTACGTTATTGACGTATATAAAGGTCCCACGGAGACGTAGAGGCCAACAAGCCAGGAATGTTGCCAGATATTACCGCCGAGATGGGAGGTTGGGTTAGGTTAGGTTATATTACGTTATTGTTGTATATAAAGGTTCCACGGAGACGTAGAGGCCTACTCGCCAGGAATGTTGTCAAATATTACAGTCGCGATGTTAGATTGGGTTAGGGTAGGTTATATTACGTTATTGTTGTATGTAAATGTCCCACGGAGACGTAGAGGCCAACTCGCCAGGAATGCTGTCAAATAATAGCGCCGAGAGGTTAGGTTGGGTCAGGTTAGGTTATATTACGTTATTGATGTATATGAAGATCCCACGGAGACGTAGATGCCAACTCGCCAGGTATGTGGTCACATATTACCGCCGAGATGATAGGTTGGGTTAGGTTAGGTTATATTACGTTATTGATGTATATGAAGGACCCACGGAGGCGTAGAGGACAACATGCCAGGAATGTTGGTCAAACATTACAGCCGAGATGATAGGTTGGGTTAGGCTTGGTTATATTTCGTTATTGATGTATATGAAGGTCCCACGGAGACGTAGAGGCCAACAAGCCAGGAATGTTGCCAGATATTACCGCCGAGATGGGAGGTTGGGTTAGGTTAGGTTATATTACGTTATTGTTGTATATAAAGGTTCCACGGAGACGTAGAGGCCTACTCGCCAGGAATGTTGTCAAATATTACAGTCGCGATGTTAGATTGGGTTAGGGTAGGTTATATTACGTTATTGTTGTATGTAAATGTCCCACGGAGACGTAGAGGCCAACTCGCCAGGAATGCTGTCAAATAATAGCGCCGAGAGGTTAGGTTGGGTCAGGTTAGGTTATATTACGTTATTGATGTATATGAAGATCCCACGGAGACGTAGATGCCAACTCGCCAGGTATGTGGTCACATATTACCGCCGAGATGATAGGTTGGGTTAGGTTAGGTTATATTACGTTATTGATGTATATGAAGGACCCACGGAGGCGTAGAGGACAACATGCCAGGAATGTTGGTCAAACATTACAGCCGAGATGATAGGTTGGGTTAGGCTTGGTTATATTTCGTTATTGATGTATATGAAGGTCCCACGGAGACGTAGAGGCCAACATGCCAGGAATGTTGTCAAATATTACACCCGCGATGTTAGATTGGGCTAGGTTAGGTTATATTACGTTATTGATGTATATAAATGTCCCACGGAGACGTAGAGGCCAACTCGCTAGGAATGTTGTCAAATATTACCGCCGAAATGTTACGTTGGGTTAGGTTAGGTTATATTACGTTCTTGATGTATATAAAGGTCCCACGCAGGCGTAGAGGCCAACCCGCCAGAAAAGTTTTCAAATATTACCGCCGAGATGATAGGTTGGGTTAGGTTAGGTTATATTTCGTCATTGATATATATGAAGGTCCCACGGAGACGTAGAGGCCAACAAGCCAGGAATGTTGCCAAATATTACCGCCGAGATGTGAGGTTGGGTTAGGTTAGGTTATATTACGTTATTGATGTATATAAAGGTCCCACGGAGACATAGAGGACAACTCGTCAGGAATGTGGTCAAATATTACCGCCGAGATGATAGGTTGGGTTAGGCTTGGTTATATTTCGTTATTGATGTATATGAAGGTCCCACGGAGACGTAGAGGCCAACATGCCAGGAATGTTGTCAAATATTACACCCGCGATGTTAGATTGGGCTAGGTTAGGTTATATTACGTTATTGATGTATATAAAGGTCCCACGGAGACGTAGAGGCCAACTCCCCAGGAATGTTGTCAAATATTACCGCCGAAATGTTAGGTTGGGTTAGGTTAGGTTATATCACGTTCTTGATGTATATACAGGCCCCACGCAGACGTAGAGGCCAACCCGCCAGGAAAGTTTTCAAATATTACCGCCGAGATGATAGGTTGGGTTAGGTTAGGTTATATTTCGTCATTGATATATATGATGGTCCCACGGAGACGTAGAGGCCAACAAGTCAGGAATGTTGCCAAATATTACCGCCGAGATGTGAGGTTGGGTTAGGTTAGGTTATATTACGTTATTGATGTATATAAAGGTCACACGGAGACGTAGAAGCCAACTCGCCAGGATTGTTGCCAAATATTACCGCCGCGATGTTAGATTGGGTTAGGTTAGGTTAGATTACGTTATTGCCGTATATAAAGGTCCCACGGAGACGTAGAGGCCAACATGCCAGGAATGTTGGTCAAATATTACAGCCGCGATGTTAGATTGGGTTAGGTTAGGTTATATTACGTTATTGTTGTATATAAAGGTCCCACGGAGACGTAGAGGCCAACTCGCCGGGAATGATGCCAAATATTACCGCCGCGATGATAGATTGGGTTAGGTTTGGTTATATTTCGTCATTGATATATATGATGGTCCCACGGAGACGTAGAGGCCAACAAGTCAGGAATGTTGCCAAATATTACCGCCGAGATGTGAGGTTGGGTTAGGTTAGGTTATATTACGTTATTGATGTATATAAAGGTCCCACGGAGACGTAGAGGCCAACTCGCTAGGAATGTTGGTCAAATATTACAGCCGCGATGTTAGATTGGGTTAGGTTAGGTTATATTACGTTATTGTTGTATATAAAGGTCCCACGGAGACGTAGAGGCCAACTCGCCGGGAATGTTGTCAAATATTACAGCCGCGATGTTAGATTGGGTTAGGTTAGGTTATATTAAGTTATTGATGTATATGAAGGTCCCACGGAGACGCAGATGCCAACTCGCCAGGTATGTGGTCAAATATTACCGCCGAGATGATAGGTTGGGTTAGGTTTGGTTATATTTCGTTATTGATGTATATGAAGGTCCCACGGAGACGTAGAGGCCAACAAGCCAGGAATGTTGCCAGATATTACCGCCGAGATGGGAGGTTGGGTTAGGTTAGGTTATATTACGTTATTGTTGTATATAAAGGTTCCACGGAGACGTAGAGGCCAACTCGCCAGGAATGTTGTCAAATATTACAGTCGCGATGTTAGATTGGGTTAGGTTAGGTTATATTACGTTATTGTTGTATATAAAGGTCCCACGGAGACGTAGAGGCCAACTCGCCGGGAATGTTGCCAAATATTACCGCCGCGATGATAGATTGGGTTAGGTTAGGTTAGATTACGTTATTGCCGTATATAAAAGTCCCACGGAGACGTAGAGGCCAACATGCCAGGAATGTTGGTCAAATATTACAGTCGCGATGTTAGATTGGGTTAGGTTAGGTTATATTACGTTATTGTTGTATATAAAGGTCCCACGGAGACGTAGAGGCCAACTCGCCGGGAATGTTGTCAAATATTACAGCCGCGATGTCAGATTGGGTTACGTTAGGTTATATTACGTTATTGACGTATATAAAGGTCCCACGGAGACGTAGAGGCCAACTCGCCAGGAATGTTGTCAAATATTACCGCCGAAATGTTAGGTTGGGTTAGGTTAGGTTATATTAAGTTATTGATGTATATAAAGGCCCCACGCAGACGTAGAGGCCAACCCGCCAGGAAAGTTTTCAAATATTACCGCCGAGATGATAGGTTGGGTTAGGTTAGGTTATATTTCGTCATTGATATATATGATGGTCCCACGGAGACGTAGAGGCCAACAAGTCAGAAATGTTGCCAAATATTACCGCCGAGATGTGAGGTTGGGTTAGGTTAGGTTATATTACGTTATTGATGTATATAAAGGTCCCACGGAGACGTAGAAGCCAACTCGCCGGGAATGTTGTCAAATATTACAGCCGCGATGTCAGATTGGGTTACGTTAAGTTATATTACGTTATTGACGTATATAAAGGTCCCACGGAGACGTAGAGACCAACTCGCCAGGAATGTTGTCAAATATTACCGCCGAAATGTTAGGTTGGGTTAGGTTAGGTTATATTACGTTCTTGATGTATATAAAGGCCCCACGCAGACGTAGAGGCCAACCCGCCAGGAAAGTTTTCAAATATTACCGCCGAGATGATAGGTTGGGTTAGGTTAGGTTATATTTCGCCATTGATATATATGATGGTCCCACGGAGACGTAGAGTCCAACAAGTCAGGAATGTTGCCAAATATTACCGCCGAGATGTGAGGTTGGGTTAGGTTAGGTTATATTACGTTATTGATGTATATAAAGGTCCCACGGAGACGTAGAAGCCAACTCGCCAGGATTGTTGCCAAATATTACCGCCGCGATGTTAGATTGGGTTAGGTTAGGTTAGATTACGTTATTGCCGTATATAAAGGTCCCACGGAGACGTAGAGGCCAACATGCCAGGAATGTTGGTCAAATATTACAGCCGCGATGTTAGATTGGGTTAGGTTAGGTTATATTACGTTATTGTTGTATATAAAGGTCCCACGGAGACGTAGAGGCCAACTCGCCGGGAATGTTGTCAAATATTACAGCCGCGATGTCAGATTGGGTTACGTTAAGTTATATTACGTTATTGACGTATATAAAGGTCCCACGGAGACGTAGAGGCCAACTCGCCAGGAATGTTGTCAAATATTACCGCCGAAATGTTAGGTTGGGTTAGGTTAGGTTATATTAAGTTATTGATGTATATGAAGATCCCACGGAGACGCAGAGGCCAACTCGCCAGGTATGTGGTCAAATATTACCGCCGAGATGATAGGTTGGGTTAGGTTTGGTTATATTTCGTTATTGATGTATATGAAGGTCCCACGGAGACGTAGAGGCCAACAAGCCAGGAATGTTGCCAAATATTACCGCCGAGATGGGAGGTTGGGTTAGGTTAGGTTATATTACGTTATTGTTGTATATAAAGGTTCCACGGAGACGTAGAGGCCAACTCGCCAGGAATGCTGTCAAATATTACCGCCGAGATGATAGGTTGGGTTAGGTTAGGTTATATTACGTTATTGATTTATATGAAGGTCCCACGGAGACGTAGAGGCCAACATGCCAGGAATGTTGGTCAAATATTACAGCCGCGATGTTAGATTGGGTTAGGTTAGGTTATATTACGTTATTGTTGTATATAAATGTCCCACGGAGACGTAGAGGCCAACTCGCCAGGAATGCTGTCAAATAATAGCGCCGAGAGGTTAGGTTGGGTCAGGTTAGGTTATATTACGTTATTGATGTATATGAAGATCCCACGGAGACGTAGATGCCAACTCGCCAGGTATGTGGTCACATATTACCGCCGAGATGATAGGTTGGGTTAGGTTAGGTTATATTACGTTATTGATGTATATGAAGGACCCACGGAGACGTAGAGGCCAACATGCCAGGAATGTTGGTCAAATATTACAGCCGAGATGATAGGTTGGGTTAGGCTTGGTTATATTTCGTTATTGATGTATATGAAGGTCCCACGGAGACGTAGAGGCCAACATGCCAGGAATGTTGTCAAATATTACACCCGCGATGTTAGATTGGGCTAGGTTAGGTTATATTACGTTATTGATGTATATAAATGTCCCACGGAGACGTAGAGGCCAACTCGCTAGGAATGTTGTCAAATATTACCGCCGAAATGTTACGTTGGGTTAGGTTAGGTTATATTTCGTCATTGATATATATGAAGGTCCCACGGAGACGTAGAGGCCAACAAGCCAGGAATGTTGCCAAATATTACCGCCGAGATGCGAGGTTGGGTTAGGTTAGGTTATATTACGTTATTGATGTATATAAAGGTCCCACGGAGACGTAGAGGCCAACTCCCCAGGAATGTTGTCAAATATTACCGCCGAAATGTTAGGTTGGGTTAGGTTAGGTTATATCACGTTCTTGATGTATATACAGGCCCCACGCAGACGTAGAGGCCAACCCGCCAGGAAAGTTTTCAAATATTACCGCCGAGATGATAGGTTGGGTTAGGTTAGGTTATATTTCGTCATTGATATATATGATGGTCCCACGGAGACGTAGAGGCCAACAAGTCAGGAATGTTGCCAAATATTACCGCCGAGATGTGAGGTTGGGTTAGGTTAGGTTATATTACGTTATTGATGTATATAAAGGTCACACGGAGACGTAGAAGCCAACTCGCCAGGATTGTTGCCAAATATTACCGCCGCGATGTTAGATTGGGTTAGGTTAGGTTAGATTACGTTATTGCCGTATATAAAGGTCCCACGGAGACGTAGAGGCCAACATGCCAGGAATGTTGGTCAAATATTACAGCCGCGATGTTAGATTGGGTTAGGTTAGGTTATATTACGTTATTGTTGTATATAAAGGTCCCACGGAGACGTAGAGGCCAACTCGCCGGGAATGTTGCCAAATATTACCGCCGCGATGATAGATTGGGTTAGGTTAGGTTAGATTACGTTATTGCCGTATATAAAAGTCCCACGGAGACGTAGAGGCCAACATGCCAGGAATGTTGGTCAAATATTACAGCCGAGATGATAGGTTGGGTTAGGCTTGGTTATATTTCGTTATTGATGTATATGAAGGTCCCACGGAGACGTAGAGGCCAACATGCCAGGAATGTTGTCAAATATTACACCCGCGATGTTAGATTGGGCTAGGTTAGGTTATATTACGTTATTGATGTATATAAATGTCCCACGGAGACGTAGAGGCCAACTCGCTAGGAATGTTGTCAAATATTACCGCCGAAATGTTACGTTGGGTTAGGTTAGGTTATATTTCGTCATTGATATATATGAAGGTCCCACGGAGACGTAGAGGCCAACAAGCCAGGAATGTTGCCAAATATTACCGCCGAGATGCGAGGTTGGGTTAGGTTAGGTTATATTACGTTATTGATGTATATAAAGGTCCCACGGAGACGTAGAGGCCAACTCCCCAGGAATGTTGTCAAATATTACCGCCGAAATGTTAGGTTGGGTTAGGTTAGGTTATATCACGTTCTTGATGTATATACAGGCCCCACGCAGACGTAGAGGCCAACCCGCCAGGAAAGTTTTCAAATATTACCGCCGAGATGATAGGTTGGGTTAGGTTTGGTTATATTTCGTCATTGATATATATGATGGTCCCACGGAGACGTAGAGGCCAACAAGTCAGGAATGTTGCCAAATATTACCGCCGAGATGTGAGGTTGGGTTAGGTTAGGTTATATTACGTTATTGATGTATATAAAGGTCCCACGGAGACGTAGAGGCCAACTCGCTACGAATGTTGGTCAAATATTACAGCCGCGATGTTAGATTGGGTTAGGTTAGGTTATATTACGTTATTGTTGTATATAAAGGTCCCACGGAGACGTAGAGGCCAACTCGCCGGGAATGTTGTCAAATATTACAGCCGCGATGTTAGATTGGGTTAGGTTAGGTTATATTAAGTTATTGATGTATATGAAGGTCCCACGGAGACGCAGATGCCAACTCGCCAGGTATGTGGTCAAATATTACCGCCGAGATGATAGGTTGGGTTAGGTTTGGTTATATTTCGTTATTGATGTATATGAAGGTCCCACGGAGACGTAGAGGCCAACAAGCCAGGAATGTTGCCAGATATTACCGCCGAGATGGGAGGTTGGGTTAGGTTAGGTTATATTACGTTATTGTGGTATATAAAGGTTCCACGGAGACGTAGAGGCCAACTCGCCAGGAATGTTGTCAAATATTACAGTCGCGATGTTAGATTGGGTTAGGTTAGGTTATATTACGTTATTGTTGTATATAAATGTCCCACGGAGACGTAGAGGCCAACTCGCCAGGAATGCTGTCAAATAATAGCGCCGAGAGGTTAGGTTGGGTCAGGTTAGGTTATATTACGTTATTGATGTATATGAAGATCCCACGGAGACGTAGATGCCAACTCGCCAGGTATGTGGTCACATATTACCGCCGAGATGATAGGTTGGGTTAGGTTAGGTTATATTACGTTATTGATGTATATGAAGGACCCACGGAGACGTAGAGGACAACATGCCAGGAATGTTGTCAAATATTACACCCGCGATGTTAGATTGGGCTAGGTTAGGTTATATTACGTTATTGATGTATATAAAGGTCCCACGGAGACGTAGAGGCCAACTCCCCAGGAATGTTGTCAAATATTACCGCCGAAATGTTAGGTTGGGTTAGGTTAGGTTATATCACGTTCTTGATGTATATAAAGGCCCCACGCAGACGTAGAGGCCAACCCGCCAGGAAAGTTTTCAAATATTACCGCCGAGATGATAGGTTGGGTTAGGTTAGGTTATATTTCGTCATTGATATATATGATGGTCCCACGGAGACGTAGAGGCCAACAAGTCAGAAATGTTGCCAAATATTACCGCCGAGATGTGAGGTTGGGTTAGGTTAGGTTATATTACGTTATTGATGTATATAAAGGTCCCACGGAGACGTAGAAGCCAACTCGCCGGGAATGTTGTCAAATATTACAGCCGCGATGTCAGATTGGGTTACGTTAAGTTATATTACGTTATTGACGTATATAAAGGTCCCACGAAGACGTAGAGACCAACTCGCCAGGAATGTTGTCAAATATTACCGCCGAAATGTTAGGTTGGGTTAGGTTAGGTTATATTACGTTCTTGATGTATATAAAGGCCCCACGCAGACGTAGAGGCCAACCCGCCAGGAAAGTTTTCAAATATTACCGCCGAGATGATAGGTTGGGTTAGGTTAGGTTATATTTCGCCATTGATATATATGATGGTCCCACGGAGACGTAGAGGCCAACAAGTCAGGAATGTTGCCAAATATTACCGCCGAGATGTGAGGTTGGGTTAGGTTAGGTTATATTACGTTATTGATGTATATAAAGGTCCCACGGAGACGTAGAAGCCAACTCGCCGGGAATGTTGTCAAATATTACAGCCGCGATGTCAGATTGGGTTACGTTAAGTTATATTACGTTATTGACGTATATAAAGGTCCCACGGAGACGTAGAGACCAACTCGCCAGGAATGTTGTCAAATATTACCGCCGAAATGTTAGGTTGGGTTAGGTTAGGTTATATTACGTTCTTGATGTATATAAAGGCCCCACGCAGACGTAGAGGCCAACCCGCCAGGAAAGTTTTCAAATATTACCGCCGAGATGATAGGTTGGGTTAGGTTAGGTTATATTTCGCCATTGATATATATGATGGTCCCACGGAGACGTAGAGTCCAACAAGTCAGGAATGTTGCCAAATATTACCGCCGAGATGTGAGGTTGGGTTAGGTTAGGTTATATTACGTTATTGATGTATATAAAGGTCCCACGGAGACGTAGAAGCCAACTCGCCAGGATTGTTGCCAAATATTACCGCCGCGATGTTAGATTGGGTTAGGTTAGGTTAGATTACGTTATTGCCGTATATAAAGGTCCCACGGAGACGTAGAGGCCAACATGCCAGGAATGTTGGTCAAATATTACAGCCGCGATGTTAGATTGGGTTAGGTTAGGTTATATTACGTTATTGTTGTATATAAAGGTCCCACGGAGACGTAGAGGCCAACTCGCCGGGAATGTTGTCAAATATTACAGCCGCGATGTCAGATTGGGTTACGTTAAGTTATATTACGTTATTGACGTATATAAAGGTCCCACGGAGACGTAGAGGCCAACTCGCCAGGAATGTAGTCAAATATTACCGCCGAAATGTTAGGTTGGGTTAGGTTAGGTTATATTAAGTTATTGATGTATATGAAGATCCCACGGAGACGCAGAGGCCAACTCGCCAGGTATGTGGTCAAATATTACCGCCGAGATGATAGGTTGGGTTAGGTTTTGTTATATTTCGTTATTGATGTATATGAAGGTCCCACGGAGACGTAGAGGCCAACAAGCCAGGAATGTTGCCAAATATTACCGCCGAGATGGGAGGTTGGGTTAGGTTAGGTTATATTACGTTATTGTTGTATATAAAGGTTCCACGGAGACGTAGAGGCCAACTCGCCAGGAATGCTGTCAAATATTACCGCCGAGATGATAGGTTGGGTTAGGTTAGGTTATATTACGTTATTGATTTATATGAAGGTCCCACGGAGACGTAGAGGCCAACATGCCAGGAATGTTGGTCAAATATTACAGCCGCGATGTTAGATTGGGTTAGGTTAGGTTATATTACGTTATTGTTGTATATAAATGTCCCACGGAGACGTAGAGGCCAACTCGCCAGGAATGCTGTCAAATAATACCGCCGAGAGGTTAGGTTGGGTCAGGTTAGGTTATATTACGTTATTGATGTATATGAAGATCCCACGGAGACGTAGATGCCAACTCGCCAGGTATGTGGTCACATATTACCGCCGAGATGATAGGTTGGGTTAGGTTAGGTTATATTACGTTATTGATGTATATGAAGGACCCACGGAGACGTAGAGGCCAACATGCCAGGAATGTTGGTCAAATATTACAGCCGAGATGATAGGTTGGGTTAGGCTTGGTTATATTTCGTTATTGATGTATATGAAGGTCCCACGGAGACGTAGAGGCCAACATGCCAGGAATGTTGTCAAATATTACACCCGCGATGTTAGATTGGGCTAGGTTAGGTTATATTACGTTATTGATGTATATAAATGTCCCACGGAGACGTAGAGGCCAACTCGCTAGGAATGTTGTCAAATATTACCGCCGAAATGTTACGTTGGGTTAGGTTAGGTTATATTTCGTCATTGATATATATGAAGGTCCCACGGAGATGTAGAGGCCAACAAGCCAGGAATGTTGCCAAAAATTACCGCCGAGATGCGAGGTTGGGTTAGGTTAGGTTATATTACGTTATTGATGTATATAAAGGTCCCACGGAGACGTAGAGGCCAACTCCCCAGGAATGTTGTCAAATATTACCGCCGAAATGTTAGGTTGGGTTAGGTTAGGTTATATCACGTTCTTGATGTATATACAGGCCCCACGCAGACGTAGAGGCCAACCCGCCAGGAAAGTTTTCAAATATTACCGCCGAGATGATAGGTTGGGTTAGGTTAGGTTATATTTCGTCATTGATATATATGATGGTCCCACGGAGACGTAGAGGCCAACAAGTCAGGAATGTTGCCAAATATTACCGCCGAGATGTGAGGTTGGGTTAGGTTAGGTTATATTACGTTATTGATGTATATAAAGGTCACACGGAGACGTAGAAGCCAACTCGCCAGGATTGTTGCCAAATATTACCGCCGCGATGTTAGATTGGGTTAGGTTAGGTTAGATTACGTTATTGCCGTATATAAAGGTCCCACGGAGACGTAGAGGCCAACATGCCAGGAATGTTGGTCAAATATTACAGCCGCGATGTTAGATTGGGTTAGGTTAGGTTATATTACGTTATTGTTGTATATAAAGGTCCCACGGAGACGTAGAGGCCAACTCGCCGGGAATGTTGCCAAATATTACCGCCGCGATGATAGATTGGGTTAGGTTAGGTTAGATTACGTTATTGCCGTATATAAAAGTCCCACGGAGACGTAGAGGCCAACATGCCAGGAATGTTGGTCAAATATTACAGTCGCGATGTTAGATTGGGTTAGGTTAGGTTATATTACGTTATTGTTGTATATAAAGGTCCCACGGAGACGTAGAGACCAACTCGCCGGGAATGTTGTCAAATATTACAGCCGCGATGTCAGATTGGGTTACGTTAGGTTATATTACGTTATTGACGTATATAAAGGTCCCACGGAGACGTAGAGGCCAACTCGCCAGGAATGTTGTCAAATATTACCGCCGAAATGTTAGGTTGGGTTAGGTTAGGTTATATTAAGTTATTGATGTATATGTAGATCCCACGGAGACGCAGAGGCCAACTCGCCAGGTATGTGGTCAAATATTACCGCCGAGATGGTAGGTTGGGTTAGGTTTGGTTATATTTCGTCATTGATATATATGATGGTCCCACGGAGACGTAGAGGCCAACAAGTCAGGAATGTTGCCAAATATTACCGCCGAGATGTGAGGTTGGGTTAGGTTAGGTTATATTACATTATTGATGTATATAAAGGTCCCACGGAGACGTAGAGGCCAACTCGCTAGGAATGTTGGTCAAATATTACAGCCGCGATGTTAGATTGGGTTAGGTTAGGTTATATTACGTTATTGTTGTATATAAAGGTCCCACGGAGACGTAGAGGCCAACTCGCCGGGAATGTTGTCAAATATTACAGCCGCGATGTTAGATTGGGTTAGGTTAGGTTATATTAAGTTATTGATGTATATGAAGGTCCCACGGAGACGCAGATGCCAACTCGCCAGGTATGTGGTCAAATATTACCGCCGAGATGATAGGTTGGGTTAGGTTTGGTTATATTTCGTTATTGATGTATATGAAGGTCCCACGGAGACGTAGAGGCCAACAAGCCAGGAATGTTGCCAGATATTACCGCCGAGATGGGAGGTTGGGTTAGGTTAGGTTATATTACGTTATTGTGGTATATAAAGGTTCCACGGAGACGTAGAGGCCAACTCGCCAGGAATGTTGTCAAATATTACAGTCGCGATGTTAGATTGGGTTAGGTTAGGTTATATTACGTTATTGTTGTATATAAATGTCCCACGGAGACGTAGAGGCCAACTCGCCAGGAATGCTGTCAAATAATAGCGCCGAGAGGTTAGGTTGGGTCAGGTTAGGTTATATTACGTTATTGATGTATATGAAGATCCCACGGAGACGTAGATGCCAACTCGCCAGGTATGTGGTCACATATTACCGCCGAGATGATAGGTTGGGTTAGGTTAGGTTATATTACGTTATTGATGTATATGAAGGACCCACGGAGACGTAGAGGACAACATGCCAGGAATGTTGTCAAATATTACACCCGCGATGTTAGATTGGGCTAGGTTAGGTTATATTACGTTATTGATGTATATAAAGGTCCCACGGAGACGTAGAGGCCAACTCCCCAGGAATGTTGTCAAATATTACCGCCGAAATGTTAGGTTGGGTTAGGTTAGGTTATATCACGTTCTTGATGTATATAAAGGCCCCACGCAGACGTAGAGGCCAACCCGCCAGGAAAGTTTTCAAATATTACCGCCGAGATGATAGGTTGGGTTAGGTTAGGTTATATTTCGTCATTGATATATATGATGGTCCCACGGAGACGTAGAGGCCAACAAGTCAGAAATGTTGCCAAATATTACCGCCGAGATGTGAGGTTGGGTTAGGTTAGGTTATATTACGTTATTGATGTATATAAAGGTCCCACGGAGACGTAGAAGCCAACTCGCCGGGAATGTTGTCAAATATTACAGCCGCGATGTCAGATTGGGTTACGTTAAGTTATATTACGTTATTGACGTATATAAAGGTCCCACGAAGACGTAGAGACCAACTCGCCAGGAATGTTGTCAAATATTACCGCCGAAATGTTAGGTTGGGTTAGGTTAGGTTATATTACGTTCTTGATGTATATAAAGGCCCCACGCAGACGTAGAGGCCAACCCGCCAGGAAAGTTTTCAAATATTACCGCCGAGATGATAGGTTGGGTTAGGTTAGGTTATATTTCGCCATTGATATATATGATGGTCCCACGGAGACGTAGAGGCCAACAAGTCAGGAATGTTGCCAAATATTACCGCCGAGATGTGAGGTTGGGTTAGGTTAGGTTATATTACGTTATTGATGTATATAAAGGTCCCACGGAGACGTAGAAGCCAACTCGCCGGGAATGTTGTCAAATATTACAGCCGCGATGTCAGATTGGGTTACGTTAAGTTATATTACGTTATTGACGTATATAAAGGTCCCACGGAGACGTAGAGACCAACTCGCCAGGAATGTTGTCAAATATTACCGCCGAAATGTTAGGTTGGGTTAGGTTAGGTTATATTACGTTCTTGATGTATATAAAGGCCCCACGCAGACGTAGAGGCCAACCCGCCAGGAAAGTTTTCAAATATTACCGCCGAGATGATAGGTTGGGTTAGGTTAGGTTATATTTCGCCATTGATATATATGATGGTCCCACGGAGACGTAGAGTCCAACAAGTCAGGAATGTTGCCAAATATTACCGCCGAGATGTGAGGTTGGGTTAGGTTAGGTTATATTACGTTATTGATGTATATAAAGGTCCCACGGAGACGTAGAAGCCAACTCGCCAGGATTGTTGCCAAATATTACCGCCGCGATGTTAGATTGGGTTAGGTTAGGTTAGATTACGTTATTGCCGTATATAAAGGTCCCACGGAGACGTAGAGGCCAACATGCCAGGAATGTTGGTCAAATATTACAGCCGCGATGTTAGATTGGGTTAGGTTAGGTTATATTACGTTATTGTTGTATATAAAGGTCCCACGGAGACGTAGAGGCCAACTCGCCGGGAATGTTGTCAAATATTACAGCCGCGATGTCAGATTGGGTTACGTTAAGTTATATTACGTTATTGACGTATATAAAGGTCCCACGGAGACGTAGAGGCCAACTCGCCAGGAATGTAGTCAAATATTACCGCCGAAATGTTAGGTTGGGTTAGGTTAGGTTATATTAAGTTATTGATGTATATGAAGATCCCACGGAGACGCAGAGGCCAACTCGCCAGGTATGTGGTCAAATATTACCGCCGAGATGATAGGTTGGGTTAGGTTTTGTTATATTTCGTTATTGATGTATATGAAGGTCCCACGGAGACGTAGAGGCCAACAAGCCAGGAATGTTGCCAAATATTACCGCCGAGATGGGAGGTTGGGTTAGGTTAGGTTATATTACGTTATTGTTGTATATAAAGGTTCCACGGAGACGTAGAGGCCAACTCGCCAGGAATGCTGTCAAATATTACCGCCGAGATGATAGGTTGGGTTAGGTTAGGTTATATTACGTTATTGATTTATATGAAGGTCCCACGGAGACGTAGAGGCCAACATGCCAGGAATGTTGGTCAAATATTACAGCCGCGATGTTAGATTGGGTTAGGTTAGGTTATATTACGTTATTGTTGTATATAAATGTCCCACGGAGACGTAGAGGCCAACTCGCCAGGAATGCTGTCAAATAATACCGCCGAGAGGTTAGGTTGGGTCAGGTTAGGTTATATTACGTTATTGATGTATATGAAGATCCCACGGAGACGTAGATGCCAACTCGCCAGGTATGTGGTCACATATTACCGCCGAGATGATAGGTTGGGTTAGGTTAGGTTATATTACGTTATTGATGTATATGAAGGACCCACGGAGACGTAGAGGCCAACATGCCAGGAATGTTGGTCAAATATTACAGCCGAGATGATAGGTTGGGTTAGGCTTGGTTATATTTCGTTATTGATGTATATGAAGGTCCCACGGAGACGTAGAGGCCAACATGCCAGGAATGTTGTCAAATATTACACCCGCGATGTTAGATTGGGCTAGGTTAGGTTATATTACGTTATTGATGTATATAAATGTCCCACGGAGACGTAGAGGCCAACTCGCTAGGAATGTTGTCAAATATTACCGCCGAAATGTTACGTTGGGTTAGGTTAGGTTATATTTCGTCATTGATATATATGAAGGTCCCACGGAGATGTAGAGGCCAACAAGCCAGGAATGTTGCCAAAAATTACCGCCGAGATGCGAGGTTGGGTTAGGTTAGGTTATATTACGTTATTGATGTATATAAAGGTCCCACGGAGACGTAGAGGCCAACTCCCCAGGAATGTTGTCAAATATTACCGCCGAAATGTTAGGTTGGGTTAGGTTAGGTTATATCACGTTCTTGATGTATATACAGGCCCCACGCAGACGTAGAGGCCAACCCGCCAGGAAAGTTTTCAAATATTACCGCCGAGATGATAGGTTGGGTTAGGTTAGGTTATATTTCGTCATTGATATATATGATGGTCCCACGGAGACGTAGAGGCCAACAAGTCAGGAATGTTGCCAAATATTACCGCCGAGATGTGAGGTTGGGTTAGGTTAGGTTATATTACGTTATTGATGTATATAAAGGTCACACGGAGACGTAGAAGCCAACTCGCCAGGATTGTTGCCAAATATTACCGCCGCGATGTTAGATTGGGTTAGGTTAGGTTAGATTACGTTATTGCCGTATATAAAGGTCCCACGGAGACGTAGAGGCCAACATGCCAGGAATGTTGGTCAAATATTACAGCCGCGATGTTAGATTGGGTTAGGTTAGGTTATATTACGTTATTGTTGTATATAAAGGTCCCACGGAGACGTAGAGGCCAACTCGCCGGGAATGTTGCCAAATATTACCGCCGCGATGATAGATTGGGTTAGGTTAGGTTAGATTACGTTATTGCCGTATATAAAAGTCCCACGGAGACGTAGAGGCCAACATGCCAGGAATGTTGGTCAAATATTACAGTCGCGATGTTAGATTGGGTTAGGTTAGGTTATATTACGTTATTGTTGTATATAAAGGTCCCACGGAGACGTAGAGACCAACTCGCCGGGAATGTTGTCAAATATTACAGCCGCGATGTCAGATTGGGTTACGTTAGGTTATATTACGTTATTGACGTATATAAAGGTCCCACGGAGACGTAGAGGCCAACTCGCCAGGAATGTTGTCAAATATTACCGCCGAAATGTTAGGTTGGGTTAGGTTAGGTTATATTAAGTTATTGATGTATATGTAGATCCCACGGAGACGCAGAGGCCAACTCGCCAGGTATGTGGTCAAATATTACCGCCGAGATGGTAGGTTGGGTTAGGTTTGGTTATATTTCGTCATTGATATATATGATGGTCCCACGGAGACGTAGAGGCCAACAAGTCAGGAATGTTGCCAAATATTACCGCCGAGATGTGAGGTTGGGTTAGGTTAGGTTATATTACATTATTGATGTATATAAAGGTCCCACGGAGACGTAGAGGCCAACTCGCTAGGAATGTTGGTCAAATATTACAGCCGCGATGTTAGATTGGGTTAGGTTAGGTTATATTACGTTATTGTTGTATATAAAGGTCCCACGGAGACGTAGAGGCCAACTCGCCGGGAATGTTGTCAAATATTACAGCCGCGATGTTAGATTGGGTTAGGTTAGGTTATATTAAGTTATTGATGTATATGAAGGTCCCACGGAGACGCAGATGCCAACTCGCCAGGTATGTGGTCAAATATTACCGCCGAGATGATAGGTTGGGTTAGGTTTGGTTATATTTCGTTATTGATGTATATGAAGGTCCCACGGAGACGTAGAGGCCAACAAGCCAGGAATGTTGCCAGATATTACCGCCGAGATGGGAGGTTGGGTTAGGTTAGGTTATATTACGTTATTGTGGTATATAAAGGTTCCACGGAGACGTAGAGGCCAACTCGCCAGGAATGTTGTCAAATATTACAGTCGCGATGTTAGATTGGGTTAGGTTAGGTTATATTACGTTATTGTTGTATATAAATGTCCCACGGAGACGTAGAGGCCAACTCGCCAGGAATGCTGTCAAATAATAGCGCCGAGAGGTTAGGTTGGGTCAGGTTAGGTTATATTACGTTATTGATGTATATGAAGATCCCACGGAGACGTAGATGCCAACTCGCCAGGTATGTGGTCACATATTACCGCCGAGATGATAGGTTGGGTTAGGTTAGGTTATATTACGTTATTGATGTATATGAAGGACCCACGGAGACGTAGAGGACAACATGCCAGGAATGTTGTCAAATATTACACCCGCGATGTTAGATTGGGCTAGGTTAGGTTATATTACGTTATTGATGTATATAAAGGTCCCACGGAGACGTAGAGGCCAACTCCCCAGGAATGTTGTCAAATATTACCGCCGAAATGTTAGGTTGGGTTAGGTTAGGTTATATCACGTTCTTGATGTATATAAAGGCCCCACGCAGACGTAGAGGCCAACCCGCCAGGAAAGTTTTCAAATATTACCGCCGAGATGATAGGTTGGGTTAGGTTAGGTTATATTTCGTCATTGATATATATGATGGTCCCACGGAGACGTAGAGGCCAACAAGTCAGAAATGTTGCCAAATATTACCGCCGAGATGTGAGGTTGGGTTAGGTTAGGTTATATTACGTTATTGATGTATATAAAGGTCCCACGGAGACGTAGAAGCCAACTCGCCGGGAATGTTGTCAAATATTACAGCCGCGATGTCAGATTGGGTTACGTTAAGTTATATTACGTTATTGACGTATATAAAGGTCCCACGAAGACGTAGAGACCAACTCGCCAGGAATGTTGTCAAATATTACCGCCGAAATGTTAGGTTGGGTTAGGTTAGGTTATATTACGTTCTTGATGTATATAAAGGCCCCACGCAGACGTAGAGGCCAACCCGCCAGGAAAGTTTTCAAATATTACCGCCGAGATGATAGGTTGGGTTAGGTTAGGTTATATTTCGCCATTGATATATATGATGGTCCCACGGAGACGTAGAGGCCAACAAGTCAGGAATGTTGCCAAATATTACCGCCGAGATGTGAGGTTGGGTTAGGTTAGGTTATATTACGTTATTGATGTATATAAAGGTCCCACGGAGACGTAGAAGCCAACTCGCCAGGATTGTTGCCAAATATTACCGCCGCGATGTTAGATTGGGTTAGGTTAGGTTAGATTACGTTATTGCCGTGTATAAAGGTCCCACGGAGACGTAGAGGCCAACATGCCAGGAATGTTGGTCAAATATTACAGCCGCGATGTTAGATTGGGTTAGGTTAGGTTATATTACGTTATTGTTGTATATAAAGGTCCCACGGAGACGTAGAGGCCAACTCGCCGGGAATGTTGTCAAATATTACAGCCGCGATGTCAGATTGGGTTACGTTAAGTTATATTACGTTATTGACGTATATAAAGGTCCCACGGAGACGTAGAGGCCAACTCGCCAGGAATGTTGTCAAATATTACCGCCGAAATGTTAGGTTGGGTTAGGTTAGGTTATATTAAGTTATTGATGTATATGAAGATCCCACGGAGACGCAGAGGCTAACTCGCCAGGTATGTGGTCAAATATTACCGCCGAGATGATAGGTTGGGTTAGGTTTGGTTATATTTCGTTATTGATGTATATGAAGGTCCCACGGAGACGTAGAGGCCAACAAGCCAGGAATGTTGCCAAATATTACCGCCGAGATGGGAGGTTGGGTTAGGTTAGGTTATATTACGTTATTGTTGTATATAAAGGTTCCACGGAGACGTAGAGGCCAACTCGCCAGGAATGCTGTCAAATATTACCGCCGAGATGATAGGTTGGGTTAGGTTAGGTTATATTACGTTATTGATTTATATGAAGGTCCCACGGAGACGTAGAGGCCAACATGCCAGGAATGTTGGTCAAATATTACAGCCGCGATGTTAGATTGGGTTAGGTTAGGTTATATTACGTTATTGTTGTATATAAATGTCCCACGGAGACGTAGAGGCCAACTCGCCAGGAATGCTGTCAAATAATAGCGCCGAGAGGTTAGGTTGGGTCAGGTTAGGTTATATTACGTTATTGATGTATATGAAGATCCCACGGAGACGTAGATGCCAACTCGCCAGGTATGTGGTCACATATTACCGCCGAGATGATAGGTTGGGTTAGGTTAGGTTATATTACGTTATTGATGTATATGAAGGACCCACGGAGACGTAGAGGCCAACATGCCAGGAATGTTGTCAAATATTACACCCGCGATGTTAGATTGGGCTAGGTTAGGTTATATTTCGTTATTGATGTATATGAAGGTCCCACGGAGACGTAGAGGCTAACATGCCAGGAATGTTGTCAAATATTACACCCGCGATGTTAGATTGGGCTAGGTTAGGTTATATTACGTTATTGATGTATATAAATGTCCCACGGAGACGTAGAGGACAACTCGTCAGGAATGTGGTCAAATATTACCGCCGAGATGATAGGTTGGATTAGGTTAGGTTATATTACGTTATTGATGTATATGAAGATCCCACGGAGACGTAGATGCCAACTCGCCAGGTATGTGGTCAAATATTACCGCCGAAATGTTAGGTTGGGTTAGGTTAGGTTATATTAAGTTATTGATGTATATGAAGATCCCACGGTGACGCAGAGGCCAACATGCCAGGAATGTTGTCAAATATTACAGCCGCGATGTTAGAGTGGGCTAGGTTAGGTTATATTACGTTATTGATGTATATAAAGGTCCCACGGAGACGTAGAGGCCAACTCCCCAGGAATGTTGTCAAATATTACCGCCGAAATGTTAGGTTGGGTTAGGTTAGGTTATATCACGTTCTTGATGTATATACAGGCCCCACGCAGACGTAGAGGCCAACCCGCCAGGAAAGTTTTCAAATATTACCGCCGAGATGATAGGTTGGGTTAGGTTAGGTTATATTTCGTCATTGATATATATGATGGTCCCACGGAGACGTAGAGGCCAACAAGTCAGGAATGTTGCCAAATATTACCGCCGAGATGTGAGGTTGGGTTAGGTTAGGTTATATTACGTTATTGATGTATATAAAGGTCACACGGAGACGTAGAAGCCAACTCGCCAGGATTGTTGCCAAATATTACCGCCGCGATGTTAGATTGGGTTAGGTTAGGTTAGATTACGTTATTGCCGTATATAAAGGTCCCACGGAGACGTAGAGGCCAACATGCCAGGAATGTTGGTCAAATATTACAGCCGCGATGTTAGATTGGGTTAGGTTAGGTTATATTACGTTATTGTTGTATATAAAGGTCCCACGGAGACGTAGAGGCCAACTCGCCGGGAATGTTGCCAAATATTACCGCCGCGATGATAGATTGGGTTAGGTTAGGTTAGATTACGTTATTGCCGTATATAAAAGTCCCACGGAGACGTAGAGGCCAACATGCCAGGAATGTTGGTCAAATATTACAGTCGCGATGTTAGATTGGGTTAGGTTAGGTTATATTACGTTATTGTTGTATATAAAGGTCCCACGGAGACGTAGAGACCAACTCGCCGGGAATGTTGTCAAATATTACAGCCGCGATGTCAGATTGGGTTACGTTAGGTTATATTACGTTATTGACGTATATAAAGGTCCCACGGAGACGTAGAGGCCAACTCGCCAGGAATGTTGTCAAATATTACCGCCGAAATGTTAGGTTGGGTTAGGTTAGGTTATATTAAGTTATTGATGTATATGTAGATCCCACGGAGACGCAGAGGCCAACTCGCCAGGTATGTGGTCAAATATTACCGCCGAGATGGTAGGTTGGGTTAGGTTTGGTTATATTTCGTCATTGATATATATGATGGTCCCACGGAGACGTAGAGGCCAACAAGTCAGGAATGTTGCCAAATATTACCGCCGAGATGTGAGGTTGGGTTAGGTTAGGTTATATTACATTATTGATGTATATAAAGGTCCCACGGAGACGTAGAGGCCAACTCGCTAGGAATGTTGGTCAAATATTACAGCCGCGATGTTAGATTGGGTTAGGTTAGGTTATATTACGTTATTGTTGTATATAAAGGTCCCACGGAGACGTAGAGGCCAACTCGCCGGGAATGTTGTCAAATATTACAGCCGCGATGTTAGATTGGGTTAGGTTAGGTTATATTAAGTTATTGATGTATATGAAGGTCCCACGGAGACGCAGATGCCAACTCGCCAGGTATGTGGTCAAATATTACCGCCGAGATGATAGGTTGGGTTAGGTTTGGTTATATTTCGTTATTGATGTATATGAAGGTCCCACGGAGACGTAGAGGCCAACAAGCCAGGAATGTTGCCAGATATTACCGCCGAGATGGGAGGTTGGGTTAGGTTAGGTTATATTACGTTATTGTGGTATATAAAGGTTCCACGGAGACGTAGAGGCCAACTCGCCAGGAATGTTGTCAAATATTACAGTCGCGATGTTAGATTGGGTTAGGTTAGGTTATATTACGTTATTGTTGTATATAAATGTCCCACGGAGACGTAGAGGCCAACTCGCCAGGAATGCTGTCAAATAATAGCGCCGAGAGGTTAGGTTGGGTCAGGTTAGGTTATATTACGTTATTGATGTATATGAAGATCCCACGGAGACGTAGATGCCAACTCGCCAGGTATGTGGTCACATATTACCGCCGAGATGATAGGTTGGGTTAGGTTAGGTTATATTACGTTATTGATGTATATGAAGGACCCACGGAGACGTAGAGGACAACATGCCAGGAATGTTGTCAAATATTACACCCGCGATGTTAGATTGGGCTAGGTTAGGTTATATTACGTTATTGATGTATATAAAGGTCCCACGGAGACGTAGAGGCCAACTCCCCAGGAATGTTGTCAAATATTACCGCCGAAATGTTAGGTTGGGTTAGGTTAGGTTATATCACGTTCTTGATGTATATAAAGGCCCCACGCAGACGTAGAGGCCAACCCGCCAGGAAAGTTTTCAAATATTACCGCCGAGATGATAGGTTGGGTTAGGTTAGGTTATATTTCGTCATTGATATATATGATGGTCCCACGGAGACGTAGAGGCCAACAAGTCAGAAATGTTGCCAAATATTACCGCCGAGATGTGAGGTTGGGTTAGGTTAGGTTATATTACGTTATTGATGTATATAAAGGTCCCACGGAGACGTAGAAGCCAACTCGCCGGGAATGTTGTCAAATATTACAGCCGCGATGTCAGATTGGGTTACGTTAAGTTATATTACGTTATTGACGTATATAAAGGTCCCACGAAGACGTAGAGACCAACTCGCCAGGAATGTTGTCAAATATTACCGCCGAAATGTTAGGTTGGGTTAGGTTAGGTTATATTACGTTCTTGATGTATATAAAGGCCCCACGCAGACGTAGAGGCCAACCCGCCAGGAAAGTTTTCAAATATTACCGCCGAGATGATAGGTTGGGTTAGGTTAGGTTATATTTCGCCATTGATATATATGATGGTCCCACGGAGACGTAGAGGCCAACAAGTCAGGAATGTTGCCAAATATTACCGCCGAGATGTGAGGTTGGGTTAGGTTAGGTTATATTACGTTATTGATGTATATAAAGGTCCCACGGAGACGTAGAAGCCAACTCGCCAGGATTGTTGCCAAATATTACCGCCGCGATGTTAGATTGGGTTAGGTTAGGTTAGATTACGTTATTGCCGTGTATAAAGGTCCCACGGAGACGTAGAGGCCAACATGCCAGGAATGTTGGTCAAATATTACAGCCGCGATGTTAGATTGGGTTAGGTTAGGTTATATTACGTTATTGTTGTATATAAAGGTCCCACGGAGACGTAGAGGCCAACTCGCCGGGAATGTTGTCAAATATTACAGCCGCGATGTCAGATTGGGTTACGTTAAGTTATATTACGTTATTGACGTATATAAAGGTCCCACGGAGACGTAGAGGCCAACTCGCCAGGAATGTTGTCAAATATTACCGCCGAAATGTTAGGTTGGGTTAGGTTAGGTTATATTAAGTTATTGATGTATATGAAGATCCCACGGAGACGCAGAGGCTAACTCGCCAGGTATGTGGTCAAATATTACCGCCGAGATGATAGGTTGGGTTAGGTTTGGTTATATTTCGTTATTGATGTATATGAAGGTCCCACGGAGACGTAGAGGCCAACAAGCCAGGAATGTTGCCAAATATTACCGCCGAGATGGGAGGTTGGGTTAGGTTAGGTTATATTACGTTATTGTTGTATATAAAGGTTCCACGGAGACGTAGAGGCCAACTCGCCAGGAATGCTGTCAAATATTACCGCCGAGATGATAGGTTGGGTTAGGTTAGGTTATATTACGTTATTGATTTATATGAAGGTCCCACGGAGACGTAGAGGCCAACATGCCAGGAATGTTGGTCAAATATTACAGCCGCGATGTTAGATTGGGTTAGGTTAGGTTATATTACGTTATTGTTGTATATAAATGTCCCACGGAGACGTAGAGGCCAACTCGCCAGGAATGCTGTCAAATAATAGCGCCGAGAGGTTAGGTTGGGTCAGGTTAGGTTATATTACGTTATTGATGTATATGAAGATCCCACGGAGACGTAGATGCCAACTCGCCAGGTATGTGGTCACATATTACCGCCGAGATGATAGGTTGGGTTAGGTTAGGTTATATTACGTTATTGATGTATATGAAGGACCCACGGAGACGTAGAGGCCAACATGCCAGGAATGTTGTCAAATATTACACCCGCGATGTTAGATTGGGCTAGGTTAGGTTATATTTCGTTATTGATGTATATGAAGGTCCCACGGAGACGTAGAGGCTAACATGCCAGGAATGTTGTCAAATATTACACCCGCGATGTTAGATTGGGCTAGGTTAGGTTATATTACGTTATTGATGTATATAAATGTCCCACGGAGACGTAGAGGACAACTCGTCAGGAATGTGGTCAAATATTACCGCCGAGATGATAGGTTGGATTAGGTTAGGTTATATTACGTTATTGATGTATATGAAGATCCCACGGAGACGTAGATGCCAACTCGCCAGGTATGTGGTCAAATATTACCGCCGAAATGTTAGGTTGGGTTAGGTTAGGTTATATTAAGTTATTGATGTATATGAAGATCCCACGGTGACGCAGAGGCCAACATGCCAGGAATGTTGTCAAATATTACAGCCGCGATGTTAGAGTGGGCTAGGTTAGGTTATATTACGTTATTGATGTATATAAAGGTCCCACGGAGACGTAGAGGCCAACTCCCCAGGAATGTTGTCAAATATTACCGCCGAAATGTTAGGTTGGGTTAGGTTAGGTTATATTACGTTCTTGATGTATATAAAGGCCCCACGCAGACGTAGAGGCCAACCCGCCAGGAAAGTTTTCAAATATTACCGCCGAGATGATAGGTTGGGTTAGGTTAGGTTATATTTCGTCATTGATATATATGATGGTCCCACGGAGACATAGAGGCCAACAAGTCAGGAATGTTGCCAAATATTACCGCTGAGATGTGAGGTTGGGTTAGGTTAGGTTATATTAAGTTATTGATGTATATGAAGATCCCACGGAGACGCAGAGGCCAACTCGCCAGGTATGTGGTCAAATATTACCGCCGAGATGATAGGTTGGATTAGGTTAGGTTATATTACGTTATTGATGTATATGAAGATCCCACGGAGACGTAGATGCCAACTCGCCAGGTATGTGGTCAAATATTACCGCCGAAATGTTAGGTTGGGTTAGGTTAGGTTATATTACGTTATTGATGTATATAAAGGTCCCACGGAGACGTAGAGGCCAACTCGCCAGGAATGTTGTCAAATATTACAGTCGCGATGTTAGATTGGGTTAGGTTAGGTTATATTACGTTATTGTTGTATATAAATGTCCCACGGAGACGTAGAGGCCAACTCGCCAGGAATGCTGTCAAATAATAGCGCCGAGAGGTTAGGTTGGGTCAGGTTAGGTTATATTACGTTATTGATGTATATGAAGATCCCACGGAGACGTAGATGCCAACTCGCCAGGTATGTGGTCACATATTACCGCCGAGATGATAGGTTGGGTTAGGTTAGGTTATATTACGTTATTGATGTATATGAAGGACCCACGGAGACGTAGAGGACAACATGCCAGGAATGTTGTCAAATATTACACCCGCGATGTTAGATTGGGCTAGGTTAGGTTATATTACGTTATTGATGTATATAAAGGTCCCACGGAGACGTAGAGGCCAACTCCCCAGGAATGTTGTCAAATATTACCGCCGAAATGTTAGGTTGGGTTAGGTTAGGTTATATCACGTTCTTGATGTATATAAAGGCCCCACGCAGACGTAGAGGCCAACCCGCCAGGAAAGTTTTCAAATATTACCGCCGAGATGATAGGTTGGGTTAGGTTAGGTTATATTTCGTCATTGATATATATGATGGTCCCACGGAGACGTAGAGGCCAACAAGTCAGAAATGTTGCCAAATATTACCGCCGAGATGTGAGGTTGGGTTAGGTTAGGTTATATTACGTTATTGATGTATATAAAGGTCCCACGGAGACGTAGAAGCCAACTCGCCGGGAATGTTGTCAAATATTACAGCCGCGATGTCAGATTGGGTTACGTTAAGTTATATTACGTTATTGACGTATATAAAGGTCCCACGAAGACGTAGAGACCAACTCGCCAGGAATGTTGTCAAATATTACCGCCGAAATGTTAGGTTGGGTTAGGTTAGGTTATATTACGTTCTTGATGTATATAAAGGCCCCACGCAGACGTAGAGGCCAACCCGCCAGGAAAGTTTTCAAATATTACCGCCGAGATGATAGGTTGGGTTAGGTTAGGTTATATTTCGCCATTGATATATATGATGGTCCCACGGAGACGTAGAGGCCAACAAGTCAGGAATGTTGCCAAATATTACCGCCGAGATGTGAGGTTGGGTTAGGTTAGGTTATATTACGTTATTGATGTATATAAAGGTCCCACGGAGACGTAGAAGCCAACTCGCCAGGATTGTTGCCAAATATTACCGCCGCGATGTTAGATTGGGTTAGGTTAGGTTAGATTACGTTATTGCCGTGTATAAAGGTCCCACGGAGACGTAGAGGCCAACATGCCAGGAATGTTGGTCAAATATTACAGCCGCGATGTTAGATTGGGTTAGGTTAGGTTATATTACGTTATTGTTGTATATAAAGGTCCCACGGAAACGTAGAGGCCAACTCGCCGGGAATGTTGTCAAATATTACAGCCGCGATGTCAGATTGGGTTACGTTAAGTTATATTACGTTATTGACGTATATAAAGGTCCCACGGAGACGTAGAGGCCAACTCGCCAGGAATGTTGTCAAATATTACCGCCGAAATGTTAGGTTGGGTTAGGTTAGGTTATATTAAGTTATTGATGTATATGAAGATCCCACGGAGACGCAGAGGCCAACTCGCCAGGTATGTGGTCAAATATTACCGCCGAGATGATAGGTTGGGTTAGGTTTGGTTATATTTCGTTATTGATGTATATGAAGGTCCCACGGAGACGTAGAGGCCAACAAGCCAGGAATGTTGCCAAATATTACCGCCGAGATGGGAGGTTGGGTTAGGTTAGGTTATATTACGTTATTGTTGTATATAAAGGTTCCACGGAGACGTAGAGGCCAACTCGCCAGGAATGCTGTCAAATATTACCGCCGAGATGATAGGTTGGGTTAGGTTAGGTTATATTACGTTATTGATTTATATGAAGGTCCCACGGAGACGTAGAGGCCAACATGCCAGGAATGTTGGTCAAATATTACAGCCGCGATGTTAGATTGGGTTAGGTTAGGTTATATTACGTTATTGTTGTATATAAATGTCCCACGGAGACGTAGAGGCCAACTCGCCAGGAATGCTGTCAAATAATAGCGCCGAGAGGTTAGGTTGGGTCAGGTTAGGTTATATTACGTTATTGATGTATATGAAGATCCCACGGAGACGTAGATGCCAACTCGCCAGGTATGTGGTCACATATTACCGCCGAGATGATAGGTTGGGTTAGGTTAGGTTATATTACGTTATTGATGTATATGAAGGACCCACGGAGACGTAGAGGCCAACATGCCAGGAATGTTGTCAAATATTACACCCGCGATGTTAGATTGGGCTAGGTTAGGTTATATTTCGTTATTGATGTATATGAAGGTCCCACGGAGACGTAGAGGCTAACATGCCAGGAATGTTGTCAAATATTACACCCGCGATGTTAGATTGGGCTAGGTTAGGTTATATTACGTTATTGATGTATATAAATGTCCCACGGAGACGTAGAGGCCAACAAGCCAGGAATGTTGCCAAATATTACCGCCGAGATGCGAGGTTGGGTTAGGTTAGGTTATATTACGTTATTGATGTATATAAAGGTCCCACGGAGACATAGAGGACAACTCGTCAGGAATGTGGTCAAATATTACCGCCGAGATGATAGGTTGGATTAGGTTAGGTTATATTACGTTATTGATGTATATGAAGATCCCACGGAGACGTAGATGCCAACTCGCCAGGTATGTGGTCAAATATTACCGCCGAAATGTTAGGTTGGGTTAGGTTAGGTTATATTAAGTTATTGATGTATATGAAGATCCCACGGAGACGCAGAGGCCAACATGCCAGGAATGTTGTCAAATATTACAGCCGCGATGTTAGAGTGGGCTAGGTTAGGTTATATTACGTTATTGATGTATATAAAGGTCCCACGGAGACGTAGAGGCCAACTCCCCAGGAATGTTGTCAAATATTACCGCCGAAATGTTAGGTTGGGTTAGGTTAGGTTATATTACGTTCTTGATGTATATAAAGGCCCCACGCAGACGTAGAGGCCAACCCGCCAGGAAAGTTTTCAAATATTACCGCCGAGATGATAGGTTGGGTTAGGTTAGGTTATATTTCGTCATTGATATATATGATGGTCCCACGGAGACATAGAGGCCAACAAGTCAGGAATGTTGCCAAATATTACCGCCGAGATGTGAGGTTGGGTTAGGTTAGGTTATATTAAGTTATTGATGTATATGAAGATCCCACGGAGACGCAGAGGCCAACTCGCCAGGTATGTGGTCAAATATTACCGCCGAGATGATAGGTTGGATTAGGTTAGGTTATATTACGTTATTGATGTATATGAAGATCCCACGGAGACGTAGATGCCAACTCGCCAGGTATGTGGTCAAATATTACCGCCGAAATGTTAGGTTGGGTTAGGTTAGGTTATATTACGTTATTGATGTATATAAAGGTCCCACGGAGACGTAGAGGCCAACTCGCTAGGAAAGTTTTCAAATATTACCGCCGAGATGATAGGTTGGGTTAGGTTAGGTTATATTTCGTCATTGATATATATGATGGTCCCACGGAGACGTAGAGGCCAACAAGTCAGGAATGTTGCCAAATATTACCGCCGAGATGTGAGGTTGGGTTAGGTTAGGTTATATTAAGTTATTGATGTATATGAAGATCCCACGGAGACGCAGAGGCCAACTCGCCAGGAATGTTGTCAAATATTACAGCCGCGATGTTAGATTGGGATAGGTTAGGTTATTTTACGTTATTGATGTATATGAAGATCCCACGGAGACGTAGAGGCCAACTCGCCAGGTATGTGGTCAAATATTACCGCCGAGATGATAGGTTGGGTTAGGCTTGGTTATATTTGGTTATTGATGTATATGAAGGTCCCACGGAGACGTAGAGGCCAACATGCCAGGAATGTTGTCAAATATTACACCCGCGATATTAGATTGGGCTAGGTTAGGTTATATTACGTTATTGATGTATATAAAGGTCCCACGGAGATGTAGAGGCCAACTCGCTAGGAATGTTGTCAAATGTTACCGCCGAAATGTTACGTTGGGTTAGGTTAGGTTATATTACGTTCTTGATGTATATAAAGGCCCCACGCAGACGTAGAGGCCAAGCCGCCAGGAAAGTTTTCAAATATTACCGCCGAGACGATAGGTTGGGTTAGGTTAGGTTATATTTCGCCATTGATATATATGATGGTCCCACGGAGACGTAGAGGCCAACAAGTCAGGAATGTTGCCAAATATTACCGCCGAGATGTGAGGTTGGGTTAGGTTAGGTTATATTACGTTATTGATGTATATAAAGGTCCCACGGAGACGTAGAAGCCAACTCGCCAGGATTGTTGCCAAATATTACCGCCGCGATGTTAGATTGGGTTAGGTTAGGTTAGATTACGTTATTGCCGTATATAAAGGTCCCACGGAGACGTAGAGGCCAACATGCCAGGAATGTTGGTCAAATATTACAGCCGCGATGTTAGATTGGGTTAGGTTAGGTTATATTACGTTATTGTTGTATATAAAGGTCCCACGGAGACGTAGAGGCCAACTCGCCGGGAATGTTGTCAAATATTACAGCCGCGATGTCAGATTGGGTTACGTTAAGTTATATTACGTTATTGACGTATATAAAGGTCCCACGGAGACGTAGAGGCCAACTCGCCAGGAATGTTGTCAAATATTACCGCCGAAATGTTAGGTTGGGTTAGGTTAGGTTATATTAAGTTATTGATGTATATGAAGATCCCACGGAGACGCAGAGGCCAACTCGCCAGGTATGTGGTCAAATATTACCGCCGAGATGATAGGTTGGGTTAGGTTTGGTTATATTTCGTTATTGATGTATATGAAGGTCCTACGGAGACGTAGAGGCCAACAAGCCAGGAATGTTGCCAAATATTACCGCCGAGATGGGAGGTTGGGTTAGGTTAGGTTATATTACGTTATTGTTGTATATAAAGGTTCCACGGAGACGTAGAGGCCAACTCGCCAGGAATGCTGTCAAATATTACCGCCGACATGATAGGTTGGGTTAGGTTAGGTTATATTACGTTATTGATTTATATGAAGGTCCCACGGAGACGTAGAGGCCAACATGCCAGGAATGTTGGTCAAATATTACAGCCGCGATGTTAGATTGGGTTAGGTTAGGTTATATTACGTTATTGTTGTATATAAATGTCCCACGGAGACGTAGAGGCCAACTCGCCAGGAATGCTGTCAAATAATAGCGCCGAGAGGTTAGGTTGGGTCAGGTTAGGTTATATTACGTTATTGATGTATATGAAGATCCCACGGAGACGTAGATGCCAACTCGCCAGGTATGTGGTCACATATTACCGCCGAGATGATAGGTTGGGTTAGGCTTGGTTATATTTCGTTATTGATGTATATGAAGGTCCCACGGAGACGTAGAGGCCAACATGCCAGGAATGTTGTCAAATATTACACCCGCGATGTTAGATTGGGCTAGGTTAGGTTATATTACGTTATTGATGTATATAAATGTCCCACGGAGACGTAGAGGCCAACTCGCTAGGAATGTTGTCAAATATTACCGCCGAAATGTTACGTTGGGTTAGGTTAGGTTATATTTCGTCATTGATATATATGAAGGTCCCACGGAGACGTAGAGGCCAACAAGCCAGGAATGTTGCCAAATATTACCGCCGAGATGCGAGGTTGGGTTAGGTTAGGTTATATTACGTTATTGATGTATATGAAGATCCCACGGAGACGTAGAGGCCAACAAGTCAGGAATGTTGCGAAATATTACCGCCGAGATGTGAGGTTGGGTTAGGTTAGGTTATATTACGTTATTGATGTATATAAAGGTCCCACGGAGACGTAGAAGCGAACTCGCCAGGATTGTTGCCAAATATTACCGCCGCGATGTTAGATTGGGTTAGGTTAGGTTAGATTACGTTATTGCCGTATATAAAGGTCCCACGGAGACGTAGAGGCCAACATGCCAGGAATGTTGGTCAAATATTACAGCCGCGATGTTAGATTGGGTTAGGTTAGGTTATATTACGTTATTGTTGTATATAAAGGTCCCACGGAGACGTAGAGGCCAACTCGCCGGGCATGTTGTCAAATATTACAGCCGCGATGTCAGATTGGGTTACGTTAAGTTATATTACGTTATTGACGTATATAAAGGTCCCACGGAGACGTAGAGGCCAACTCGCCAGGAATGTTGTCAAATATTACCGCCGAAATGTTAGGTTGGGTTAGGTTAGGTTATATTACGTTATTGATGTATATGAAGGTCCCACGGAGACGTAGAGGCCAACAAGCCAGGAATGTTGCCAAATATTACCGCCGAGATGGGAGGTTGGGTTAGATTAGGTTATATTACGTTATTGTTGTATATAAAGGTTCCACGGAGACATAGAGGACAATTCGTCAGGAATGTGGTCAAATATTACCGCCGAGATGATAGGTTGGATTAGGTTAGGTTATATTACGTTATTGATGTATATGAAGATCCCACGGAGACGTAGAGGCCAACTCGCCAGGTATGTGGTCAAATATTACCGCCGAGATGATAGGTTGGGTTAGGTTAGGTTATATTTCGTTATTGATGTATATGAAGGTCCCACGGAGACGTAGAGGCCAACATGCCAGGAATGTTGTCAAATATTACAGCCGCGATGTTAGATTGGGCTAGGTTAGGTTATATTACGTTATTGATGTATATAAAGGTCCCACGGAGACGTAGAGGCCAACTCCCCAGGAATGTTGTCAAATATTACCGCCGAAATGTTAGGTTGGGTTAGGTTAGGTTATATTACGTTCTTGATGTATATAAAGGCCCCACGCAGACGTAGAGGCCAACCCGCCAGGAAAGTTTTCAAATATTACCGCCGAGATGATAGGTTGGGTTAGGTTAGGTTATACTTCGTCATTGATATATATGAAGGTCCCACGGAGACGTAGAGGCCAACAAGCCAGGAATGTTGCCAAATATTACCGCCGAGATGGGAGGTTGGGTTAGGTTAGGTTATATTACGTTATTGTTGTATATAAAGGTTCCACGGAGACGTAGAGGCCAACTAGCCAGGAATGTTGTCAAATATTACCGCCGAGATGATAGGTTGGGTTATGTTAGGTTATATTACGTTATTGATTTATATGAAGGACCCACGTAGACGTAGGGGCCAACTCGTCAGGAATATTGTCAAATATTACCGCCCAGATGATAGGTTGGATTAGCTTAGGTTATATTACGTTGTTGATGTATATAAAGGTCCCACGGAGACGTAGAGGCCAACTCCCCAGGAATGTTGTCAAATATTACCGCCGAAATGTTAGGTTGGGTTAGGTTAGGTTATATTACGTTCTTGATGTATATAAAGGCCCCACGCAGACGTAGAGGCCAACCCGCCAGGAAAGTTTTCAAATATTACCGCCGAGATGATAGGTTGGGTTAGGTTAGGTTATACTTCGTCATTGATATATATGAAGGTCCCACGGAGACGTAGAGGCCAACAAGCCAGGAATGTTGCCAAATATTACCGCCGAGATGGGAGGTTGGGTTAGGTTAGGTTATATTACGTTATTGTTGTATATAAAGGTTCCACGGAGACGTAGAGGCCAACTAGCCAGGAATGTTGTCAAATATTACCGCCGAGATGATAGGTTGGGTTATGTTAGGTTATATTACGTTATTGATTTATATGAAGGACCCACGTAGACGTAGGGGCCAACTCGTCAGGAATATTGTCAAATATTACCGCCCAGATGATAGGTTGGATTAGCTTAGGTTATATTACGTTGTTGATGTATATAAAGGTCCCACGGAGACGTAGAAGCCAACTCGCCAAGATTGTTGCCAAATATTAC
The DNA here is from genome assembly GCA_963969225.1 of Xylocopa violacea. Taxonomy (NCBI): domain Eukaryota; kingdom Metazoa; phylum Arthropoda; class Insecta; order Hymenoptera; family Apidae; genus Xylocopa; species Xylocopa violacea. The sequence goes on along the minus strand of CAXAJV010000019.1, from coordinate 5,512,117 downwards.
CGCCGCGATGTTAGATTGGGTTAGGTTAGGTTAGATTACGTTATTGTCGTATATAAAGGTCCCACGGAGACGTAGAGGCCAACATGCCAGGAATGTTGGTCAAATATTACAGCCGCGATGTTAGATTGGGTTAGGTTAGGTTATATTACGTTATTGTTGTATATAAAGGTATCACGGAGACGTAGAGGCCAACTCGCCAGGAATGCTGTCAAATAATAGCGCCGAGAGGTTAGGTTGGGTTAGGTTATGTTATATTACGTTATTGATGTATATGAAGGACCCACGGAGACGTAGAGGCCAACATGCCAGGAATGTTGGTCAAATATTACAGCCGCGATGTTAGATTGGGTTAGGTTAGGTTATATTACGTTATTGTTGTATATAAAGGTCCCATGGAGACGTAGAGGCCAACTCGCCAGGAATGTTGTCAAATATTACCGCCGAGATGATAGGTTGGGTTAGGTTAGGTTATATTACGTTATTGATTTATATGAAGGACCCACGTAGACGTAGGGGCCAACTCGTCAGGAATGTTGTCCAATATTACCGCCGAGATGATAGGTTGGGTTAGGTCAGGTTATATTACGTTATTGATTTATATGAAGGACCCACGTAGACGTAGGGGCCAACTCGTCAGGAATATTGTCAAATATTACCGCCGAGACGATAGGTTGGATTAGCTTAGGTTATATTACGTTATTGATGTATATAAAGGTCCCACGGAGACGTAGAAGCCAACAAGCGTGGAATGTTGCCAAATATTGCCGCCGAAATGATAGATTGGGTCAGGTTAGGTTAGATTACGTTATTGTCGTATATAAAGGTCCCACGGAGACGTAGAGGCAACATGCCAGGAATGTTGGTCAAATATTACAGCCGGGATGTTAGATTGGGTTAGGTTAGGTTATATTACGTTATTGTTGTATATAAAGGTCCCGCGGAGACGTAGAGGCCAACTCGCCAGGAATGCTGTCAAATAATAGCGCCGAGAGGTTAGGTTGGGTCAGGTTAGGTTATATTACGTTATTGATGTATATGAAGATCCCATGGAGACGCAGAGGCCAACTCGCCAGGTATGTGGTCAAATATTACCGCCGAGATGATAGGTTGGGTTAGGTTTGGTTATATTTCGTTATTAATGTATATGAAGGTCCCACGGAGACGTAGAGTCCAACTCGCCGGGAATGTTGTCAAATATTACAGCCGCGATGTCAGATTGGGTTACGTCAGGTTATATTACGTTATTGACGTATATAAAGGTCCCACGGAGACGTAGAGGCCAACTCGCCAGGAATGTTGTCAAATATTACCGCCGAAATGTTAGGTTGGGGTAGGTTAGGTTATATTAAGTTATTGATGTATATAAAGGTCCCACGGAGACGTAGAGGCCAACTCGTCAGGAATATTGTCAAATATTACCGCCGAGATGATAGGTTGGATTAGGTTAGGTTATATTAAGTTATTGATGTATATGAAGATCCCATGGAGACGCAGAGGCCAACTCGCCAGGTATGTGGTCAAATATTACCGCCGAGATGATAGGTTGGGTTAGGTTTGGTTATATTTCGTTATTAATGTACATGAAGCTCCCACGGAGACGTAGAGTCCAACTCGCCGGGAATGTTGTCAAATATTACAGCCGCGATGTCAGATTGGGTTACGTTAGGTTATATTACGTTATTGACGTATATAAAGGTCCCACGGAGACGTAGAGGCCAACTCGCCAGGAATGTTGTCAAATATTACCGCCGAAATGTTAGGTTGGGTTAGGTTAGGTTATATTAAGTTATTGATGTATATGAAGATCCCACGGAGACGCAGAGGCCAACTCGCCAGGTATGTGGTCAAATATTACCGCCGAGATGATAGGTTGGGTTAGGTTTGGTTATATTTCGTTATTAATGTATATGAAGGTCCCACGGAGACGTAGAAGCCAACAAGCGAGGAATGTTGCCAAATATTGCCGCCGAAATGTTAGATTGGGTCAGGTTAGGTTAGATTACGTTATTGTCGTATATAAAGGTACCACGGAGACGTAGAGGCCAACATGCCAGGAATGTTGGTCAAATATTACAGACGCGATGTTAGATTGGGTTAGGTTAGGTTATATTACGTTATTGTTGTATATAAAGGTCCCACGGAGACGTAGAGGCCAACTCGCCAGGAATGCTGTCAAATAATAGCGCCGAGAGGTTAGGTTGGGTCAGGTTAGGTTATATTACGTTATTGATGTATATGAAGATCCCACGGAGACGCAGAGGCCAACTCGCCAGGTATGTGGTCAAATATTACCGCCGAGATGATAGGTTGGGTTAGGTTTGGTTATATTTCGTTATTAATGTATATGAAGGTCCCACGGAGACGTAGAGTCCAACTCGCCGGGAATGTTGTCAAATATTACAGCCGCGATGTCAGATTGGGTTACGTTAGGTTATATTACGTTATTGACGTATATAAAGGTCCGACGGAGACGTAGAGGCCAACTCGCCAGGAATGTTGTTAAATATTACGGCCGAAATGTTAGGTTGGGTTAGGTTAGGTTATATTAAGTTATTGATGTATATGAAGATCCCACGGAGACGCAGAGGCCAACTCGCCAGGAATGTTGTCAAATATTACCGCCGAGATGATAGGTTGGGTTAGGTTTGGTTATATTTCGTTATTAATGTATATGAAGGTCCCACGGAGACGTAGAAGCCAACAAGCGAGGAATGTTGCCAAATATTGCCGCCGAAATGTTAGATTGGGTCAGGTTAGGTTAGATTACGTTATTGTCGTATATAAAGGTACCACGGAGACGTAGAGGCCAACATGCCAGGAATGTTGGTCAAATATTACAGACGCGATGTTAGATTGGGTTAGGTTAGGTTATATTACGTTATTGTTGTATATAAAGGTCCCACGGAGACGTAGAGGCCAACTCGCCAGGAATGCTGTCAAATAATAGCGCCGAGAGGTTAGGTTGGGTCAGGTTGGGTTATATTACGTTATTGATGTATATGAAGATCCCACGGAGACGCAGAGGCCAACTCGCCAGGTATGTGGTCAAATATTACCGCCGAGATGATAGGTTGGGTTAGGTTTGGTTATATTTCGTTATTAATGTATATGAAGGTCCCACGGAGACGTAGAGTCCAACTCGCCAGGAATGTTGTCAAATATTACAGCCGCGATGTTAGATTGGGTTACGTTGGGTTATATTACGTTATTGACGTATATAAAGGTCCCACGGGGACGTAGAGGCCAACTCGCCAGGAATGTTGTGAAATATTACCGCCGAGAGGTTAGGTTGGGTTAGGTTACGTTATATTACGTCATTGATGTACATGAGGGGCCCACGGAGACGTAGAGGCCAACAAGCCAGGAATGTTGCCAAATATTACCGCCGAGATGATAGGTTGGGTTAGGTTAGGTTATATTTCGTTATTGATGTATATGAAGGTCCCACGGAGACGTAGAGGCCAACTCCCCAGGAATGTTGTCAAATATTACCGCCGAAATGTTAGGTTGGGTTAGGTTAGGTTATATTACGTTCTTGATGTATATAAAGGTCCCACGCAGACGTAGAGGCCAACCCGCCAGGAAAGTTTTCAAATATTACCGCCGAGATGATAGGTTGGGTTAGGTTAGGTTATATTTCGTCATTGATATATATGAAGGTACCACGGAGACGTAGAGGCCAACAAGCCAGGAATGTTGCCAAATATTACCGCCGAGATGTGAGGTTGGGTTAGGTTAGGTTATATTACGTTATTGATGTATATAAAGGTCCCACGGAGACATAGAGGACAACTCGTCAGGAATGTGGTCAAATATTACCGCCGAGATGATAGGTTGGATTAGGTTAGGTTATATTACGTTATTGATGTATATGAAGATCCCATGGAGACGTAGAGGCCAACTCGCCAGGTATGTGGTCCAATATTACCGCCGAGATGATAGGTTGGGTTAGGTTTGGTTATATTTCGTTATTGATGTATATGAAGGTCCCACGGAGACGTAGAGGCCAACATGCCAGGAATGTTGTCAAATATTACAGCCGCGATGTTAGATTGGGCTAGGTTAGGTTATATTACGTTATTGATGTATATAAAGGTCCCACGGAGACGTAGAGGCCAACTCCCCAGGAATGTTGTCAAATACTACCGCCGAAATGTTAGGTTGGGTTAGGTTAGGTTATATTACGTTCTTGATGTATATAAAGGCCCCACGCAGACGTAGAGGCCAACCCGCCAGGAAACTTTTCAAATATTACCGCCGAGATGATAGGTTGGGTTAGGTTAGGTTATATTTCGTCATTGATATATATGAAGGTCACACGGAGACGTAGAGGCCAACAAGCCAGGAATGTTGCCAAATATTACCGCCGAGATGGGAGGTTGGGTTAGGTTAAGTTATATTACGTTATTGTTGTATATAAAGGTTCCACGGAGACGTAGAGGCCAACTCGCCAGGAATGTTGTCAAATATTACCGCCGAGATGATAGGTTGGATTAGCTTAGGTTATATTACGTTATTGATGTATATAAAGGTCCCAAGGAGACGTAGAGGCCAACAAGCCAGGAATGTTGCCAAATATTGCCGCCGAAATGTTAGATTGGGTTAGGTTAGGTTAGATTACGTTATTGTCGTATATAAAGGTCCCACGGAGACGTAGAGGCCAACATGCCAGGAATGTTGGTCAAATATTACAGCCGCGATGTTAGATTGGGTTAGGTTAGGTTATATTACGTTATTGATGTATATAAATGTCCCACGGAGACGTAGAGGCCAACAAACCAGGAATGTTGCCAAATATTACCGCCGAGAGGTTAGGTTGTGTGAGGTTACGTTATATTACGTAATTGATGTATATAAAGGTCCCACGGAGACATAGAGGACAAGTCGTCAGGAATGTTGTCAAATATTACCGCCGAGATGATAGGTTGGATTAGGTTAGGTTATATTAAGTTATTGATGTATATGAAGATCCCACGGAGACGCAGAGGCCAACTCGCCAGATATGTGGTCAAATATTACCGCCGAGATGATAGGTTGGGTTAGGTTTGGTTATATTTCGTTATTAATGTATATGAAGGTCCCACGGAGACGTAGAGTCCAACTCGCCAGGAATGTTGTCAAATATTACAGCCGCGATGTTAGATTGGGTTACGTTAGGTTATATTACGTTATTGATGTATATAAAGGTCCCACGGAGACGTAGAAGCCAACTCGCCAGGATTGTTGCCAAATATTACCGCCGCGATGTTAGATTGGGTTAGGTTAGGTTAGATTACGTTATTGTCGTATATAAAGGTCCCACGGAGACGTAGAGGCCAACATGCCAGGAATGTTGGTCAAATATTACAGCCGCGATGTTAGATTGGGTTAGGTTAGGTTATATTACGTTATTGTTGTATATAAAGGTCCCACGGAGACGTAGAGGCCAACTCGCCAGGAATGTTGTCAAATATTACCGCCGAGATGATAGGTTGGGTTAGGTCAGGTTATATTACGTTATTGATTTATATGAAGGACGCACGTAGACGTAGGGGCCAACTCGTCAGGAATATTGTCAAATATTACCGCCGACATGATAGGTTGGATTAGCTTAGGTTATATTACGTTATTGATGTATATAAAGGTCCCACGGAGACGTAGAAGCCAACAAGCCATGAATGTTGCCAAATATTGCCGCCGAAATGTTAGATTGGGTCAGGTTAGGTTAGATTACGTTATTGTCGTATATAAAGGTCCCACGGAGACGAAGAGGCCAACATGCCAGGAATGTTGGTCAAATATTACAGCCGCGATGTTAGATTGCGTTAGGTTAGGTTATATTACGTTATTGTTGTATATAAAGGTCCCGCGGAGACGTAGAGGCCAACTCGCCAGGAATGCTGTCAAATAATAGCGCCGAGAGGTTAGGTTGGGTCAGGTTAGGTTATATTACGTTATTGATGTATATGAAGATCCCATGGAGACGCAGAGGCCAACTCGCCAGGTATGTGGTCAAATATTACCGCCGAGATGATAGGTTGGGTTAGGTTTGGTTACATTTCGTTATTAATGTATATGAAGGTCCCACGGAGACGTAGAGTCCAACTCGCCGGGAATGTTGTCAAATATTACAGCCGCGATGTCAGATTGGGTTACGTCAGGTTATATTACGTTATTGACGTATATAAAGGTCCCACGGAGACGTAGAGGCCAACTCGCCAGGAATGTTGTCAAATATTACCGCCGAAATGTTAGGTTGGGGTAGGTTAGGTTATATTAAGTTATTGATGTATATAAAGGTCCCACGGAGACGTAGAGGCCAACTCGTCAGGAATATTGTCAAATATTACCGCCGAGATGATAGGTTGGATTAGGTTAGGCTATATTAAGTTATTGATGTATATGAAGATCCCATGGAGACGCAGAGGCCAACTCGCCAGGTATGTGGTCAAATATTACCGCCGAGATGATAGGTTGGGTTAGGTTTGGTTATATTTCGTTATTAATGTACATGAAGGTCCCACGGAGACGTAGAGTCCAACTCGCCGGGAATGTTGTCAAATATTACAGCCGCGATGTCAGATTGGGTTACGTTAGGTTATATTACGTTATTGACGTATATAAAGGTCCCACGGAGACGTAGAGGCCAACTCGCCAGGAATGTTGTCAAATATTACCGCCGAAATGTTAGGTTGGGTTAGGTTAGGTTATATTAAGTTATTGATGTATATGAAGATCCCACGGAGACGCAGAGGCCAACTCGCCAGGTATGTGGTCAAATATTACCGCCGAGATGATAGGTTGGGTTAGGTTTGGTTATATTTCGTTATTAATGTATATGAAGGTCCCACGGAGACGTAGAAGCCAACAAGCGAGGAATGTTGCCAAATATTGCCGCCGAAATGTTAGATTGGGTCAGGTTAGGTTAGATTACGTTATTGTCGTATATAAAGGTACCACGGAGACGTAGAGGCCAACATGCCAGGAATGTGGGTCAAATATTACAGACGCGATGTTAGATTGGGTTAGGTTAGGTTATATTACGTTATTGTTGTATATAAAGGTCCCACGGAGACGTAGAGGCCAACTCGCCAGTAATGCTGTCAAATAATAGCGCCGAGAGGTTAGGTTGGGTCAGGTTAGGTTATATTACGTTATTGATGTATATGAAGATCCCACGGAGACGCAGAGGCCAACTCGCCAGGTATGTGGTCAAATATTACCGCCGAGATGATAGGTTGGATTAGGTTAGGTTATATTAAGTTATTGATGTATATGAAGATCCCACGGAGACGCAGAGGCCAACTCGCCAGATATGTGGTCAAATATTACGGCCGAGATGATAGGTTGGGTTAGGTTTGGTTATATTTCGTTATTAATGTATATGAAGGTCCCACGGAGACGTAGAGTCCAACTCGCCAGGAATGTTGTCAAATATTACAGCCGCGATGTTAGATTGGGTTACGTTAGGTTATATTACGTTATTGATGTATATAAAGGTCCCACGGAGACGTAGAAGCCAACTCGCCAGGATTGTTGCCAAATATTACCGCCGCGATGTTAGATTGGGTTAGGTTAGGTTAGATTACGTTATTGTCGTATATAAAGGTCCCACGGAGACGTAGAGGCCAACATGCCAGGAATGTTGGTCAAATATTACAGCCGCGATGTTAGATTGGGTTAGGTTAGGTTATATTACGTTATTGTTGTATATAAAGGTCCCACGGAGACGTAGAGGCCAACTCGCCAGGAATGTTGTCAAATATTACCGCCGAGATGATAGGTTGGGTTAGGTCAGGTTATATTACGTTATTGATTTATATGAAGGACGCACGTAGACGTAGGGGCCAACTCGTCAGGAATATTGTCAAATATTACCGCCGACATGATAGGTTGGATTAGCTTAGGTTATATTACGTTATTGATGTATATAAAGGTCCCACGGAGACGTAGAAGCCAACAAGCCATGAATGTTGCCAAATATTGCCGCCGAAATGTTAGATTGGGTCAGGTTAGGTTAGATTACGTTATTGTCGTATATAAAGGTCCCACGGAGACGAAGAGGCCAACATGCCAGGAATGTTGGTCAAATATTACAGCCGCGATGTTAGATTGCGTTAGGTTAGGTTATATTACGTTATTGTTGTATATAAGGGTCCCGCGGAGACGTAGAGGCCAACTCGCCAGGAATGCTGTCAAATAATAGCGCCGAGAGGTTAGGTTGGGTCAGGTTAGGTTATATTACGTTATTGATGTATATGAAGATCCCATGGAGACGCAGAGGCCAACTCGCCAGGTATGTGGTCAAATATTACCGCCGAGATGATAGGTTGGGTTAGGTTTGGTTATATTTCGTTATTAATGTATATGAAGGTCCCACGGAGACGTAGAGTCCAACTCGCCGGGAATGTTGTCAAATATTACAGCCGCGATGTCAGATTGGGTTACGTCAGGTTATATTACGTTATTGACGTATATAAAGGTCCCACGGAGACGTAGAGGCCAACTCGCCAGGAATGTTGTCAAATATTACCGCCGAAATGTTAGGTTGGGGTAGGTTAGGTTATATTAAGTTATTGATGTATATAAAGGTCCCACGGAGACGTAGAGGCCAACTCGTCAGGAATATTGTCAAATATTACCGCCGAGATGATAGGTTGGATTAGGTTAGGCTATATTAAGTTATTGATGTATATGAAGATCCCATGGAGACGCAGAGGCCAACTCGCCAGGTATGTGGTCAAATATTACCGCCGAGATGATAGGTTGGGTTAGGTTTGGTTATATTTCGTTATTAATGTACATGAAGGTCCCACGGAGACGTAGAGTCCAACTCGCCGGGAATGTTGTCAAATATTACAGCCGCGATGTCAGATTGGGTTACGTTAGGTTATATTACGTTATTGACGTATATAAAGGTCCCACGGAGACGTAGAGGCCAACTCGCCAGGAATGTTGTCAAATATTACCGCCGAAATGTTAGGTTGGGTTAGGTTAGGTTATATTAAGTTATTGATGTATATGAAGATCCCACGGAGACGCAGAGGCCAACTCGCCAGGTATGTGGTCAAATATTACCGCCGAGATGATAGGTTGGGTTAGGTTTGGTTATATTTCGTTATTAATGTATATGAAGGTCCCACGGAGACGTAGAAGCCAACAAGCGAGGAATGTTGCCAAATATTGCCGCCGAAATGTTAGATTGGGTCAGGTTAGGTTAGATTACGTTATTGTCGTATATAAAGGTACCACGGAGACGTAGAGGCCAACATGCCAGGAATGTGGGTCAAATATTACAGACGCGATGTTAGATTGGGTTAGGTTAGGTTATATTACGTTATTGTTGTATATAAAGGTCCCACGGAGACGTAGAGGCCAACTCGCCAGGAATGCTGTCAAATAATAGCGCCGAGAGGTTAGGTTGGGTCAGGTTAGGTTATATTACGTTATTGATGTATATGAAGATCCCACGGAGACGCAGAGGCCAACTCGCCAGGTATGTGGTCAAATATTACCGCCGAGATGATAGGTTGGGTTAGGTTTGGTTATATTTCGTTATTAATGTATATGAAGGTCCCACGGAGACGTAGAGTCCAACTCGCCGGGAATGTTGTCAAATATTACAGCCGCGATGTCAGATTGGGTTACGTTAGGTTATATTACGTTATTGACGTATATAAAGGTCCGACGGAGACGTAGAGGCCAACTCGCCAGGAATGTTGTCAAATATTACCGCCGAGATGATAGGTTGGATTAGGTTAGGTTATATTAAGTTATTGATGTATATGAAGATCCCACGGAGACGCAGAGGCCAACTCGCCAGGTATGTGGTCAAATATTACCGCCGAGATGATAGGTTGGGTTAGGTTTGGTTATATTTCGTTATTAATGTATATGAAGGTCCCACGGAGACGTAGAGTCCAACTCGCCAGGAATGTTGTCAAATATTACAGCCGCGATGTTAGATTGGGTTACGTTGGGTTATATTACGTTATTGACGTATATAAAGGTCCCACGGGGACGTAGAGGCCAACTCGCCAGGAATGTTGTGAAATATTACCGCCGAGAGGTTAGGTTGGGTTAGGTTACGTTATATTACGTCATTGATGTACATGAGGGGCCCACGGAGACGTAGAGGCCAACAAGCCAGGAATGTTGCCAAATATTACCGCCGAGATGATAGGTTGGGTTAGGTTAGGTTATATTTCGTTATTGATGTATATGAAGGTCCCACGGAGACGTAGAGGCCAACTCCCCAGGAATGTTGTCAAATATTACCGCCGAAATGTTAGGTTGGGTTAGGTTAGGTTATATTACGTTCTTGATGTATATAAAGGTCCCACGCAGACGTAGAGGCCAACCCGCCAGGAAAGTTTTCAAATATTACCGCCGAGATGATAGGTTGGGTTAGGTTAGGTTATATTTCGTCATTGATATATATGAAGGTACCACGGAGACGTAGAGGCCAACAAGCCAGGAATGTTGCCAAATATTACCGCCGAGATGTGAGGTTGGGTTAGGTTAGGTTATATTACGTTATTGATGTATATAAAGGTTCCACGGAGACATAGAGGACAACTCGTCAGGAATGTGGTCAAATATTACCGACGAGATGATAGGTTGGATTAGGTTAGGTTATATTACGTTATTGATGTATATGAAGATCCCACGGAGACGTAGAGGCCAACTCGCCAGGTATGTGGTCAAATATTACCGCCGAGATGATAGGTTGGGTTAGGTTTGGTTATATTTCGTTATTGATGTATATGAAGGTCCCACGGAGACGTAGAGGCCAACATGCCAGGAATGTTGTCAAATATTACAGCCGCGATGTTAGATTGGGCTAGGTTAGGTTATATTACGTTATTGATGTATATAAAGGTCCCACGGAGACGTAGAGGCCAACTCCCCAGGAATGTTGTCAAATACTACCGCCGAAATGTTAGGTTGGGTTAGGTTAGGTTATATTACGTGCTTGATGTATATAAAGGCCCCACGCAGACGTAGAGGCCAACCCGCCTGGAAACTTTTCAAATATTACCGCCGAGATGATAGGTTGGGTTAGGTTAGGTTATATTTCGTCATTGATATATATGAAGGTCACACGGAGACGTAGAGGCCAACAAGCCAGGAATGTTGCCAAATATTACCGCCGAGATGGGAGGTTGGGTTAGGTTAAGTTATATTACGTTATTGTTGTATATAAAGGTTCCACGGAGACGTAGAGGCCAACTCGCCAGGAATGTTGTCAAATATTACCGCCGAGATGATAGGTTGGGTTATGTTAGGTTATATTACGTTATTGATTTATATGAAGGACCCACGTAGACGTAGGGGCCAAATCATCAGGAATATTGTCAAATATTACCGCCCAGATGATAGGTTGGATTAGCTTAGGTTATATTACGTTATTGATGTATATAAAGGTCCCACGGAGACGTAGAGGCCAACAAGCCAGGAATGTTGCCAAATATTGCCGCCGAAATGTTAGATTGGGTTAGGTTAGGTTAGATTACGTTATTGTCGTATATAAAGGTCCCACGGAGACGTAGAGGCCAACATGCCAGGAATGTTGGTCAAATATTACAGCCGCGATGTTAGATTGGGTTAGGTTAGGTTATATTACGTTATTGATGTATATAAATGTCCCACGGAGACGTAGAGGCCAACAAACCAGGAATGTTGCCAAATATTACCGCCGAGAGGTTAGGTTGTGTGAGGTTACGTTATATTACGTTATTGATGTATATAAAGGTCCCACGGAGACATAGAGGACAAGTCGTCAGGAATGTTGTCAAATATTACCGCCGAGATGATAGGTTGGATTAGGTTAGGTTATATTAAGTTATTGATGTATATGAAGATCCCACGGAGACGCAGAGGCCAACTCGCCAGATATGTGGTCAAATATTACCGCCGAGATGATAGGTTGGGTTAGGTTTGGTTATATTTCGTTATTAATGTATATGAAGGTCCCACGGAGACGTAGAGTCCAACTCGCCAGGAATGTTGTCAAATATTACAGCCGCGATGTTAGATTGGGTTACGTTAGGTTATATTACGTTATTGATGTATATAAAGGTCCCACGGAGACGTAGAAGCCAACTCGCCAGGATTGTTGCCAAATATTACCGCCGCGATGTTAGATTGGGTTAGGTTAGGTTAGATTACGTTATTGTCGTATATAAAGGTCCCACGGAGACGTAGAGGCCAACATGCCAGGAATGTTGGTCAAATATTACAGCCGCGATGTTAGATTGGGTTAGGTTAGGTTATATTACGTTATTGTTGTATATAAAGGTCCCACGGAGACGTAGAGGCCAACTCGCCAGGAATGTTGTCAAATATTACCGCCGAGATGATAGGTTGGGTTAGGTCAGGTTATATTACGTTATTGATTTATATGAAGGACGCACGTAGACGTAGGGGCCAACTCGTCAGGAATATTGTCAAATATTACCGCCGACATGATAGGTTGGATTAGCTTAGGTTATATTACGTTATTGATGTATATAAAGGTCCCACGGAGACGTAGAAGCCAACAAGCCATGAATGTTGTCAAATATTGCCGCCGAAATGTTAGATTGGGTCAGGTTAGGTTAGATTACGTTATTGTCGTATATAAAGGTCCCACGGAGACGAAGAGGCCAACATGCCAGGAATGTTGGTCAAATATTACAGCCGCGATGTTAGATTGCGTTAGGTTAGGTTATATTACGTTATTGTTGTATATAAAGGTCCCGCGGAGACGTAGAGGCCAACTCGCCAGGAATGCTGTCAAATAATAGCGCCGAGAGGTTAGGTTGGGTCAGGTTAGGTTATATTACGTTATTGATGTATATGAAGATCCCACGGAGACGTAGAGGCCAACTCGTCAGGAATATTGTCAAATATTACCGCCGAGATGATAGGTTGGATTAGGTTAGGTTATATTACGTTATTGATGTATATAAATGTCCCACGGAGACGTAGAGGCCAACAAGCAAGGAATGTTGCCAAATATTGCCGCCGAAATGTTAGGTTGGGTTAGGTTAGGTTATATTACGTTGTTGATGTATATAAAGGTCCCACGGAGACGTAGAAGCCAACTCGCCAAGATTGTTGCCAAATATTACCGCCGCGATGTTAGATTGGATTAGGTTAGGTTAGATTACGTTATTGTCGTATATAAAGGTCCCACGGAGACGTAGAGGCCAACATGCCAGGAATGTTGGTCAAATATTACAGCCGCGATGTTAGATTGGGTTAGTATAGGTTATATTACGTTATTGTTGTATATAAAGGTATCACGGAGACGTAGAGGCCAACTCGCCAGGAATGCTGTCAAATAATAGCGCCGAGAGGTTAGGTTGGGTTAGGTTATGTTATATTACGTTATTGATGTATATGAAGGACCCACGGAGACGTAGAGGCCAACATGCCAGGAATGTTGGTCAAATATTACAGCCGCGATGTTAGATTGGGTTTGGTTAGCTTATATTACGTTATTGTTGTATATAAAGGTCCCATGGAGACGTAGAGGCCAACTCGCCAGGAATGTTGTCAAATATTACCGCCCAGATGATAGGTTGGGTTAGGTTAGGTTATATTACGTTATTGATTTATATGAAGGACCCACGTAGACGTAGGGGCTAACTCGTCAGGAATGTTGTCCAATATTACCGCCGAGATGATAGGTTGGGTTAGGTCAGGTTATATTACGTTATTGATTTATATGAAGGACCCACGTAGACGTAGGGGCCAACTCGTCAGGAATATTGTCAAATATTACCGCCGAGACGATAGGTTGGATTAGCTTAGGTTATATTACGTTATTGATGTATATAAAGGTCCCACGGAGACGTAGAAGCCAACAAGCGTGGAATGTTGCCAAATATTGCCGCCGAAATGATAGATTGGGTCAGGTTAGGTTAGATTACGTTAGTGTCGTATATAAAGGTCCCACGGAGACGTAGAGGCCAACATGCCAGGAATGTTGGTCAAATATTCCAGCCGCGATGTTAGATTGGGTTAGGTTAGGTTATATTACGTTATTGTTGTATATAAAGGTCCCATGGAGACGTAGAGGCCAACTCGCCAGGAATGTTGTCAAATATTACCGCCGAGATGATAGGTTGGGTTAGGTTAGGTTATATTACGTTATTGATTTATATGAAGATCCCACGGAGACGTAGAGGCCAACTCGTCAGGAATATTATCAAATATTACCGTCGAGATGATAGGTTGTGTTAGGTTTGGTTATATTTCGTTATTAATGTATATGAAGGTCCCACGGAGACGTAGAGTCCACTTCGCCAGTAATGTTGTTGAATATTACACCCGCGATGTTAGATTGGGTTACGTTAGGTTATATTACGTTATTGACGTATATAAAGGTCCCACGGAGACGTAGAGGCCAACTCGCTAGGAATGTTGTCAAATATTACCGCCGAAATGTTACGTTGGGTTAGGTTAGGTTATATTACCTTCTTGATGTATATATAGGTCCCACGCAGACGTAGAGGCCAACCCGCCAGGAAAGTTTTCATATATTACCGCCGAGATGATAGGTTGGGTTAGGTTAGGTTATATTTCGTCATTGATATATATGAAGGTACCACGGAGACGTAGAGGCCAACAAGCCGGGAATGTTGCCAAATATTACCGCCGAGATGTGAGGTTGGGTTAGGTTAGGTTATATTACGTTATTGATGTATATAAAGGTTCCACGGAGACGTAGAGGCCAACTCGCCAGGAATGTTGTCAAATATTACCGCCGAGATGATAGGTTGGGTTATGTTAGGTTATATTACGTTATTGATTTATATGAAGGACCCACGTAGACGTAGGGGCCAAATCATCAGGAATATTGTCAAATATTACCGCCCAGATGATAGGTTGGATTAGCTTAGGTTATATTACGTTATTGATGTATATAAAGGTCCCACGGAGACGTAGAGGCCAACAAGCCAGGAATGTTGCCAAATATTGCCGCCGAAATGTTAGATTGGGTTAGGTTAGGTTAGATTACGTTATTGTCGTATATAAAGGTCCCACGGAGACGTAGAGGCCAACATGCCAGGAATGTTGGTCAAATATTACAGCCGCGATGTTAGATTGGGTTAGGTTAGGTTATATTACGTTATTGATATATATAAATGTCCCACGGAGACGTAGAGGCCAACAAACCAGGAATGTTGCCAAATATTACCGCCGAGATGTTAGGTTGTGTTAGGTTACGTTATATTACGTTATTGATGTATATAAAGGTCCCACGGAGACATAGAGGACAAGTCGTCAGGAATGTTGTCAAATATTACCGCCGAGATGATAGGTTGGATTAGGTTAGGTTATATTAAGTTATTGATGTATATGAAGATCCCACGGAGACGCAGAGGCCAACTCGCCAGATATGTGGTCAAATATTACCGCCGAGATGATAGGTTGGGTTAGGTTTGGTTATATTTCGTTATTAATGTATATGAAGGTCCCACGGAGACGTAGAGTCCAACTCGCCAGGAATGTTGTCAAATATTACAGCCGCGATGTTAGATTGGGTTAGGTTAGCTTATATTACGTTATTGTTGTATATAAAGGTCCCACGGAGACGTAGAGGCCAACTCGCCAGGAATGTTGTCAAATATTACCGGCGAGATGATAGGTTGGGTTAGGTCAGGTTATATTACGTTATTGATTTATATGAAGGACGCACGTAGACGTAGGGGCCAACTCGTCAGGAATATTGTCAAATATTACCGCCGACATGATAGGTTGGATTAGCTTAGGTTATATTACGTTATTGATGTATATAAAGGTCCCACGGAGACGTAGAAGCCAACAAGCCATGAATGTTGCCAAATATTGCCGCCGAAATGTTAGATTGGGTCAGGTTAGGTTAGATTACGTTATTGTCGTATATAAAGGTCCCACGGAGACGAAGAGGCCAACATGCCAGGAATGTCGGTCAAATATTACAGCCGCGATGTTAGATTGCGTTAGGTTAGGTTATATTACGTTATTGTTGTATATAAAGGTCCCACGGAGACGTAGAGGCCAACTCGCCAGGAATGCTGTCAAATAATAGCGCCGGGAGGTTAGGTTGGGTCAGGTTAGGTTATATTACGTTATTGATGTATATGAAGATCCCACGGAGACGTAGAGGCCAACTCGTCAGGAATATTGTCAAATATTACCGCCGAGATGATAGGTTGGATTAGGTTAGGTTATATTACGTTATTGATGTATATAAATGTCCCACGGAGACGTAGAGGCCAACAAGCCAGGAATGTTGCCAAATATTGCCGCCGAAATGTTAGGTTGGGTTAGGTTAGGTTATATTACGTTGTTGATGTATATAAAGGTCCCACGGAGACGTAGAAGCCAACTCGCCAGGATTGTTGCCAAATATTACCGCCGCGATGTTAGATTGGGTTAGGTTAGGTTAGATTACGTTATTGTCGTATATAAAGGTCCCACGGAGACGTAGAGGCCAACATGCCAGGAATGTTGGTCAAATATTACAGCCGCGATGTTAGATTGCGTTAGGTTAGGTTATATTACGTTATTGTTGTATATAAAGGTCCCACGGAGACGTAGAGGCCAACTCGCCAGGAATGCTGTCAAATAATAGCGCCGGGAGGTTAGGTTGGGTCAGGTTAGGTTATATTACGTTATTGATGTATATGAAGATCCCACGGAGACGTAGAGGCCAACTCGTCAGGAATATTGTCAAATATTACCGCCGAGATGATAGGTTGGATTAGGTTAGGTTATATTTCGTCATTGATGTATATGAAGGTACCACGGAGACGTAGAGGCCAACAAGCCGGGAATGTTGCCAAATATTACCGCCGAGATGTGAGGTTGGGTTAGGTTAGGTTATATTACGTTATTGATGTATATAAAGGTTCCACGGAGACGTAGAGGCCAACTCGCCAGGAATGTTGTCAAATATTACCGCCGAGATGATAGGTTGGGTTATGTTAGGTTATATTACGTTATTGATTTATATGAAGGACCCACGTAGACGTAGGGGCCAAATCATCAGGAATATTGTCAAATATTACCGCCCAGATGATAGGTTGGATTAGCTTAGGTTATATTACGTTATTGATGTATATAAAGGTCCCACGGAGACGTAGAGGCCAACAAGCCAGGAATGTTGCCAAATATTGCCGCCGAAATGTTAGATTGGGTTAGGTTAGGTTAGATTACGTTATTGTCGTATATAAAGGTCCCACGGAGACGTAGAGGCCAACATGCCAGGAATGTTGGTCAAATATTACAGCCGCGATGTTAGATTGGGTTAGGTTAGGTTATATTACGTTATTGATATATATAAATGTCCCACGGAGACGTAGAGGCCAACAAACCAGGAATGTTGCCAAATATTACCGCCGAGATGTTAGGTTGTGTTAGGTTACGTTATATTACGTTATTGATGTATATAAAGGTCCCACGGAGACATAGAGGACAAGTCGTCAGGAATGTTGTCAAATATTACCGCCGAGATGATAGGTTGGATTAGGTTAGGTTATATTAAGTTATTGATGTATATGAAGATCCCACGGAGACGCAGAGGCCAACTCGCCAGATATGTGGTCAAATATTACCGCCGAGATGATAGGTTGGGTTAGGTTTGGTTATATTTCGTTATTAATGTATATGAAGGTCCCACGGAGACGTAGAGTCCAACTCGCCAGGAATGTTGTCAAATATTACAGCCGCGATGTTAGATTGGGTTAGGTTAGGTTATATTACGTTATTGTTGTATATAAAGGTCCCACGGAGACGTAGAGGCCAACTCGCCAGGAATGTTGTCAAATATTACCGGCGAGATGATAGGTTGGGTTAGGTCAGGTTATATTACGTTATTGATTTATATGAAGGACGCACGTAGACGTAGGGGCCAACTCGTCAGGAATATTGTCAAATATTACCGCCGACATGATAGGTTGGATTAGCTTAGGTTATATTACGTTATTGATGTATATAAAGGTCCCACGGAGACGTAGAAGCCAACAAGCCATGAATGTTGCCAAATATTGCCGCCGAAATGTTAGATTGGGTCAGGTTAGGTTAGATTACGTTATTGTCGTATATAAAGGTCCCACGGAGACGAAGAGGCCAACATGCCAGGAATGTCGGTCAAATATTACAGCCGCGATGTTAGATTGCGTTAGGTTAGGTTATATTACGTTATTGTTGTATATAAAGGTCCCACGGAGACGTAGAGGCCAACTCGCCAGGAATGCTGTCAAATAATAGCGCCGGGAGGTTAGGTTGGGTCAGGTTAGGTTATATTACGTTATTGATGTATATGAAGATCCCACGGAGACGTAGAGGCCAACTCGTCAGGAATATTGTCAAATATTACCGCCGAGATGATAGGTTGGATTAGGTTAGGTTATATTACGTTATTGATGTATATAAATGTCCCACGGAGACGTAGAGGCCAACAAGCCAGGAATGTTGCCAAATATTGCCGCCGAAATGTTAGGTTGGGTTAGGTTAGGTTATATTACGTTGTTGATGTATATAAAGGTCCCACGGAGACGTAGAAGCCAACTCGCCAGGATTGTTGCCAAATATTACCGCCGCGATGTTAGATTGGGTTAGGTTAGGTTAGATTACGTTATTGTCGTATATAAAGGTCCCACGGAGACGTAGAGGCCAACATGCCAGGAATGTTGGTCAAATATTACAGCCGCGATGTTAGATTGCGTTAGGTTAGGTTATATTACGTTATTGTTGTATATAAAGGTCCCACGGAGACGTAGAGGCCAACTCGCCAGGAATGCTGTCAAATAATAGCGCCGGGAGGTTAGGTTGGGTCAGGTTAGGTTATATTACGTTATTGATGTATATGAAGATCCCACGGAGACGTAGAGGCCAACTCGTCAGGAATATTGTCAAATATTACCGCCGAGATGATAGGTTGGATTAGGTTAGGTTATATTACGTTATTGATGTATATAAATGTCCCACGGAGACGTAGAGGCCAACAAGCCAGGAATGTTGCCAAATATTGCCGCCGAAATGTTAGGTTGGGTTAGGTTAGGTTATATTACGTTGTTGATGTATATAAAGGTCCCACGGAGACGTAGAAGCCAACTCGCCAGGATTGTTGCCAAATATTACCGCCGCGATGTTAGATTGGGTTAGGTTAGGTTAGATTACGTTATTGTCGTATATAAAGGTCCCACGGAGACGTAGAGGCCAACATGCCAGGAATGTTGGTCAAATATTACAGCCGCGATGTTAGATTGGGTTAGGTTAGGTTATATTACGTTATTGTTGTATATAAAGGTCCCACGGAGACGTAGAGGCCAACTCGCCAGGAATGTTGTCAAATATTACCGGCGAGATGATAGGTTGGGTTAGGTCAGGTTATATTACGTTATTGATTTATATGAAGGACGCACGTAGCCGTAGGGGCCAACTCGTCAGGAATATTGTCAAATATTACCGCCGACATGATAGGTTGGATTAGCTTAGGTTATATTACGTTATTGATGTATATAAAGGTCCCACGGAGACGTAGAAGCCAACAAGCCATGAATGTTGCCAAATATTGCCGCCGAAATGTTAGATTGGGTCAGGTTAGGTTAGATTACGTTATTGTCGTATATAAAGGTCCCACGGAGACGAAGAGGCCAACATGCCAGGAATGTTGGTCAAATATTACAGCCGCGATGTTAGATTGCGTTAGGTTAGGTTATATTACGTTATTGTTGTATATAAAGGTCCCACGGAGACGTAGAGGCCAACTCGCCAGGAATGCTGTCAAATAATAGCGCCGGGAGGTTAGGTTGGGTCAGGTTAGGTTATATTACGTTATTGATGTATATGAAGATCCCACGGAGACGTAGAGGCCAACTCGTCAGGAATATTGTCAAATATTACCGCCGAGATGATAGGTTGGATTAGGTTAGGTTATATTACGTTATTGATGTATATAAATGTCCCACGGAGACGTAGAGGCCAACAAGCCAGGAATGTTGCCAAATATTGCCGCCGAAATGTTAGGTTGGGTTAGGTTAGGTTATATTACGTTGTTGATGTATATAAAGGTCCCACGGAGACGTAGAAGCCAACTCGCCAGGATTGTTGCCAAATATTACCGCCGCGATGTTAGATTGGGTTAGGTTAGGTTAGATTACGTTATTGTCGTATATAAAGGTCCCACGGAGACGTAGAGGCCAACATGCCAGGAATGTTGGTCAAATATTACAGCCGCGATGTTAGATTGGGTTAGGTTAGGTTATATTACGTTATTGTTGTATATAAAGGTCCCACGGAGACGTAGAGGCCAACTCGCCAGGAATGTTGTCAAATATTACCGGCGAGATGATAGGTTGGGTTAGGTCAGGTTATATTACGTTATTGATTTATATGAAGGACGCACGTAGACGTAGGGGCCAACTCGTCAGGAATATTGTCAAATATTACCGCCGACATGATAGGTTGGATTAGCTTAGGTTATATTACGTTATTGATGTATATAAAGGTCCCACGGAGACGTAGAAGCCAACAAGCCATGAATGTTGCCAAATATTGCCGCCGAAATGTTAGATTGGGTCAGGTTAGGTTAGATTACGTTATTGTCGTATATAAAGGTCCCACGGAGACGAAGAGGCCAACATGCCAGGAATGTTGGTCAAATATTACAGCCGCGATGTTAGATTGCGTTAGGTTAGGTTATATTACGTTATTGTTGTATATAAAGGTCCCACGGAGACGTAGAGGCCAACTCGCCAGGAATGCTGTCAAATAATAGCGCCGGGAGGTTAGGTTGGGTCAGGTTAGGTTATATTACGTTATTGATGTATATGAAGATCCCACGGAGACGTAGAGGCCAACTCGTCAGGAATATTGTCAAATATTACCGCCGAGATGATAGGTTGGATTAGGTTAGGTTATATTACGTTATTGATGTATATAAATGTCCCACGGAGACGTAGAGGCCAACAAGCCAGGAATGTTGCCAAATATTGCCGCCGAAATGTTAGGTTGGGTTAGGTTAGGTTAAATTACGTTGTTGATGTATATAAAGGTCCCACGGAGACGTAGAAGCCAACTCGCCAAGATTGTTGCCAAATATTACCGCCGCGATGTTAGATTGGGTTAGCTTAGGTTAGATTACGTTATTGTCGTATATAAAGGTCCCACGGAGACGTAGAGGCCAACATGCCAGGAATGTTGGTCAAATATTACAGCCGCGATGTTAGATTGGGTTAGGATAGGTTATATTACGTTATTGTTGTATATAAAGGTATCACGGAGACGTAGAGGCCAACTCGCCAGGAATGCTGTCATATAATAGCGCCGAGAGGTTAGGTTGGGTTAGGTTATGTTATATTACGTTATTGATGTATATGAAGGACCCACGGAGACGTAGAGGCCAACATGCCAGGAATGTTGGTCAAATATTACAGCCGCGATGTTAGATTGGGTTAGGTTAGCTTATATTACGTTATTGTTGTATATAAAGGTCCCATGGAGACGTAGAGGCCAACTCGCCAGGAATGTTGTCAAATATTACCGCCGAGATGATAGGTTGGGTTAGGTTAGGTTATATTACGTTATTGATTTATATGAAGGACCCACGTAGACGTAGGGGCCAACTCGTCAGGAATGTTGTCCAATATTACCGCCGAGATGATAGGTTGGGTTAGGTCAGGTTATATTACGTTATTGATTTATATGAAGGACCCACGTAGACGTAGGGGCCAACTCGTCAGGAATATTGTCAAATATTACCGCCGAGACGATAGGTTGGATTAGCTTAGGTTATATTACGTTATTGATGTATATAAAGGTCCCACGGAGACGTAGAAGCCAACAAGCGTGGAATGTTGCCAAATATTGCCGCCGAAATGATAGATTGGGTCAGGTTAGGTTAGATTACGTTATTGTCGTATATAAAGGTCCCACGGAGACGTAGAGGCCAACATGCCAGGAATGTTGGTCAAATATTCCAGCCGCGATGTTAGATTGGGTTAGGTTAGGTTATATTACGTTATTGTTGTATATAAAGGTCCCATGGAGACGTAGAGGCCAACTCGCCAGGAATGTTGTCAAATATTACCGCCGAGATGATAGGTTGGGTTAGGTTAGGTTATATTACGTTATTGATTTATATGAAGATCCCACGGAGACGTAGAGGCCAACTCGTCAGGAATATTATCAAATATTACCGTCGAGATGATAGGTTGTGTTAGGTTTGGTTATATTTCGTTATTAATGTATATGAAGGTCCCACGGAGACGTAGAGTCCACTTCGCCAGGAATGTTGTTAAATATTACACCCGCGATGTTAGATTGGGTTACGTTAGGTTATATTACGTTATTGACGTATATAAAGGTCCCACGGAGACGTAGAGGCCAACTCGCTAGGAATGTTGTCAAATATTACCGCCGAAATGTTACGTTGGGTTAGGTTAGGTTATATTACGTTCTTGATGTATATATAGGTCCCACGCAGACGTAGAGGCCAACCCTCCAGGAAAGTTTTCATATATTACCGCCGAGATGATAGGTTGGGTTAGGTTAGGTTATATTTCGTCATTGATATATATGAAGGTACCACGGAGACGTAGAGGCCAACAAGCCAGGAATGTTGCCAAATATTACCGCCGAGATGTGAGGTTGGGTTAGGTTAGGTTATATTACGTTATTGATGTATATAAAGGTCCCACGGAGACATAGAGGACAACTCGTCAGGAATGTGGTCAAATATTACCGCCGAGATGATAGGTTGGATTAGGTTAGGTTATATTACGTTATTGATGTATATGAAGATCCCACGGAGACGTAGAGGCCAACTCGCCAGGTATGTGGTCAAATATTACCGCCGAGATGATAGGTTGGGTTAGGTTTGGTTATATTTCGTTATTGATGTATATGAAGGTCCCACGGAGACGTAGAGGCCAACATGCCAGGAATGTTGTAAAATATTACAGCCGCGATGTTAGATTGGGCTAGGTTAGGTTATATTACGTTATTGATGTATATAAAGGTCCCACGGAGACGTAGAGGCCAACTCCCCAGGAATGTTGTCAAATACTACCGCCGAAATGTTAGGTTGGGTTAGGTTAGGTTATATTACGTTCTTGATGTATATAAAGGCCCCACGCAGACGTAGAGGCCAACCCGCCAGGAAAGTTTTCAAATATTACCGCCGAGATGATAGGTTGGGTTAGGTTAGGTTATATTTCGTCATTGATATATATGAAGGTCACACGGAGACGTAGAGGCCAACAAGCCAGGAATGTTGCCAAATATTACCGCCGAGATGGGAGGTTGGGTTAGGTTAGGTTATATTACGTTATTGTTGTATATAAAGGTTCCACGGAGACGTAGAGTCCAACTCGCCAGGAATGTTGTCAAATATTACCGCCGAGATGATAGGTTGGGTTATGTTAGGTTATATTACGTTATTGAATTATATGAAGGACCCACGTAGACGTAGGGGCCAAATCATCAGGAATATTGTCAAATATTACCGCCCAGATGATAGGTTGGATTAGCTTAGGTTATATTACGTTATTGATGTATATAAAGGTCCCACGGAGACGTAGAAGCCAACAAGCGTGGAATGTTGCCAAATATTGCCGCCGAAATGATAGATTGGGTCAGGTTAGGTTAGATTACATTATTGTCGTATATAAAGGTCCCACGGAGACGTAGAGGCAACATGCCAGGAATGTTGGTCAAATATTACAGCCGCGATGTTAGATTGGGTTAGGTTAGGTTATATTACGTTATTGTTGTATATAAAGGTCCCGCGGAGACGTAGAGGCCAACTCGCCAGGAATGCTGTCAAATAATAGCGCCGAGAGGTTAGGTTGGGTCAGGTTAGGTTATATTACGTTATTGATGTATATGAAGATCCCACGGAGACGCAGAGGCCAACTCGCCAGGAATGTTGTCAAATATTACCGCCGAGATAATAGGTTGGGTTAGGTCAGGTTATGTTACGTGATTGATTTATATGAAGGACCCACGTAGACGTAGGGGCCAACTCGTCAGGAATATTGTCAAATATTACCGCCGAGATGATAGGTTGGATTAGCTTAGGTTATATTACGTTATTGATGTATATAAAGGTCCCACGGAGACGTAGAAGCCAACAAGCCAGGAATGTTGCCAAATATTGCCGCCGAAATGTTAGATTGGGTCAGGTTAGGTTAGATTACGTTATTGTCGTATATAAAGGTCCCACGGAGACGTAGAGGCCAACATGCCAGGAATGTTGTTCAAATATTACAGCCGCGATGTTAGATTGGGTTAGGTTAGGTTATACTACGTTATTGTTGTATATAAAGGTCCCACGGAGTCGTAGAGGCCAACTCGCCAGGAATGTTGTCAAATATTGCCGCCGAGATGATAGGTTGGGTTAGGTTAGGTTATATTACGTTATTGATGTATATGAAGATCCCACGGAGACGTAGAGGCCAACTCACCAGGTATGTGGTCAAATATTACCGCCGAGATGATAGGTTGGGTTAGCTTTGGTTATATTTCGTTATTGATGTATATGAAGGTCCCACGGAGACGTAGAGGCCAACATGCCAGGAATGGTGTCAAATATTACAGCCGCGATGTTAGATTGGGCTAGGTTAGGTTATATTACGTTATTGATGTATATAAAGGTCCCACGGAGACGTAGAGGCCAACTCCCCAGGAATGTTGTCAAATATTACCGCCGAAATGTTAGGTTTGGTTAGGTTAGGTTATATTACGTTCTTGATGTATATAAAGGCCCCACGCAGACGTAGAGGCCAACCCGCCAGGAAAGTTTTCAAATATTACCGCCGAGATGATAGGTTGGGTTAGGTTAGGTTATATTTCGTCATTGATATATATGATGGTCCCACGGAGACGTAGAGGCCAACAAGTCAGGAATGTTGCCAAATATTACCGCCGAGATGTGAGGTTGGGTTAGGTTAGGTTATATTACGTGATTGATGTATATGAAGGTCCCACGGAGACGTAGAAGCCAACTCGCCAGGATTGTTGCCAAATATTACCGCCGCGATGTTAGATTGGGTTAGGTTAGGTTAGATTACGTTATTGCCGTATATAAAGGTCCCACGGAGACGTAGAGGCCAACATGCCAGGAATGTTGGTCAAATATTACAGCCGCGATGTTAGATTGGGTTAGGTTTGGTTATATTACGTTATTGTTGTATATAAAGGTCCCACGGAGACGTAGGGGCCAACTCGCCTGGAATGTTGTCAAATATTACAGCCGCGATGTCAGATTGGGTTACGTTAGGTTATATTACGTTATTGACGTATATAAAGGTCCGACGGAGACGTAGAGGCCAACTCGCCAGGAATGTTGTCAAATATTACCGCCGAAATGTTAGGTTGGGTTAGGTTAGGTTATATTAAGTTATTGATGTATATGAAGATCGCACGGAGACGCAGAGGCCAACTCGCCAGGAATGTTGTCAAATATTACCGCCGAGATAATAGGTTGGGTTAGGTCAGGTTATGTTACGTGATTGATTTATATGAAGGACCCACGTAGACGTAGGGGCCAACTCGTCAGGAATATTGTCAAATATTACCGCCGAGACGATAGGTTGGATTAGCTTAGGTTATATTACGTTATTGATGTATATAAAGGTCCCACGGAGACGTAGAAGCCAACAAGCGTGGAATGTTGCCAAATATTGCCGCCGAAATGATAGATTGGGTCAGGTTAGGTTAGATTACGTTATTGTCGTATATAAAGGTCCCACGGAGACGTAGAGGCCAACATGCCAGGAATGTTGGTCAAATATTCCAGCCGCGATGTTAGATTGGGTTAGGTTAGGTTATATTACGTTATTGTTGTATATAAAGGTCCCATGGAGACGTAGAGGCCAACTCGCCAGGAATGTTGTCAAATATTACCGCCGAGATGATAGGTTGGGTTAGGTTAGGTTATATTACGTTATTGATTTATATGAAGATCCCACGGAGACGTAGAGGCCAACTCGTCAGGAATATTATCAAATATTACCGTCGAGATGATAGGTTGTGTTAGGTTTGGTTATATTTCGTTATTAATGTATATGAAGGTCCCACAGAGACGTAGAGTCCACTTCGCCAGTAATGTTGTTGAATATTACACCCGCGATGTTAGATTGGGTTACGTTAGGTTATATTACGTTATTGACTTATATAAAGGTCCCACGGAGACGTAGAGGCCAACTCGCTAGGAATGTTGTCAAATATTACCGCCGAAATGTTACGTTGGGTTAGGTTAGGTTATATTACCTTCTTGATGTATATATAGGTCCCACGCAGACGTAGAGGCCAACCCGCCAGGAAAGTTTTCATATATTACCGCCGAGATGATAGGTTGGGTTAGGTTAGGTTATATTTCGTCATTGATATATATGAAGGTACCACGGAGACGTAGAGGCCAACAAGCCAGGAATGTTGCCAAATATCACCGCCGAGATGTGAGGTTGGGTTAGGTTAGGTTATATTACGTTATTGATGTATATAAAGGTTCCACGGAGACGTAGAGGCCAACTCGCCAGGAATGTTGTCAAATATTACCGCCGAGATGATAGGTTGGGTTATGTTAGGTTATATTACGTTATTGATTTATATGAAGGACCCACGTAGACGTAGGGGCCAAATCATCAGGAATATTGTCAAGTATTACCGCCCAGATGATAGGTTGGATTAGCTTAGGTTATATTACGTTATTGATGTATATAAAGGTCCCACGGAGACGTAGAGGCCAACAAGCCAGGAATGTTGCCAAATATTGCCGCCGAAATGTTAGATTGGGTTAGGTTAGGTTAGATTACGTTATTGTCGTATATAAAGGTCCCACGGAGACGTAGAGGCCAACATGCCAGGAATGTTGGTCAAATATTACAGCCGCGATGTTAGATTGGGTTAGGTTAGGTTATATTACGTTATTGATATATATAAATGTCCCACGGAGACGTAGAGGCCAACAAACCAGGAATGTTGCCAAATATTACCGCCGAGATGTTAGGTTGTGTTAGGTTACGTTATATTACGTTATTGATGTATATAAAGGTCCCACGGAGACATAGAGGACAAGTCGTCAGGAATGTTGTCAAATATTACCGCCGAGATGATAGGTTGGATTAGGTTAGGTTATATTAAGTTATTGATGTATATGAAGATCCCACGGAGACGCAGAGGCCAACTCGCCAGATATGTGGTCAAATATTACCGCCGAGATGATAGGTTGGGTTAGGTTTGGTTATATTTCGTTATTAATGTATATGAAGGTCCCACGGAGACGTAGAGTCCAACTCGCCAGGAATGTTGTCAAATATTACAGCCGCGATGTTAGATTGGGTTAGGTTAGGTTATATTACGTTATTGTTGTATATAAAGGTCCCACGGAGACGTAGAGGCCAACTCGCCAGGAATGTTGTCAAATATTACCGGCGAGATGATAGGTTGGGTTAGGTCAGGTTATATTACGTTATTGATTTATATGAAGGACGCACGTAGACGTAGGGGCCAACTCGTCAGGAATATTGTCAAATATTACCGCCGACATGATAGGTTGGATTAGCTTAGGTTATATTACGTTATTGATGTATATAAAGGTCCCACGGAGACGTAGAAGCCAACAAGCCATGAATGTTGCCAAATATTGCCGCCGAAATGTTAGATTGGGTCAGGTTAGGTTAGATTACGTTATTGTCGTATATAAAGGTCCCACGGAGACGAAGAGGCCAACATGCCAGGAATGTTGGTCAAATATTACAGCCGCGATGTTAGATTGCGTTAGGTTAGGTTATATTACGTTATTGTTGTATATAAAGGTCCCACGGAGACGTAGAGGCCAACTCGCCAGGAATGCTGTCAAATAATAGCGCCGGGAGGTTAGGTTGGGTCAGGTTAGGTTATATTACGTTATTGATGTATATGAAGATCCCACGGAGACGTAGAGGCCAACTCGTCAGGAATATTGTCAAATATTACCGCCGAGATGATAGGTTGGATTAGGTTAGGTTATATTACGTTATTGATGTATATAAATGTCCCACGGAGACGTAGAGGCCAACAAGCCAGGAATGTTGCCAAATATTGCCGCCGAAATGTTAGGTTGGGTTAGGTTAGGTTATATTACGTTGTTGATGTATATAAAGGTCCCACGGAGACGTAGAAGCCAACTCGCCTGGAATGTTGTCAAATATTACAGCCGCGATGTCAGATTGGGTTACGTTAGGTTATATTACGTTATTGACGTATATAAAGGTCCGACGGAGGCGTAGAGGCCAACTCGCCAGGAATGTTGTCAAATATTACCGCCGAAATGTTAGGTTGGGTTAGGTTAGGTTATATTAAGTTATTGATGTATATGAAGATCGCACGGAGACGCAGAGGCCAACTCGCCAGGAATGTTGTCAAATATTACCGCCGAGATAATAGGTTGGGTTAGGTCAGGTTATGTTACGTGATTGATTTATATGAAGGACCCACGTAGACGTAGGGGCCAACTCGTCAGGAATATTGTCAAATATTACCGCCGAGACGATAGGTTGGATTAGCTTAGGTTATATTACGTTATTGATGTATATAAAGGTCCCACGGAGACGTAGAAGCCAACAAGCGTGGAATGTTGCCAAATATTGCCGCCGAAATGATAGATTGGGTCAGGTTAGGTTAGATTACGTTATTGTCGTATATAAAGGTCCCACGGAGACGTAGAGGCCAACATGCCAGGAATGTTGGTCAAATATTCCAGCCGCGATGTTAGATTGGGTTAGGTTAGGTTATATTACGTTATTGTTGTATATAAAGGTCCCATGGAGACGTAGAGGCCAACTCGCCAGGAATGTTGTCAAATATTACCGCCGAGATGATAGGTTGGGTTAGGTTAGGTTATATTACGTTATTGATTTATATGAAGATCCCACGGAGACGTAGAGGCCAACTCGTCAGGAATATTATCAAATATTACCGTCGAGATGATAGGTTGTGTTAGGTTTGGTTATATTTCGTTATTAATGTATATGAAGGTCCCACGGAGACGTAGAGTCCACTTCGCCAGTAATGTTGTTGAATATTACACCCGCGATGTTAGATTGGGTTACGTTAGGTTATATTACGTTATTGACGTATATAAAGGTCCCACGGAGACGTAGAGGCCAACTCGCTAGGAATGTTGTCAAATATTACCGCCGAAATGTTACGTTGGGTTAGGTTAGGTTATATTACCTTCTTGATGTATATATAGGTCCCACGCAGACGTAGAGGCCAACCCGCCAGGAAAGTTTTCATATATTACCGCCGAGATGATAGGTTGGGTTAGGTTAGGTTATATTTCGTCATTGATATATATGAAGGTACCACGGAGACGTAGAGGCCAACAAGCCAGGAATGTTGCCAAATATTACCGCCGAGATGTGAGGTTGGGTTAGGTTAGGTTATATTACGTTATTGATGTATATAAAGGTTCCACGGAGACGTAGAGGCCAACTCGCCAGGAATGTTGTCAAATATTACCGCCGAGATGATAGGTTGGGTTATGTTAGGTTATATTACGTTATTGATTTATATGAAGGACCCACGTAGACGTAGGGGCCAAATCATCAGGAATATTGTCAAATATTACCGCCCAGATGATAGGTTGGATTAGCTTAGGTTATATTACGTTATTGATGTATATAAAGGTCCCACGGAGACGTAGAGGCCAACAAGCCAGGAATGTTGCCAAATATTGCCGCCGAAATGTTAGATTGGGTTAGGTTAGGTTAGATTACGTTATTGTCGTATATAAAGGTCCCACGGAGACGTAGAGGCCAACATGCCAGGAATGTTGGTCAAATATTACAGCCGCGATGTTAGATTGGGTTAGGTTAGGTTATATTACGTTATTGATATATATAAATGTCCCACGGAGACGTAGAGGCCAACAAACCAGGAATGTTGCCAAATATTACCGCCGAGATGTTAGGTTGTGTTAGGTTACGTTATATTACGTTATTGATGTATATAAAGGTCCCACGGAGACATAGAGGACAAGTCGTCAGGAATGTTGTCAAATATTACCGCCGAGATGATAGGTTGGATTAGGTTAGGTTATATTAAGTTATTGATGTATATGAAGATCCCACGGAGACGCAGAGGCCAACTCGCCAGATATGTGGTCAAATATTACCGCCGAGATGATAGGTTGGGTTAGGTTTGGTTATATTTCGTTATTAATGTATATGAAGGTCCCACGGAGACGTAGAGTCCAACTCGCCAGGAATGTTGTCAAATATTACAGCCGCGATGTTAGATTGGGTTAGGTTAGGTTATATTACGTTATTGTTGTATATAAAGGTCCCACGGAGACGTAGAGGCCAACTCGCCAGGAATGTTGTCAAATATTACCGGCGAGATGATAGGTTGGGTTAGGTCAGGTTATATTACGTTAATGATTTATATGAAGGACGCACGTAGACGTAGGGGCCAACTCGTCAGGAATATTGTCAAATATTACCGCCGACATGATAGGTTGGATTAGCTTAGGTTATATTACGTTATTGATGTATATAAAGGTCCCACGGAGACGTAGAAGCCAACAAGCCATGAATGTTGCCAAATATTGCCGCCGAAATGTTAGATTGGGTCAGGTTAGGTTAGATTACGTTATTGTCGTATATAAAGGTCCCACGGAGACGAAGAGGCCAACATGCCAGGAATGTTGGTCAAATATTACAGCCGCGATGTTAGATTGCGTTAGGTTAGGTTATATTACGTTATTGTTGTATATAAAGGTCCCACGGAGACGTAGAGGCCAACTCGCCAGGAATGCTGTCAAATAATAGCGCCGGGAGGTTAGGTTGGGTCAGGTTAGGTTATATTACGTTATTGATGTATATGAAGATCCCACGGAGACGTAGAGGCCAACTCGTCAGGAATATTGTCAAATATTACCGCCGAGATGATAGGTTGGATTAGGTTAGGTTATATTACGTTATTGATGTATATAAATGTCCCACGGAGACGTAGAGGCCAACAAGCCAGGAATGTTGCCAAATATTGCCGCCGAAATGTTAGGTTGGGTTAGGTTAGGTTATATTACGTTGTTGATGTATATAAAGGTCCCACGGAGACGTAGAAGCCAACTCGCCAGGATTGTTGCCAAATATTACCGCCGCGATGTTAGATTGGGTTAGGTTAGGTTAGATTACGTTATTGTCGTATATAAAGGTCCCACGGAGACGTAGAGGCCAACATGCCAGGAATGTTGGTCAAATATTACAGCCGCGATGTTAGATTGGGTTAGGTTAGGTTATATTACGTTATTGTTGTATATAAAGGTCCCACGGAGACGTAGAGGCCAACTCGCCAGGAATGTTGTCAAATATTACCGGCGAGATGATAGGTTGGGTTAGGTCAGGTTATATTACGTTATTGATTTATATGAAGGACGCACGTAGACGTAGGGGCCAACTCGTCAGGAATATTGTCAAATATTACCGCCGACATGATAGGTTGGATTAGCTTAGGTTATATTACGTTATTGATGTATATAAAGGTCCCACGGAGACGTAGAAGCCAACAAGCCATGAATGTTGCCAAATATTGCCGCCGAAATGTTAGATTGGGTCAGGTTAGGTTAGATTACGTTATTGTCGTATATAAAGGTCCCACGGAGACGAAGAGGCCAACATGCCAGGAATGTTGGTCAAATATTACAGCCGCGATGTTAGATTGCGTTAGGTTAGGTTATATTACGTTATTGTTGTATATAAAGGTCCCACGGAGACGTAGAGGCCAACTCGCCAGGAATGCTGTCAAATAATAGCGCCGGGAGGTTAGGTTGGGTCAGGTTAGGTTATATTACGTTATTGATGTATATGAAGATACCACGGAGACGTAGAGGCCAACTCGTCAGGAATATTGTCAAATATTACCGCCGAGATGATAGGTTGGATTAGGTTAGGTTATATTACGTTATTGATGTATATAAATGTCCCACGGAGACGTAGAGGCCAACAAGCCAGGAATGTTGCCAAATATTGCCGCCGAAATGTTAGGTTGGGTTAGGTTAGGTTATATTACGTTGTTGATGTATATAAAGGTCCCACGGAGACGTAGAAGCCAACTCGCCAGGATTGTTGCCAAATATTACCGCCGCGATGTTAGATTGGGTTAGGTTAGGTTAGATTACGTTATTGTCGTATATAAAGGTCCCACGGAGACGTAGAGGCCAACATGCCAGGAATGTTGGTCAAATATTACAGCCGCGATGTTAGGTTGGGTCAGGTCAGGTTATGTTACGTGATTGATTTATATGAAGGACCCACGTAGACGTAGGGGCCAACTCGTCAGGAATATTGTCAAATATTACCGCCGAGACGATAGGTTGGATTAGCTTAGGTTATATTACGTTATTGATGTATATAAAGGTCCCACGGAGACGTAGAAGCCAACAAGCGTGGAATGTTGCCAAATATTGCCGCCGAAATGATAGATTGGGTCAGGTTAGGTTAGATTACGTTATTGTCGTATATAAAGGTCCCACGGAGACGTAGAGGCCAACATGCCAGGAATGTTGGTCAAATATTCCAGCCGCGATGTTAGATTGGGTTAGGTTAGGTTATATTACGTTATTGTTGTATATAAAGGTCCCATGGAGACGTAGAGGCCAACTCGCCAGGAATGTTGTCAAATATTACCGCCGAGATGATAGGTTGGGTTAGGTTAGGTTATATTACGTTATTGATTTATATGAAGATCCCACGGAGACGTAGAGGCCAACTCGTCAGGAATATTATCAAATATTACCGTCGAGATGATAGGTTGTGTTAGGTTTGGTTATATTTCGTTATTAATGTATATGAAGGTCCCACAGAGACGTAGAGTCCACTTCGCCAGTAATGTTGTTGAATATTACACCCGCGATGTTAGATTGGGTTACGTTAGGTTATATTACGTTATTGACGTATATAAAGGTCCCACGGAGACGTAGAGGCCAACTCGCTAGGAATGTTGTCAAATATTACCGCCGAAATGTTACGTTGGGTTAGGTTAGGTTATATTACCTTCTTGATGTATATATAGGTCCCACGCAGACGTAGAGGCCAACCCGCCAGGAAAGTTTTCATATATTACCGCCGAGATGATAGGTTGGGTTAGGTTAGGTTATATTTCGTCATTGATATATATGAAGGTACCACGGAGACGTAGAGGCCAACATGCCAGGAATGGTGTCAAATATTACAGCCGCGATGTTAGATTGTGCTAGGTTAGGTTATATTACGTTATTGATGTATATAAAGGTCCCACGGAGACGTAGAGGCCAACTCCCCAGGAATGTTGTCAAATATTACCGCCGAAATGTTAGGTTTGGTTAGGTTAGGTTATATTACGTTCTTGATGTATATAAAGGCCCCACGCAGACGTAGAGGCCAACCCGCCAGGAAAGTTTTCAAATATTACCGCCGAGATGATAGGTTGGGTTAGGTTAGGTTATATTTCGTCATTGATATATATGATGGTCCCACGGAGACGTAGAGGCCAACAAGTCAGGAATGTTGCCAAATATTACCGCCGAGATGTGAGGTTGGGTTAGGTTAGGTTATATTACGTGATTGATGTATATGAAGGTCCCACGGAGACGTAGAAGCCAACTCGCCAGGATTGTTGCCAAATATTACCGCCGCGATGTTAGATTGGGTTACGTTAGGTTATATTACGTTATTGACGTATATAAAGGTCCGACGGAGACGTAGAGGCCAACTCGCCAGGAATGTTGTCAAATATTACCGCCGAAATGTTAGGTTGGGTTAGGTTAGGTTATATTAAGTTATTGATGTATATGAAGATCGCACGGAGACGCAGAGGCCAACTCGCCAGGAATGTTGTCAAATATTACCGCCGAGATAATAGGTTGGGTTAGGTCAGGTTATGTTACGTGATTGATTTATATGAAGGACCCACGTAGACGTAGGGGCCAACTCGTCAGGAATATTGTCAAATATTACCGCCGAGACGATAGGTTGGATTAGCTTAGGTTATATTACGTTATTGATGTATATAAAGGTCCCACGGAGACGTAGAAGCCAACAAGCGTGGAATGTTGCCAAATATTGCCGCCGAAATGATAGATTGGGTCAGGTTAGGTTAGATTACGTTATTGTCGTATATAAAGGTCCCACGGAGACGTAGAGGCCAACATGCCAGGAATGTTGGTCAAATATTCCAGCCGCGATGTTAGATTGGGTTAGGTTAGGTTATATTACGTTATTGTTGTATATAAAGGTCCCATGGAGACGTAGAGGCCAACTCGCCAGGAATGTTGTCAAATATTACCGCCGAGATGATAGGTTGGGTTAGGTTAGGTTATATTACGTTATTGATTTATATGAAGATCCCACGGAGACGTAGAGGCCAACTCGTCAGGAATATTATCAAATATTACCGTCGAGATGATAGGTTGTGTTAGGTTTGGTTATATTTCGTTATTAATGTATATGAAGGTCCCACAGAGACGTAGAGTCCACTTCGCCAGTAATGTTGTTGAATATTACACCCGCGATGTTAGATTGGGTTACGTTAGGTTATATTACGTTATTGACGTATATAAAGGTCCCACGGAGACGTAGAGGCCAACTCGCTAGGAATGTTGTCAAATATTACCGCCGAAATGTTACGTTGGGTTAGGTTAGGTTATATTACCTTCTTGATGTATATATAGGTCCCACGCAGACGTAGAGGCCAACCCGCCAGGAAAGTTTTCATATATTACCGCCGAGATGATAGGTTGGGTTAGGTTAGGTTATATTTCGTCATTGATATATATGAAGGTACCACGGAGACGTAGAGGCCAACAAGCCAGGAATGTTGCCAAATATCACCGCCGAGATGTGAGGTTGGGTTAGGTTAGGTTATATTACGTTATTGATGTATATAAAGGTTCCACGGAGACGTAGAGGCCAACTCGCCAGGAATGTTGTCAAATATTACCGCCGAGATGATAGGTTGGGTTATGTTAGGTTATATTACGTTATTGATTTATATGAAGGACCCACGTAGACGTAGGGGCCAAATCATCAGGAATATTGTCAAATATTACCGCCCAGATGATAGGTTGGATTAGCTTAGGTTATATTACGTTATTGATGTATATAAAGGTCCCACGGAGACGTAGAGGCCAACAAGCCAGGAATGTTGCCAAATATTGCCGCCGAAATGTTAGATTGGGTTAGGTTAGGTTAGATTACGTTATTGTCGTATATAAAGGTCCCACGGAGACGTAGAGGCCAACATGCCAGGAATGTTGGTCAAATATTACAGCCGCGATGTTAGATTGGGTTAGGTTAGGTTATATTACGTTATTGATATATATAAATGTCCCACGGAGACGTAGAGGCCAACAAACCAGGAATGTTGCCAAATATTACCGCCGAGATGTTAGGTTGTGTTAGGTTACGTTATATTACGTTATTGATGTATATAAAGGTCCCACGGAGACATAGAGGACAAGTCGTCAGGAATGTTGTCAAATATTACCGCCGAGATGATAGGTTGGATTAGGTTAGGTTATATTAAGTTATTGATGTATATGAAGATCCCACGGAGACGCAGAGGCCAACTCGCCAGATATGTGGTCAAATATTACCGCCGAGATGATAGGTTGGGTTAGGTTTGGTTATATTTCGTTATTAATGTATATGAAGGTCCCACGGAGACGTAGAGTCCAACTCGCCAGGAATGTTGTCAAATATTACAGCCGCGATGTTAGATTGGGTTAGGTTAGGTTATATTACGTTATTGTTGTATATAAAGGTCCCACGGAGACGTAGAGGCCAACTCGCCAGGAATGTTGTCAAATATTACCGGCGAGATGATAGGTTGGGTTAGGTCAGGTTATATTACGTTATTGATTTATATGAAGGACGCACGTAGACGTAGGGGCCAACTCGTCAGGAATATTGTCAAATATTACCGCCGACATGATAGGTTGGATTAGCTTAGGTTATATTACGTTATTGATGTATATAAAGGTCCCACGGAGACGTAGAAGCCAACAAGCCATGAATGTTGCCAAATATTGCCGCCGAAATGTTAGATTGGGTCAGGTTAGGTTAGATTACGTTATTGTCGTATATAAAGGTCCCACGGAGACGAAGAGGCCAACATGCCAGGAATGTTGGTCAAATATTACAGCCGCGATGTTAGATTGCGTTAGGTTAGGTTATATTACGTTATTGTTGTATATAAAGGTCCCACGGAGACGTAGAGGCCAACTCGCCAGGAATGCTGTCAAATAATAGCGCCGGGAGGTTAGGTTGGGTCAGGTTAGGTTATATTACGTTATTGATGTATATGAAGATCCCACGGAGACGTAGAGGCCAACTCGTCAGGAATATTGTCAAATATTACCGCCGAGATGATAGGTTGGATTAGGTTAGGTTATATTACGTTATTGATGTATATAAATGTCCCACGGAGACGTAGAGGCCAACAAGCCAGGAATGTTGCCAAATATTGCCGCCGAAATGTTAGGTTGGGTTAGGTTAGGTTATATTACGTTGTTGATGTATATAAAGGTCCCACGGAGACGTAGAAGCCAACTCGCCTGGAATGTTGTCAAATATTACAGCCGCGATGTCAGATTGGGTTACGTTAGGTTATATTACGTTATTGACGTATATAAAGGTCCGACGGAGACGTAGAGGCCAACTCGCCAGGAATGTTGTCAAATATTACCGCCGAAATGTTAGGTTGGGTTAGGTTAGGTTATATTAAGTTATTGATGTATATGAAGATCGCACGGAGACGCAGAGGCCAACTCGCCAGGAATGTTGTCAAATATTACCGCCGAGATAATAGGTTGGGTTAGGTCAGGTTATGTTACGTGATTGATTTATATGAAGGACCCACGTAGACGTAGGGGCCAACTCGTCAGGAATATTGTCAAATATTACCGCCGAGACGATAGGTTGGATTAGCTTAGGTTATATTACGTTATTGATGTATATAAAGGTCCCACGGAGACGTAGAAGCCAACAAGCGTGGAATGTTGCCAAATATTGCCGCCGAAATGATAGATTGGGTCAGGTTAGGTTAGATTACGTTATTGTCGTATATAAAGGTCCCACGGAGACGTAGAGGCCAACATGCCAGGAATGTTGGTCAAATATTCCAGCCGCGATGTTAGATTGGGTTAGGTTAGGTTATATTACGTTATTGTTGTATATAAAGGTCCCATGGAGACGTAGAGGCCAACTCGCCAGGAATGTTGTCAAATATTACCGCCGAGATGATAGGTTGGGTTAGGTTAGGTTATATTACGTTATTGATTTATATGAAGATCCCACGGAGACGTAGAGGCCAACTCGTCAGGAATATTATCAAATATTACCGTCGAGATGATAGGTTGTGTTAGGTTTGGTTATATTTCGTTATTAATGTATATGAAGGTCCCACGGAGACGTAGAGTCCACTTCGCCAGTAATGTTGTTGAATATTACACCCGCGATGTTAGATTGGGTTACGTTAGGTTATATTACGTTATTGACGTATATAAAGGTCCCACGGAGACGTAGAGGCCAACTCGCTAGGAATGTTGTCAAATATTACCGCCGAAATGTTACGTTGGGTTAGGTTAGGTTATATTACCTTCTTGATGTATATATAGGTCCCACGCAGACGTAGAGGCCAACCCGCCAGGAAAGTTTTCATATATTACCGCCGAGATGATAGGTTGGGTTAGGTTAGGTTATATTTCGTCATTGATATATATGAAGGTACCACGGAGACGTAGAGGCCAACAAGCCAGGAATGTTGCCAAATATTACCGCCGAGATGTGAGGTTGGGTTAGGTTAGGTTATATTACGTTATTGATGTATATAAAGGTTCCACGGAGACGTAGAGGCCAACTCGCCAGGAATGTTGTCAAATATTACCGCCGAGATGATAGGTTGGGTTATGTTAGGTTATATTACGTTATTGATTTATATGAAGGACCCACGTAGACGTAGGGGCCAAATCATCAGGAATATTGTCAAATATTACCGCCCAGATGATAGGTTGGATTAGCTTAGGTTATATTACGTTATTGATGTATATAAAGGTCCCACGGAGACGTAGAGGCCAACAAGCCAGGAATGTTGCCAAATATTGCCGCCGAAATGTTAGATTGGGTTAGGTTAGGTTAGATTACGTTATTGTCGTATATAAAGGTCCCACGGAGACGTAGAGGCCAACATGCCAGGAATGTTGGTCAAATATTACAGCCGCGATGTTAGATTGGGTTAGGTTAGGTTATATTACGTTATTGATATATATAAATGTCCCACGGAGACGTAGAGGCCAACAAACCAGGAATGTTGCCAAATATTACCGCCGAGATGTTAGGTTGTGTTAGGTTACGTTATATTACGTTATTGATGTATATAAAGGTCCCACGGAGACATAGAGGACAAGTCGTCAGGAATGTTGTCAAATATTACCGCCGAGATGATAGGTTGGATTAGGTTAGGTTATATTAAGTTATTGATGTATATGAAGATCCCACGGAGACGCAGAGGCCAACTCGCCAGATATGTGGTCAAATATTACCGCCGAGATGATAGGTTGGGTTAGGTTTGGTTATATTTCGTTATTAATGTATATGAAGGTCCCACGGAGACGTAGAGTCCAACTCGCCAGGAATGTTGTCAAATATTACAGCCGCGATGTTAGATTGGGTTAGGTTAGGTTATATTACGTTATTGTTGTATATAAAGGTCCCACGGAGACGTAGAGGCCAACTCGCCAGGAATGTTGTCAAATATTACCGGCGAGATGATAGGTTGGGTTAGGTCAGGTTATATTACGTTAATGATTTATATGAAGGACGCACGTAGACGTAGGGGCCAACTCGTCAGGAATATTGTCAAATATTACCGCCGACATGATAGGTTGGATTAGCTTAGGTTATATTACGTTATTGATGTATATAAAGGTCCCACGGAGACGTAGAAGCCAACAAGCCATGAATGTTGCCAAATATTGCCGCCGAAATGTTAGATTGGGTCAGGTTAGGTTAGATTACGTTATTGTCGTATATAAAGGTCCCACGGAGACGAAGAGGCCAACATGCCAGGAATGTTGGTCAAATATTACAGCCGCGATGTTAGATTGCGTTAGGTTAGGTTATATTACGTTATTGTTGTATATAAAGGTCCCACGGAGACGTAGAGGCCAACTCGCCAGGAATGCTGTCAAATAATAGCGCCGGGAGGTTAGGTTGGGTCAGGTTAGGTTATATTACGTTATTGATGTATATGAAGATCCCACGGAGACGTAGAGGCCAACTCGTCAGGAATATTGTCAAATATTACCGCCGAGATGATAGGTTGGATTAGGTTAGGTTATATTACGTTATTGATGTATATAAATGTCCCACGGAGACGTAGAGGCCAACAAGCCAGGAATGTTGCCAAATATTGCCGCCGAAATGTTAGGTTGGGTTAGGTTAGGTTATATTACGTTGTTGATGTATATAAAGGTCCCACGGAGACGTAGAAGCCAACTCGCCAGGATTGTTGCCAAATATTACCGCCGCGATGTTAGATTGGGTTAGGTTAGGTTAGATTACGTTATTGTCGTATATAAAGGTCCCACGGAGACGTAGAGGCCAACATGCCAGGAATGTTGGTCAAATATTACAGCCGCGATGTTAGATTGGGTTAGGTTAGGTTATATTACGTTATTGTTGTATATAAAGGTCCCACGGAGACGTAGAGGCCAACTCGCCAGGAATGTTGTCAAATATTACCGGCGAGATGATAGGTTGGGTTAGGTCAGGTTATATTACGTTATTGATTTATATGAAGGACGCACGTAGACGTAGGGGCCAACTCGTCAGGAATATTGTCAAATATTACCGCCGACATGATAGGTTGGATTAGCTTAGGTTATATTACGTTATTGATGTATATAAAGGTCCCACGGAGACGTAGAAGCCAACAAGCCATGAATGTTGCCAAATATTGCCGCCGAAATGTTAGATTGGGTCAGGTTAGGTTAGATTACGTTATTGTCGTATATAAAGGTCCCACGGAGACGAAGAGGCCAACATGCCAGGAATGTTGGTCAAATATTACAGCCGCGATGTTAGATTGCGTTAGGTTAGGTTATATTACGTTATTGTTGTATATAAAGGTCCCACGGAGACGTAGAGGCCAACTCGCCAGGAATGCTGTCAAATAATAGCGCCGGGAGGTTAGGTTGGTTCAGGTTAGGTTATATTACGTTATTGATGTATATGAAGATCCCACGGAGACGTAGAGGCCAACTCGTCAGGAATATTGTCAAATATTACCGCCGAGATGATAGGTTGGATTAGGTTAGGTTATATTACGTTATTGATGTATATAAATGTCCCACGGAGACGTAGAGGCCAACAAGCCAGGAATGTTGCCAAATATTGCCGCCGAAATGTTAGGTTGGGTTAGGTTAGGTTATATTACGTTGTTGATGTATATAAAGGTCCCACGGAGACGTAGAAGCCAACTCGCCAGGATTGTTGCCAAATATTACCGCCGCGATGTTAGATTGGGTTAGGTTAGGTTAGATTACGTTATTGTCGTATATAAAGGTCCCACGGAGACGTAGAGGCCAACATGCCAGGAATGTTGGTCAAATATTACAGCCGCGATGTTAGGTTGGGTCAGGTTAGGTTATATTACGTTATTGATGTATATGAAGATCCCACGGAGACGTAGAGGCCAACTCGTCAGGAATATTGTCAAATATTACCGCCGAGATGATAGGTTGGATTAGGTTAGGTTATATTACGTTATTGATGTATATAAATGTCCCACGGAGACGTAGAGGCCAACAAGCCAGGAATGTTGCCAAATATTGCCGCCGAAATGTTAGGTTGGGTTAGGTTAGGTTATATTACGTTGTTGATGTATATAAAGGTCCCACGGAGACGTAGAAGCCAACTCGCCAAGATTGTTGCCAAATATTACCGCCGCGATGTTAGATTGGGTTAGCTTAGGTTAGATTACGTTATTGTCGTATATAAAGGTCCCACGGAGACGTAGAGGCCAACATGCCAGGAATGTTGGTCAAATATTACAGCCGCGATGTTAGATTGGGTTAGGATAGGTTATATTACGTTATTGTTGTATATAAAGGTATCACGGAGACGTAGAGGCCAACTCGCCAGGAATGCTGTCATATAATAGCGCCGAGAGGTTAGGTTGGGTTAGGTTATGTTATATTACGTTATTGATGTATATGAAGGACCCACGGAGACGTAGAGGCCAACATGCCAGGAATGTTGGTCAAATATTACAGCCGCGATGTTAGATTGGGTTAGGTTAGCTTATATTACGTTATTGTTGTATATAAAGGTCCCATGGAGACGTAGAGGCCAACTCGCCAGGAATGTTGTCAAATATTACCGCCG
The DNA here is from genome assembly GCA_963969225.1 of Xylocopa violacea. Classification (NCBI taxonomy): domain Eukaryota; kingdom Metazoa; phylum Arthropoda; class Insecta; order Hymenoptera; family Apidae; genus Xylocopa; species Xylocopa violacea. The sequence continues at coordinate 5,470,748 of CAXAJV010000019.1, read as the reverse complement.
AGATGATAGGTTGGGTTAGGTTAGGTTATATTACGTTATTGATTTATATGAAGGACCCACGTAGACGTAGGGGCCAACTCGTCAGGAATGTTGTCCAATATTACCGCCGAGATGATAGGTTGGGTTAGGTCAGGTTATATTACGTTATTGATTTATATGAAGGACCCACGTAGACGTAGGGGCCAACTCGTCAGGAATATTGTCAAATATTACCGCCGAGACGATAGGTTGGATTAGCTTAGGTTATATTACGTTATTGATGTATATAAAGGTCCCACGGAGACGTAGAAGCCAACAAGCGTGGAATGTTGCCAAATATTGCCGCCGAAATGATAGATTGGGTCAGGTTAGGTTAGATTACGTTATTGTCGTATATAAAGGTCCCACGGAGACGTAGAGGCCAACATGCCAGGAATGTTGGTCAAATATTCCAGCCGCGATGTTAGATTGGGTTAGGTTAGGTTATATTACGTTATTGTTGTATATAAAGGTCCCATGGAGACGTAGAGGCCAACTCGCCAGGAATGTTGTCAAATATTACCGCCGAGATGATAGGTTGGGTTAGGTTAGGTTATATTACGTTATTGATTTATATGAAGATCCCACGGAGACGTAGAGGCCAACTCGTCAGGAATATTATCAAATATTACCGTCGAGATGATAGGTTGTGTTAGGTTTGGTTATATTTCGTTATTAATGTATATGAAGGTCCCACGGAGACGTAGAGTCCACTTCGCCAGGAATGTTGTTAAATATTACACCCGCGATGTTAGATTGGGTTACGTTAGGTTATATTACGTTATTGACGTATATAAAGGTCCCACGGAGACGTAGAGGCCAACTCGCTAGGAATGTTGTCAAATATTACCGCCGAAATGTTACGTTGGGTTAGGTTAGGTTATATTACGTTCTTGATGTATATATAGGTCCCACGCAGACGTAGAGGCCAACCCTCCAGGAAAGTTTTCATATATTACCGCCGAGATGATAGGTTGGGTTAGGTTAGGTTATATTTCGTCATTGATATATATGAAGGTACCACGGAGACGTAGAGGCCAACAAGCCAGGAATGTTGCCAAATATTACCGCCGAGATGTGAGGTTGGGTTAGGTTAGGTTATATTACGTTATTGATGTATATAAAGGTCCCACGGAGACATAGAGGACAACTCGTCAGGAATGTGGTCAAATATTACCGCCGAGATGATAGGTTGGATTAGGTTAGGTTATATTACGTTATTGATGTATATGAAGATCCCACGGAGACGTAGAGGCCAACTCGCCAGGTATGTGGTCAAATATTACCGCCGAGATGATAGGTTGGGTTAGGTTTGGTTATATTTCGTTATTGATGTATATAAAGGTCCCACGGAGACGTAGAAGCCAACAAGCGTGGAATGTTGCCAAATATTGCCGCCGAAATGATAGATTGGGTCAGGTTAGGTTAGATTACATTATTGTCGTATATAAAGGTCCCACGGAGACGTAGAGGCAACATGCCAGGAATGTTGGTCAAATATTACAGCCGCGATGTTAGATTGGGTTAGGTTAGGTTATATTACGTTATTGTTGTATATAAAGGTCCCGCGGAGACGTAGAGGCCAACTCGCCAGGAATGCTGTCAAATAATAGCGCCGAGAGGTTAGGTTGGGTCAGGTTAGGTTATATTACGTTATTGATGTATATGAAGATCCCACGGAGACGCAGAGGCCAACTCGCCAGGAATGTTGTCAAATATTACCGCCGAGATAATAGGTTGGGTTAGGTCAGGTTATGTTACGTGATTGATTTATATGAAGGACCCACGTAGACGTAGGGGCCAACTCGTCAGGAATATTGTCAAATATTACAGCCGAGATGATAGGTTGGATTAGCTTAGGTTATATTACGTTATTGATGTATATAAAGGTCCCACGGAGACGTAGAAGCCAACAAGCCAGGAATGTTGCCAAATATTGCCGCCGAAATGTTAGATTGGGTCAGGTTAGGTTAGATTACGTTATTGTCGTATATAAAGGTCCCACGGAGACGTAGAGGCCAACATGCCAGGAATGTTGTTCAAATATTACAGCCGCGATGTTAGATTGGGTTAGGTTAGGTTATACTACGTTATTGTTGTATATAAAGGTCCCACGGAGTCGTAGAGGCCAACTCGCCAGGAATGTTGTCAAATATTGCCGCCGAGATGATAGGTTGGGTTAGGTTAGGTTATATTACGTTATTGATGTATATGAAGATCCCACGGAGACGTAGAGGCCAACTCACCAGGTATGTGGTCAAATATTACCGCCGAGATGATAGGTTGGGTTAGCTTTGGTTATATTTCGTTATTGATGTATATGAAGGTCCCACGGAGACGTAGAGGCCAACATGCCAGGAATGGTGTCAAATATTACAGCCGCGATGTTAGATTGGGCTAGGTTAGGTTATATTACGTTATTGATGTATATAAAGGTCCCACGGAGACGTAGAGGCCAACTCCCCAGGAATGTTGTCAAATATTACCGCCGAAATGTTAGGTTTGGTTAGGTTAGGTTATATTACGTTCTTGATGTATATAAAGGCCCCACGCAGACGTAGAGGCCAACCCGCCAGGAAAGTTTTCAAATATTACCGCCGAGATGATAGGTTGGGTTAGGTTAGGTTATATTTCGTCATTGATATATATGATGGTCCCACGGAGACGTAGAGGCCAACAAGTCAGGAATGTTGCCAAATATTACCGCCGAGATGTGAGGTTGGGTTAGGTTAGGTTATATTACGTGATTGATGTATATGAAGGTCCCACGGAGACGTAGAAGCCAACTCGCCAGGATTGTTGCCAAATATTACCGCCGCGATGTTAGATTGGGTTAGGTTAGGTTAGATTACGTTATTGCCGTATATAAAGGTCCCACGGAGACGTAGAGGCCAACATGCCAGGAATGTTGGTCAAATATTACAGCCGCGATGTTAGATTGGGTTAGGTTAGGTTATATTACGTTATTGTTGTATATAAAGGTCCCACGGAGACGTAGGGGCCAACTCGCCTGGAATGTTGTCAAATATTACAGCCGCGATGTCAGATTGGGTTACGTTAGGTTATATTACGTTATTGACGTATATAAAGGTCCGACGGAGACGTAGAGGCCAACTCGCCAGGAATGTTGTCAAATATTACCGCCGAAATGTTAGGTTGGGTTAGGTTAGGTTATATTAAGTTATTGATGTATATGAAGATCGCACGGAGACGCAGAGGCCAACTCGCCAGGAATGTTGTCAAATATTACCGCCGAGATAATAGGTTGGGTTAGGTCAGGTTATGTTACGTGATTGATTTATATGAAGGACCCACGTAGACGTAGGGGCCAACTCGTCAGGAATATTGTCAAATATTACCGCCGAGACGATAGGTTGGATTAGCTTAGGTTATATTACGTTATTGATGTATATAAAGGTCCCACGGAGACGTAGAAGCCAACAAGCGTGGAATGTTGCCAAATATTGCCGCCGAAATGATAGATTGGGTCAGGTTAGGTTAGATTACGTTATTGTCGTATATAAAGGTCCCACGGAGACGTAGAGGCCAACATGCCAGGAATGTTGGTCAAATATTCCAGCCGCGATGTTAGATTGGGTTAGGTTAGGTTATATTACGTTATTGTTGTATATAAAGGTCCCATGGAGACGTAGAGGCCAACTCGCCAGGAATGTTGTCAAATATTACCGCCGAGATGATAGGTTGGGTTAGGTTAGGTTATATTACGTTATTGATTTATATGAAGATCCCACGGAGACGTAGAGGCCAACTCGTCAGGAATATTATCAAATATTACCGTCGAGATGATAGGTTGTGTTAGGTTTGGTTATATTTCGTTATTAATGTATATGAAGGTCCCACGGAGACGTAGAGTCCACTTCGCCAGTAATGTTGTTGAATATTACACCCGCGATGTTAGATTGGGTTACGTTAGGTTATATTACGTTATTGACGTATATAAAGGTCCCACGGAGACGTAGAGGCCAACTCGCTAGGAATGTTGTCAAATATTACCGCCGAAATGTTACGTTGGGTTAGGTTAGGTTATATTACCTTCTTGATGTATATATAGGTCCCACGCAGACGTAGAGGCCAACCCGCCAGGAAAGTTTTCATATATTACCGCCGAGATGATAGGTTGGGTTAGGTTAGGTTATATTTCGTCATTGATATATATGAAGGTACCACGGAGACGTAGAGGCCAACAAGCCAGGAATGTTGCCAAATATTACCGCCGAGATGTGAGGTTGGGTTAGGTTAGGTTATATTACGTTATTGATGTATATAAAGGTTCCACGGAGACGTAGAGGCCAACTCGCCAGGAATGTTGTCAAATATTACCGCCGAGATGATAGGTTGGGTTATGTTAGGTTATATTACGTTATTGATTTATATGAAGGACCCACGTAGACGTAGGGGCCAAATCATCAGGAATATTGTCAAATATTACCGCCCAGATGATAGGTTGGATTAGCTTAGGTTATATTACGTTATTGATGTATATAAAGGTCCCACGGAGACGTAGAGGCCAACAAGCCAGGAATGTTGCCAAATATTGCCGCCGAAATGTTAGATTGGGTTAGGTTAGGTTAGATTACGTTATTGTCGTATATAAAGGTCCCACGGAGACGTAGAGGCCAACATGCCAGGAATGTTGGTCAAATATTACAGCCGCGATGTTAGATTGGGTTAGGTTAGGTTATATTACGTTATTGATATATATAAATGTCCCACGGAGACGTAGAGGCCAACAAACCAGGAATGTTGCCAAATATTACCGCCGAGATGTTAGGTTGTGTTAGGTTACGTTATATTACGTTATTGATGTATATAAAGGTCCCACGGAGACATAGAGGACAAGTCGTCAGGAATGTTGTCAAATATTACCGCCGAGATGATAGGTTGGATTAGGTTAGGTTATATTAAGTTATTGATGTATATGAAGATCCCACGGAGACGCAGAGGCCAACTCGCCAGATATGTGGTCAAATATTACCGCCGAGATGATAGGTTGGGTTAGGTTTGGTTATATTTCGTTATTAATGTATATGAAGGTCCCACGGAGACGTAGAGTCCAACTCGCCAGGAATGTTGTCAAATATTACAGCCGCGATGTTAGATTGGGTTAGGTTAGGTTATATTACGTTATTGTTGTATATAAAGGTCCCACGGAGACGTAGAGGCCAACTCGCCAGGAATGTTGTCAAATATTACCGGCGAGATGATAGGTTGGGTTAGGTCAGGTTATATTACGTTATTGATTTATATGAAGGACGCACGTAGACGTAGGGGCCAACTCGTCAGGAATATTGTCAAATATTACCGCCGACATGATAGGTTGGATTAGCTTAGGTTATATTACGTTATTGATGTATATAAAGGTCCCACGGAGACGTAGAAGCCAACAAGCCATGAATGTTGCCAAATATTGCCGCCGAAATGTTAGATTGGGTCAGGTTAGGTTAGATTACGTTATTGTCGTATATAAAGGTCCCACGGAGACGAAGAGGCCAACATGCCAGGAATGTTGGTCAAATATTACAGCCGCGATGTTAGATTGCGTTAGGTTAGGTTATATTACGTTATTGTTGTATATAAAGGTCCCACGGAGACGTAGAGGCCAACTCGCCAGGAATGCTGTCAAATAATAGCGCCGGGAGGTTAGGTTGGGTCAGGTTAGGTTATATTACGTTATTGATGTATATGAAGATCCCACGGAGACGTAGAGGCCAACTCGTCAGGAATATTGTCAAATATTACCGCCGAGATGATAGGTTGGATTAGGTTAGGTTATATTACGTTATTGATGTATATAAATGTCCCACGGAGACGTAGAGGCCAACAAGCCAGGAATGTTGCCAAATATTGCCGCCGAAATGTTAGGTTGGGTTAGGTTAGGTTATATTACGTTGTTGATGTATATAAAGGTCCCACGGAGACGTAGAAGCCAACTCGCCAGGATTGTTGCCAAATATTACCGCCGCGATGTTAGATTGGGTTAGGTTAGGTTAGATTACGTTATTGTCGTATATAAAGGTCCCACGGAGACGTAGAGGCCAACATGCCAGGAATGTTGGTCAAATATTACAGCCGCGATGTTAGATTGGGTTAGGTTAGGTTATATTACGTTATTGTTGTATATAAAGGTCCCACGGAGACGTAGAGGCCAACTCGCCAGGAATGTTGTCAAATATTACCGGCGAGATGATAGGTTGGGTTAGGTCAGGTTATATTACGTTATTGATTTATATGAAGGACGCACGTAGACGTAGGGGCCAACTCGTCAGGAATATTGTCAAATATTACCGCCGACATGATAGGTTGGATTAGCTTAGGTTATATTACGTTATTGATGTATATAAAGGTCCCACGGAGACGTAGAAGCCAACAAGCCATGAATGTTGCCAAATATTGCCGCCGAAATGTTAGATTGGGTCAGGTTAGGTTAGATTACGTTATTGTCGTATATAAAGGTCCCACGGAGACGAAGAGGCCAACATGCCAGGAATGTTGGTCAAATATTACAGCCGCGATGTTAGATTGCGTTAGGTTAGGTTATATTACGTTATTGTTGTATATAAAGGTCCCACGGAGACGTAGAGGCCAACTCGCCAGGAATGCTGTCAAATAATAGCGCCGGGAGGTTAGGTTGGGTCAGGTTAGGTTATATTACGTTATTGATGTATATGAAGATCCCACGGAGACGTAGAGGCCAACTCGTCAGGAATATTGTCAAATATTACCGCCGAGATGATAGGTTGGATTAGGTTAGGTTATATTACGTTATTGATGTATATAAATGTCCCACGGAGACGTAGAGGCCAACAAGCCAGGAATGTTGCCAAATATTGCCGCCGAAATGTTAGGTTGGGTTAGGTTAGGTTATATTACGTTGTTGATGTATATAAAGGTCCCACGGAGACGTAGAAGCCAACTCGCCAGGATTGTTGCCAAATATTACCGCCGCGATGTTAGATTGGGTTAGGTTAGGTTAGATTACGTTATTGTCGTATATAAAGGTCCCACGGAGACGTAGAGGCCAACATGCCAGGAATGTTGGTCAAATATTACAGCCGCGATGTTAGATTGGGTTAGGTTAGGTTATATTACGTTATTGTTGTATATAAAGGTCCCACGGAGACGTAGAGGCCAACTCGCCAGGAATGTTGTCAAATATTACCGGCGAGATGATAGGTTGGGTTAGGTCAGGTTATATTACGTTATTGATTTATATGAAGATCGCACGGAGACGCAGAGGCCAACTCGCCAGGAATGTTGTCAAATATTACCGCCGAGATAATAGGTTGGGTTAGGTCAGGTTATGTTACGTGATTGATTTATATGAAGGACCCACGTAGACGTAGGGGCCAACTCGTCAGGAATATTGTCAAATATTACCGCCGAGACGATAGGTTGGATTAGCTTAGGTTATATTACGTTATTGATGTATATAAAGGTCCGACGGAGACGTAGAGGCCAACTCGCCAGGAATGTTGTCAAATATTGCCGCCGAAATGATAGATTGGGTCAGGTTAGGTTAGATTACGTTATTGTCGTATATAAAGGTCCCACGGAGACGTAGAGGCCAACATGCCAGGAATGTTGGTCAAATATTCCAGCCGCGATGTTAGATTGGGTTAGGTTAGGTTATATTACGTTATTGTTGTATATAAAGGTCCCATGGAGACGTAGAGGCCAACTCGCCAGGAATGTTGTCAAATATTACCGCCGAGATGATAGGTTGGGTTAGGTTAGGTTATATTACGTTATTGATTTATATGAAGATCCCACGGAGACGTAGAGGCCAACTCGTCAGGAATATTATCAAATATTACCGTCGAGATGATAGGTTGTGTTAGGTTTGGTTATATTTCGTTATTAATGTATATGAAGGTCCCACGGAGACGTAGAGTCCACTTCGCCAGTAATGTTGTTGAATATTACACCCGCGATGTTAGATTGGGTTACGTTAGGTTATATTACGTTATTGACGTATATAAAGGTCCCACGGAGACGTAGAGGCCAACTCGCTAGGAATGTTGTCAAATATTACCGCCGAAATGTTACGTTGGGTTAGGTTAGGTTATATTACCTTCTTGATGTATATATAGGTCCCACGCAGACGTAGAGGCCAACCCGCCAGGAAAGTTTTCATATATTACCGCCGAGATGATAGGTTGGGTTAGGTTAGGTTATATTTCGTCATTGATATATATGAAGGTACCACGGAGACGTAGAGGCCAACAAGCCAGGAATGTTGCCAAATATTACCGCCGAGATGTGAGGTTGGGTTAGGTTAGGTTATATTACGTTATTGATGTATATAAAGGTTCCACGGAGACGTAGAGGCCAACTCGCCAGGAATGTTGTCAAATATTACCGCCGAGATGATAGGTTGGGTTATGTTAGGTTATATTACGTTATTGATTTATATGAAGGACCCACGTAGACGTAGGGGCCAAATCATCAGGAATATTGTCAAATATTACCGCCCAGATGATAGGTTGGATTAGCTTAGGTTATATTACGTTATTGATGTATATAAAGGTCCCACGGAGACGTAGAGGCCAACAAGCCAGGAATGTTGCCAAATATTGCCGCCGAAATGTTAGATTGGGTTAGGTTAGGTTAGATTACGTTATTGTCGTATATAAAGGTCCCACGGAGACGTAGAGGCCAACATGCCAGGAATGTTGGTCAAATATTACAGCCGCGATATTAGATTGGGTTAGGTTAGGTTATATTACGTTATTGATATATATAAATGTCCCACGGAGACGTAGAGGCCAACAAACCAGGAATGTTGCCAAATATTACCGCCGAGATGTTAGGTTGTGTTAGGTTACGTTATATTACGTTATTGATGTATATAAAGGTCCCACGGAGACATAGAGGACAAGTCGTCAGGAATGTTGTCAAATATTACCGCCGAGATGATAGGTTGGATTAGGTTAGGTTATATTAAGTTATTGATGTATATGAAGATCCCACGGAGACGCAGAGGCCAACTCGCCAGATATGTGGTCAAATATTACCGCCGAGATGATAGGTTGGGTTAGGTTTGGGTATATTTCGTTATTAATGTATATGAAGGTCCCACGGAGAAGTAGAGTCCAACTCGCCAGGAATGTTGTCAAATATTACAGCCGCGATGTTAGATTGGGTTAGGTTAGGTTATATTACGTTATTGTTGTATATAAAGGTCCCACGGAGACGTAGAGGCCAACTCGCCAGGAATGTTGTCAAATATTACCGGCGAGATGATAGGTTGGGTTAGGTCAGGTTATATTACGTTATTGATTTATATGAAGGACGCACGTAGACGTAGGGGCCAACTCGTCAGGAATATTGTCAAATATTACCGCCGACATGATAGGTTGGATTAGCTTAGGTTATATTACGTTATTGATGTATATAAAGGTCCCACGGAGACGTAGAAGCCAACAAGCCATGAATGTTGCCAAATATTGCCGCCGAAATGTTAGATTGGGTCAGGTTAGGTTAGATTACGTTATTGTCGTATATAAAGGTCCCACGGAGACGAAGAGGCCAACATGCCAGGAATGTTGGTCAAATATTACAGCCGCGATGTTAGATTGCGTTAGGTTAGGTTATATTACGTTATTGTTGTATATAAAGGTCCCACGGAGACGTAGAGGCCAACTCGCCAGGAATGCTGTCAAATAATAGCGCCGGGAGGTTAGGTTGGGTCAGGTTAGGTTATATTACGTTATTGATGTATATGAAGATCCCACGGAGACGTAGAGGCCAACTCGTCAGGAATATTGTCAAATATTACCGCCGAGATGATAGGTTGGATTAGGTTAGGTTATATTACGTTATTGATGTATATAAATGTCCCACGGAGACGTAGAGGCCAACAAGCCAGGAATGTTGCCAAATATTGCCGCCGAAATGTTAGGTTGGGTTAGGTTAGGTTATATTACGTTGTTGATGTATATAAAGGTCCCACGGAGACGTAGAAGCCAACTCGCCAGGATTGTTGCCAAATATTACCGCCGCGATGTTAGATTGGGTTAGGTTAGGTTAGATTACGTTATTGTCGTATATAAAGGTCCCACGGAGACGTAGAGGCCAACATGCCAGGAATGTTGGTCAAATATTACAGCCGCGATGTTAGATTGGGTTAGGTTAGGTTATATTACGTTATTGTTGTATATAAAGGTCCCACGGAGACGTAGAGGCCAACTCGCCAGGAATGTTGTCAAATATTACCGGCGAGATGATAGGTTGGGTTAGGTCAGGTTATATTACGTTATTGATTTATATGAAGGACGCACGTAGACGTAGGGGCCAACTCGTCAGGAATATTGTCAAATATTAACGCCGACATGATAGGTTGGATTAGCTTAGGTTATATTACGTTATTGATGTATATAAAGGTCCCACGGAGACGTAGAAGCCAACAAGCCATGAATGTTGCCAAATATTGCCGCCGAAATGTTAGATTGGGTCAGGTAAGGTTAGATTACGTTATTGTCGTATATAAAGGTCCCACGGAGACGAAGAGGCCAACATGCCAGGAATGTTGGTCAAATATTACAGCCGCGATGTTAGATTGCGTTAGGTTAGGTTATATTACGTTATTGTTGTATATAAAGGTCCCACGGAGACGTAGAGGCCAACTCGCCAGGAATGCTGTCAAATAATAGCGCCGGGAGGTTAGGTTGGGTCAGGTTAGGTTATATTACGTTATTGATGTATATGAAGATCCCACGGAGACGTAGAGGCCAACTCGTCAGGAATATTGTCAAATATTACCGCCGAGATGATAGGTTGGATTAGGTTAGGTTATATTACGTTATTGATGTATATAAATGTCCCACGGAGACGTAGAGGCCAACAAGCCAGGAATGTTGCCAAATATTGCCGCCGAAATGTTAGGTTGGGTTAGGTTAGGTTATATTACGTTGTTGATGTATATAAAGGTCCCACGGAGACGTAGAAGCCAACTCGCCAGGATTGTTGCCAAATATTACCGCCGCGATGTTAGATTGGGTTAGGTTAGGTTAGATTACGTTATTGTCGTATATAAAGGTCCCACGGAGACGTAGAGGCCAACATGCCAGGAATGTTGGTCAAATATTACAGCCGCGATGTTAGATTGGGTTAGGTTAGGTTATATTACGTTATTGTTGTATATAAAGGTCCCACGGAGACGTAGAGGCCAACTCGCCAGGAATGTTGTCAAATATTACCGGCGAGATGATAGGTTGGGTTAGGTCAGGTTATATTACGTTATTGATTTATATGAAGGACGCACGTAGACGTAGGGGCCAACTCGTCAGGAATATTGTCAAATATTACCGCCGACATGATAGGTTGGATTAGCTTAGGTTATATTACGTTATTGATGTATATAAAGGTCCCACGGAGACGTAGAAGCCAACAAGCCATGAATGTTGCCAAATATTGCCGCCGAAATGTTAGATTGGGTCAGGTTAGGTTAGATTACGTTATTGTCGTATTTAAAGGTCCCACGGAGACGAAGAGGCCAACATGCCAGGAATGTTGGTCAAATATTACAGCCGCGATGTTAGATTGCGTTAGGTTAGGTTATATTACGTTATTGTTGTATATAAAGGTCCCACGGAGACGTAGAGGCCAACTCGCCAGGAATGCTGTCAAATAATAGCGCCGGGAGGTTAGGTTGGGTCAGGTTAGGTTATATTACGTTATTGATGTATATGAAGATCCCACGGAGACGTAGAGGCCAACTCGTCAGGAATATTGTCAAATATTACCGCCGAGATGATAGGTTGGATTAGGTTAGGTTATATTACGTTATTGATGTATATAAATGTCCCACGGAGACGTAGAGGCCAACAAGCCAGGAATGTTGCCAAATATTGCCGCCGAAATGTTAGGTTGGGTTAGGTTAGGTTATATTACGTTGTTGATGTATATAAAGGTCCCACGGAGACGTAGAAGCCAACTCGCCAAGATTGTTGCCAAATATTACCGCCGCGATGTTAGATTGGGTTAGCTTAGGTTAGATTACGTTATTGTCGTATATAAAGGTCCCACGGAGACGTAGAGGCCAACATGCCAGGAATGTTGGTCAAATATTACAGCCGCGATGTTAGATTGGGTTAGGATAGGTTATATTACGTTATTGTTGTATATAAAGGTATCACGGAGACGTAGAGGCCAACTCGCCAGGAATGCTGTCATATAATAGCGCCGAGAGGTTAGGTTGGGTTAGGTTATGTTATATTACGTTATTGATGTATATGAAGGACCCACGGAGACGTAGAGGCCAACATGCCAGGAATGTTGGTCAAATATTACAGCCGCGATGTTAGATTGGGTTAGGTTAGCTTATATTACGTTATTGTTGTATATAAAGGTCCCATGGAGACGTAGAGGCCAACTCGCCAGGAATGTTGTCAAATATTACCGCCGAGATGATAGGTTGGGTTAGGTTAGGTTATATTACGTTATTGATTTATATGAAGGACCCACGTAGACGTAGGGGCCAACTCGTCAGGAATGTTGTCCAATATTACCGCCGAGATGATAGGTTGGGTTAGGTCAGGTTATATTACGTTATTGATTTATATGAAGGACCCACGTAGACGTAGGGGCCAACTCGTCAGGAATATTGTCAAATATTACCGCCGAGACGATAGGTTGGATTAGCTTAGGTTATATTACGTTATTGATGTATATAAAGGTCCCACGGAGACGTAGAAGCCAACAAGCGTGGAATGTTGCCAAATATTGCCGCCGAAATGATAGATTGGGTCAGGTTAGGTTAGATTACGTTATTGTCGTATATAAAGGTCCCACGGAGACGTAGAGGCCAACATGCCAGGAATGTTGGTCAAATATTCCAGCCGCGATGTTAGATTGGGTTAGGTTAGGTTATATTACGTTATTGTTGTATATAAAGGTCCCATGGAGACGTAGAGGCCAACTCGCCAGGAATGTTGTCAAATATTACCGCCGAGATGATAGGTTGGGTTAGGTTAGGTTATATTACGTTATTGATTTATATGAAGATCCCACGGAGACGTAGAGGCCAACTCGTCAGGAATATTATCAAATATTACCGTCGAGATGATAGGTTGTGTTAGGTTTGGTTATATTTCGTTATTAATGTATATGAAGGTCCCACGGAGACGTAGAGTCCACTTCGCCAGGAATGTTGTTAAATATTACACCCGCGATGTTAGATTGGGTTACGTTAGGTTATATTACGTTATTGACGTATATAAAGGTCCCACGGAGACGTAGAGGCCAACTCGCTAGGAATGTTGTCAAATATTACCGCCGAAATGATACGTTGGGTTAGGTTAGGTTATATTACGTTCTTGATGTATATAAAGGCCCCACGCAGACGTAGAGGCCAACCCGCCAGGAAAGTTTTCAAATATTACCGCCGAGATGATAGGTTGGGTTAGGTTAGGTTATATTTCGTCATTGATATATATGAAGGTCACACGGAGACGTAGAGGCCAACAAGCCAGGAATGTTGCCAAATATTACCGCCGAGATGGGAGGTTGGGTTAGGTTAGGTTATATTACGTTATTGTTGTATATAAAGGTTCCACGGAGACGTAGAGTCCAACTCGCCAGGAATGTTGTCAAATATTACCGCCGAGATGATAGGTTGGGTTATGTTAGGTTATATTACGTTATTGAATTATATGAAGGACCCACGTAGACGTAGGGGCCAAATCATCAGGAATATTGTCAAATATTACCGCCCAGATGATAGGTTGGATTAGCTTAGGTTATATTACGTTATTGATGTATATAAAGGTCCCACGGAGACGTAGAGGCCAACAAGCCAGGAATGTTGCCAAATATTGCCGCCGAAATGTTAGATTGGGTTAGGTTAGGTTAGATTACGTTATTGTCGTATATAAAGGTCCCACGGAGACGTAGAGGCCAACATGCCAGGAATGTTGGTCAAATATTACAGCCGCGATGTTAGATTGGGTTAGGTTAGGTTATATTACGTTATTAATGTATATAAATGTCCCACGGAGACGTAGAGGCCAACAAACCAGGAATGTTGCCAAATATTACCGCCGAGAGGTTAGGTTGTGTTAGGTTACGTTATATTACGTTATTGATGTATATAAAGGTCCCACGGAGACATAGAGGACAAGTCGTCAGGAATGTTGTCAAATATTACCGCCGAGATGATAGGTTGGATTAGGTTAGGTTATATTAAGTTATTGATGTATATGAAGATCCCACGGAGACGCAGAGGCCAACTCGCCAGATATGTGGTCAAATATTACCGCCGAGATGATAGGTTGGGTTAGGTTTGGTTATATTTCGTTATTAATGTATATGAAGGTCCCACGGAGACGTAGAGTCCAACTCGCCAGGAATGTTGTCAAATATTACAGCCGCGATGTTAGATTGGGTTACGTTAGGTTATATTACGTTATTGATGTATATAAAGGTCCCACGGAGACGTAGAAGCCAACTCGCCAGGATTGTTGCCAAATATTACCGCCGCGATGTTAGATTGGGTTAGGTTAGGTTAGATTACGTTATTGTCGTATATAAAGGTCCCACGGAGACGTAGAGGCCAACATGCCAGGAATGTTGGTCAAATATTACAGCCGCGATGTTAGATTGGGTTAGGTTAGGTTATATTACGTTATTGTTGTATATAAAGGTATCACGGAGACGTAGAGGCCAACTCGCCAGGAATGCTGTCAAATAATAGCGCCGAGAGGTTAGGTTGGGTTAGGTTATGTTATATTACGTTATTGATGTATATGAAGGACCCACGGAGACGTAGAGGCCAACATGCCAGGAATGTTGGTCAAATATTACAGCCGCGATGTTAGATTGGGTTAGGTTAGGTTATATTACGTTATTGTTGTATATAAAGGTCCCATGGAGACGTAGAGGCCAACTCGCCAGGAATGTTGTCAAATATTACCGCCGAGATGATAGGTTGGGTTAGGTTAGGTTATATTACGTTATTGATTTATATGAAGGACCCACGTAGACGTAGGGGCCAACTCGTCAGGAATGTTGTCCAATATTACCGCCGAGATGATAGGTTGGGTTAGGTCAGGTTATATTACGTTATTGATTTATATGAAGGACCCACGTAGACGTAGGGGCCAACTCGTCAGGAATATTGTCAAATATTACCGCCGAGACGATAGGTTGGATTAGCTTAGGTTATATTACGTTATTGATGTATATAAAGGTCCCACGGAGACGTAGAAGCCAACAAGCGTGGAATGTTGCCAAATATTGCCGCCGAAATGATAGATTGGGTCAGGTTAGGTTAGATTACGTTATTGTCGTATATAAAGGTCCCACGGAGACGTAGAGGCCAACATGCCAGGAATGTTGGTCAAATATTCCAGCCGCGATGTTAGATTGGGTTAGGTTAGGTTATATTACGTTATTGTTGTATATAAAGGTCCCATGGAGACGTAGAGGCCAACTCGCCAGGAATGTTGTCAAATATTACCGCCGAGATGATAGGTTGGGTTAGGTTAGGTTATATTACGTTATTGATTTATATGAAGATCCCACGGAGACGTAGAGGCCAACTCGTCAGGAATATTATCAAATATTACCGTCGAGATGATAGGTTGTGTTAGGTTTGGTTATATTTCGTTATTAATGTATATGAAGGTCCCACGGAGACGTAGAGTCCACTTCGCCAGGAATGTTGTTAAATATTACACCCGCGATGTTAGATTGGGTTACGTTAGGTTATATTACGTTATTGACGTATATAAAGGTCCCACGGAGACGTAGAGGCCAACTCGCTAGGAATGTTGTCAAATATTACCGCCGAAATGATACGTTGGGTTAGGTTAGGTTATATTACGTTCTTGATGTATATAAAGGCCCCACGCAGACGTAGAGGCCAACCCGCCAGGAAAGTTTTCAAATATTACCGCCGAGATGATAGGTTGGGTTAGGTTAGGTTATATTTCGTCATTGATATATATGAAGGTCACACGGAGACGTAGAGGCCAACAAGCCAGGAATGTTGCCAAATATTACCGCCGAGATGGGAGGTTGGGTTAGGTTAGGTTATATTACGTTATTGTTGTATATAAAGGTTCCACGGAGACGTAGAGTCCAACTCGCCAGGAATGTTGTCAAATATTACCGCCGAGATGATAGGTTGGGTTATGTTAGGTTATATTACGTTATTGAATTATATGAAGGACCCACGTAGACGTAGGGGCCAAATCATCAGGAATATTGTCAAATATTACCGCCCAGATGATAGGTTGGATTAGCTTAGGTTATATTACGTTATTGATGTATATAAAGGTCCCACGGAGACGTAGAGGCCAACAAGCCAGGAATGTTGCCAAATATTGCCGCCGAAATGTTAGATTGGGTTAGGTTAGGTTAGATTACGTTATTGTCGTATATAAAGGTCCCACGGAGACGTAGAGGCCAACATGCCAGGAATGTTGGTCAAATATTACAGCCGCGATGTTAGATTGGGTTAGGTTAGGTTATATTACGTTATTAATGTATATAAATGTCCCACGGAGACGTAGAGGCCAACAAACCAGGAATGTTGCCAAATATTACCGCCGAGAGGTTAGGTTGTGTTAGGTTACGTTATATTACGTTATTGATGTATATAAAGGTCCCACGGAGACATAGAGGACAAGTCGTCAGGAATGTTGTCAAATATTACCGCCGAGATGATAGGTTGGATTAGGTTAGGTTATATTAAGTTATTGATGTATATGAAGATCCCACGGAGACGCAGAGGCCAACTCGCCAGATATGTGGTCAAATATTACCGCCGAGATGATAGGTTGGGTTAGGTTTGGTTATATTTCGTTATTAATGTATATGAAGGTCCCACGGAGACGTAGAGTCCAACTCGCCAGGAATGTTGTCAAATATTACAGCCGCGATGTTAGATTGGGTTACGTTAGGTTATATTACGTTATTGATGTATATAAAGGTCCCACGGAGACGTAGAAGCCAACTCGCCAGGATTGTTGCCAAATATTACCGCCGCGATGTTAGATTGGGTTAGGTTAGGTTAGATTACGTTATTGTCGTATATAAAGGTCCCACGGAGACGTAGAGGCCAACATGCCAGGAATGTTGGTCAAATATTACAGCCGCGATGTTAGATTGGGTTAGGTTAGGTTATATTACGTTATTGTTGTATATAAAGGTATCACGGAGACGTAGAGGCCAACTCGCCAGGAATGCTGTCAAATAATAGCGCCGAGAGGTTAGGTTGGGTTAGGTTATGTTATATTACGTTATTGATGTATATGAAGGACCCACGGAGACGTAGAGGCCAACATGCCAGGAATGTTGGTCAAATATTACAGCCGCGATGTTAGATTGGGTTAGGTTAGGTTATATTACGTTATTGTTGTATATAAAGGTCCCATGGAGACGTAGAGGCCAACTCGCCAGGAATGTTGTCAAATATTACCGCCGAGATGATAGGTTGGGTTAGGTTAGGTTATATTACGTTATTGATTTATATGAAGGACCCACGTAGACGTAGGGGCCAACTCGTCAGGAATGTTGTCCAATATTACCGCCGAGATGATAGGTTGGGTTAGGTCAGGTTATATTACGTTATTGATTTATATGAAGGACCCACGTAGACGTAGGGGCCAACTCGTCAGGAATATTGTCAAATATTACCGCCGAGACGATAGGTTGGATTAGCTTAGGTTATATTACGTTATTGATGTATATAAAGGTCCCACGGAGACGTAGAAGCCAACAAGCGTGGAATGTTGCCAAATATTGCCGCCGAAATGATAGATTGGGTCAGGTTAGGTTAGATTACATTATTGTCGTATATAAAGGTCCCACGGAGACGTAGAGGCAACATGCCAGGAATGTTGGTCAAATATTACAGCCGCGATGTTAGATTGGGTTAGGTTAGGTTATATTACGTTATTGTTGTATATAAAGGTCCCGCGGAGACGTAGAGGCCAACTCGCCAGGAATGCTGTCAAATAATAGCGCCGAGAGGTTAGGTTGGGTCAGGTTAGGTTATATTACGTTATTGATGTATATGAAGATCCCACGGAGACGCAGAGGCCAACTCGCCAGGAATGTTGTCAAATATTACCGCCGAGATAATAGGTTGGGTTAGGTCAGGTTATGTTACGTGATTGATTTATATGAAGGACCCACGTAGACGTAGGGGCCAACTCGCCAGGAATATTGTCAAATATTACCGCCGAGATGATAGGTTGGATTAGCTTAGGTTATATTACGTTATTGATGTATATAAAGGTCCCACGGAGACGTAGAAGACAACAAGCCAGGAATGTTGCCAAATATTGCCGCCGAAATGTTAGATTGGGTCAGGTTAGGTTAGATTACGTTATTGTCGTATATAAAGGTCCCACGGAGACGTAGAGGCCAACATGCCAGGAATGTTGTTCAAATATTACAGCCGCGATGTTAGATTGGGTTAGGTTAGGTTATACTACGTTATTGTTGTATATAAAGGTCCCACGGAGTCGTAGAGGCCAACTCGCCAGGAATGTTGTCAAATATTGCCGCCGAGATGATAGGTTGGGTTAGGTTAGGTTATATTACGTTATTGATGTATATGAAGATCCCACGGAGACGTAGAGGCCAACTCACCAGGTATGTGGTCAAATATTACCGCCGAGATGATAGGTTGGGTTAGCTTTGGTTATATTTCGTTATTGATGTATATGAAGGTCCCACGGAGACGTAGAGGCCAACATGCCAGGAATGGTGTCAAATATTACAGCCGCGATGTTAGATTGGGCTAGGTTAGGTTATATTACGTTATTGATGTATATAAAGGTCCCACGGAGACGTAGAGGCCAACTCCCCAGGAATGTTGTCAAATATTACCGCCGAAATGTTAGGTTTGGTTAGGTTAGGTTATATTACGTTCTTGATGTATATAAAGGCCCCACGCAGACGTAGAGGCCAACCCGCCAGGAAAGTTTTCAAATATTACCGCCGAGATGATAGGTTGGGTTAGGTTAGGTTATATTTCGTCATTGATATATATGATGGTCCCACGGAGACGTAGAGGCCAACAAGTCAGGAATGTTGCCAAATATTACCGCCGAGATGTGAGGTTGGGTTAGGTTAGGTTATATTACGTGATTGATGTATATGAAGGTCCCACGGAGACGTAGAAGCCAACTCGCCAGGATTGTTGCCAAATATTACCGCCGCGATGTTAGATTGGGTTAGGTTAGGTTAGATTACGTTATTGCCGTATATAAAGGTCCCACGGAGACGTAGAGGCCAACATGCCAGGAATGTTGGTCAAATATCACAGCCGCGATGTTAGATTGGGTTAGGTTAGGTTATATTACGTTATTGTTGTATATAAAGGTCCCACGGAGACGTAGGGGCCAACTCGCCTGGAATGTTGTCAAATATTACAGCCGCGATGTCAGATTGGGTTACGTTAGGTTATATTACGTTATTGACGTATATAAAGGTCCGACGGAGACGTAGAGGCCAACTCGCCAGGAATGTTGTCAAATATTACCGCCGAAATGTTAGGTTGGGTTAGGTTAGGTTATATTAAGTTATTGATGTATATGAAGATCGCACGGAGACGCAGAGGCCAACTCGCCAGGAATGTTGTCAAATATTACCGCCGAGATAATAGGTTGGGTTAGGTCAGGTTATGTTACGTGATTGATTTATATGAAGGACCCACGTAGACGTAGGGGCCAACTCGTCAGGAATATTGTCAAATATTACCGCCGAGATGATAGGTTGGATTAGCTTAGGTTATATTACGTTATTGATGTATATAAAGGTCCCACGGAGACGTAGAAGCCAACAAGCCAGGAATGTTGCCAAATATTGCCGCCGAAATGTTAGATTGGGTCAGGTTAGGTTAGATTACGTTATTGTCGTATATAAAGGTCCCACGGAGACATAGAGGCCAACATGCCAGGAATGTTGTTCAAATATTACAGCCGCGATGTTAGATTGGGTTAGGTTAGGTTATACTACGTTATTGTTGTATATAAAGGTCCCACGGAGTCGTAGAGGCCAACTCGCCAGGAATGTTGTCAAATATTGCCGCCGAGATGATAGGTTGGGTTAGGTTAGGTTATATTACGTTATTGATGTATATGAAGATCCCACGGAGACGTAGAGGCCAACTCACCAGGTATGTGGTCAAATATTACCGCCGAGATGATAGGTTGGGTTAGCTTTGGTTATATTTCGTTATTGATGTATATGAAGGTCCCACGGAGACGTAGAGGCCAACATGCCAGGAATGGTGTCAAATATTACAGCCGCGATGTTAGATTGGGCTAGGTTAGGTTATATTACGTTATTGATGTATATAAAGGTCCCACGGAGACGTAGAGGCCAACTCCCCAGGAATGTTGTCAAATATTACCGCCGAAATGTTAGGTTTGGTTAGGTTAGGTTATATTACGTTCTTGATGTATATAAAGGCCCCACGCAGACGTAGAGGCCAACCCGCCAGGAAAGTTTTCAAATATTACCGCCGAGATGATAGGTTGGGTTAGGTTAGGTTATATTTCGTCATTGATATATATGATGGTCCCACGGAGACGTAGAGGCCAACAAGTCAGGAATGTTGCCAAATATTACCGCCGAGATGTGAGGTTGGGTTAGGTTAGGTTATATTACGTGATTGATGTATATGAAGGTCCCACGGAGACGTAGAAGCCAACTCGCCAGGATTGTTGCCAAATATTACCGCCGCGATGTTAGATTGGGTTAGGTTAGGTTAGATTACGTTATTGCCGTATATAAAGGTCCCACGGAGACGTAGAGGCCAACATGCCAGGAATGTTGGTCAAATATCACAGCCGCGATGTTAGATTGGGTTAGGTTAGGTTATATTACGTTATTGTTGTATATAAAGGTCCCACGGAGACGTAGGGGCCAACTCGCCTGGAATGTTGTCAAATATTACAGCCGCGATGTCAGATTGGGTTACGTTAGGTTATATTACGTTATTGACGTATATAAAGGTCCGACGGAGACGTAGAGGCCAACTCGCCAGGAATGTTGTCAAATATTACCGCCGAAATGTTAGGTTGGGTTAGGTTAGGTTATATTAAGTTATTGATGTATATGAAGATCGCACGGAGACGCAGAGGCCAACTCGCCAGGAATGTTGTCAAATATTACCGCCGAGATAATAGGTTGGGTTAGGTCAGGTTATGTTACGTGATTGATTTATATGAAGGACCCACGTAGACGTAGGGGCCAACTCGTCAGGAATATTGTCAAATATTACCGCCGAGATGATAGGTTGGATTAGCTTAGGTTATATTACGTTATTGATGTATATAAAGGTCCCACGGAGACGTAGAAGCCAACAAGCCAGGAATGTTGCCAAATATTGCCGCCGAAATGTTAGATTGGGTCAGGTTAGGTTAGATTACGTTATTGTCGTATATAAAGGTCCCACGGAGACATAGAGGCCAACATGCCAGGAATGTTGTTCAAATATTACAGCCGCGATGTTAGATTGGGTTAGGTTAGGTTATACTACGTTATTGTTGTATATAAAGGTCCCACGGAGACGTAGAGGCCAACTCGCCAGGAATGTTGTCAAATATTGCCGCCGAGATGATAGGTTGGGTTAGGTTAGGTTATATTACGTTATTGATGTATATGAAGATCCCACGGAGACGTAGAGGCCAACTCACCAGGTATGTGGTCAAATATTACCGCCGAGATGATAGGTTGGGTTAGGTTTGGTTATATTTCGTTTTTGATGTATATGAAGGTCCCACGGAGACGTAGAGGCCAACATGCCAGGAATGGTGTCAAATATTACAGCCGCGATGTTAGATTGGGCTAGGTTAGGTTATATTACGTTATTGATGTATATGAAGGTCCCACGGAGACGTAGAAGCCAACTCGCCAGGATTGTTGCCAAATATTACCGCCGCGATGTTAGATTGGGTTAGGTTAGGTTAGATTACGTTATTGCCGTATATAAAGGTCCCACGGAGACGTAGAGGCCAACTCGCCAGGAATGCTGTCAAATAATAGCGCCGAGAGGTTAGGTTGGGTTAGGTTATGTTATATTACGTTATTGATGTATATGAAGGACCCACGGAGACGTAGAGGCCAACATGCCAGGAATGTTGGTCAAATATTACAGCCGCGATGTTAGATTGGGTTAGGTTAGGTTATATTACGTTATTGTTGTATATAAAGGTCCCATGGAGACGTAGAGGCCAACTCGCCAGGAATGTTGTCAAATTTTAGCGCCGAGATGATAGGTTGGGTTGGGTTAGGTTATATTACGTTATTGATTTATATGAAGGACCCACGTAGACGTAGGGGCCAACTCGTCAGGAATGTTGTCCAATATTACCGCCGAGATGATAGGTTGGGTTAGGTCAGGTTATGTTACGTGATTGATTTATATGAAGGACCCACGTAGACGTAGGGGCCAACTCGTCAGGAATATTGTCAAATATTACCGCCGAGATGATAGGTTGGGTTAGGTTAGGTTATATTACGTTATTGATGTATATGAAGATCCCACGGAGACGTAGAGGCCAACTCACCAGGTATGTGGTCAAATATTACCGCCGAGATGATAGGTTGGGTTAGGTTTGGTTATATTTCGTTTTTGATGTATATGAAGGTCCCACGGAGACGTAGAGGCCAACATGCCAGGAATGGTGTCAAATATTACAGCCGCGATGTTAGATTGGGCTAGGTTAGGTTATATTACGTTATTGATGTATATAAAGGTCCCACGGAGACGTAGAGGCCAACTCCCCAGGAATTTTGTCAAATATTACCGCCGAAATGTTAGGTTTGGTTAGGTTAGGTTATATTACGTTCTTGATGTATATAAAGGCCCCACGCAGACGTAGAGGCCAACCCGCCAGGAAAGTTTTCAAATATTACCGCCGAGATGATAGGTCGGGTTAGGTTAGGTTATATTTCGTCATTGATATATATGATGGTCCCACGGAGACGTAGAGGCCAACAAGTCAGGAATGTTGCCAAATATTACCGCCGAGATGTGAGGTTGGGTTAGGTTAGGTTATATTACGTGATTGATGTATATGAAGGTCCCACGGAGACGTAGAAGCCAACTCGCCAGGATTGTTGCCAAATATTACCGCCGCGATGTTAGATTGGGTTAGGTTAGGTTAGATTACGTTATTGCCGTATATAAAGGTCCCACGGAGACGCAGAGGCCAACTCGCCAGGAATGCTGTCAAATAATAGCGCCGAGAGGTTAGGTTGGGTTAGGTTATGTTATATTACGTTATTGATGTATATGAAGGACCCACGGAGACGTAGAGGCCAACATGCCAGGAATGTTGGTCAAATATTACAGCCGCGATGTTAGATTGGGTTAGGTTAGGTTATATTACGTTATTGTTGTATATAAAGGTCCCATGGAGACGTAGAGGCCAACTCGCCAGGAATGTTGTCAAATGTTAGCGCCGAGATGATAGGTTGGGTTGGGTTAGGTTATATTACGTTATTGATTTATATGAAGGACCCACGTAGACGTAGGGGCCAACTCGTCAGGAATGTTGTCCAATATTACCGCCGAGATGATAGGTTGGGTTAGGTCAGGTTATATTACGTTATTGATTTATATGAAGGACCCACGTAGACGTAGGGGCCAACTCGTCAGGAATATTGTCAAATATTACCGCCGAGACGATAGGTTGGATTAGCTTAGGTTATATTACGTTATTGATGTATATAAAGGTCCCACGGAGACGTAGAAGCCAACAAGCGTGGAATGTTGCCAAATATTGCCGCCGAAATGATAGATTGGGTCAGGTTAGGTTAGATTACGTTATTGTCGTATATAAAGGTCCCACGGAGACGTAGAGGCAACATGCCAGGAATGTTGGTCAAATATTACAGCCGCGATGTTAGATTGGGTTAGGTTAGGTTATATTACGTTATTGTTGTATATAAAGGTCCCGCGGAGACGTAGAGGCCAACTCGCCAGGAATGCTGTCAAATAATAGCGCCGAGAGGTTAGGTTGGGTCAGGTTAGGTTATATTACGTTATTGATGTATATGAAGATCCCACGGAGACGCAGAGGCCAACTCGCCAGGAATGTTGTCAAATATTACCGCCGAGATGATAGGTTGGGTTAGGTCAGGTTATATTACGTTATTGATGTATATGAAGGTCCCACGGAGACGTAGAGGCCAACATGCCAGGAATGTTGGTCAAATATTACAGCCGCGATGTTAGATTGGGTTAGGTTAGGTTATATTACGTTATTGTTTTATATAAAGGTCAAACCGAGACGTAGAAGCCAACTCGCCAGGAATGTTGTCAAATATTACCGCCGAGATGATAGGTTGGGTTAGGTTAGGTTATATTACGTTATTGTTGTATAAAAAGGTCCCAGGGAGACGTAGATGCCAACTCGCCAGGAATGTTGTCAAATATTACCGCCGAGACGACAGGTTGGGTTAGGTTACGTTATATTACGTTATTGATGTATATAAAGGTCCCACGGAGACGTAGAGGCCAACGAGACAGGAATGTGGTCAAATATTACCGCCGAGATGTCAGATTGGGTTAGGTTAGGTTATATTACGTTATGCACGTATGTAAATTTTCCACGGAGACGCAGAGGCCAACAAGCCAGGAACGTGGTCAAATATTACCGGGGAGATGTTCGATTGGGTTCGGCTAGCTTATATTACGTTATTGATGTATATAAAGGTCCCACGGAGACGAAGAGGCCAACTCGCCAGGAATGTTGTCAAATATTACCGCCGAGATAATAGGTTGGGTTAGGTCAGGTTATGTTACGTGATTGATTTATATGAAGGACCCACGTAGACGTAGGGGCCAACTCGTCAGGAATATTGTCAAATATTACCGCCGAGATGATAGGTTGGATTAGCTTAGGTTATATTACGTTATTGATGTATATAAAGGTCCCACGGAGACGTAGAAGCCAACAAGCCAGGAATGTTGCCAAATATTGCCGCCGAAATGTTAGATTGGGTCAGGTTAGGTTATATTACGTTATTGTTGTATATAAAGGTCCCATGGAGACGTAGAGGCCAACATGCCAGGAATGTTGGTCAAATATTACAGCCGCGATGTTAGATTGGGTTAGGTTAGGTTATATTACGTTATTGTTGTATATAAAGGTCCCATGGAGACGTAGAGGCCAACTCGCCAGGAATGTTGTCAAATATTAGCGCCGAGATGATAGGTTGGGTTAGGTTAGGTTATATTACGTTATTGATTTATATGAAGGACCCACGTAGACGTAGGGGCCAACTCGTCAGGAATGTTGTCCAATATTACCGCCGAGATGATAGGTTGGGTTAGGTCAGGTTATATTACGTTATTGATTTATATGAAGGACCCACGTAGACGTAGGGGCCAACTCGTCAGGAATATTGTCAAATATTACCGCCGAGACGATAGGTTGGATTAGCTTAGGTTATATTACGTTATTGATGTATATAAAGGTCCCACGGAGACGTAGAAGCCAACAAGCGTGGAATGTTGCCAAATATTGCCGCCGAAATGATAGATTGGGTCAGGTTAGGTTAGATTACGTTATTGTCGTATATAAAGGTCCCACGGAGACGTAGAGGCAACATGCCAGGAATGTTGGTCATATATTACAGCCGCGATGTTAGATTGGGTTAGGTTAGGTTATATTACGTTATTGTTGTATATAAAGGTCCCGCGGAGACGTAGAGGCCAACTCGCCAGGAATGCTGTCAAATAATAGCGCCGAGAGGTTAGGTTGGGTCAGGTTAGGTTATATTACGTTATTGATGTATATGAAGATCCCATGGAGACGCAGAGGCCAACTCGCCAGGTATGTGGTCAAATATTACCGCCGAGATGATAGGTTGGGTTACGTTTGGTTATATTTCGTTATTAATGTATATGAAGGTCCCACGGAGACGTAGAGTCCAACTCGCCGGGAATGTTGTCAAATATTACAGCCGCGATGTCAGATTGGGTTACGTCAGGTTATATTACGTTATTGACGTATATAAAGGTCCCACGGAGACGTAGAGGCCAACTCGCCAGGAATGTTGTCAAATATTACCGCCGAAATGTTAGGTTGGGGTAGGTTAGGTTATATTAAGTTATTGATGTATATAAAGGTCCCACGGAGACGTAGAGGCCAACTCGTCAAGAATATTGTCAATTATTACCGCCGAGATGATAGGTTGGATTAGGTTAGGTTATATTAAGTTATTGATGTATATGAAGATCCCATGGAGACGCAGAGGCCAACTCGCCAGGTATGTGGTCAAATATTACCGCCGAGATGATATATTGGGTTAGGTTTGGTTATATTTCGTTATTAATGTACATGAAGGTCCCACGGAGACGTAGATTCCAACTCGCCGGGAATGTTGTCAAATATTACAGCCGCGATGTCAGATTGGGTTACGTTAGGTTATATTACGTTATTGACGTATATAAAGGTCCCACGGAGACGTAGAGGCCAACTCGCCAGGAATGTTGTCAAATATTACCGCCGAAATGTTAGGTTGGGTTAGGTTAGGTTATATTAAGTTATTGATGTATATGAAGATCCCACGGAGACGCAGAGGCCAACTCGCCAGGTATATGGTCAAATATTACCGCCGAGATGATAGGTTGGGTTAGGTTTGGTTATATTTCGCTATTAATGTATATGAAGGTCCCACGGAGACGTAGAAGCCAACAAGCCAGGAATGTTGCCAAATATTGCCGCCGAAATGTTAGATTGGGTCAGGTAAGGTTAGATTACGTTATTGTCGTATATAAAGGTCCCACGGAGACGTAGAGGCCAACATGCCAGGAATGTTGTTCAAATATTACAGCCGCGATGTTAGATTGGGTTAGGTTAGGTTATACTACGTTATTGTTGTATATAAAGGTCCCACGGAGACGTAGAGGCCAACTCGCCAGGAATGTTGTCAAATATTGCCGCCGAGATGATAGGTTGGGTTAGGTTAGGTTATATTACGTTATTGATGTATATGAAGATCCCACGGAGACGTAGAGGCCAACTCACCAGGTATGTGGTCAAATATTACCGCCGAGATGATAGGTTGGGTTAGGTTTGGTTATATTTCGTTATTGATGTATATGAAGGTCCCACGGAGACGTAGAGGCCAACATGCCAGGAATGGTGTCAAATATTACAGCCGCGATGTTAGATTGGGCTAGGTTAGGTTATATTACGTTATTGATGTATATAAAGGTCCCACGGAGACGTAGAGGCCAACTCCCCAGGAATGTTGTCAAATATTACCGCCGAAATGTTAGGTTGGGTTAGGTTAGGTTATATTAAGTTATTGATGTATATGAAGATCCCACGGAGACGCAGAGGCCAACTCGCCAGGAATGTTGTCAAATATTACCGCCGAGATAATAGGTTGGGTTAGGTCAGGTTATGTTACGTGATTGATTTATATGAAGGACCCACGTAGACGTAGGGGCCAACTCGTCAGGAATATTGTCAAATATTACCGCCGAGATGATAGGTTGGATTAGCTTAGGTTATATTACGTTATTGATGTATATAAAGGTCCCACGGAGACGTAGAAGCCAACAAGCCAGGAATGTTGCCAAATATTGCCGCCGAAATGTTAGATTGGGTCAGGTTAGGTTAGATTACGTTATTGTCGTATATAAAGGTCCCACGGAGACGTAGAGGCCAACATGCCAGGAATGTTGTTCAAATATTACAGCCGCGATGTTAGATTGGGTTAGGTTAGGTTATACTACGTTATTGTTGTATATAAAGGTCCCACGGAGTCGTAGAGGCCAACTCGCCAGGAATGTTGTCAAATATTGCCGCCGAGATGATAGGTTGGGTTAGGTTAGGTTATATTACGTTATTGATGTATATGAAGATCCCACGGAGACGTAGAGGCCAACTCACCAGGTATGTGGTCAAATATTACCGCCGAGATGATAGGTTGGGTTAGGTTTGGTTATATTTCGTTATTGATGTATATGAAGGTCCCACGGAGACGTAGAGGCCAACATGCCAGGAATGGTGTCAAATATTACAGCCGCGATGTTAGATTGGGCTAGGTTAGGTTATATTACGTTATTGATGTATATAAAGGTCCCACGGAGACGTAGAGGCCAACTCCCCAGGAATGTTGTCAAATATTAAAGCCGAAATGTTAGGTTTGGTTAGGTTAGGTTATATTACGTTCTTGATGTATATAAAGGCCCCACGCAGACGTAGAGGCCAACCCGCCAGGAAAGTTTTCAAATATTACCGCCGAGATGATAGGTTGGGTTAGGTTAGGTTATATTTCGTCATTGATATATATGATGGTCCCACGGAGACGTAGAGGCCAACAAGTCAGGAATGTTGCCAAATATTACCGCCGAGATGTGAGGTTGGGTTAGGTTAGGTTATATTACGTGATTGATGTATATGAAGGTCCCACGGAGACGTAGAAGCCAACTCGCCAGGATTGTTGCCAAATATTACCGCCGCGATGTTAGATTGGGTTAGGTTAGGTTAGATTACGTTATTGCCGTATATAAAGGTCCCACGGAGACGTAGAGGCCAACTCGCCAGGAATGCTGTCAACTAATAGCGCCGAGAGGTTAGGTTGGGTTAGGTTATGTTATATTACGTTATTGATGTATATGAAGGACCCACGGAGACGTAGAGGCCAACATGCCAGGAATGTTGGTCAAATATTACAGCCGCGATGTTAGATTGGGTTAGGTTAGGTTATATTACGTTATTGTTGTATATAAAGGTCCCATGGAGACGTAGAGGCCAACTCGCCAGGAATGTTGTCAAATTTTAGCGCCGAAATGATAGGTTGGGTTAGGTTAGGTTATATTACGTTATTGATTTATATGAAGGACCCACGTAGACGTAGGGGCCAACTCGTCAGGAATGTTTTCCAATATTACCGCCGAGATGATAGGTTGGGTTAGGTCAGGTTATATTACGTTATTGATTTATATGAAGGACCCACGTAGACGTAGGGGCCAACTCGTCAGGAATATTGTCAAATATTACCGCCGAGACGATAGGTTGGATTAGCTTAGGTTATATTACGTTATTGATGTATATAAAGGTCCCACGGAGACGTAGAAGCCAACAAGCGTGGAATGTTGCCAAATATTGCCGCCGAAATGATAGATTGGGTCAGGTTAGGTTAGATTACGTTATTGTCGTATATAAAGGTCCCACGGAGACGTAGAGGCAACATGCCAGGAATGTTGGTCAAATATTACAGCCGCGATGTTAGATTGGGTTAGGTTAGGTTATATTACGTTATTGTTGTATATAAAGGTCCCGCGGAGACGTAGAGGCCAACTCGCCAGGAATGCTGTCAAATAATAGCGCCGAGAGGTTAGGTTGGGTCAGGTTAGGTTATATTACGTTATTGATGTATATGAAGATCCCATGGAGACGCAGAGGCCAACTCGCCAGGTATGTGGTCAAATATTACCGCCGAGATGATAGGTTGGGTTAGGTTTGGTTATATTTCGTTATTAATGTATATGAAGGTCCCACGGAGACGTAGAGTCCAACTCGCCGGGAATGTTGTCAAATATTACAGCCGCGATGTCAGATTGGGTTACGTCAGGTTATATTACGTTATTGACGTATATAAAGGTCCCACGGAGACGTAGAGGCCAACTCGCCAGGAATGTTGTCAAATATTACCGCCGAAATGTTAGGTTGGGGTAGGTTAGGTTATATTAAGTTATTGATGTATATAAAGGTCCCGCGGAGACGTAGAGGCCAACTCGTCAGGAATATTGTCAATTATTACCGCCGAGATGATAGGTTGGATTAGGTTAGGTTATATTAAGTTATTTATGTATATGAAGATCCCATGGAGACGCAGAGGCCAACTCGCCAGGTATGTGGTCAAATATTACCGCCGAGATGATAGGTTGGGTTAGGTTTGGTTATATTTCGTTATTAATGTACATGAAGGTCCCACGGAGACGTAGAGTCCAACTCGCCGGGAATGTTGTCAAATATTACAGCCGCGATGTCAGATTGGGTTACGTTAGGTTATATTACGTTATTGACGTATATAAAGGTCCCACGCAGACGTAGAGGCCAACTCGCCAGGAATGTTGTCAAATATTACCGCCGAAATGTTAGGTTGGGTTAGGTTAGGTTATATTAAGTTATTGATGTATATGAAGATCCCACGGAGACGCAGAGGCCAACTCGCCAGGTATGTGGTCAAATATTACCGCCGAGATGATAGGTTGGGTTAGGTTTGGTTATATTTCGCTATTAATGTATATGAAGGTCCCACGGAGACGTAGAAGCCAACAAGCCAGGAATGTTGCCAAATATTGCCGCCGAAATGTTAGATTGGGTCAGGTTAGGTTAGATTACGTTATTGTCGTATATAAAGGTCCCACGGAGACGTAGAGGCCAACATGCCAGGAATGTTGTACAAATATTACAGCCGCGATGTTAGATTGGGTTAGGTTAGGTTATACTACGTTATTGTTGTATATAAAGGTCCCACGGAGACGTAGAGGCCAACTCGCCAGGAATGTTGTCAAATATTGCCGCCGAGATGATAGGTTGGGTTAGGTTAGGTTATATTACGTTATTGATGTATATGAAGATCCCACGGAGACGTAGAGGCCAACTCACCAGGTATGTGGTCAAATATTACCGCCGAGGTGATAGGTTGGGTTAGGTTTGGTTATATTTCGTTATTGATGTATATGAAGGTCCCACGGAGACGTAGAGGCCAACATGCCAGGAATGGTGTCAAATATTACAGCCGCGATGTTAGATTGGGCTAGGTTAGGTTATATTACGTTATTGATGTATATAAAGGTCCCACGGAGACGTAGAGGCCAACTCCCCAGGAATGTTGTCAAATATTACCGCCGAAATGTTAGGTTGGGTTAGGTTAGGTTATATTAAGTTATTGATGTATATGAAGATCCCACGGAGACGCAGAGGCCAACTCGCCAGGAATGTTGTCAAATATTACCGCCGAGATAATAGGTTGGGTTAGGTCAGGTTATGTTACGTGATTGATTTATATGAAGGACCCACGTAGACGTAGGGGCCAACTCGTCAGGAATATTGTCAAATATTACCGCCGAGATGATAGGTTGGATTAGCTTAGGTTATATTACGTTATTGATGTATATAAAGGTCCCACGGAGACGTAGAAGCCAACAAGCCAGGAATGTTGCCAAATATTGCCGCCGAAATGTTAGATTGGGTCAGGTTAGGTTAGATTACGTTATTGTCGTATATAAAGGTCCCACGGAGACGTAGAGGCAACATGCCAGGAATGTTGGTCAAATATTACAGCCGCGATGTTAGATTGGGTTAGGTTAGGTTATATTACGTTATTGTTGTATATAAAGGTCCCGCGGAGACGTAGAGGCCAACTCGCCAGGAATGCTGTCAAATAATAGCGCCGAGAGGTTAGGTTGGGTCAGGTTAGGTTATATTACGTTATTGATGTATATGAAGATCCCATGGAGACGCAGAGGCCAACTCGCCAGGTATGTGGTCAAATATTACCGCCGAGATGATAGGTTGGGTTAGGTTTGGTTATATTTCGTTATTAATGTATATGAAGGTCCCACGGAGACGTAGAGTCCAACTCGCCGGGAATGTTGTCAAATATTACAGCCGCGATGTCAGATTGGGTTACGTCAGGTTATATTATGTTATTGACGTATATAAAGGTCCCACGGAGACGTAGAGGCCAACTCGCCAGGAATGTTGTCAAATATTACCGCCGAAATGTTAGGTTGGGGTAGGTTAGGTTATATTAAGTTATTGATGTATATAAAGGTCCCGCGGAGACGTAGAGGCCAACTCGTCAGGAATATTGTCAATTATTACCGCCGAGATGATAGGTTGGGTTAGGTTAGGTTATATTACGTTATTGATGTATATGAAGATCCCACGGAGACGTAGAGGCCAACTCACCAGGTATGTGGTCAAATATTACCGCCGAGATGATAGGTTGGGTTAGGTTTGGTTATATTTCGTTATTGATGTATATGAAGGTCCCACGGAGACGTAGAGGCCAACATGCCAGGAATGGTGTCAAATATTACAGCCGCGATGTTAGATTGGGCTAGGTTAGGTTATATTACGTTATTGATGTATATAAAGGTCCCACGGAGACGTAGAGGCCAACTCCCCAGGAATGTTGTCAAATATTAAAGCCGAAATGTTAGGTTTGGTTAGGTTAGGTTATATTACGTTCTTGATGTATATAAAGGCCCCACGCAGACGTAGAGGCCAACCCGCCAGGAAAGTTTTCAAATATTACCGCCGAGATGATAGGTTGGGTTAGGTTAGGTTATATTTCGTCATTGATATATATGATGGTCCCACGGAGACGTAGAGGCCAACAAGTCAGGAATGTTGCCAAATATTACCGCCGAGATGTGAGGTTGGGTTAGGTTAGGTTATATTACGTGATTGATGTATATGAAGGTCCCACGGAGACGTAGAAGCCAACTCGCCAGGATTGTTGCCAAATATTACCGCCGCGATGTTAGATTGGGTTAGGTTAGGTTAGATTACGTTATTGCCGTATATAAAGGTCCCACGGAGACGTAGAGGCCAACTCGCCAGGAATGCTGTCAAATAATAGCGCCGAGAGGTTAGGTTGGGTTAGGTTATGTTATATTACGTTATTGATGTATATGAAGGACCCACGGAGACGTAGAGGCCAACATGCCAGGAATGTTGGTCAAATATTACAGCCGCGATGTTAGATTGGGTTAGGTTAGGTTATATTACGTTATTGTTGTATATAAAGGTCCCATGGAGACGTAGAGGCCAACTCGCCAGGAATGTTGTCAAATTTTAGCGCCGAAATGATAGGTTGGGTTAGGTTAGGTTATATTACGTTATTGATTTATATGAAGGACCCACGTAGACGTAGGGGCCAACTCGTCAGGAATGTTTTCCAATATTACCGCCGAGATGATAGGTTGGGTTAGGTCAGGTTATATTACGTTATTGATTTATATGAAGGACCCACGTAGACGTAGGGGCCAACTCGTCAGGAATATTGTCAAATATTACCGCCGAGACGATAGGTTGGATTAGCTTAGGTTATATTACGTTATTGATGTATATAAAGGTCCCACGGAGACGTAGAAGCCAACAAGCGTGGAATGTTGCCAAATATTGCCGCCGAAATGATAGATTGGGTCAGGTTAGGTTAGATTACGTTATTGTCGTATATAAAGGTCCCACGGAGACGTAGAGGCAACATGCCAGGAATGTTGGTCAAATATTACAGCCGCGATGTTAGATTGGGTTAGGTTAGGTTATATTACGTTATTGTTGTATATAAAGGTCCCGCGGAGACGTAGAGGCCAACTCGCCAGGAATGCTGTCAAATAATAGCGCCGAGAGGTTAGGTTGGGTCAGGTTAGGTTATATTACGTTATTGATGTATATGAAGATCCCATGGAGACGCAGAGGCCAACTCGCCAGGTATGTGGTCAAATATTACCGCCGAGATGATAGGTTGGGTTAGGTTTGGTTATATTTCGTTATTAATGTATATGAAGGTCCCACGGAGACGTAGAGTCCAACTCGCCGGGAATGTTGTCAAATATTACAGCCGCGATGTCAGATTGGGTTACGTCAGGTTATATTACGTTATTGACGTATATAAAGGTCCCACGGAGACGTAGAGGCCAACTCGCCAGGAATGTTGTCAAATATTACCGCCGAAATGTTAGGTTGGGGTAGGTTAGGTTATATTAAGTTATTGATGTATATAAAGGTCCCGCGGAGACGTAGAGGCCAACTCGTCAGGAATATTGTCAATTATTACCGCCGAGATGATAGGTTGGATTAGGTTAGGTTATATTAAGTTATTTATGTATATGAAGATCCCATGGAGACGCAGAGGCCAACTCGCCAGGTATGTGGTCAAATATTACCGCCGAGATGATAGGTTGGGTTAGGTTTGGTTATATTTCGTTATTAATGTACATGAAGGTCCCACGGAGACGTAGAGTCCAACTCGCCGGGAATGTTGTCAA
Organism: Xylocopa violacea; assembly: GCA_963969225.1. Taxonomy (NCBI): domain Eukaryota; kingdom Metazoa; phylum Arthropoda; class Insecta; order Hymenoptera; family Apidae; genus Xylocopa; species Xylocopa violacea. Next base: position 5,436,712 of record CAXAJV010000019.1, on the reverse strand, counting down.
ATATTACAGCCGCGATGTCAGATTGGGTTACGTTAGGTTATATTACGTTATTGACGTATATAAAGGTCCCACGCAGACGTAGAGGCCAACTCGCCAGGAATGTTGTCAAATATTACCGCCGAAATGTTAGGTTGGGTTAGGTTAGGTTATATTAAGTTATTGATGTATATGAAGATCCCACGGAGACGCAGAGGCCAACTCGCCAGGTATGTGGTCAAATATTACCGCCGAGATGATAGGTTGGGTTAGGTTTGGTTATATTTCGCTATTAATGTATATGAAGGTCCCACGGAGACGTAGAAGCCAACAAGCCAGGAATGTTGCCAAATATTGCCGCCGAAATGTTAGATTGGGTCAGGTTAGGTTAGATTACGTTATTGTCGTATATAAAGGTCCCACGGAGACGTAGAGGCCAACATGCCAGGAATGTTGTACAAATATTACAGCCGCGATGTTAGATTGGGTTAGGTTAGGTTATACTACGTTATTGTTGTATATAAAGGTCCCACGGAGACGTAGAGGCCAACTCGCCAGGAATGTTGTCAAATATTGCCGCCGAGATGATAGGTTGGGTTAGGTTAGGTTATATTACGTTATTGATGTATATGAAGATCCCACGGAGACGTAGAGGCCAACTCACCAGGTATGTGGTCAAATATTACCGCCGAGATGATAGGTTGGGTTAGGTTTGGTTATATTTCGTTATTGATGTATATGAAGGTCCCACGGAGACGTAGAGGCCAACATGCCAGGAATGGTGTCAAATATTACAGCCGCGATGTTAGATTGGGCTAGGTTAGGTTATATTACGTTATTGATGTATATAAAGGTCCCACGGAGACGTAGAGGCCAACTCCCCAGGAATGTTGTCAAATATTACCGCCGAAATGTTAGGTTTGGTTAGGTTAGGTTATATTACGTTCTTGATGTATATAAAGGCCCCACGCAGACGTAGAGGCCAACCCGCCAGGAAAGTTTTCAAATATTACCGCCGAGATGATAGGTTGGGTTAGGTTAGGTTATATTTCGTCATTGATATATATGATGGTCCCACGGAGACGTAGAGGCCAACAAGTCAGGAATGTTGCCAAATATTACCGCCGAGATGTGAGGTTGGGTTAGGTTAGGTTATATTACGTGATTGATGTATATGAAGGTCCCACGGAGACGTAGAAGCCAACTCGCCAGGTGTGTGGTCAAATATTACCGCCAAGATGATAGGTTGGGTTAGGATTGGTTATATTTCGTTATTAATGTACATGAAGGTCCCACGGAGACGTAGAGTCCAACTCGCCGGGAATGTTGTCAAATATTACAGCCGCGATGTCAGATTGGGTTACGTTAGGTTATATTACGTTATTGATGTATATGAAGATCCCACGGAGGCGTAGAGGCCAACTCTCCAGGAATGTTGTCAAATATTACCGCCGAGATGATAGGTTGGGTTAGGTCAGGTTATATTACGTTCTTGATGTATATAAAGGCCCCACGCAGACGTAGAGGCCAACCCGCCAGGAAAGTTTTCAAATATTACCGCCGAGATGATAGGTTGGGTTAGGTTAGGTTATATTTCGTCATTGATATATATGATGGTCCCACGGAGACGTAGAGGCCAACAAGTCAGGAATGTTGCCAAATATTACCGCCGAAATGTGAGGTTGGGTTAGGTTAGGTTATATTACGTGATTGATGTATATGAAGGTCCCACGGAGACGTAGAAGCCAACTCGCCAGGATTGTTGCCAAATATTACCGCCGCGATGTTAGATTGGGTTAGGTTAGGTTAGATTACGTTATTGCCGTATATAAAGGTCCCACGGAGACGTAGAGGCCAACATGCCAGGAATGTTGGTCAAATATTACAGCCGCGATGTTAGATTGGGTTAGGTTAGGTTATATTACGTTATTGTTGTATATAAAGGTCCCACGGAGACGCAGAGGCCAACTCGCCAGGAATGTTGTCAAATATTACCGCCGAGATAATAGGTTGGGTTAGGTCAGGTTATGTTACGTGATTGATTTATATGAAGGACCCACGTAGACGTAGGGGCCAACTCGTCAGGAATATTGTCAAATATTACCGCCGAGATGATAGGTTGGATTAGCTTAGGTTATATTACGTTATTGATGTACATAAAGGTCCCACGGAGACGTAGAAGCCAACAAGCCAGGAATGTTGCCAAATATTGCCGCCGAAATGTTAGATTGGGTCAGGTTAGGTTAGATTACGTTATTGTCGTATATAAAGGTCCCACGGAGACGTAGAGGCCAACATGCCAGGAATGTTGTTCAAATATTACAGCCGCGATGTTAGATTGGGTTACGTTAGGTTATACTACGTTATTGTTGTATATAAAGGTCCCACGGAGACGTAGAGGCCAACTCGCCAGGAATGTTGTCAAATATTACCGCCGAGATGTGAGGTTGGGTTAGGTTAGGTTATATTACGTGATTGATGTATATGAAGGTCCCACGGAGACGTAGAAGCCAACTCGCCAGGTGTGTGGTCAAATATTACCGCCAAGATGATAGGTTGGGTTAGGATTGGTTATATTTCGTTATTAATGTACATGAAGGTCCCACGGAGACGTAGAGTCCAACTCGCCGGGAATGTTGTCAAATATTACAGCCGCGATGTCAGATTGGGTTACGTTAGGTTATATTACGTTATTGATGTATATGAAGATCCCACGGAGGCGTAGAGGCCAACTCTCCAGGAATGTTGTCAAATATTACCGCCGAGATGATAGGTTGGGTTAGGTCAGGTTATATTACGTTCTTGATGTATATAAAGGCCCCACGCAGACGTAGAGGCCAACCCGCCAGGAAAGTTTTCAAATATTACCGCCGAGATGATAGGTTGGGTTAGGTTAGGTTATATTTCGTCATTGATATATATGATGGTCCCACGGAGACGTAGAGGCCAACAAGTCAGGAATGTTGCCAAATATTACCGCCGAAATGTGAGGTTGGGTTAGGTTAGGTTATATTACGTGATTGATGTATATGAAGGTCCCACGGAGACGTAGAAGCCAACTCGCCAGGATTGTTGCCAAATATTACCGCCGCGATGTTAGATTGGGTTAGGTTAGGTTAGATTACGTTATTGCCGTATATAAAGGTCCCACGGAGACGTAGAGGCCAACATGCCAGGAATGTTGGTCAAATATTACAGCCGCGATGTTAGATTGGGTTAGGTTAGGTTATATTACGTTATTGTTGTATATAAAGGTCCCACGGAGACGCAGAGGCCAACTCGCCAGGAATGTTGTCAAATATTACCGCCGAGATAATAGGTTGGGTTAGGTCAGGTTATGTTACGTGATTGATTTATATGAAGGACCCACGTAGACGTAGGGGCCAACTCGTCAGGAATATTGTCAAATATTACCGCCGAGATGATAGGTTGGATTAGCTTAGGTTATATTACGTTATTGATGTACATAAAGGTCCCACGGAGACGTAGAAGCCAACAAGCCAGGAATGTTGCCAAATATTGCCGCCGAAATGTTAGATTGGGTCAGGTTAGGTTAGATTACGTTATTGTCGTATATAAAGGTCCCACGGAGACGTAGAGGCCAACATGCCAGGAATGTTGTTCAAATATTACAGCCGCGATGTTAGATTGGGTTACGTTAGGTTATACTACGTTATTGTTGTATATAAAGGTCCCACGGAGACGTAGAGGCCAACTCGCCAGGAATGTTGTCAAATATTGCCGCCGAGATGATAGGTTGGGTTAGGTTAGGTTATATTACGTTATTGATGTATATGAAGATCCCACGGAGACGTAGAGGCCAACTCACCAGGTATGTGGTCAAATATTACCGCCGAGATGATAGGTTGGGTTAGGTTTGGTTATATTTCGTTATTGATGTATATGAAGGTCCCACGGAGACGTGGAGGCCAACATGCCAGGAATGGTGTCAAATATTACAGCCGCGATGTTAGATTGGGCTAGGTTAGGTTATATTACGTTATTGATGTATATAAAGGTCCCACGGAGACGTAGAGGCCAACTCCCCAGGAATTTTGTCAAATATTACCGCCGAAATGTTAGGTTTGGTTAGGTTAGGTTATATTACGTTCTTGATGTATATAAAGGCCCCACGCAGACGTAGAGGCCAACCCGCCAGGAAAGTTTTCAAATATTACCGCCGAGATGATAGGTTGGGTTAGGTTAGGTTATATTTCGTCATTGATATATATGATGGTCCCACAGAGACGTAGAGGCCAACAAGTCAGGAATGTTGCCAAATATTACCGCCGAGATGTGAGGTTGGGTTAGGTTAGGTTATATTACGTGATTGATGTATATGAAGGTCCCACGGAGACGTAGAAGCCAACTCGCCAGGATTGTTGCCAAATATTACCGCCGCGATGTTAGATTGGGTTAGGTTAGGTTAGATTACGTTATTGCCGTATATAAAGGTCCCACGGAGACGTAGAGGCCAACTCGCCAGGAATGCTGTCAAATAATAGCGCCGAGAGGTTAGGTTGGGTTAGGTTATGTTATATTACGTTATTGATGTATATGAAGGACCCACGGAGACGTAGAGGCCAACATGCCAGGAATGTTGGTCAAATATTACAGCCGCGATGTTAGATTGGGTTAGGTTAGGTTATATTACGTTATTGTTGTATATAAAGGTCCCATGGAGACGTAGAGGCCAACTCGCCAGGAATGTTGTCAAATTTTAGCGCCGAGATGATAGGTTGGGTTAGGTTAGGTTATATTACGTTATTGATTTATATGAAGGACCCACGTAGACGTAGGGGCCAACTCGTCAGGAATGTTGTCCAATATTGCCGCCGAGATGATAGGTTGGGTTAGGTTAGGTTATATTACGTTATTGATGTATATGAAGATCCCACGGAGACGTAGAGGCCAACTCACCAGGTATGTGGTCAAATATTACCGCCGAGATGATAGGTTGGGTTAGGTTTGGTTATATTTCGTTATTGATGTATATGAAGGTCCCACGGAGACGTAGAGGCCAACATGCCAGGAATGTTGGTCAAATATTACAGCCGCGATGTTAGATTGGGTTAGGTTAGGTTATATTACGTTATTGTTGTATATAAAGGTCCCACGGAGACGCAGAGGCCAACTCGCCAGGAATGTTGTCAAATATTACCGCCGAGATAATAGGTTGGGTTAGGTCAGGTTATGTTACGTGATTGATTTATATGAAGGACCCACGTAGACGTAGGGGCCAACTCGTCAGGAATATTGTCAAATATTACCGCCGAGATGATAGGTTGGATTAGCTTAGGTTATATTACGTTATTGATGTACATAAAGGTCCCACGGAGACGTAGAAGCCAACAAGCCAGGAATGTTGCCAAATATTGCCGCCGAAATGTTAGATTGGGTCAGGTTAGGTTAGATTACGTTATTGTCGTATATAAAGGTCCCACGGAGACGTAGAGGCCAACATGCCAGGAATGTTGTTCAAATATTACAGCCGCGATGTTAGATTGGGTTAGGTTAGGTTATACTACGTTATTGTTGTATATAAAGGTCCCACGGAGACGTAGAGGCCAACTCGCCAGGGATGTTGTCAAATATTGCCGCCGAGATGATAGGTTGGGTTAGGTTAGGTTATATTACGTTATTGATGTATATGAAGATCCCACGGAGACGTAGAGGCCAACTCACCAGGTATGTGGTCAAATATTACCGCCGAGATGATAGGTTGGGTTAGGTTTGGTTATATTTCGTTATTGATGTATATGAAGGTCCCACGGAGACGTGGAGGCCAACATGCCAGGAATGGTGTCAAATATTACAGCCGCGATGTTAGATTGGGCTAGGTTAGGTTATATTACGTTATTGATGTATATAAAGGTCCCACGGAGACGTAGAGGCCAACTCCCCAGGAATTTTGTCAAATATTACCGCCGAAATGTTAGGTTTGGTTAGGTTAGGTTATATTACGTTCTTGATGTATATAAAGGCCCCACGCAGACGTAGAGGCCAACCCGCCAGGAAAGTTTTCAAATATTACCGCCGAGATGATTGGTCGGGTTAGGTTAGGTTATATTTCGTCATTGATATATATGATGGTCCCACGGAGACGTAGAGGCCAACAAGTCAGGAATGTTGCCAAATATTACCGCCGAGATGTGAGGTTGGGTTAGGTTAGGTTATATTACGTGATTGATGTATATGAAGGTCCCACGGAGACGGAGAAGCCAACTCGCCAGGATTGTTGCCAAATATTACCGCCGCGATGTTAGATTGGGTTAGGTTAGGTTAGATTACGTTATTGCCGTATATAAAGGTCCCACGGAGACGCAGAGGCCAACTCGCCAGGAATGCTGTCAAATAATAGCGCCGAGAGGTTAGGTTGGGTTAGGTTATGTTATATTACGTTATTGATGTATATGAAGGACCCACGGAGACGTAGAGGCCAACATGCCAGGAATGTTGGTCAAATATTACAGCCGCGATGTTAGATTGGGTTAGGTTAGGTTATATTACGTTATTGTTGTATATAAATGTCCCATGGAGACGTAGAGGCCAACTCGCCAGGAATGTTGTCAAATGTTAGCGCCGAGATGATAGGTTGGGTTGGGTTAGGTTATATTACGTTATTGATTTATATGAAGGACCCACGTAGACGTAGGGGCCAACTCGTCAGGAATGTTGTCCAATATTACCGCCGAGATGATAGGTTGGGTTAGGTCAGGTTATATTACGTTATTGATTTATATGAAGGACCCACGTAGACGTAGGGGCCAACTCGTCAGGAATATTGTCAAATATTACCGCCGAGACGATAGGTTGGATTAGCTTAGGTTATATTACGTTATTGATGTATATAAAGGTCCCACGGAGACGTAGAAGCCAACAAGCGTGGAATGTTGCCAAATATTGCCGCCGAAATGATAGATTGGGTCAGGTTAGGTTAGATTACGTTATTGTCGTATATAAAGGTCCCACGGAGACGTAGAGGCAACATGCCAGGAATGTTGGTCAAATATTACAGCCGCGATGTTAGATTGGGTTAGGTTAGGTTATATTACGTTATTGTTGTATATAAAGGTCCCGCGGAGACGTAGAGGCCAACTCGCCAGGAATGCTGTCAAATAATAGCGCCGAGAGGTTAGGTTGGGTCAGGTTAGGTTATATTACGTTATTGATGTATATGAAGATCCCATGGAGACGCAGAGGCCAACTCGCCAGGTATGTGGTCAAATATTACCGCCGAGATGATAGGTTGGGTTAGGTTTGGTTATATTTCGTTATTAATGTATATGAAGGTCCCACGGAGACGTAGAGTCCAACTCGCCGGGAATGTTGTCAAATATTACAGCCGCGATGTCAGATTGGGTTACGTTAGGTTATATTACGTTATTGACGTATATAAAGGTCCGACGGAGACGTAGAGGCCAACTCGCCAGGAATGTTGTTAAATATTACCGCCGAAATGTTAGGTTGGGTTAGGTTAGGTTATATTAAGTTATTGATGTATATGAAGATCCCACGGAGACGCAGAGGCCAACTCGCCAGGAATGTTGTCAAATATTACCGCCGAGATGATAGGTTGGGTTAGGTCAGGTTATATTACGTTATTGATGTATATGAAGGTCCCACGGAGACGTAGAGGCCAACATGCCAGGAATGTTGGTCAAATATTACAGCCGCGATGTTAGATTGGGTTAGGTTAGGTTATATTACGTTATTGTTGTATATAAAGGTCAAACGGAGACGTAGAAGCCAACTCGCCAGGAATGTTGTCAAATATTACCGCCGAGATGATAGGTTGGGTTAGGTTAGGTTATATTACGTTATTGTTGTATAAAAAGGTCCTAGGGAGACGTAGATGCCAACTCGCCAGGAATGTTGTCAAATATTACCGCCGAGACGACAGGTTGGGTTAGGTTACGTTATATTACGTTATTGATGTATATAAAGGTCCCACGGAGACGTAGAGGCCAACGAGACAGGAATGTGGTCAAATATTACCGCCGAGATGTTAGATTGGGTTAGGTTAGGTTATATTACGTTATGCACGTATGTAAATTTTCCACGTAGACGCAGAGGCCAACAAGCCAGGAACGTGGTCAAATATTACCGGGGAGATGTTCGATTGGGTTCGGCTAGCTTATATTACGTTATTGATGTATATAAAGGTCCCACGGAGACGAAGAGGCCAACTCGCCAGGAATGTTGTCAAATATTACCGCCGAGATAATAGGTTGGGTTAGGTCAGGTTATGTTACGTGATTGATATATATGAAGGACCCACGTAGACGTAGGGGCCAACTCGTCAGGAATATTGTCAAATATTACCGCCGAGATGATAGGTTGGATTAGCTTAGGTTATATTACGTTATTGATGTATATAAAGGTCCCACGGAGACGTAGAAGCCAACAAGCCAGGAATGTTGCCAAATATTGCCGCCGAAATGTTAGATTGGGTCAGGTTAGGTTATATTACGTTATTGTTGTATATAAAGGTCCCATGGAGACGTAGAGGCCAACATGCCAGGAATGTTGGTCAAATATTACAGCCGCGATGTTAGATTGGGTTAGGTTAGGTTATATTACGTTATTGTTGTATATAAAGGTCCCATGGAGACGTAGAGGCCAACTCGCCAGGAATGTTGTCAAATATTAGCGCCGAGATGATAGGTTGGGTTAGGTTAGGTTATATTACGTTATTGATTTATATGAAGGACCCACGTAGACGTAGGGGCCAACTCGTCAGGAATGTTGTCCAATGTTACCGCCGAGATGATAGGTTGGGTTAGGTCAGGTTATATTACGTTATTGATTTATATGAAGGACCCACGTAGACGTAGGGGCCAACTCGTCAGGAATGTTGTCCAATGTTACCGCCGAGATGATACGTTGGGTTAGGTTTGGTTATATTTCGTTATTAATGTACATGAAGGTCCCACGGTGACGTAGAGTCCAACTCGCCAGGAATGTTGGTCAAATATTACAGCCGCGATGTTAGATTGGGTTAGGTTAGGTTATATTACGTTATTGTTGTATATAAAGGTCCCGCGGAGACGTAGAGGCCAACTCGCCAGGAATGCTGTCAAATAATAGCGCCGAGAGGTTAGGTTGGGTCAGGTTAGGTTATATTACGTTATTGATGTATATGAAGATCCCATGGAGACGCAGAGGCCAACTCGCCAGGTATGTGGTCAAATATTACCGCCGAGATGATAGGTTGGGTTACGTTTGGTTATATTTCGTTATTAATGTATATGAAGGTCCCACGGAGACGTAGAGTCCAACTCGCCGGGAATGTTGTCAAATATTACAGCCGCGATGTCAGATTGGGTTACGTCAGGTTATATTACGTTATTGACGTATATAAAGGTCCCACGGAGACGTAGAGGCCAACTCGCCAGGAATGTTGTCAAATATTACCGCCGAAATGTTAGGTTGGGGTAGGTTAGGTTATATTAAGTTATTGATGTATATAAAGGTCCCACGGAGACGTAGAGGCCAACTCGTCAAGAATATTGTCAATTATTACCGCCGAGATGATAGGTTGGATTAGGTTAGGTTATATTAAGTTATTGATGTATATGAAGATCCCATGGAGACGCAGAGGCCAACTCGCCAGGTATGTGGTCAAATATTACCGCCGAGATGATATATTGGGTTAGGTTTGGTTATATTTCGTTATTAATGTACATGAAGGTCCCACGGAGACGTAGAGTCCAACTCGCCGGGAATGTTGTCAAATATTACAGCCGCGATGTCAGATTGGGTTACGTTAGGTTATATTACGTTATTGACGTATATAAAGGTCCCACGGAGACGTAGAGGCCAACTCGCCAGGAATGTTGTCAAATATTACCGCCGAAATGTTAGGTTGGGTTAGGTTAGGTTATATTAAGTTATTGATGTATATGAAGATCCCACGGAGACGCAGAGGCCAACTCGCCAGGTATATGGTCAAATATTACCGCCGAGATGATAGGTTGGGTTAGGTTTGGTTATATTTCGCTATTAATGTATATGAAGGTCCCACGGAGACGTAGAAGCCAACAAGCCAGGAATGTTGCCAAATATTGCCGCCGAAATGTTAGATTGGGTCAGGTTAGGTTAGATTACGTTATTGTCGTATATAAAGGTCCCACGGAGACGTAGAGGCCAACATGCCAGGAATGTTGTTCAAATATTACAGCCGCGATGTTAGATTGGGTTAGGTTAGGTTATACTACGTTATTGTTGTATATAAAGGTCCCACGGAGACGTAGAGGCCAACTCGCCAGGAATGTTGTCAAATATTGCCGCCGAGATGATAGGTTGGGTTAGGTTAGGTTATATTACGTTATTGATGTATATGAAGATCCCACGGAGACGTAGAGGCCAACTCACCAGGTATGTGGTCAAATATTACCGCCGAGATGATAGGTTGGGTTAGGTTTGGTTATATTTCGTTATTGATGTATATGAAGGTCCCACGGAGACGTAGAGGCCAACATGCCAGGAATGGTGTCAAATATTACAGCCGCGATGTTAGATTGGGCTAGGTTAGGTTATATTACGTTATTGATGTATATAAAGGTCCCACGGAGACGTAGAGGCCAACTCCCCAGGAATGTTGTCAAATATTACCGCCGAAATGTTAGGTTGGGTTAGGTTAGGTTATATTAAGTTATTGATGTATATGAAGATCCCACGGAGACGCAGAGGCCAACTCGCCAGGAATGTTGTCAAATATTACCGCCGAGATAATAGGTTGGGTTAGGTCAGGTTATGTTACGTGATTGATTTATATGAAGGACCCACGTAGACGTAGGGGCCAACTCGTCAGGAATATTGTCAAATATTACCGCCGAGACGATAGGTTGGATTAGCTTAGGTTATATTACGTTATTGATGTATATAAAGGTCCCACGGAGACGTAGAAGCCAACAAGCGTGGAATGTTGCCAAATATTGCCGCCGAAATGATAGATTGGGTCAAGTTAGGTTAGATTACGTTATTGTCGTATATAAAGGTCCCACGGAGACGTAGAGGCAACATGCCAGGAATGTTGGTCAAATATTACAGCCGCGATGTTAGATTGGGTTAGGTTAGGTTATATTACGTTATTGTTGTATATAAAGGTCCCGCGGAGACTTAGAGGCCAACTCGCCAGGAATGCTGTCAAATAATAGCGCCGAGAGGTTAGGTTGGGTCAGGTTAGGTTATATTACGTTATTGATGTATATGAAGATCCCATGGAGACGCAGAGGCCAACTCGCCAGGTATGTGGTCAAATATTACCGCCGAGATGATAGGTTGGGTTAGGTTTGGTTATATTTCGTTATTAATGTATATGAAGGTCCCACGGAGACGTAGAGTCCAACTCGCCGGGAATGTTGTCAAATATTACAGCCGCGATGTCAGATTGGGTTACGTCAGGTTATATTACGTTATTGACGTATATAAAGGTCCCACGGAGACGTAGAGGCCAACTCGCCAGGAATGTTGTCAAATATTACCGCCGAAATGTTAGGTTGGGGTAGGTTAGGTTATATTAAGTTATTGATGTATATAAAGGTCCCACGGAGACGTAGAGGCCAACTCGTCAGGAATATTGTCAATTATTACCGCCGTGATGATAGGTTGGATTAGGTTAGGTTATATTAAGTTATTGATGTATATGAAGATCCCATGGAGACGCAGAGGCCAACTCGCCAGGTATGTGGTCAAATATTACCGCCGAGATGATAGGTTGGGTTAGGTTTGGTTATATTTCGTTATTAATGTACATGAAGGTCCCACGGAGACGTAGAGTCCAACTCGCCGGGAATGTTGTCAAATATTACAGCCGCGATGTCAGATTGGGTTACGTTAGGTTATATTACGTTATTGACGTATATAAAGGTCCCACGGAGACGTAGAGGCCAACTCGCCAGGAATGTTGTCAAATATTACCGCCGAAATGTTAGGTTGGGTTAGGTTAGGTTATATTAAGTTATTGATGTATATGAAGATTCCACGGAGACGCAGAGGCCAACTCGCCGGGTATGTGGTCAAATATTACCGCCGAGATGATAGGTTGGGTTAGGTTTGGTTATATTTCGCTATTAATGTATATGAAGGTCCCACGGAGACGTAGAAGCCAACAAGCCAGGAATGTTGCCAAATATTGCCGCCGAAATGTTAGATTGGGTCAGGTTAGGTTAGATTACGTTATTGTCGTATATAAAGGTCCCACGGAGACGTAGAGGCCAACTCGCCAGGAATGCTGTCAAATAATAGCGCCGAGAGGTTAGGTTGGGTTAGGTTATGTTATATTACGTTATTGATGTATATGAAGGACCCACGGAGACGTAGAGGCCAACATGCCAGGAATGTTGGTCAAATATTACAGCCGCGATGTTAGATTGGGTTAGGTTAGGTTATATTACGTTATTGTTGTATATAAAGGTCCCATGGAGACGTAGAGGCCAACTCGCCAGGAATGTTGTCAAATTTTAGCGCCGAGATGATAGGTTGGGTTGGGTTAGGTTATATTACGTTATTGATTTATATGAAGGACCCACGTAGACGTAGGGGCCAACTCGTCAGGAATGTTGTCCAATATTACCGCCGAGATGATAGGTTGGGTTAGGTCAGGTTATGTTACGTGATTGATTTATATGAAGGACCCACGTAGACGTAGGGGCCAACTCGTCAGGAATATTGTCAAATATTACCGCCGAGATGATAGGTTGGATTAGCTTAGGTTATATTACGTGATTGATGTATATGAAGGTCCCACGGAGACGTAGAAGCCAACTCGCCAGGATTGTTGCCAAATATTACCGCCGCGATGTTAGATTGGGTCAGGTTAGGTTAGATTACGTTATTGTCGTATATAAAGGTCCCACGGAGACGTAGAGGCAACATGCCAGGAATGTTGGTCAAATATTACAGCCGCGATGTTAGATTGGGTTAGGTTAGGTTATATTACGTTATTGTTGTATATAAAGGTCCCGCGGAGACGTAGAGGCCAACTCGCCAGGAATGCTGTCAAATAATAGCGCCGAGAGGTTAGGTTGGGTCAGGTTAGGTTATATTACGTTATTGATGTATATGAAGATCCCATGGAGACGCAGAGGCCAACTCGCCAGGTATGTGGTCAAATATTACCGCCGAGATGATAGGTTGGGTTAGGTTTGGTTATATTTCGTTATTAATGTATATGAAGGTCCCACGGAGACGTAGAGTCCAACTCGCCGGGAATGTTGTCAAATATTACAGCCGCGATGTCAGATTGGGTTACGTCAGGTTATATTACGTTATTGACGTATATAAAGGTCCCACGGAGACGTAGAGGCCAACTCGCCAGGAATGTTGTCAAATATTACCGCCGAAATGTTAGGTTGGGGTAGGTTAGGTTATATTAAGTTATTGATGTATATAAAGGTCCCACGGAGACGTAGAGGCCAACTCGTCAGGAATATTGTCAATTATTACCGCCGAGATGATAGGTTGGATTAGGTTAGGTTATATTAAGTTATTGATGTATATGAAGATCCCATGGAGACGCAGAGGCCAACTCGCCAGGTATGTGGTCAAATATTACCGCCGAGAGGTTAGGTTGGGTCAGGTTAGGTTATATTACGTTATTGATGTATATGAAGATCCCACGGAGACGCAGAGGCCAACTCGCCAGGTATGTTGTCAAATATTACCGCCGAGATGATAGGTTGGGTTAGGTCAGGTTATATTACGTTATTGATGTATATGAAGGTCCCACGGAGACGTAGAGGCCAACATGCCAGGAATGTTGGTCAAATATTACAGCCGCGATGTTAGATTGGGTTAGGTTAGGTTATATTACGTTATTGTTGTATATAAAGGTCAAACGGAGACGTAGAAGCCAACTCGCCAGGAATGTTGTCAAATATTACCGCCGAGATGATAGGTTGGGTTAGGTTAGGTTATATTACGTTATTGTTGTATAAAAAGGTCCCAGGGAGACGTAGATGCCAACTCGCCAGGAATGTTGTCAAATATTACCGCCGAGACGACAGGTTGGGTTAGGTTACGTTATATTACGTTATTGATGTATATAAAGGTCCCACGGAGACGTAGAGGCCAACGAGACAGGAATGTGGTCAAATATTACCGCCGAGATGTTAGATTGGGTTAGGTTAGGTTATATTACGTTATGCACGTATGTAAATTTTCCACGGAGACGCAGAGGCCAACAAGCCAGGAACGTGGTCAAATATTACCGGGGAGATGTTCGATTGGGTTCGGCTAGCTTATATTACGTTATTGATGTATATAAAGGTCCCACGGAGACGAAGAGGCCAACTCGCCAGGAATGTTGTCAAATATTACCGCCGAGATAATAGGTTGGGTTAGGTCAGGTTATGTTACGTGATTGATTTATATGAAGGACCCACGTAGACGTAGGGGCCAACTCGTCAGGAATATTGTCAAATATTACCGCCGAGATGATAGGTTGGATTAGCTTAGGTTATATTACGTTATTGATGTATATAAAGGTCCCACGGAGACGTAGAAGCCAACAAGCCAGGAATGTTGCCAAATATTGCCGCCGAAATGTTAGATTGGGTCAGGTTAGGTTATATTACGTTATTGTTGTATATAAAGGTCCCATGGAGACGTAGAGGCCAACATGCCAGGAATGTTGGTCAAATATTACAGCCGCGATGTTAGATTGGGTTAGGTTAGGTTATATTACGTTATTGTTGTATATAAAGGTCCCATGGAGACGTAGAGGCCAACTCGCCAGGAATGTTGTCAAATATTAGCGCCGAGATGATAGGTTGGGTTAGGTCAGGTTATATTACGTTATTGATTTATATGAAGGACCCACGTAGACGTAGGGGCCAACTCGTCAGGAATATTGTCAAATATTACCGCCGAGACGATAGGTTGGATTAGCTTAGGTTATATTACGTTATTGATGTATATAAAGGTCCCACGGAGACGTAGAAGCCAACAAGCGTGGAATGTTGCCAAATATTGCCGCCGAAATGATAGATTGGGTCAGGTTAGGTTAGATTACGTTATTGTCGTATATAAAGGTCCCACGGAGACGTAGAGGCAACATGCCAGGAATGTTGGTCAAATATTACAGCCGCGATGTTAGATTGGGTTAGGTTAGGTTATATTACGTTATTGTTGTATATAAAGGTCCCGCGGAGACGTAGAGGCCAACTCGCCAGGAATGTTGTCAAATATTACCGCCGAAATGTTAGGTTGGGTTAGGTTAGGTTATATTAAGTTATTGATGTATATGAAGATCCCACGGAGACGCAGAGGCCAACTCTCCAGGAATGTTGTCAAATATTACCGCCGAGATGATAGGTTGGGTTACGTCAGGTTATATTACGTTATTGATTTATATGAAGGACCCACGTAGACGTAGGTGCCAACTCGTCAGGAATATTGTCAAATATTACCGCCGAGATGATAGGTTGGATTAGCTTAGGTTATATTACGTTATTGATGTATATAAAGGACCCACGGAGACGTAGAAGCCAACAAGCGAGGAATGTTGCCAAATATTGCCGCCGAAATGTTAGATTGGGTCAGGTTAGGTTAGATTACGTTATTGTCGTATATAAAGGTACCACGGAGACGTAGAGGCCAACATGCCAGGAATGTTGGTCAAATATTACAGACGCGATGTTAGATTGGGTTAGGTTAGGTTATATTACGTTATTGCTGTATATAAAGGTCCCACGGAGACGCAGAGGCCAACTCGCCAGGTATGTGGTCAAATATTACCGCCGAGATGATATATTGGGTTAGGTTTGGTTATATTTCGTTATTAATGTACATGAAGGTCCCACGGAGACGTAGAGTCCAACTCGCCGGGAATGTTGTCAAATATTACAGCCGCGATGTCAGATTGGGTTACGATAGGTTATATTACGTTATTGACGTATATAAAGGTCCCACGGAGACGTAGAGGCCAACTCGCCAGGAATGTTGTCAAATATTACCGCCGAAATGTTAGGTTGGGTTAGGTTAGGTTATATTAAGTTATTGATGTATATGAAGATCCCACGGAGACGCAGAGGCCAACTCGCCAGGTATATGGTCAAATATTACCGCCGAGATGATAGGTTGGGTTAGGTTTGGTTATATTTCGCTATTAATGTATATGAAGGTCCCACGGAGACGTAGAAGCCAACAAGCCAGGAATGTTGCCAAATATTGCCGCCGAAATGTTAGATTGGGTCAGGTTAGGTTAGATTACGTTATTGTCGTATATAAAGGTCCCACGGAGACGTAGAGGCCAACATGCCAGGAATGTTGTTCAAATATTACAGCCGCGATGTTAGATTGGGTTAGGTTAGGTTATACTACGTTATTGTTGTATATAAAGGTCCCACGGAGACGTAGAGGCCAACTCGCCAGGAATGTTGTCAAATATTGCCGCCGAGATGATAGGTTGGGTTAGGTTAGGTTATATTACGTTATTGATGTATATGAAGATCCCACGGAGACGTAGAGGCCAACTCACCAGGTATGTGGTCAAATATTACCGCCGAGATGATAGGTTGGGTTAGGTTTGGTTATATTTCGTTATTGATGTATATGAAGGTCCCACGGAGACGTAGAGGCCAACATGCCAGGAATGGTGTCAAATATTACAGCCGCGATGTTAGATTGGGCTAGGTTAGGTTATATTACGTTATTGATGTATATAAAGGTCCCACGGAGACGTAGAGGCCAACTCCCCAGGAATGTTGTCAAATATTACCGCCGAAATGTTAGGTTGGGTTAGGTTAGGTTATATTAAGTTATTGATGTATATGAAGATCCCACGGAGACGCAGAGGCCAACTCGCCAGGAATGTTGTCAAATATTACCGCCGAGATAATAGGTTGGGTTAGGTCAGGTTATGTTACGTGATTGATTTATATGAAGGACCCACGTAGACGTAGGGGCCAACTCGTCAGGAATATTGTCAAATATTACCGCCGAGATGATAGGTTGGATTAGCTTAGGTTATATTACGTTATTGATGTATATAAAGGTCCCACGGAGACGTAGAAGCCAACAAGCCAGGAATGTTGCCAAATATTGCCGCCGAAATGTTAGATTGGGTCAGGTTAGGTTAGATTACGTTATTGTCGTATATAAAGGTCCCACGGAGACGTAGAGGCCAACATGCCAGGAATGTTGTTCAAATATTACAGCCGCGATGTTAGATTGGGTTAGGTTAGGTTATACTACGTTATTGTTGTATATAAAGGTCCCACGGAGTCGTAGAGGCCAACTCGCCAGGAATGTTGTCAAATATTGCCGCCGAGATGATAGGTTGGGTTAGGTTAGGTTATATTACGTTATTGATGTATATGAAGATCCCACGGAGACGTAGAGGCCAACTCACCAGGTATGTGGTCAAATATTACCGCCGAGATGATAGGTTGGGTTAGGTTTGGTTATATTTCGTTATTGATGTATATGAAGGTCCCACGGAGACGCAGAGGCCAACTCTCCAGGAATGTTGTCAAATATTACCGCCGAGATGATAGGTTGGGTTACGTCAGGTTATATTACGTTATTGATTTATATGAAGGACCCACGTAGACGTAGGTGCCAACTCGTCAGGAATATTGTCAAATATTACCGCCGAGATGATAGGTTGGATTAGCTTAGGTTATATTACGTTATTGATGTATATAAAGGACCCACGGAGACGTAGAAGCCAACAAGCGAGGAATGTTGCCAAATATTGCCGCCGAAATGTTAGATTGGGTCAGGTTAGGTTAGATTACGTTATTGTCGTATATAAAGGTACCACGGAGACGTAGAGGCCAACATGCCAGGAATGTTGGTCAAATATTACAGACGCGATGTTAGATTGGGTTAGGTTAGGTTATATTACGTTATTGCTGTATATAAAGGTCCCACGGAGACGCAGAGGCCAACTCGCCAGGTATGTGGTCAAATATTACCGCCGAGATGATATATTGGGTTAGGTTTGGTTATATTTCGTTATTAATGTACATGAAGGTCCCACGGAGACGTAGAGTCCAACTCGCCGGGAATGTTGTCAAATATTACAGCCGCGATGTCAGATTGGGTTAAGATAGGTTATATTACGTTATTGACGTATATAAAGGTCCCACGGAGACGTAGAGGCCAACTCGCCAGGAATGTTGTCAAATATTACCGCCGAGATAATAGGTTGGGTTAGGTCAGGTTATGTTACGTGATTGATTTATATGAAGGACCCACGTAGACGTAGGGGCCAACTCGTCAGGAATATTGTCAAATATTACCGCCGAGATGATAGGTTGGATTAGCTTAGGTTATATTACGTTATTGATGTATATAAAGGTCCCACGGAGACGTAGAAGCCAACAAGCCAGGAATGTTGCCAAATATTGCCGCCGAAATGTTAGATTGGGTCAGGTTAGGTTAGATTACGTTATTGTCGTATATAAAGGTCCCACGGAGACGTAGAGGCCAACATGCCAGGAATGTTGTTCAAATATTACAGCCGCGATGTTAGATTGGGTTAGGTTAGGTTATACTACGTTATTGTTGTATATAAAGGTCCCACGGAGTCGTAGAGGCCAACTCGCCAGGAATGTTGTCAAATATTGCCGCCGAGATGATAGGTTGGGTTAGGTTAGGTTATATTACGTTATTGATGTATATGAAGATCCCACGGAGACGTAGAGGCCAACTCACCAGGTATGTGGTCAAATATTACCGCCGAGATGATAGGTTGGGTTAGGTTTGGTTATATTTCGTTATTGATGTATATGAAGGTCCCACGGAGACGTAGAGGCCAACATGCCAGGAATGGTGTCAAATATTACAGCCGCGATGTTAGATTGGGCTAGGTTAGGTTATATTACGTTATTGATGTATATAAAGGTCCCACGGAGACGTAGAGGCCAACTCCCCAGGAATGTTGTCAAATATTACCGCCGAAATGTTAGGTTTGGTTAGGTTAGGTTATATTACGTTCTTGATGTATATAAAGGCCCCACGCAGACGTAGAGGCCAACCCGCCAGGAAAGTTTTCAAATATTACCGCCGAGATGATAGGTTGGGTTAGGTTAGGTTATATTTCGTCATTGATATATATGATGGTCCCACGGAGACGTAGAGGCCAACAAGTCAGGAATGTTGCCAAATATTACCGCCGAGATGTGAGGTTGGGTTAGGTTAGGTTATATTACGTGATTGATGTATATGAAGGTCCCACGGAGACGTAGAAGCCAACTCGCCAGGATTGTTGCCAAATATTACCGCCGCGATGTTAGATTGGGTTAGGTTAGGTTAGATTACGTTATTGCCGTATATAAAGGTCCCACGGAGACGTAGAGGCCAACATGCCAGGAATGTTGGTCAAATATTACAGCCGCGATGTTAGATTGGGTTAGGTTAGGTTATATTACGTTATTGTTGTATATAAAGGTCCCACGGAGACGTAGGGGCCAACTCGCCTGGAATGTTGTCAAATATTACAGCCGCGATGTCAGATTGGGTTACGTTAGGTTATATTACGTTATTGACGTATATAAAGGTCCGACGGAGACGTAGAGGCCAACTCGCCAGGAATGTTGTCAAATATTACCGCCGAAATGTTAGGTTGGGTTAGGTTAGGTTATATTAAGTTATTGATGTATATGAAGATCACACGGAGACGCAGAGGCCAACTCGCCAGGAATGTTGTCAAATATTACCGCCGAGATAATAGGTTGGGTTAGGTCAGGTTATGTTACGTGATTGATTTATATGAAGGACCCACGTAGACGTAGGGGCCAACTCGTCAGGAATATTGTCAAATATTACCGCCGAGATGATAGGTTGGATTAGCTTAGGTTATATTACGTTATTGATGTATATAAAGGTCCCACGGAGACGTAGAAGCCAACAAGCCAGGAATGTTGCCAAATATTGCCGCCGAAATGTTAGATTGGGTCAGGTTAGGTTAGATTACGTTATTGTCGTATATAAAGGTCCCACGGAGACGTAGAGGCCAACATGCCAGGAATGTTGTTCAAATATTACAGCCGCGATGTTAGATTGGGTTAGGTTAGGTTATACTACGTTATTGTTGTATATAAAGGTCCCACGGAGACGTAGAGGCCAACTCGCCAGGAATGTTGTCAAATATTGCCGCCGAGATGATAGGTTGGGTTAGGTTAGGTTATATTACGTTATTGATGTATATGAAGATCCCACGGAGACGTAGAGGCCAACTCACCGGGTATGTGGTCAAATATTACCGCCGAGATGATAGGTTGGGTTAGGTTAGGTTATATTTCGTCATTGATATATATGATGGTCCCACGGAGACGTAGAGGCCAACAAGTCAGGAATGTTGCCAAATATTACCGCCGAGATGTGAGGTTGGGTTAGGTTAGGTTATATTACGTGATTGATGTATATGAAGGTCCCACGGAGACGTAGAAGCCAACTCGCCAGGTGTGTGGTCAAATATTACCGCCGAGATGATAGGTTGGGTTAGGATTGGTTATATTTCGTTATTAATGTACATGAAGGTCCCACGGAGACGTAGAGTCCAACTCGCCGGGAATGTTGTCAAATATTACAGCCGCGATGTCAGATTGGGTTACGTTAGGTTATATTACGTTATTGACGTATATAAAGGTCCCACGGAGACGTAGAGGCCAACTCGCCAGGAATGTTGTCAAATATTACCGCCGAAATGTTAGGTTGGGGTAGGTTAGGTTATATTAAGTTATTGATGTATATAAAGGTCCCACGGAGACGTAGAGGCCAACTCGTCAGGAATATTGTCAATTATTACCGCCGAGATGATAGGTTGGATTAGGTTAGGTTATATTAAGTTATTGATGTATATGAAGATCCCATGGAGACGCAGAGGCCAACTCGCCAGGTATGTGGTCAAATATTACCGCCGAGAGGTTAGGTTGGGTCAGGTTAGGTTATATTACGTTATTGATGTATATGAAGATCCCACGGAGACGCAGAGGCCAACTCGCCAGGTATGTTGTCAAATATTACCGCCGAGATGATAGGTTGGGTTAGGTCAGGTTATATTACGTTATTGATGTATATGAAGGTCCCACGGAGACGTAGAGGCCAACATGCCAGGAATGTTGGTCAAATATTACAGCCGCGATGTTAGATTGGGTTAGGTTAGGTTATATTACGTTATTGTTGTATATAAAGGTCAAACGGAGACGTAGAAGCCAACTCGCCAGGAATGTTGTCAAATATTACCGCCGAGATGATAGGTTGGGTTAGGTTAGGTTATATTACGTTATTGTTGTATAAAAAGGTCCCAGGGAGACGTAGATGCCAACTCGCCAGGAATGTTGTCAAATATTACCGCCGAGACGACAGGTTGGGTTAGGTTACGTTATATTACGTTATTGATGTATATAAAGGTCCCACGGAGACGTAGAGGCCAACGAGACAGGAATGTGGTCAAATATTACCGCCGAGATGTTAGATTGGGTTAGGTTAGGTTATATTACGTTATGCACGTATGTAAATTTTCCACGGAGACGCAGAGGCCAACAAGCCAGGAACGTGGTCAAATATTACCGGGGAGATGTTCGATTGGGTTCGGCTAGCTTATATTACGTTATTGATGTATATAAAGGTCCCACGGAGACGAAGAGGCCAACTCGCCAGGAATGTTGTCAAATATTACCGCCGAGATAATAGGTTGGGTTAGGTCAGGTTATGTTACGTGATTGATTTATATGAAGGACCCACGTAGACGTAGGGGCCAACTCGTCAGGAATATTGTCAAATATTACCGCCGAGATGATAGGTTGGATTAGCTTAGGTTATATTACGTTATTGATGTATATAAAGGTCCCACGGAGACGTAGAAGCCAACAAGCCAGGAATGTTGCCAAATATTGCCGCCGAAATGTTAGATTGGGTCAGGTTAGGTTATATTACGTTATTGTTGTATATAAAGGTCCCATGGAGACGTAGAGGCCAACATGCCAGGAATGTTGGTCAAATATTACAGCCGCGATGTTAGATTGGGTTAGGTTAGGTTATATTACGTTATTGTTGTATATAAAGGTCCCATGGAGACGTAGAGGCCAACTCGCCAGGAATGTTGTCAAATATTAGCGCCGAGATGATAGGTTGGGTTAGGTTAGGTTATATTACGTTATTGATTTATATGAAGGACCCACGTAGACGTAGGGGCCAACTCGTCAGGAATGTTGTCCAATATTACCGCCGAGATGATAGGTTGGGTTAGGTCAGGTTATATTACGTTATTGATTTATATGAAGGACCCACGTAGACGTAGGGGCCAACTCGTCAGGAATATTGTCAAATATTACCGCCGAGACGATAGGTTGGATTAGCTTAGGTTATATTACGTTATTGATGTATATAAAGGTCCCACGGAGACGTAGAAGCCAACAAGCGTGGAATGTTGCCAAATATTGCCGCCGAAATGATAGATTGGGTCAGGTTAGGTTAGATTACGTTATTGTCGTATATAAAGGTCCCACGGAGACGTAGAGGCAACATGCCAGGAATGTTGGTCAAATATTACAGCCGCGATGTTAGATTGGGTTAGGTTAGGTTATATTACGTTATTGTTGTATATAAAGGTCCCGCGGAGACGTAGAGGCCAACTCGCCAGGAATGTTGTCAAATATTACCGCCGAAATGTTAGGTTGGGTTAGGTTAGGTTATATTAAGTTATTGATGTATATGAAGATCCCACGGAGACGCAGAGGCCAACTCTCCAGGAATGTTGTCAAATATTACCGCCGAGATGATAGGTTGGGTTACGTCAGGTTATATTACGTTATTGATTTATATGAAGGACCCACGTAGACGTAGGTGCCAACTCGTCAGGAATATTGTCAAATATTACCGCCGAGATGATAGGTTGGATTAGCTTAGGTTATATTACGTTATTGATGTATATAAAGGACCCACGGAGACGTAGAAGCCAACAAGCGAGGAATGTTGCCAAATATTGCCGCCGAAATGTTAGATTGGGTCAGGTTAGGTTAGATTACGTTATTGTCGTATATAAAGGTACCACGGAGACGTAGAGGCCAACATGCCAGGAATGTTGGTCAAATATTACAGACGCGATGTTAGATTGGGTTAGGTTAGGTTATATTACGTTATTGCTGTATATAAAGGTCCCACGGAGACGCAGAGGCCAACTCGCCAGGTATGTGGTCAAATATTACCGCCGAGATGATATATTGGGTTAGGTTTGGTTATATTTCGTTATTAATGTACATGAAGGTCCCACGGAGACGTAGAGTCCAACTCGCCGGGAATGTTGTCAAATATTACAGCCGCGATGTCAGATTGGGTTACGATAGGTTATATTACGTTATTGACGTATATAAAGGTCCCACGGAGACGTAGAGGCCAACTCGCCAGGAATGTTGTCAAATATTACCGCCGAAATGTTAGGTTGGGTTAGGTTAGGTTATATTAAGTTATTGATGTATATGAAGATCCCACGGAGACGCAGAGGCCAACTCGCCAGGTATATGGTCAAATATTACCGCCGAGATGATAGGTTGGGTTAGGTTTGGTTATATTTCGCTATTAATGTATATGAAGGTCCCACGGAGACGTAGAAGCCAACAAGCCAGGAATGTTGCCAAATATTGCCGCCGAAATGTTAGATTGGGTCAGGTTAGGTTAGATTACGTTATTGTCGTATATAAAGGTCCCACGGAGACGTAGAGGCCAACATGCCAGGAATGTTGTTCAAATATTACAGCCGCGATGTTAGATTGGGTTAGGTTAGGTTATACTACGTTATTGTTGTATATAAAGGTCCCACGGAGACGTAGAGGCCAACTCGCCAGGAATGTTGTCAAATATTGCCGCCGAGATGATAGGTTGGGTTAGGTTAGGTTATATTACGTTATTGATGTATATGAAGATCCCACGGAGACGTAGAGGCCAACTCACCAGGTATGTGGTCAAATATTACCGCCGAGATGATAGGTTGGGTTAGGTTTGGTTATATTTCGTTATTGATGTATATGAAGGTCCCACGGAGACGTAGAGGCCAACATGCCAGGAATGGTGTCAAATATTACAGCCGCGATGTTAGATTGGGCTAGGTTAGGTTATATTACGTTATTGATGTATATAAAGGTCCCACGGAGACGTAGAGGCCAACTCCCCAGGAATGTTGTCAAATATTACCGCCGAAATGTTAGGTTGGGTTAGGTTAGGTTATATTAAGTTATTGATGTATATGAAGATCCCACGGAGACGCAGAGGCCAACTCGCCAGGAATGTTGTCAAATATTACCGCCGAGATAATAGGTTGGGTTAGGTCAGGTTATGTTACGTGATTGATTTATATGAAGGACCCACGTAGACGTAGGGGCCAACTCGTCAGGAATATTGTCAAATATTACCGCCGAGATGATAGGTTGGATTAGCTTAGGTTATATTACGTTATTGATGTATATAAAGGTCCCACGGAGACGTAGAAGCCAACAAGCCAGGAATGTTGCCAAATATTGCCGCCGAAATGTTAGATTGGGTCAGGTTAGGTTAGATTACGTTATTGTCGTATATAAAGGTCCCACGGAGACGTAGAGGCCAACATGCCAGGAATGTTGTTCAAATATTACAGCCGCGATGTTAGATTGGGTTAGGTTAGGTTATACTACGTTATTGTTGTATATAAAGGTCCCACGGAGTCGTAGAGGCCAACTCGCCAGGAATGTTGTCAAATATTGCCGCCGAGATGATAGGTTGGGTTAGGTTAGGTTATATTACGTTATTGATGTATATGAAGATCCCACGGAGACGTAGAGGCCAACTCACCAGGTATGTGGTCAAATATTACCGCCGAGATGATAGGTTGGGTTAGGTTTGGTTATATTTCGTTATTGATGTATATGAAGGTCCCACGGAGACGCAGAGGCCAACTCTCCAGGAATGTTGTCAAATATTACCGCCGAGATGATAGGTTGGGTTACGTCAGGTTATATTACGTTATTGATTTATATGAAGGACCCACGTAGACGTAG
Source organism: Xylocopa violacea (assembly GCA_963969225.1). Classification (NCBI taxonomy): domain Eukaryota; kingdom Metazoa; phylum Arthropoda; class Insecta; order Hymenoptera; family Apidae; genus Xylocopa; species Xylocopa violacea. The sequence continues at coordinate 5,411,750 of CAXAJV010000019.1, read as the reverse complement.
GTGCCAACTCGTCAGGAATATTGTCAAATATTACCGCCGAGATGATAGGTTGGATTAGCTTAGGTTATATTACGTTATTGATGTATATAAAGGACCCACGGAGACGTAGAAGCCAACAAGCGAGGAATGTTGCCAAATATTGCCGCCGAAATGTTAGATTGGGTCAGGTTAGGTTAGATTACGTTATTGTCGTATATAAAGGTACCACGGAGACGTAGAGGCCAACATGCCAGGAATGTTGGTCAAATATTACAGACGCGATGTTAGATTGGGTTAGGTTAGGTTATATTACGTTATTGCTGTATATAAAGGTCCCACGGAGACGCAGAGGCCAACTCGCCAGGTATGTGGTCAAATATTACCGCCGAGATGATATATTGGGTTAGGTTTGGTTATATTTCGTTATTAATGTACATGAAGGTCCCACGGAGACGTAGAGTCCAACTCGCCGGGAATGTTGTCAAATATTACAGCCGCGATGTCAGATTGGGTTAAGATAGGTTATATTACGTTATTGACGTATATAAAGGTCCCACGGAGACGTAGAGGCCAACTCGCCAGGAATGTTGTCAAATATTACCGCCGAGATAATAGGTTGGGTTAGGTCAGGTTATGTTACGTGATTGATTTATATGAAGGACCCACGTAGACGTAGGGGCCAACTCGTCAGGAATATTGTCAAATATTACCGCCGAGATGATAGGTTGGATTAGCTTAGGTTATATTACGTTATTGATGTATATAAAGGTCCCACGGAGACGTAGAAGCCAACAAGCCAGGAATGTTGCCAAATATTGCCGCCGAAATGTTAGATTGGGTCAGGTTAGGTTAGATTACGTTATTGTCGTATATAAAGGTCCCACGGAGACGTAGAGGCCAACATGCCAGGAATGTTGTTCAAATATTACAGCCGCGATGTTAGATTGGGTTAGGTTAGGTTATACTACGTTATTGTTGTATATAAAGGTCCCACGGAGTCGTAGAGGCCAACTCGCCAGGAATGTTGTCAAATATTGCCGCCGAGATGATAGGTTGGGTTAGGTTAGGTTATATTACGTTATTGATGTATATGAAGATCCCACGGAGACGTAGAGGCCAACTCACCAGGTATGTGGTCAAATATTACCGCCGAGATGATAGGTTGGGTTAGGTTTGGTTATATTTCGTTATTGATGTATATGAAGGTCCCACGGAGACGTAGAGGCCAACATGCCAGGAATGGTGTCAAATATTACAGCCGCGATGTTAGATTGGGCTAGGTTAGGTTATATTACGTTATTGATGTATATAAAGGTCCCACGGAGACGTAGAGGCCAACTCCCCAGGAATGTTGTCAAATATTACCGCCGAAATGTTAGGTTTGGTTAGGTTAGGTTATATTACGTTCTTGATGTATATAAAGGCCCCACGCAGACGTAGAGGCCAACCCGCCAGGAAAGTTTTCAAATATTACCGCCGAGATGATAGGTTGGGTTAGGTTAGGTTATATTTCGTCATTGATATATATGATGGTCCCACGGAGACGTAGAGGCCAACAAGTCAGGAATGTTGCCAAATATTACCGCCGAGATGTGAGGTTGGGTTAGGTTAGGTTATATTACGTGATTGATGTATATGAAGGTCCCACGGAGACGTAGAAGCCAACTCGCCAGGATTGTTGCCAAATATTACCGCCGCGATGTTAGATTGGGTTAGGTTAGGTTAGATTACGTTATTGCCGTATATAAAGGTCCCACGGAGACGTAGAGGCCAACATGCCAGGAATGTTGGTCAAATATTACAGCCGCGATGTTAGATTGGGTTAGGTTAGGTTATATTACGTTATTGTTGTATATAAAGGTCCCACGGAGACGTAGGGGCCAACTCGCCTGGAATGTTGTCAAATATTACAGCCGCGATGTCAGATTGGGTTACGTTAGGTTATATTACGTTATTGACGTATATAAAGGTCCGACGGAGACGTAGAGGCCAACTCGCCAGGAATGTTGTCAAATATTACCGCCGAAATGTTAGGTTGGGTTAGGTTAGGTTATATTAAGTTATTGATGTATATGAAGATCACACGGAGACGCAGAGGCCAACTCGCCAGGAATGTTGTCAAATATTACCGCCGAGATAATAGGTTGGGTTAGGTCAGGTTATGTTACGTGATTGATTTATATGAAGGACCCACGTAGACGTAGGGGCCAACTCGTCAGGAATATTGTCAAATATTACCGCCGAGATGATAGGTTGGATTAGCTTAGGTTATATTACGTTATTGATGTATATAAAGGTCCCACGGAGACGTAGAAGCCAACAAGCCAGGAATGTTGCCAAATATTGCCGCCGAAATGTTAGATTGGGTCAGGTTAGGTTAGATTACGTTATTGTCGTATATAAAGGTCCCACGGAGACGTAGAGGCCAACATGCCAGGAATGTTGTTCAAATATTACAGCCGCGATGTTAGATTGGGTTAGGTTAGGTTATACTACGTTATTGTTGTATATAAAGGTCCCACGGAGACGTAGAGGCCAACTCGCCAGGAATGTTGTCAAATATTGCCGCCGAGATGATAGGTTGGGTTAGGTTAGGTTATATTACGTTATTGATGTATATGAAGATCCCACGGAGACGTAGAGGCCAACTCACCGGGTATGTGGTCAAATATTACCGCCGAGATGATAGGTTGGGTTAGGTTAGGTTATATTTCGTCATTGATATATATGATGGTCCCACGGAGACGTAGAGGCCAACAAGTCAGGAATGTTGCCAAATATTACCGCCGAGATGTGAGGTTGGGTTAGGTTAGGTTATATTACGTGATTGGTGTATATGAAGGTCCCACGGAGACGTAGAAGCCAACTCGCCAGGTGTGTGGTCAAATATTACCGCCGAGATGATAGGTTGGGTTAGGATTGGTTATATTTCGTTATTAATGTACATGAAGGTCCCACGGAGACGTAGAGTCCAACTCGCCGGGAATGTTGTCAAATATTACAGCCGCGATGTCAGATTGGGTTACGTTAGGTTATATTACGTTATTGACGTATATAAAGGTCCCACGGAGACGTAGAGGCCAACTCGCCAGGAATGTTGTCAAATATTACCGCCGAAATGTTAGGTTGGGTTAGGTTAGGTTATATTAAGTTATTGATGTATATGAAGATCCCACGGAGACGCAGAGGCCAACTCGCCAGGTATGTGGTCAAATATTACCGCCGAGATGATAGGTTGGGTTAGGTTTGGTTATATTTCGCTATTAATGTATATGAAGGTCCCACGGAGACGTAGAAGCCAACAAGCCAGGAATGTTGCCAAATATTGCCGCCGAAATGTTAGATTGGGTCAGGTTAGGTTAGATTACGTTATTGTCGTATATAAAGGTCCCACGGAGACGTAGAGGCCAACATGCCAGGAATGTTGTACAAATATTACAGCCGCGATGTTAGATTGGGTTAGGTTAGGTTATACTACGTTATTGTTGTATATAAAGGTCCCACGGAGACGTAGAGGCCAACTCGCCAGGAATGTTGTCAAATATTGCCGCCGAGATGATAGGTTGGGTTAGGTTAGGTTATATTACGTTATTGATGTATATGAAGATCCCACGGAGACGTAGAGGCCAACTCACCAGGTATGTGGTCAAATATTACCGCCGAGATGATAGGTTGGGTTAGGTTTGGTTATATTTCGTTATTGATGTATATGAAGGTCCCACGGAGACGTAGAGGCCAACATGCCAGGAATGGTGTCAAATATTACAGCCGCGATGTTAGATTGGGCTAGGTTAGGTTATATTACGTTATTGATGTATATAAAGGTCCCACGGAGACGTAGAGGCCAACTCCCCAGGAATGTTGTCAAATATTACCGCCGAAATGTTAGGTTTGGTTAGGTTAGGTTATATTACGTTCTTGATGTATATAAAGGCCCCACGCAGACGTAGAGGCCAACCCGCCAGGAAAGTTTTCAAATATTACCGCCGAGATGATAGGTTGGGTTAGGTTAGGTTATATTTCGTCATTGATATATATGATGGTCCCACGGAGACGTAGAGGCCAACAAGTCAGGAATGTTGCCAAATATTACCGCCGAGATGTGAGGTTGGGTTAGGTTAGGTTATATTACGTGATTGATGTATATGAAGGTCCCACGGAGACGTAGAAGCCAACTCGCCAGGTGTGTGGTCAAATATTACCGCCAAGATGATAGGTTGGGTTAGGATTGGTTATATTTCGTTATTAATGTACATGAAGGTCCCACGGAGACGTAGAGTCCAACTCGCCGGGAATGTTGTCAAATATTACAGCCGCGATGTCAGATTGGGTTACGTTAGGTTATATTACGTTATTGATGTATATGAAGATCCCACGGAGGCGTAGATGCCAACTCTTCAGGAATGTTGTCAAATATTACCGCCGAGATGATAGGTTGGGTTAGGTCAGGTTATATTACGTTCTTGATGTATATAAAGGCCCCACGCAGACGTAGAGGCCAACCCGCCAGGAAAGTTTTCAAATATTACCGCCGAGATGATAGGTTGGGTTAGGTTAGGTTATATTTCGTCATTGATATATATGATGGTCCCACGGAGACGTAGAGGCCAACAAGTCAGGAATGTTGCCAAATATTACCGCCGAGATGTGAGGTTGGGTTAGGTTAGGTTATATTACGTGATTGATGTATATGAAGGTCCCACGGAGACGTAGAAGCCAACTCGCCAGGATTGTTGCCAAATATTACCGCCGCGATGTTAGATTGGGTTAGGTTAGGTTAGATTACGTTATTGCCGTATATAAAGGTCCCACGGAGACGTAGAGGCCAACATGCCAGGAATGTTGGTCAAATATTACAGCCGCGATGTTAGATTGGGTTAGGTTAGGTTATATTACGTTATTGTTGTATATAAAGGTCCCACGGAGACGTAGGGGCCAACTCGCCTGGAATGTTGTCAAATATTACAGCCGCGATGTCAGATTGGGTTACGTTAGGTTATATTACGTTATTGACGTATATAAAGGTCCGACGGAGACGTAGAGGCCAACTCGCCAGGAATGTTGTCAAATATTACCGCCGAAATGTTAGGTTGGATTAGCTTAGGTTATATTACGTTATTGATGTATATAAAGGACCCACGGAGACGTAGAAGCCAACAAGCGAGGAATGTTGCCAAATATTGCCGCCGAAATGTTAGATTGGGTCAGGTTAGGTTAGATTACGTTATTGTCGTATATAAAGGTACCACGGAGACGTAGAGGCCAACATGCCAGGAATGTTGGTCAAATATTACAGACGCGATGTTAGATTGGGTTAGGTTAGGTTATATTACGTTATTGCTGTATATAAAGGTCCCACGGAGACGCAGAGGCCAACTCGCCAGGTATGTGGTCAAATATTACCGCCGAGATGATATATTGGGTTAGGTTTGGTTATATTTCGTTATTAATGTACATGAAGGTCCCACGGAGACGTAGAGTCCAACTCGCCGGGAATGTTGTCAAATATTACAGCCGCGATGTCAGATTGGGTTAAGATAGGTTATATTACGTTATTGACGTATATAAAGGTCCCACGGAGACGTAGAGGCCAACTCGCCAGGAATGTTGTCAAATATTACCGCCGAGATAATAGGTTGGGTTAGGTCAGGTTATGTTACGTGATTGATTTATATGAAGGACCCACGTAGACGTAGGGGCCAACTCGTCAGGAATATTGTCAAATATTACCGCCGAGATGATAGGTTGGATTAGCTTAGGTTATATTACGTTATTGATGTATATAAAGGTCCCACGGAGACGTAGAAGCCAACAAGCCAGGAATGTTGCCAAATATTGCCGCCGAAATGTTAGATTGGGTCAGGTTAGGTTAGATTACGTTATTGTCGTATATAAAGGTCCCACGGAGACGTAGAGGCCAACATGCCAGGAATGTTGTTCAAATATTACAGCCGCGATGTTAGATTGGGTTAGGTTAGGTTATACTACGTTATTGTTGTATATAAAGGTCCCACGGAGTCGTAGAGGCCAACTCGCCAGGAATGTTGTCAAATATTGCCGCCGAGATGATAGGTTGGGTTAGGTTAGGTTATATTACGTTATTGATGTATATGAAGATCCCACGGAGACGTAGAGGCCAACTCACCAGGTATGTGGTCAAATATTACCGCCGAGATGATAGGTTGGGTTAGGTTTGGTTATATTTCGTTATTGATGTATATGAAGGTCCCACGGAGACGTAGAGGCCAACATGCCAGGAATGGTGTCAAATATTACAGCCGCGATGTTAGATTGGGCTAGGTTAGGTTATATTACGTTATTGATGTATATAAAGGTCCCACGGAGACGTAGAGGCCAACTCCCCAGGAATGTTGTCAAATATTACCGCCGAAATGTTAGGTTTGGTTAGGTTAGGTTATATTACGTTCTTGATGTATATAAAGGCCCCACGCAGACGTAGAGGCCAACCCGCCAGGAAAGTTTTCAAATATTACCGCCGAGATGATAGGTTGGGTTAGGTTAGGTTATATTTCGTCATTGATATATATGATGGTCCCACGGAGACGTAGAGGCCAACAAGTCAGGAATGTTGCCAAATATTACCGCCGAGATGTGAGGTTGGGTTAGGTTAGGTTATATTACGTGATTGATGTATATGAAGGTCCCACGGAGACGTAGAAGCCAACTCGCCAGGATTGTTGCCAAATATTACCGCCGCGATGTTAGATTGGGTTAGGTTAGGTTAGATTACGTTATTGCCGTATATAAAGGTCCCACGGAGACGTAGAGGCCAACATGCCAGGAATGTTGGTCAAATATTACAGCCGCGATGTTAGATTGGGTTAGGTTAGGTTATATTACGTTATTGTTGTATATAAAGGTCCCACGGAGACGTAGGGGCCAACTCGCCTGGAATGTTGTCAAATATTACAGCCGCGATGTCAGATTGGGTTACGTTAGGTTATATTACGTTATTGACGTATATAAAGGTCCGACGGAGACGTAGAGGCCAACTCGCCAGGAATGTTGTCAAATATTACCGCCGAAATGTTAGGTTGGGTTAGGTTAGGTTATATTAAGTTATTGATGTATATGAAGATCACACGGAGACGCAGAGGCCAACTCGCCAGGAATGTTGTCAAATATTACCGCCGAGATAATAGGTTGGGTTAGGTCAGGTTATGTTACGTGATTGATTTATATGAAGGACCCACGTAGACGTAGGGGCCAACTCGTCAGGAATATTGTCAAATATTACCGCCGAGATGATAGGTTGGATTAGCTTAGGTTATATTACGTTATTGATGTATATAAAGGTCCCACGGAGACGTAGAAGCCAACAAGCCAGGAATGTTGCCAAATATTGCCGCCGAAATGTTAGATTGGGTCAGGTTAGGTTAGATTACGTTATTGTCGTATATAAAGGTCCCACGGAGACGTAGAGGCCAACATGCCAGGAATGTTGTTCAAATATTACAGCCGCGATGTTAGATTGGGTTAGGTTAGGTTATACTACGTTATTGTTGTATATAAAGGTCCCACGGAGACGTAGAGGCCAACTCGCCAGGAATGTTGTCAAATATTGCCGCCGAGATGATAGGTTGGGTTAGGTTAGGTTATATTACGTTATTGATGTATATGAAGATCCCACGGAGACGTAGAGGCCAACTCACCGGGTATGTGGTCAAATATTACCGCCGAGATGATAGGTTGGGTTAGGTTAGGTTATATTTCGTCATTGATATATATGATGGTCCCACGGAGACGTAGAGGCCAACAAGTCAGGAATGTTGCCAAATATTACCGCCGAGATGTGAGGTTGGGTTAGGTTAGGTTATATTACGTGATTGATGTATATGAAGGTCCCACGGAGACGTAGAAGCCAACTCGCCAGGTGTGTGGTCAAATATTACCGCCGAGATGATAGGTTGGGTTAGGATTGGTTATATTTCGTTATTAATGTACATGAAGGTCCCACGGAGACGTAGAGTCCAACTCGCCGGGAATGTTGTCAAATATTACAGCCGCGATGTCAGATTGGGTTACGTTAGGTTATATTACGTTATTGACGTATATAAAGGTCCCACGGAGACGTAGAGGCCAACTCGCCAGGAATGTTGTCAAATATTACCGCCGAAATGTTAGGTTGGGTTAGGTTAGGTTATATTAAGTTATTGATGTATATGAAGATCCCACGGAGACGCAGAGGCCAACTCGCCAGGTATGTGGTCAAATATTACCGCCGAGATGATAGGTTGGGTTAGGTTTGGTTATATTTCGCTATTAATGTATATGAAGGTCCCACGGAGACGTAGAAGCCAACAAGCCAGGAATGTTGCCAAATATTGCCGCCGAAATGTTAGATTGGGTCAGGTTAGGTTAGATTACGTTATTGTCGTATATAAAGGTCCCACGGAGACGTAGAGGCCAACATGCCAGGAATGTTGTACAAATATTACAGCCGCGATGTTAGATTGGGTTAGGTTAGGTTATACTACGTTATTGTTGTATATAAAGGTCCCACGGAGACGTAGAGGCCAACTCGCCAGGAATGTTGTCAAATATTGCCGCCGAGATGATAGGTTGGGTTAGGTTAGGTTATATTACGTTATTGATGTATATGAAGATCCCACGGAGACGTAGAGGCCAACTCACCAGGTATGTGGTCAAATATTACCGCCGAGATGATAGGTTGGGTTAGGTTTGGTTATATTTCGTTATTGATGTATATGAAGGTCCCACGGAGACGTAGAGGCCAACATGCCAGGAATGGTGTCAAATATTACAGCCGCGATGTTAGATTGGGCTAGGTTAGGTTATATTACGTTATTGATGTATATAAAGGTCCCACGGAGACGTAGAGGCCAACTCCCCAGGAATGTTGTCAAATATTACCGCCGAAATGTTAGGTTTGGTTAGGTTAGGTTATATTACGTTCTTGATGTATATAAAGGCCCCACGCAGACGTAGAGGCCAACCCGCCAGGAAAGTTTTCAAATATTACCGCCGAGATGATAGGTTGGGTTAGGTTAGGTTATATTTCGTCATTGATATATATGATGGTCCCACGGAGACGTAGAGGCCAACAAGTCAGGAATGTTGCCAAATATTACCGCCGAGATGTGAGGTTGGGTTAGGTTAGGTTATATTACGTGATTGATGTATATGAAGGTCCCACGGAGACGTAGAAGCCAACTCGCCAGGTGTGTGGTCAAATATTACCGCCAAGATGATAGGTTGGGTTAGGATTGGTTATATTTCGTTATTAATGTACATGAAGGTCCCACGGAGACGTAGAGTCCAACTCGCCGGGAATGTTGTCAAATATTACAGCCGCGATGTCAGATTGGGTTACGTTAGGTTATATTACGTTATTGATGTATATGAAGATCCCACGGAGGCGTAGATGCCAACTCTTCAGGAATGTTGTCAAATATTACCGCCGAGATGATAGGTTGGGTTAGGTCAGGTTATATTACGTTCTTGATGTATATAAAGGCCCCACGCAGACGTAGAGGCCAACCCGCCAGGAAAGTTTTCAAATATTACCGCCGAGATGATAGGTTGGGTTAGGTTAGGTTATATTTCGTCATTGATATATATGATGGTCCCACGGAGACGTAGAGGCCAACAAGTCAGGAATGTTGCCAAATATTACCGCCGAGATGTGAGGTTGGGTTAGGTTAGGTTATATTACGTGATTGATGTATATGAAGGTCCCACGGAGACGTAGAAGCCAACTCGCCAGGATTGTTGCCAAATATTACCGCCGCGATGTTAGATTGGGTTAGGTTAGGTTAGATTACGTTATTGCCGTATATAAAGGTCCCACGGAGACGTAGAGGCCAACATGCCAGGAATGTTGGTCAAATATTACAGCCGCGATGTTAGATTGGGTTAGGTTAGGTTATATTACGTTATTGTTGTATATAAAGGTCCCACGGAGACGTAGGGGCCAACTCGCCTGGAATGTTGTCAAATATTACCGCCGAGATAATAGGTTGGGTTAGGTCAGGTTATGTTACGTGATTGATTTATATGAAGGACCCACGTAGACGTAGGGGCCAACTCGTCAGGAATATTGTCAAATATTACCGCCGAGATGATAGGTTGGATTAGCTTAGGTTATATTACGTTATTGATGTATATAAAGGTCCCACGGAGACGTAGAAGCCAACAAGCCAGGAATGTTGCCAAATATTGCCGCCGAAATGTTAGATTGGGTCAGGTTAGGTTAGATTACGTTATTGTCGTATATAAAGGTCCCACGGAGACGTAGAGGCCAACATGCCAGGAATGTTGTTCAAATATTACAGCCGCGATGTTAGATTGGGTTAGGTTAGGTTATACTACGTTATTGTTGTATATAAAGGTCCCACGGAGACGTAGAGGCCAACTCGCCAGGAATGTTGTCAAATATTGCCGCCGAGATGATAGGTTGGGTTAGGTTAGGTTATATTACGTTATTGATGTATATGAAGATCCCACGGAGACGTAGAGGCCAACTCACCGGGTATGTGGTCAAATATTACCGCCGAGATGATAGGTTGGGTTAGGTTAGGTTATATTTCGTCATTGATATATATGATGGTCCCACGGAGACGTAGAGGCCAACAAGTCAGGAATGTTGCCAAATATTACCGCCGAGATGTGAGGTTGGGTTAGGTTAGGTTATATTACGTGATTGATGTATATGAAGGTCCCACGGAGACGTAGAAGCCAACTCGCCAGGTGTGTGGTCAAATATTACCGCCGAGATGATAGGTTGGGTTAGGATTGGTTATATTTCGTTATTAATGTACATGAAGGTCCCACGGAGACGTAGAGTCCAACTCGCCGGGAATGTTGTCAAATATTACAGCCGCGATGTCAGATTGGGTTACGTTAGGTTATATTACGTTATTGACGTATATAAAGGTCCCACGGAGACGTAGAGGCCAACTCGCCAGGAATGTTGTCAAATATTACCGCCGAAATGTTAGGTTGGGTTAGGTTAGGTTATATTAAGTTATTGATGTATATGAAGATCCCACGGAGACGCAGAGGCCAACTCGCCAGGTATGTGGTCAAATATTACCGCCGAGATGATAGGTTGGGTTAGGTTTGGTTATATTTCGCTATTAATGTATATGAAGGTCCCACGGAGACGTAGAAGCCAACAAGCCAGGAATGTTGCCAAATATTGCCGCCGAAATGTTAGATTGGGTCAGGTTAGGTTAGATTACGTTATTGTCGTATATAAAGGTCCCACGGAGACGTAGAGGCCAACATGCCAGGAATGTTGTACAAATATTACAGCCGCGATGTTAGATTGGGTTAGGTTAGGTTATACTACGTTATTGTTGTATATAAAGGTCCCACGGAGACGTAGAGGCCAACTCGCCAGGAATGTTGTCAAATATTGCCGCCGAGATGATAGGTTGGGTTAGGTTAGGTTATATTACGTTATTGATGTATATGAAGATCCCACGGAGACGTAGAGGCCAACTCACCAGGTATGTGGTCAAATATTACCGCCGAGATGATAGGTTGGGTTAGGTTTGGTTATATTTCGTTATTGATGTATATGAAGGTCCCACGGAGACGTAGAGGCCAACATGCCAGGAATGGTGTCAAATATTACAGCCGCGATGTTAGATTGGGCTAGGTTAGGTTATATTACGTTATTGATGTATATAAAGGTCCCACGGAGACGTAGAGGCCAACTCCCCAGGAATGTTGTCAAATATTACCGCCGAAATGTTAGGTTTGGTTAGGTTAGGTTATATTACGTTCTTGATGTATATAAAGGCCCCACGCAGACGTAGAGGCCAACCCGCCAGGAAAGTTTTCAAATATTACCGCCGAGATGATAGGTTGGGTTAGGTTAGGTTATATTTCGTCATTGATATATATGATGGTCCCACGGAGACGTAGAGGCCAACAAGTCAGGAATGTTGCCAAATATTACCGCCGAGATGTGAGGTTGGGTTAGGTTAGGTTATATTACGTGATTGATGTATATGAAGGTCCCACGGAGACGTAGAAGCCAACTCGCCAGGTGTGTGGTCAAATATTACCGCCAAGATGATAGGTTGGGTTAGGATTGGTTATATTTCGTTATTAATGTACATGAAGGTCCCACGGAGACGTAGAGTCCAACTCGCCGGGAATGTTGTCAAATATTACAGCCGCGATGTCAGATTGGGTTACGTTAGGTTATATTACGTTATTGATGTATATGAAGATCCCACGGAGGCGTAGATGCCAACTCTTCAGGAATGTTGTCAAATATTACCGCCGAGATGATAGGTTGGGTTAGGTCAGGTTATATTACGTTCTTGATGTATATAAAGGCCCCACGCAGACGTAGAGGCCAACCCGCCAGGAAAGTTTTCAAATATTACCGCCGAGATGATAGGTTGGGTTAGGTTAGGTTATATTTCGTCATTGATATATATGATGGTCCCACGGAGACGTAGAGGCCAACAAGTCAGGAATGTTGCCAAATATTACCGCCGAGATGTGAGGTTGGGTTAGGTTAGGTTATATTACGTGATTGATGTATATGAAGGTCCCACGGAGACGTAGAAGCCAACTCGCCAGGATTGTTGCCAAATATTACCGCCGCGATGTTAGATTGGGTTAGGTTAGGTTAGATTACGTTATTGCCGTATATAAAGGTCCCACGGAGACGTAGAGGCCAACATGCCAGGAATGTTGGTCAAATATTACAGCCGCGATGTTAGATTGGGTTAGGTTAGGTTATATTACGTTATTGTTGTATATAAAGGTCCCACGGAGACGTAGGGGCCAACTCGCCTGGAATGTTGTCAAATATTACAGCCGCGATGTCAGATTGGGTTACGTTAGGTTATATTACGTTATTGACGTATATAAAGGTCCGACGGAGACGTAGAGGCCAACTCGCCAGGAATGTTGTCAAATATTACCGCCGAAATGTTAGGTTGGGTTAGGTTAGGTTATATTAAGTTATTGATGTATATGAAGATCGCACGGAGACGCAGAGGCCAACTCGCCAGGAATGTTGTCAAATATTACCGCCGAGATAATAGGTTGGGTTAGGTCAGGTTATGTTACGTGATTGATTTATATGAAGGACCCACGTAGACGTAGGGGCCAACTCGTCAGGAATATTGTCAAATATTACCGCCGAGATGATAGGTTGGATTAGCTTAGGTTATATTACGTTATTGATGTATATAAAGGTCCCACGGAGACGTAGAAGCCAACAAGCCAGGAATGTTGCCAAATATTGCCGCCGAAATGTTAGATTGGGTCAGGTTAGGTTAGATTACGTTATTGTCGTATATAAAGGTCCCACGGAGACGTAGAGGCCAACATGCCAGGAATGTTGTTCAAATATTACAGCCGCGATGTTAGATTGGGTTAGGTTAGGTTATACTACGTTATTGTTGTATATAAAGGTCCCACGGAGACGTAGAGGCCAACTCGCCAGGAATGTTGTCAAATATTGCCGCCGAGATGATAGGTTGGGTTAGGTTAGGTTATATTACGTTATTGATGTATATGAAGATCCCACGGAGACGTAGAGGCCAACTCACCAGGTATGTGGTCAAATATTACCGCCGAGATGATAGGTTGGGTTAGGTTAGGTTATATTTCGTCATTCATATATATGATGGTCCCACGGAGACGTAGAGGCCAACAAGTCAGGAATGTTGCCAAATATTACCGCCGAGATGTGAGGTTGGGTTAGGTTAGGTTATATTACGTGATTGATGTATATGAAGGTCCCACGGAGACGTAGAAGCCAACTCGCCAGGTGTGTGGTCAAATATTACCGCCGAGATGATAGGTTGGGTTAGGATTGGTTATATTTCGTTATTAATGTACATGAAGGTCCCACGGAGACGTAGAGTCCAACTCGCCGGGAATGTTGTCAAATATTACAGCCGCGATGTCAGATTGGGTTACGTTAGGTTATATTACGTTATTGATGTATATGAAGATCCCACGGAGGCGTAGAGGCCAACTCTCCAGGAATGTTGTCAAATATTACCGCCGAGATGATAGGTTGGATTAGCTTAGGTTATATTACGTTATTGATGTATATAAAGGTCCCACGGAGACGTAGAGGCCAACTCGCCAGGAATGCTGTCAAATAATAGCGCCGAGAGGTTAGGTTGGGTTAGGTTATGTTATATTACGTTATTGATGTATATGAAGGACCCACGGAGACGTAGAGGCCAACATGCCAGGAATGTTGGTCAAATATTACAGCCGCGATGTTAGATTGGGCTAGGTTAGGTTATATTACGTTATTGTTGTATATAAAGGTCCCATGGAGACGTAGAGGCCAACTCGCCAGGAATGTTGTCAAATTTTAGCGCCGATATGATAGGTTGGGTTAGGTTAGGTTATATTACGTTATTGATTTATATGAAGGACCCACGTAGACGTAGGGGCCAACTCGTCAGGAATGTTGTCCAATATTACCGCCGAGATGATAGGTTGGGTTAGGTCAGGTTATATTACGTTATTGATTTATATGAAGGACCCACGTAGACGTAGGGGCCAACTCGTCAGGAATATTGTCAAATATTACCGCCGAGACGATAGGTTGGATTAGCTTAGGTTATATTACGTTATTGATGTATATAAAGGTCCCACGGAGACGTAGAAGCCAACAAGCGTGGAATGTTGCCAAATATTGCCGCCGAAATGATAGATTGGGTCAGGTTAGGTTAGATTACGTTATTGTCGTATATAAAGGTCCCACGGAGACGTAGAGGCAACATGCCAGGAATGTTGGTCAAATATTACAGCCGCGATGTTAGATTGGGTTAGGTTAGGTTATATTACGTTATTGTTGTATATAAAGGTCCCGCGGAGACTTAGAGGCCAACTCGCCAGGAATGCTGTCAAATAATAGCGCCGAGAGGTTAGGTTGGGTCAGGTTAGGTTATATTACGTTATTGATGTATATGAAGATCCCATGGAGACGCAGAGGCCAACTCGCCAGGTATGTGGTCAAATATTACCGCCGAGATGATAGGTTGGGTTAGGTTTGGTTATATTTCGTTATTAATGTATATGAAGGTCCCACGGAGACGTAGAGTCCAACTCGCCGGGAATGTTGTCAAATATTACAGCCGCGATGTCAGATTGGGTTACGTCAGGTTATATTACGTTATTGACGTATATAAAGGTCCCACGGAGACGTAGAGGCCAACTCGCCAGGAATGTTGTCAAATATTACCGCCGAAATGTTAGGTTGGGGTAGGTTAGGTTATATTAAGTTATTGATGTATATAAAGGTCCCACGGAGACGTAGAGGCCAACTCGTCAGGAATATTGTCAATTATTACCGCCGAGATGATAGGTTGGATTAGGTTAGGTTATATTAAGTTATTGATGTATATGAAGATCCCATGGAGACGCAGAGGCCAACTCGCCAGGTATGTGGTCAAATATTACCGCCGAGATGATAGGTTGGGTTAGGTTTGGTTATATTTCGTTATTAATGTACATGAAGGTCCCACGGAGACGTAGAGTCCAACTCGCCGGGAATGTTGTCAAATATTACAGCCGCGATGTCAGATTGGGTTACGTTAGGTTATATTACGTTATTGACGTATATAAAGGTCCCACGGAGACGTAGAGGCCAACTCGCCAGGAATGTTGTCAAATATTACAGCCGCGATGTTAGGTTGGGTTAGGTTAGGTTATACTACGTTATTGTTGTATATAAAGGTCCCACGGAGACGTAGAGGCCAACTCGCCAGGAATGTTGTCAAATATTGCCGCCGAGATGATAGGTTGGGTTAGGTTAGGTTATATTACGTTATTGATGTATATGAAGATCCCACGGAGACGTAGAGGCCAACTCACCAGGTATGTGGTCAAATATTACCGCCGAGATGATAGGTTGGGTTAGGTTTGGTTATATTTCGTTATTGATGTATATGAAGGTCCCACGGAGACGTAGAGGCCAACATGCCAGGAATGGTGTCAAATATTACAGCCGCGATGTTAGATTGGGCTAGGTTAGGTTATATTACGTTATTGATGTATATAAAGGTCCCACGGAGACGTAGAGGCCAACTCCCCAGGAATTTTGTCAAATATTACCGCCGAAATGTTAGGTTTGGTTAGGTTAGGTTATATTACGTTCTTGATGTATATAAAGGCCCCACGCAGACGTAGAGGCCAACCCGCCAGGAAAGTTTTCAAATATTACCGCCGAGATGATAGGTTGGGTTAGGTTAGGTTATATTTCGTCATTGATATATATGATGGTCCCACGGAGACGTAGAGGCCAACAAGTCAGGAATGTTGCCAAATATTACCGCCGAGATGTGAGGTTGGGTTAGGTTAGGTTATATTACGTGATTGATGTATATGAAGGTCCCACGGAGACGTAGAAGCCAACTCGCCAGGATTGTTGCCAAATATTACCGCTGCGATGTTAGATTGGGTTAGGTTAGGTTAGATTACGTTATTGCCGTATATAAAGGTCCCACGGAGACGTAGAGGCCAACTCGCCAGGAATGCTGTCAAATAATAGCGCCGAGAGGTTAGGTTGGGTTAGGTTATGTTATATTACGTTATTGATGTATATGAAGGACCCACGGAGACGTAGAGGCCAACATGCCAGGAATGTTGGTCAAATATTACAGCCGCGATGTTAGATTGGGTTAGGTTAGGTTATATTACGTTATTGTTGTATATAAAGGTCCCATGGAGACGTAGAGGCCAACTCGCCAGGAATGTTGTCAAATTTTAGCGCCGAGATGATAGGTTGGGTTAGGTTAGGTTATATTACGTTATTGATTTATATGAAGGACCCACGTAGACGTAGGGGCCAACTCGTCAGGAATGTTGTCCAATATTACCGCCGAGATGATAGGTTGGGTTAGGTCAGGTTATATTACGTTATTGATTTATATGAAGGACCCACGTAGACGTAGGGGCCAACTCGTCAGGAATATTGTCAAATATTACCGCCGAGACGATAGGTTGGATTAGCTTAGGTTATATTACGTTATTGATGTATATAAAGGTCCCACGGAGACGTAGAAGCCAACAAGCGTGGAATGTTGCCAAATATTGCCGCCGAAATGATAGATTGGGTCAGGTTAGGTTAGATTACGTTATTGTCGTATATAAAGGTCCCACGGAGACGTAGAGGCAACATGCCAGGAATGTTGGTCAAATATTACAGCCGCGATGTTAGATTGGGTTAGGTTAGGTTATATTACGTTATTGTTGTATATAAAGGTCCCGCGGAGACTTAGAGGCCAACTCGCCAGGAATGCTGTCAAATAATAGCGCCGAGAGGTTAGGTTGGGTCAGGTTAGGTTATATTACGTTATTGATGTATATGAAGATCCCATGGAGACGCAGAGGCCAACTCGCCAGGTATGTGGTCAAATATTACCGCCGAGATGATAGGTTGGGTTAGGTTTGGTTATATTTCGTTATTAATGTATATGAAGGTCCCACGGAGACGTAGAGTCCAACTCGCCGGGAATGTTGTCAAATATTACAGCCGCGATGTCAGATTGGGTTACGTCAGGTTATATTACGTTATTGACGTATATAAAGGTCCCACGGAGACGTAGAGGCCAACTCGCCAGGAATGTTGTCAAATATTACCGCCGAAATGTTAGGTTGGGGTAGGTTAGGTTATATTAAGTTATTGATGTATATAAAGGTCCCACGGAGACGTAGAGGCCAACTCGTCAGGAATATTGTCAATTATTACCGCCGAGATGATAGGTTGGATTAGGTTAGGTTATATTAAGTTATTGATGTATATGAAGATCCCATGGAGACGCAGAGGCCAACTCGCCAGGTATGTGGTCAAATATTACCGCCGAGATGATAGGTTGGGTTAGGTTTGGTTATATTTCGTTATTAATGTACATGAAGGTCCCACGGAGACGTAGAGTCCAACTCGCCGGGAATGTTGTCAAATATTACAGCCGCGATGTCAGATTGGGTTACGTTAGGTTATATTACGTTATTGACGTATATAAAGGTCCCACGGAGACGTAGAGGCCAACTCGCCAGGAATGTTGTCAAATATTACCGCCGAAATGTTAGGTTGGGTTAGGTTAGGTTATATTAAGTTATTGATGTATATGAAGATCCCACGGAGACGCAGAGGCCAACTCGCCAGGTATGTGGTCAAATATTACCGCCGAGATGATAGGTTGGGTTAGGTTTGGTTATATTTCGCTATTAATGTATATGAAGGTCCCACGGAGACGTAGAAGCCAACAAGCCAGGAATGTTGCCAAATATTACCGCCGCGATGTCAGATTGGGTTACGTTAGGTTATATTACGTTATTGATGTATATGAAGATCCCACGGAGGCGTAGAGGCCAACTCTCCAGGAATGTTGTCAAATATTACCGCCGAGATGATAGGTTGGGTTAGGTCAGGTTATATTACGTTATTGATTTATATGAAGGACCCACGTAGACGTAGGTGCCAACTCGTCAGGAATATTGTCAAATATTACCGCCGAGATGATAGGTTGGATTAGCTTAGGTTATATTACGTTATTGATGTATATAAAGGTCCCACGGAGACGTAGAAGCCAACAAGCGAGGAATGTTGCCAAATATTGCCGCCGAAATGTTAGATTGGGTCAGGTTAGGTTAGATTACGTTATTGTCGTATATAAAGGTACCACGGAGACGTAGAGGCCAACATGCCAGGAATGTTGGTCAAATATTACAGACGCGATGTTAGATTGGGTTAGGTTAGGTTATATTACGTTATTGTTGTATATAAAGGTCCCACGGAGACGTAGAGGCCAACTCGCCAGGAATGTTGTCAAATATTGCCGCCGAGATGATAGGTTGGGTTAGGTTAGGTTATATTACGTTATTGATGTATATGAAGATCCCACGGAGACGTAGAGGCCAACTCACCAGGTATGTGGTCAAATATTACCGCCGAGATGATAGGTTGGGTTAGGTTTGGTTATATTTCGTTATTGATGTATATGAAGGTCCCACGGAGACGTAGAGGCCAACATGCCAGGAATGGTGTCAAATATTACAGCCGCGATGTTAGATTGGGCTAGGTTAGGTTATATTACGTTATTGATGTATATAAAGGTCCCACGGAGACGTAGAGGCCAACTCCCCAGGAATGTTGTCAAATATTACCGCCGAAATGTTAGGTTTGGTTAGGTTAGGTTATATTACGTTCTTGATGTATATAAAGGCCCCACGCAGACGTAGAGGCCAACCCGCCAGGAAAGTTTTTAAATATTACCGCCGAGATGATAGGTTGGGTTAGGTTAGGTTATATTTCGTCATTGATATATATGATGGTCCCACGGAGACGTAGAGGCCAACAAGTCAGGAATGTTGCCAAATATTACCGCCGAGATGTGAGGTTGGGTTAGGTTAGGTTATATTACGTGATTGATGTATATGAAGGTCCCACGGAGACGTAGAAGCCAACTCGCCAGGTGTGTGGTCAAATATTACCGCCGAGATGATAGGTTGGGTTAGGATTGGTTATATTTCGTTATTAATGTACATGAAGGTCCCACGGAGACGTAGAGTCCAACTCAGCGGGAATGTTGTCAAATATTACAGCCGCGATGTCAGATTGGGTTACGTTAGGTTATATTACGTTATTGATGTATATGAAGATCCCACGGAGGCGTAGAGGCCAACTCTCCAGGAATGTTGTCAAATATTACCGCCGAGATGATAGGTTGGGTTAGGTCAGGTTATATTACGTTATTGATTTATATGAAGGACCCACGTAGACGTAGGTGCCAACTCGTCAGGAATATTGTCAAATATTACCGCCGAGATGATAGGTTGGATTAGCTTAGGTTATATTACGTTATTGATGTATATAAAGGTCCCACGGAGACGTAGAAGCCAACAAGCGAGGAATGTTGCCAAATATTGCCGCCGAAATGTTAGATTGGGTCAGGTTAGGTTAGATTACGTTATTGTCGTATATAAGGGTACCACGGAGACGTAGAGGCCAACATGCCAGGAATGTTGGTCAAATATTACAGACGCGATGTTAGATTGGGTTAGGTTAGGTTATATTACGTTATTGTTGTATATAAAGGTCCCACGGAGACGTAGAGGCCAACTCGCCAGGAATGCTGTCAAATAATAGCGCCGAGAGGTTAGGTTGGGTCAGGTTAGGTTATATTACGTTATTGATGTATATGAAGATCCCACGGAGACGCAGAGGCCAACTCGCCAGGTATGTGGTCAAATATTACCGCCGAGATGATAGGTTGGGTTAGGTTTGGTTATATTTCGTTATTAATGTATATGAAGGTCCCACGGAGACGTAGAGTCCAACTCGCCGGGAATGTTGTCAAATATTACAGCCGCGATGTCAGATTGGGTTAGGTTAGGTTATATTACGTTATTGTTGTATATAAAGGTCCCACGGAGACGTAGAGGCCAACTCGCCAGGAATGTTGTCAAATATTACCGCGGAGATAATAGGTTGGGTTAGGTCAGGTTATGTTACGTGATTGATTTATATGAAGGACCCACGTAGACGTAGGGGCCAACTCGTCAGGAATATTGTCAAATATTACCGCCGAGATGATAGGTTGGATTAGCTTAGGTTATATTACGTTATTGATGTATATAAAGGTCCCACGGAGACGTAGAAGCCAACAAGCCAGGAATGTTGCCAAATATTGCCGCCGAAATGTTAGATTGGGTCAGGTTAGGTTATATTACGTTATTGTTGTATATAAATGTCCCATGGAGACGTAGAGGCCAACATGCCAGGAATGTTGGTCAAATATTACAGCCGCGATGTTAGATTGGGTTAGGTTAGGTTATATTACGTTATTGTTGTATATAAAGGTCCCATGGAGACGTAGAGGCCAACTCGCCAGGAATGTTGTCAAATATTAGCGCCGAGATGATAGGTTGGGTTAGGTTAGGTTATATTACGTTATTGATTTATATGAAGGACCCACGTAGACGTAGGGGCCAACTCGTCAGGAATGTTGTCCAATATTACCGCCGAGATGATAGGTTGGGTTAGGTCAGGTTATATTACGTTATTGATTTATATGAAGGACCCACGTAGACGTAGGGGCCAACTCGTCAGGAATATTGTCAAATATTACCGCCGAGACGATAGGTTGGATTAGCTTAGGTTATATTACGTTATTGATGTATATAAAGGTCCCACGGAGACGTAGAAGCCAACAAGCGTGGAATGTTGCCAAATATTGCCGCCGAAATGATAGATTGGGTCAGGTTAGGTTAGATTACGTTATTGTCGTATATAAAGGTCCCACGGAGACGTAGAGGCAACATGCCAGGAATGTTGGTCAAATATTACAGCCGCGATGTTAGATTGGGTTAGGTTAGGTTATATTACGTTATTGTTGTATATAAAGGTCCCGCGAAGACGTAGAGGCCAACTCGCCAGGAATGCTGTCAAATAATAGCGCCGAGAGGTTAGGTTGGGTCAGGTTAGGTTATATTACGTTATTGATGTATATGAAGATCCCACGGAGACGCAGAGGCCAACTCGCCAGGTATGTGGTCAAATATTACCGCCGAGATGATAGGTTGGGTTAGGTTTGGTTATATTTCGTTATTAATGTATATGAAGGTCCCACGGAGACGTAGAGTCCAACTCGCTGGGAATGTTGTCAAATATTACAGCCGCGATGTCAGATTGGGTTACGTTAGGTTATATTACGTTATTGACGTATATAAAGGTCCGACGG
The DNA here is from genome assembly GCA_963969225.1 of Xylocopa violacea. Taxonomy (NCBI): domain Eukaryota; kingdom Metazoa; phylum Arthropoda; class Insecta; order Hymenoptera; family Apidae; genus Xylocopa; species Xylocopa violacea. The sequence goes on along the minus strand of CAXAJV010000019.1, from coordinate 5,390,046 downwards.
AGACGTAGAGGCCAACTCGCCAGGAATGTTGTTAAATATTACCGCCGAAATGTTAGGTTGGGTTAGGTTAGGTTATATTAAGTTATTGATGTATATGAAGATCCCACGGAGACGCAGAGGCCAACTCGCCAGGAATGTTGTCAAATATTACCGCCGAGATGATAGGTTGGGTTAGGTCAGGTTATATTACGTTATTGATGTATATGAAGGTCCCACGGAGACGTAGAAGCCAACAAGCCAGGAATGTTGCCAAATATTACCGCCGCGATGTCAGATTGGGTTACGTTAGGTTATATTACGTTATTGATGTATATGAAGATCCCACGGAGGCGTAGAGGCCAACTCTCCAGGAATGTTGTCAAATATTACCGCCGAGATGATAGGTTGGGTTAGGTCAGGTTATATTACGTTATTGATTTATATGAAGGACCCACGTAGACGTAGGTGCCAACTCGTCAGGAATATTGTCAAATATTACCGCCGAGATGATAGGTTGGATTAGCTTAGGTTATATTACGTTATTGATGTATATAAAGGTCCCACGGAGACGTAGAAGCCAACAAGCGAGGAATGTTGCCAAATATTGCCGCCGAAATGTTAGATTGGGTCAGGTTAGGTTAGATTACGTTATTGTCGTATATAAAGGTACCACGGAGACGTAGAGGCCAACATGCCAGGAATGTTGGTCAAATATTACAGACGCGATGTTAGATTGGGTTAGGTTAGGTTATATTACGTTATTGTTGTATATAAAGGTCCCACGGAGACGTAGAGGCCAACTCGCCAGGAATGTTGTCAAATATTGCCGCCGAGATGATAGGTTGGGTTAGGTTAGGTTATATTACGTTATTGATGTATATGAAGATCCCACGGAGACGTAGAGGCCAACTCACCAGGTATGTGGTCAAATATTACCGCCGAGATGATAGGTTGGGTTAGGTTTGGTTATATTTCGTTATTGATGTATATGAAGGTCCCACGGAGACGTAGAGGCCAACATGCCAGGAATGGTGTCAAATATTACAGCCGCGATGTTAGATTGGGCTAGGTTAGGTTATATTACGTTATTGATGTATATAAAGGTCCCACGGAGACGTAGAGGCCAACTCCCCAGGAATGTTGTCAAATATTACCGCCGAAATGTTAGGTTTGGTTAGGTTAGGTTATATTACGTTCTTGATGTATATAAAGGCCCCACGCAGACGTAGAGGCCAACCCGCCAGGAAAGTTTTTAAATATTACCGCCGAGATGATAGGTTGGGTTAGGTTAGGTTATATTTCGTCATTGATATATATGATGGTCCCACGGAGACGTAGAGGCCAACAAGTCAGGAATGTTGCCAAATATTACCGCCGAGATGTGAGGTTGGGTTAGGTTAGGTTATATTACGTGATTGATGTATATGAAGGTCCCACGGAGACGTAGAAGCCAACTCGCCAGGTGTGTGGTCAAATATTACCGCCGAGATGATAGGTTGGGTTAGGATTGGTTATATTTCGTTATTAATGTACATGAAGGTCCCACGGAGACGTAGAGTCCAACTCAGCGGGAATGTTGTCAAATATTACAGCCGCGATGTCAGATTGGGTTACGTTAGGTTATATTACGTTATTGATGTATATGAAGATCCCACGGAGGCGTAGAGGCCAACTCTCCAGGAATGTTGTCAAATATTACCGCCGAGATGATAGGTTGGGTTAGGTCAGGTTATATTACGTTATTGATTTATATGAAGGACCCACGTAGACGTAGGTGCCAACTCGTCAGGAATATTGTCAAATATTACCGCCGAGATGATAGGTTGGATTAGCTTAGGTTATATTACGTTATTGATGTATATAAAGGTCCCACGGAGACGTAGAAGCCAACAAGCGAGGAATGTTGCCAAATATTGCCGCCGAAATGTTAGATTGGGTCAGGTTAGGTTAGATTACGTTATTGTCGTATATAAAGGTACCACGGAGACGTAGAGGCCAACATGCCAGGAATGTTGGTCAAATATTACAGACGCGATGTTAGATTGGGTTAGGTTAGGTTATATTACGTTATTGTTGTATATAAAGGTCCCACGGAGACGTAGAGGCCAACTCGCCAGGAATGCTGTCAAATAATAGCGCCGAGAGGTTAGGTTGGGTCAGGTTAGGTTATATTACGTTATTGATGTATATGAAGATCCCACGGAGACGCAGAGGCCAACTCGCCAGGTATGTGGTCAAATATTACCGCCGAGATGATAGGTTGGGTTAGGTTTGGTTATATTTCGTTATTAATGTATATGAAGGTCCCACGGAGACGTAGAGTCCAACTCGCCGGGAATGTTGTCAAATATTACAGCCGCGATGTCAGATTGGGTTAGGTTAGGTTATATTACGTTATTGTTGTATATAAAGGTCCCACGGAGACGTAGAGGCCAACTCGCCAGGAATGTTGTCAAATATTACCGCGGAGATAATAGGTTGGGTTAGGTCAGGTTATGTTACGTGATTGATTTATATGAAGGACCCACGTAGACGTAGGGGCCAACTCGTCAGGAATATTGTCAAATATTACCGCCGAGATGATAGGTTGGATTAGCTTAGGTTATATTACGTTATTGATGTATATAAAGGTCCCACGGAGACGTAGAAGCCAACAAGCCAGGAATGTTGCCAAATATTGCCGCCGAAATGTTAGATTGGGTCAGGTTAGGTTATATTACGTTATTGTTGTATATAAATGTCCCATGGAGACGTAGAGGCCAACATGCCAGGAATGTTGGTCAAATATTACAGCCGCGATGTTAGATTGGGTTAGGTTAGGTTATATTACGTTATTGTTGTATATAAAGGTCCCATGGAGACGTAGAGGCCAACTCGCCAGGAATGTTGTCAAATATTAGCGCCGAGATGATAGGTTGGGTTAGGTTAGGTTATATTACGTTATTGATTTATATGAAGGACCCACGTAGACGTAGGGGCCAACTCGTCAGGAATGTTGTCCAATATTACCGCCGAGATGATAGGTTGGGTTAGGTCAGGTTATATTACGTTATTGATTTATATGAAGGACCCACGTAGACGTAGGGGCCAACTCGTCAGGAATATTGTCAAATATTACCGCCGAGACGATAGGTTGGATTAGCTTAGGTTATATTACGTTATTGATGTATATAAAGGTCCCACGGAGACGTAGAAGCCAACAAGCGTGGAATGTTGCCAAATATTGCCGCCGAAATGATAGATTGGGTCAGGTTAGGTTAGATTACGTTATTGTCGTATATAAAGGTCCCACGGAGACGTAGAGGCAACATGCCAGGAATGTTGGTCAAATATTACAGCCGCGATGTTAGATTGGGTTAGGTTAGGTTATATTACGTTATTGTTGTATATAAAGGTCCCGCGGAGACGTAGAGGCCAACTCGCCAGGAATGCTGTCAAATAATAGCGCCGAGAGGTTAGGTTGGGTCAGGTTAGGTTATATTACGTTATTGATGTATATGAAGATCCCACGGAGACGCAGAGGCCAACTCGCCAGGTATGTGGTCAAATATTACCGCCGAGATGATAGGTTGGGTTAGGTTTGGTTATATTTCGTTATTAATGTATATGAAGGTCCCACGGAGACGTAGAGTCCAACTCGCTGGGAATGTTGTCAAATATTACAGCCGCGATGTCAGATTGGGTTACGTTAGGTTATATTACGTTATTGACGTATATAAAGGTCCGACGGAGACGTAGAGGCCAACTCGCCAGGAATGTTGTTAAATATTACCGCCGAAATGTTAGGTTGGGTTAGGTTAGGTTATATTAAGTTATTGATGTATATGAAGATCCCACGGAGACGCAGAGGCCAACTCGCCAGGAATGTTGTCAAATATTACCGCCGAGATGATAGGTTGGGTTAGGTCAGGTTATATTACGTTATTGATGTATATGAAGGTCCCACGGAGACGTAGAGTCCAACATGCCAGGAATGTTGGTCAAATATTACAGCCGCGATGTTAGATTGGGTTAGGTTAGGTTATATTACGTTATTGTTGTATATAAAGGTCCCACGGAGACGTAGAGGCCAACTCGCCAGGAATGTTGTCAAATATTACCGCCGAGATAATAGGTTGGGTTAGGTCAGGTTATGTTACGTGATTGATTTATATGAAGGACCCACGTAGACGTAGGGGCCAACTCGTCAGGAATATTGTCAAATATTACCGCCGAGATGATAGGTTGGATTAGCTTAGGTTATATTACGTTATTGATGTATATAAAGGTCCCACGGAGACGTAGAAGCCAACAAGCCAGGAATGTTGCCAAATATTGCCGCCGAAATGTTAGATTGGGTCAGGTTAGGTTATATTACGTTATTGTTGTATATAAATGTCCCATGGAGACGTAGAGGCCAACATGCCAGGAATGTTGGTCAAATATTACAGCCGCGATGTTAGATTGGGTTAGGTTAGGTTATATTACGTTATTGTTGTATATAAAGGTCCCATGGAGACGTAGAGGCCAACTCGCCAGGAATGTTGTCAAATATTAGCGCCGAGATGATAGGTTGGGTTAGGTCAGGTTATATTACGTTATTGATGTATATGAAGGTCCCACGGAGACGTAGAGGCCAACATGCCAGGAATGTTGGTCAAATATTACAGCCGCGATGTTAGATTGGGTTAGGTTAGGTTATATTACGTTATTGTTGTATATAAAGGTCCCACGGAGACGTAGAGGCCAACTCGCCAGGAATGTTGTCAAATATTACCGCCGAGATAATAGGTTGGGTTAGGTCAGGTTATGTTACGTGATTGATTTATATGAAGGACCCACGTAGACGTAGGGGCCAACTCGTCAGGAATATTGTCAAATATTACCGCCGAGATGATAGGTTGGATTAGCTTAGGTTATATTACGTTATTGATGTATATAAAGGTCCCACGGAGACGTAGAAGCCAACAAGCCAGGAATGTTGCCAAATATTGCCGCCGAAATGTTAGATTGGGTCAGGTTAGGTTATATTACGTTATTGTTGTATATAAATGTCCCATGGAGACGTAGAGGCCAACATGCCAGGAATGTTGGTCAAATATTACAGCCGCGATGTTAGATTGGGTTAGGTTAGGTTATATTACGTTATTGTTGTATATAAAGGTCCCATGGAGACGTAGAGGCCAACTCGCCAGGAATGTTGTCAAATATTAGCGCCGAGATGATAGGTTGGGTTAGGTTAGGTTATATTACGTTATTGATTTATATGAAGGACCCACGTTGACGTAGGGGCCAACTCGTCAGGAATGTTGTCCAATATTACCGCCGAGATGATAGGTTGGGTTAGGTCAGGTTATATTACGTTATTGATTTATATGAAGGACCCACGTAGACGTAGGGGCCAACTCGTCAGGAATATTGTCAAATATTACCGCCGAGACGATAGGTTGGATTAGCTTAGGTTATATTACGTTATTGATGTATATAAAGGTCCCACGGAGACGTAGAAGCCAACAAGCGTGGAATGTTGCCAAATATTGCCGCCGAAATGATAGATTGGGTCAGGTTAGGTTAGATTACGTTATTGTCGTATATAAAGGTCCCACGGAGACGTAGGGGCCAACTCGTCAGGAATGTTGTCCAATATTACCGCCGAGATGATAGGTTGGGTTAGGTCAGGTTATATTACGTTATTGATTTATATGAAGGACCCACGTAGACGTAGGGGCCAACTCGTCAGGAATATTGTCAAATATTACCGCCGAGACGATAGGTTGGATTAGCTTAGGCTATATTACGTTATTGATGTATATAAAGGTCCCACGGAGACGTAGAAGCCAACAAGCGTGGAATGTTGCCAAATATTGCCGCCGAAATGATAGATTGGGTCAGGTTAGGTTAGATTACGTTATTGTCGTATATAAAGGTCCCACGAAGACGTAGAGGCAACATGCCAGGAATGTTGGTCAAATATTACAGCCGCGATGTTAGATTGGGTTAGGTTAGGTTATATTACGTTATTGTTGTATATAAAGGTCCCGCGGAGACGTAGAGGCCAACTCGCCAGGAATGCTGTCAAATAATAGCGCCGAGAGGTTAGGTTGGGTCAGGTTAGGTTATATTACGTTATTGATGTATATGAAGATGCCACGGAGACGCAGAGGCCAACTCGCCAGGTATGTGGTCAAATATTACCGCCGAGATGATAGGTTGGGTTAGGTTTGGTTATATTTCGTTATTAATGTATATGAAGGTCCCACGGAGACGTAGAGTCCAACTCGCCGGGAATGTTGTCAAATATTACAGCCGCGATGTCAGATTGGGTTACGTCAGGTTATATTACGTTATTGACGTATATAAAGGTCCCACGGAGACGTAGAGGCCAACTCGCCAGGAATGTTGTCAAATATTACCGCCGAAATGTTAGGTTGGGGTAGGTTAGGTTATATTAAGTTATTGATGTATATAAAGGTCCCACGGAGACGTAGAGGCCAACTCGTCAAGAATATTGTCAATTATTACCGCCGAGATGATAGGTTGGATTAGGTTAGGTTATATTAAGTTATTGATGTATATGAAGATCCCATGGAGACGCAGAGGCCAACTCGCCAGGTATGTGGTCAAATATTACCGCCGAGATGATAGATTGGGTTAGGTTTGGTTATATTTCGTTATTAATGTACATGAAGGTCCCACGGAGACGTAGAGTCCAACTCGCCGGGAATGTTGTCAAATATTACAGCCGCGATGTCAGATTGGGTTACGTTATGTTATATTACGTTATTGACGTATATAAAGGTCCCACGGAGACGTAGAGGCCAACTCGCCAGGAATGCTGTCAAATAATAGCGCCGAGAGGTTAGGTTGGGTCAGGTTAGGTTATATTACGTTATTGATGTATATGAAGATCCCACGGAGACGCAGAGGCCAACTCGCCAGGTATGTGGTCAAATATTACCGCCGAGATGATAGGTTGGGTTAGGTTTGGTTATATTTCGTTATTAATGTATATGAAGGTCCCACGGAGACGTAGAGTCCAACTCGCCGGGAATGTTGTCAAATATTACAGCCGCGATGTCAGATTGGGTTAGGTTAGGTTATATTACGTTATTGTTGTATATAAAGGTCCCACGGAGACGTAGAGGCCAACTCGCCAGGAATGTTGTCAAATATTACCGCGGAGATAATAGGTTGGGTTAGGTCAGGTTATGTTACGTGATTGATTTATATGAAGGACCCACGTAGACGTAGGGGCCAACTCGTCAGGAATATTGTCAAATATTACCGCCGAGATGATAGGTTGGATTAGCTTAGGTTATATTACGTTATTGATGTATATAAAGGTCCCACGGAGACGTAGAAGCCAACAAGCCAGGAATGTTGCCAAATATTGCCGCCGAAATGTTAGATTGGGTCAGGTTAGGTTATATTACGTTATTGTTGTATATAAATGTCCCATGGAGACGTAGAGGCCAACATGCCAGGAATGTTGGTCAAATATTACAGCCGCGATGTTAGATTGGGTTAGGTTAGGTTATATTACGTTATTGTTGTATATAAAGGTCCCATGGAGACGTAGAGGCCAACTCGCCAGGAATGTTGTCAAATATTAGCGCCGAGATGATAGGTTGGGTTAGGTTAGGTTATATTACGTTATTGATTTATATGAAGGACCCACGTAGACGTAGGGGCCAACTCGTCAGGAATGTTGTCCAATATTACCGCCGAGATGATAGGTTGGGTTAGGTCAGGTTATATTACGTTATTGATTTATATGAAGGACCCACGTAGACGTAGGGGCCAACTCGTCAGGAATATTGTCAAATATTACCGCCGAGACGATAGGTTGGATTAGCTTAGGTTATATTACGTTATTGATGTATATAAAGGTCCCACGGAGACGTAGAAGCCAACAAGCGTGGAATGTTGCCAAATATTGCCGCCGAAATGATAGATTGGGTCAGGTTAGGTTAGATTACGTTATTGTCGTATATAAAGGTCCCACGGAGACGTAGAGGCAACATGCCAGGAATGTTGGTCAAATATTACAGCCGCGATGTTAGATTGGGTTAGGTTAGGTTATATTACGTTATTGTTGTATATAAAGGTCCCGCGAAGACGTAGAGGCCAACTCGCCAGGAATGCTGTCAAATAATAGCGCCGAGAGGTTAGGTTGGGTCAGGTTAGGTTATATTACGTTATTGATGTATATGAAGATCCCACGGAGACGCAGAGGCCAACTCGCCAGGTATGTGGTCAAATATTACCGCCGAGATGATAGGTTGGGTTAGGTTTGGTTATATTTCGTTATTAATGTATATGAAGGTCCCACGGAGACGTAGAGTCCAACTCGCTGGGAATGTTGTCAAATATTACAGCCGCGATGTCAGATTGGGTTACGTTAGGTTATATTACGTTATTGACGTATATAAAGGTCCGACGGAGACGTAGAGGCCAACTCGCCAGGAATGTTGTTAAATATTACCGCCGAAATGTTAGGTTGGGTTAGGTTAGGTTATATTAAGTTATTGATGTATATGAAGATCCCACGGAGACGCAGAGGCCAACTCGCCAGGAATGTTGTCAAATATTACCGCCGAGATGATAGGTTGGGTTAGGTCAGGTTATATTACGTTATTGATGTATATGAAGGTCCCACGGAGACGTAGAAGCCAACAAGCCAGGAATGTTGCCAAATATTACCGCCGCGATGTCAGATTGGGTTACGTTAGGTTATATTACGTTATTGATGTATATGAAGATCCCACGGAGGCGTAGAGGCCAACTCTCCAGGAATGTTGTCAAATATTACCGCCGAGATGATAGGTTGGGTTAGGTCAGGTTATATTACGTTATTGATTTATATGAAGGACCCACGTAGACGTAGGTGCCAACTCGTCAGGAATATTGTCAAATATTACCGCCGAGATGATAGGTTGGATTAGCTTAGGTTATATTACGTTATTGATGTATATAAAGGTCCCACGGAGACGTAGAAGCCAACAAGCGAGGAATGTTGCCAAATATTGCCGCCGAAATGTTAGATTGGGTCAGGTTAGGTTAGATTACGTTATTGTCGTATATAAAGGTACCACGGAGACGTAGAGGCCAACATGCCAGGAATGTTGGTCAAATATTACAGACGCGATGTTAGATTGGGTTAGGTTAGGTTATATTACGTTATTGTTGTATATAAAGGTCCCACGGAGACGTAGAGGCCAACTCGCCAGGAATGTTGTCAAATATTGCCGCCGAGATGATAGGTTGGGTTAGGTTAGGTTATATTACGTTATTGATGTATATGAAGATCCCACGGAGACGTAGAGGCCAACTCACCAGGTATGTGGTCAAATATTACCGCCGAGATGATAGGTTGGGTTAGGTTTGGTTATATTTCGTTATTGATGTATATGAAGGTCCCACGGAGACGTAGAGGCCAACATGCCAGGAATGGTGTCAAATATTACAGCCGCGATGTTAGATTGGGCTAGGTTAGGTTATATTACGTTATTGATGTATATAAAGGTCCCACGGAGACGTAGAGGCCAACTCCCCAGGAATGTTGTCAAATATTACCGCCGAAATGTTAGGTTTGGTTAGGTTAGGTTATATTACGTTCTTGATGTATATAAAGGCCCCACGCAGACGTAGAGGCCAACCCGCCAGGAAAGTTTTTAAATATTACCGCCGAGATGATAGGTTGGGTTAGGTTAGGTTATATTTCGTCATTGATATATATGATGGTCCCACGGAGACGTAGAGGCCAACAAGTCAGGAATGTTGCCAAATATTACCGCCGAGATGTGAGGTTGGGTTAGGTTAGGTTATATTACGTGATTGATGTATATGAAGGTCCCACGGAGACGTAGAAGCCAACTCGCCAGGTGTGTGGTCAAATATTACCGCCGAGATGATAGGTTGGGTTAGGATTGGTTATATTTCGTTATTAATGTACATGAAGGTCCCACGGAGACGTAGAGTCCAACTCAGCGGGAATGTTGTCAAATATTACAGCCGCGATGTCAGATTGGGTTACGTTAGGTTATATTACGTTATTGATGTATATGAAGATCCCACGGAGGCGTAGAGGCCAACTCTCCAGGAATGTTGTCAAATATTACCGCCGAGATGATAGGTTGGGTTAGGTCAGGTTATATTACGTTATTGATTTATATGAAGGACCCACGTAGACGTAGGTGCCAACTCGTCAGGAATATTGTCAAATATTACCGCCGAGATGATAGGTTGGATTAGCTTAGGTTATATTACGTTATTGATGTATATAAAGGTCCCACGGAGACGTAGAAGCCAACAAGCGAGGAATGTTGCCAAATATTGCCGCCGAAATGTTAGATTGGGTCAGGTTAGGTTAGATTACGTTATTGTCGTATATAAAGGTACCACGGAGACGTAGAGGCCAACATGCCAGGAATGTTGGTCAAATATTACAGACGCGATGTTAGATTGGGTTAGGTTAGGTTATATTACGTTATTGTTGTATATAAAGGTCCCACGGAGACGTAGAGGCCAACTCGCCAGGAATGCTGTCAAATAATAGCGCCGAGAGGTTAGGTTGGGTCAGGTTAGGTTATATTACGTTATTGATGTATATGAAGATCCCACGGAGACGCAGAGGCCAACTCGCCAGGTATGTGGTCAAATATTACCGCCGAGATGATAGGTTGGGTTAGGTTTGGTTATATTTCGTTATTAATGTATATGAAGGTCCCACGGAGACGTAGAGTCCAACTCGCCGGGAATGTTGTCAAATATTACAGCCGCGATGTCAGATTGGGTTAGGTTAGGTTATATTACGTTATTGTTGTATATAAAGGTCCCACGGAGACGTAGAGGCCAACTCGCCAGGAATGTTGTCAAATATTACCGCGGAGATAATAGGTTGGGTTAGGTCAGGTTATGTTACGTGATTGATTTATATGAAGGACCCACGTAGACGTAGGGGCCAACTCGTCAGGAATATTGTCAAATATTACCGCCGAGATGATAGGTTGGATTAGCTTAGGTTATATTACGTTATTGATGTATATAAAGGTCCCACGGAGACGTAGAAGCCAACAAGCCAGGAATGTTGCCAAATATTGCCGCCGAAATGTTAGATTGGGTCAGGTTAGGTTATATTACGTTATTGTTGTATATAAATGTCCCATGGAGACGTAGAGGCCAACATGCCAGGAATGTTGGTCAAATATTACAGCCGCGATGTTAGATTGGGTTAGGTTAGGTTATATTACGTTATTGTTGTATATAAAGGTCCCATGGAGACGTAGAGGCCAACTCGCCAGGAATGTTGTCAAATATTAGCGCCGAGATGATAGGTTGGGTTAGGTTAGGTTATATTACGTTATTGATTTATATGAAGGACCCACGTAGACGTAGGGGCCAACTCGTCAGGAATGTTGTCCAATATTACCGCCGAGATGATAGGTTGGGTTAGGTCAGGTTATATTACGTTATTGATTTATATGAAGGACCCACGTAGACGTAGGGGCCAACTCGTCAGGAATATTGTCAAATATTACCGCCGAGACGATAGGTTGGATTAGCTTAGGTTATATTACGTTATTGATGTATATAAAGGTCCCACGGAGACGTAGAAGCCAACAAGCGTGGAATGTTGCCAAATATTGCCGCCGAAATGATAGATTGGGTCAGGTTAGGTTAGATTACGTTATTGTCGTATATAAAGGTCCCACGGAGACGTAGAGGCAACATGCCAGGAATGTTGGTCAAATATTACAGCCGCGATGTTAGATTGGGTTAGGTTAGGTTATATTACGTTATTGTTGTATATAAAGGTCCCGCGGAGACGTAGAGGCCAACTCGCCAGGAATGCTGTCAAATAATAGCGCCGAGAGGTTAGGTTGGGTCAGGTTAGGTTATATTACGTTATTGATGTATATGAAGATCCCACGGAGACGCAGAGGCCAACTCGCCAGGTATGTGGTCAAATATTACCGCCGAGATGATAGGTTGGGTTAGGTTTGGTTATATTTCGTTATTAATGTATATGAAGGTCCCACGGAGACGTAGAGTCCAACTCGCTGGGAATGTTGTCAAATATTACAGCCGCGATGTCAGATTGGGTTACGTTAGGTTATATTACGTTATTGACGTATATAAAGGTCCGACGGAGACGTAGAGGCCAACTCGCCAGGAATGTTGTTAAATATTACCGCCGAAATGTTAGGTTGGGTTAGGTTAGGTTATATTAAGTTATTGATGTATATGAAGATCCCACGGAGACGCAGAGGCCAACTCGCCAGGAATGTTGTCAAATATTACCGCCGAGATGATAGGTTGGGTTAGGTCAGGTTATATTACGTTATTGATGTATATGAAGGTCCCACGGAGACGTAGAGTCCAACATGCCAGGAATGTTGGTCAAATATTACAGCCGCGATGTTAGATTGGGTTAGGTTAGGTTATATTACGTTATTGTTGTATATAAAGGTCCCACGGAGACGTAGAGGCCAACTCGCCAGGAATGTTGTCAAATATTACCGCCGAGATAATAGGTTGGGTTAGGTCAGGTTATGTTACGTGATTGATTTATATGAAGGACCCACGTAGACGTAGGGGCCAACTCGTCAGGAATATTGTCAAATATTACCGCCGAGATGATAGGTTGGATTAGCTTAGGTTATATTACGTTATTGATGTATATAAAGGTCCCACGGAGACGTAGAAGCCAACAAGCCAGGAATGTTGCCAAATATTGCCGCCGAAATGTTAGATTGGGTCAGGTTAGGTTATATTACGTTATTGTTGTATATAAATGTCCCATGGAGACGTAGAGGCCAACATGCCAGGAATGTTGGTCAAATATTACAGCCGCGATGTTAGATTGGGTTAGGTTAGGTTATATTACGTTATTGTTGTATATAAAGGTCCCATGGAGACGTAGAGGCCAACTCGCCAGGAATGTTGTCAAATATTAGCGCCGAGATGATAGGTTGGGTTAGGTCAGGTTATATTACGTTATTGATGTATATGAAGGTCCCACGGAGACGTAGAGGCCAACATGCCAGGAATGTTGGTCAAATATTACAGCCGCGATGTTAGATTGGGTTAGGTTAGGTTATATTACGTTATTGTTGTATATAAAGGTCCCACGGAGACGTAGAGGCCAACTCGCCAGGAATGTTGTCAAATATTACCGCCGAGATAATAGGTTGGGTTAGGTCAGGTTATGTTACGTGATTGATTTATATGAAGGACCCACGTAGACGTAGGGGCCAACTCGTCAGGAATATTGTCAAATATTACCGCCGAGATGATAGGTTGGATTAGCTTAGGTTATATTACGTTATTGATGTATATAAAGGTCCCACGGAGACGTAGAAGCCAACAAGCCAGGAATGTTGCCAAATATTGCCGCCGAAATGTTAGATTGGGTCAGGTTAGGTTATATTACGTTATTGTTGTATATAAATGTCCCATGGAGACGTAGAGGCCAACATGCCAGGAATGTTGGTCAAATATTACAGCCGCGATGTTAGATTGGGTTAGGTTAGGTTATATTACGTTATTGTTGTATATAAAGGTCCCATGGAGACGTAGAGGCCAACTCGCCAGGAATGTTGTCAAATATTAGCGCCGAGATGATAGGTTGGGTTAGGTTAGGTTATATTACGTTATTGATTTATATGAAGGACCCACGTTGACGTAGGGGCCAACTCGTCAGGAATGTTGTCCAATATTACCGCCGAGATGATAGGTTGGGTTAGGTCAGGTTATATTACGTTATTGATTTATATGAAGGACCCACGTAGACGTAGGGGCCAACTCGTCAGGAATATTGTCAAATATTACCGCCGAGACGATAGGTTGGATTAGCTTAGGTTATATTACGTTATTGATGTATATAAAGGTCCCACGGAGACGTAGAAGCCAACAAGCGTGGAATGTTGCCAAATATTGCCGCCGAAATGATAGATTGGGTCAGGTTAGGTTAGATTACGTTATTGTCGTATATAAAGGTCCCACGGAGACGTAGGGGCCAACTCGTCAGGAATGTTGTCCAATATTACCGCCGAGATGATAGGTTGGGTTAGGTCAGGTTATATTACGTTATTGATTTATATGAAGGACCCACGTAGACGTAGGGGCCAACTCGTCAGGAATATTGTCAAATATTACCGCCGAGACGATAGGTTGGATTAGCTTAGGCTATATTACGTTATTGATGTATATAAAGGTCCCACGGAGACGTAGAAGCCAACAAGCGTGGAATGTTGCCAAATATTGCCGCCGAAATGATAGATTGGGTCAGGTTAGGTTAGATTACGTTATTGTCGTATATAAAGGTCCCACGAAGACGTAGAGGCAACATGCCAGGAATGTTGGTCAAATATTACAGCCGCGATGTTAGATTGGGTTAGGTTAGGTTATATTACGTTATTGTTGTATATAAAGGTCCCGCGGAGACGTAGAGGCCAACTCGCCAGGAATGCTGTCAAATAATAGCGCCGAGAGGTTAGGTTGGGTCAGGTTAGGTTATATTACGTTATTGATGTATATGAAGATGCCACGGAGACGCAGAGGCCAACTCGCCAGGTATGTGGTCAAATATTACCGCCGAGATGATAGGTTGGGTTAGGTTTGGTTATATTTCGTTATTAATGTATATGAAGGTCCCACGGAGACGTAGAGTCCAACTCGCCGGGAATGTTGTCAAATATTACAGCCGCGATGTCAGATTGGGTTACGTCAGGTTATATTACGTTATTGACGTATATAAAGGTCCCACGGAGACGTAGAGGCCAACTCGCCAGGAATGTTGTCAAATATTACCGCCGAAATGTTAGGTTGGGGTAGGTTAGGTTATATTAAGTTATTGATGTATATAAAGGTCCCACGGAGACGTAGAGGCCAACTCGTCAAGAATATTGTCAATTATTACCGCCGAGATGATAGGTTGGATTAGGTTAGGTTATATTAAGTTATTGATGTATATGAAGATCCCATGGAGACGCAGAGGCCAACTCGCCAGGTATGTGGTCAAATATTACCGCCGAGATGATAGATTGGGTTAGGTTTGGTTATATTTCGTTATTAATGTACATGAAGGTCCCACGGAGACGTAGAGTCCAACTCGCCGGGAATGTTGTCAAATATTACAGCCGCGATGTCAGATTGGGTTACGTTATGTTATATTACGTTATTGACGTATATAAAGGTCCCACGGAGACGTAGAGGCCAACTCGCCAGGAATGTTGTCAAATATTACCGCCGAAATGTTAGGTTGGGTTAGGTTAGGTTATATTAAGTTATTGATGTATATGAAGATCCCACGGAGACGCAGAGGCCAACTCGCCAGGTATATGGTCAAATATTACCGCCGAGATGATAGGTTGGGTTAGGTTTGGTTATATTTCGCTATTAATGTATATGAAGGTCCCACGGAGACGTAGAAGCCAACTCGCCAGGATTGTTGCCAAATATTACCGCCGCGATGTTAGATTGGGTTAGGTTAGGTTAGATTACGTTATTGCCGTATATAAAGGTCCCACGGAGACGTAGAGGCCAACTCGCCAGGAATGCTGTCAAATAATAGCGCCGAGAGGTTAGGTTGGGTTAGGTTATGTTATATTACGTTATTGATGTATATGAAGGACCCACGGAGGCGTAGAGGCCAACATGCCAGGAATGTTGGTCAAATATTACAGCCGCGATGTTAGATTGGGTTAGGTTAGGTTATATTACGTTATTGTTGTATATAAAGGTCCCACGGAGACGTAGAGGCCAACTCGCCAGGAATGTTGTCAAATATTACCGCCGAGATAATAGGTTGGGTTAGGTCAGGTTATGTTACGTGATTGATTTATATGAAGGACCCACGTAGACGTAGGGGCCAACTCGTCAGGAATATTGTCAAATATTACCGCCGAGATGATAGGTTGGATTAGCTTAGGTTATATTACGTTATTGATGTATATAAAGGTCCCACGGAGACGTAGAAGCCAACAAGCCAGGAATGTTGCCAAATATTGCCGCCGAAATGTTAGATTGGGTCAGGTTAGGTTATATTACGTTATTGTTGTATATAAATGTCCCATGGAGACGTAGAGGCCAACATGCCAGGAATGTTGGTCAAATATTACAGCCGCGATGTTAGATTGGGTTAGGTTAGGTTATATTACGTTATTGTTGTATATAAAGGTCCCATGGAGACGTAGAGGCCAACTCGCCAGGAATGTTGTCAAATATTAGCGCCGAGATGATAGGTTGGGTTAGGTTAGGTTATATTACGTTATTGATTTATATGAAGGACCCACGTTGACGTAGGGGCCAACTCGTCAGGAATGTTGTCCAATATTACCGCCGAGATGATAGGTTGGGTTAGGTCAGGTTATATTACGTTATTGATTTATATGAAGGACCCACGTAGACGTAGGGGCCAACTCGTCAGGAATATTGTCAAATATTACCGCCGAGACGATAGGTTGGATTAGCTTAGGTTATATTACGTTATTGATGTATATAAAGGTCCCACGGAGGCGTAGAAGCCAACAAGCGTGGAATGTTGCCAAATATTGCCGCCGAAATGATAGATTGGGTCAGGTTAGGTTAGATTACGTTATTGTCGTATATAAAGGTCCCACGGAGACGTAGGGGCCAACTCGTCAGGAATGTTGTCCAATATTACCGCCGAGATGATAGGTTGGGTTAGGTCAGGTTATATTACGTTATTGATTTATATGAAGGACCCACGTAGACGTAGGGGCCAACTCGTCAGGAATATTGTCAAATATTACCGCCGAGACGATAGGTTGGATTAGCTTAGGCTATATTACGTTATTGATGTATATAAAGGTCCCACGGAGACGTAGAAGCCAACAAGCGTGGAATGTTGCCAAATATTGCCGCCGAAATGATAGATTGGGTCAGGTTAGGTTAGATTACGTTATTGTCGTATATAAAGGTCCCACGAAGACGTAGAGGCAACATGCCAGGAATGTTGGTCAAATATTACAGCCGCGATGTTAGATTGGGTTAGGTTAGGTTATATTACGTTATTGTTGTATATAAAGGTCCCGCGGAGACGTAGAGGCCAACTCGCCAGGAATGCTGTCAAATAATAGCGCCGAGAGGTTAGGTTGGGTCAGGTTAGGTTATATTACGTTATTGATGTATATGAAGATCCCACGGAGACGCAGAGGCCAACTCGCCAGGTATGTGGTCAAATATTACCGCCGAGATGATAGGTTGGGTTAGGTTTGGTTATATTTCGTTATTAATGTATATGAAGGTCCCACGGAGACGTAGAGTCCAACTCGCCGGGAATGTTGTCAAATATTACAGCCGCGATGTCAGATTGGGTTACGTCAGGTTATATTACGTTATTGACGTATATAAAGGTCCCACGGAGACGTAGAGGCCAACTCGCCAGGAATGTTGTCAAATATTACCGCCGAAATGTTAGGTTGGGGTAGGTTAGGTTATATTAAGTTATTGATGTATATAAAGGTCCCACGGAGACGTAGAGGCCAACTCGTCAAGAATATTGTCAATTATTACCGCCGAGATGATAGGTTGGATTAGGTTAGGTTATATTAAGTTATTGATGTATATGAAGATCCCATGGAGACGCAGAGGCCAACTCGCCAGGTATGTGGTCAAATATTACCGCCGAGATGATAGATTGGGTTAGGTTTGGTTATATTTCGTTATTAATGTACATGAAGGTCCCACGGAGACGTAGAGTCCAACTCGCCGGGAATGTTGTCAAATATTACAGCCGCGATGTCAGATTGGGTTACGTTATGTTATATTACGTTATTGACGTATATAAAGGTCCCACGGAGACGTAGAGGCCAACTCGCCAGGAATGTTGTCAAATATTACCGCCGAAATGTTAGGTTGGGTTAGGTTAGGTTATATTAAGTTATTGATGTATATGAAGATCCCACGGAGACGCAGAGGCCAACTCGCCAGGTATATGGTCAAATATTACCGCCGAGATGATAGGTTGGGTTAGGTTTGGTTATATTTCGCTATTAATGTATATGAAGGTCCCACGGAGACGTAGAAGCCAACTCGCCAGGATTGTTGCCAAATATTACCGCCGCGATGTTAGATTGGGTTAGGTTAGGTTAGATTACGTTATTGCCGTATATAAAGGTCCCACGGAGACGTAGAGGCCAACTCGCCAGGAATGCTGTCAAATAATAGCGCCGAGAGGTTAGGTTGGGTTAGGTTATGTTATATTACGTTATTGATGTATATGAAGGACCCACGGAGGCGTAGAGGCCAACATGCCAGGAATGTTGGTCAAATATTACAGCCGCGATGTTAGATTGGGTTAGGTTAGGTTATATTACGTTATTGTTGTATATAAAGGTCCCATGGAGACGTAGAGGCCAACTCGCCAGGAATGTTGTCAAATATTACCGCCGAGATGATAGGTTGGGTTAGGTTAGGTTATATTACGTTATTGATTTATATGAAGGACCCACGTAGACGTAGGGGCCAACTCGTCAGGAATATTGTCAAATATTACCGCCGAGACGATAGGTTGGATTAGCTTAGGCTATATTACGTTATTGATGTATATAAAGGTCCCACGGAGACGTAGAAGCCAACAAGCGTGGAATGTTGCCAAATATTGCCGCCGAAATGATAGATTGGGTCAGGTTAGGTTAGATTACGTTATTGTCGTATATAAAGGTCCCACGAAGACGTAGAGGCAACATGCCAGGAATGTTGGTCAAATATTACAGCCGCGATGTTAGATTGGGTTAGGTTAGGTTATATTACGTTATTGTTGTATATAAAGGTCCCGCGGAGACGTAGAGGCCAACTCGCCAGGAATGCTGTCAAATAATAGCGCCGAGAGGTTAGGTTGGGTCAGGTTAGGTTATATTACGTTATTGATGTATATGAAGATCCCACGGAGACGCAGAGGCCAACTCGCCAGGTATGTGGTCAAATATTACCGCCGAGATGATAGGTTGGGTTAGGTTTGGTTATATTTCGTTATTAATGTATATGAAGGTCCCACGGAGACGTAGAGTCCAACTCGCCGGGAATGTTGTCAAATATTACAGCCGCGATGTCAGATTGGGTTACGTCAGGTTATATTACGTTATTGACGTATATAAAGGTCCCACGGAGACGTAGAGGCCAACTCGCCAGGAATGTTGTCAAATATTACCGCCGAAATGTTAGGTTGGGGTAGGTTAGGTTATATTAAGTTATTGATGTATATAAAGGTCCCACGGAGACGTAGAGGCCAACTCGTCAAGAATATTGTCAATTATTACCGCCGAGATGATAGGTTGGATTAGGTTAGGTTATATTAAGTTATTGATGTATATGAAGATCCCATGGAGACGCAGAGGCCAACTCGCCAGGTATGTGGTCAAATATTACCGCCGAGATGATAGATTGGGTTAGGTTTGGTTATATTTCGTTATTAATGTACATGAAGGTCCCACGGAGACGTAGAGTCCAACTCGCCGGGAATGTTGTCAAATATTACAGCCGCGATGTCAGATTGGGTTACGTTATGTTATATTACGTTATTGACGTATATAAAGGTCCCACGGAGACGTAGAGGCCAACTCGCCAGGAATGTTGTCAAATATTACCGCCGAAATGTTAGGTTGGGTTAGGTTAGGTTATATTAAGTTATTGATGTATATGAAGATCCCACGGAGACGCAGAGGCCAACTCGCCAGGTATATGGTCAAATATTACCGCCGAGATGATAGGTTGGGTTAGGTTTGGTTATATTTCGCTATTAATGTATATGAAGGTCCCACGGAGACGTAGAAGCCAACTCGCCAGGATTGTTGCCAAATATTACCGCCGCGATGTTAGATTGGGTTAGGTTAGGTTAGATTACGTTATTGCCGTATATAAAGGTCCCACGGAGACGTAGAGGCCAACTCGCCAGGAATGCTGTCAAATAATAGCGCCGAGAGGTTAGGTTGGGTTAGGTTATGTTATATTACGTTATTGATGTATATGAAGGACCCACGGAGGCGTAGAGGCCAACATGCCAGGAATGTTGGTCAAATATTACAGCCGCGATGTTAGATTGGGTTAGGTTAGGTTATATTACGTTATTGTTGTATATAAAGGTCCCACGGAGACGTAGAGGCCAACTCGCCAGGAATGTTGTCAAATATTACCGCCGAGATAATAGGTTGGGTTAGGTCAGGTTATGTTACGTGATTGATTTATATGAAGGACCCACGTAGACGTAGGGGCCAACTCGTCAGGAATATTGTCAAATATTACCGCCGAGATGATAGGTTGGATTAGCTTAGGTTATATTACGTTATTGATGTATATAAAGGTCCCACGGAGACGTAGAAGCCAACAAGCCAGGAATGTTGCCAAATATTGCCGCCGAAATGTTAGATTGGGTCAGGTTAGGTTATATTACGTTATTGTTGTATATAAATGTCCCATGGAGACGTAGAGGCCAACATGCCAGGAATGTTGGTCAAATATTACAGCCGCGATGTTAGATTGGGTTAGGTTAGGTTATATTACGTTATTGTTGTATATAAAGGTCCCATGGAGACGTAGAGGCCAACTCGCCAGGAATGTTGTCAAATATTAGCGCCGAGATGATAGGTTGGGTTAGGTTAGGTTATATTACGTTATTGATTTATATGAAGGACCCACGTTGACGTAGGGGCCAACTCGTCAGGAATGTTGTCCAATATTACCGCCGAGATGATAGGTTGGGTTAGGTCAGGTTATATTACGTTATTGATTTATATGAAGGACCCACGTAGACGTAGGGGCCAACTCGTCAGGAATATTGTCAAATATTACCGCCGAGACGATAGGTTGGATTAGCTTAGGTTATATTACGTTATTGATGTATATAAAGGTCCCACGGAGACGTAGAAGCCAACAAGCGTGGAATGTTGCCAAATATTGCCGCCGAAATGATAGATTGGGTCAGGTTAGGTTAGATTACGTTATTGTCGTATATAAAGGTCCCACGGAGACGTAGGGGCCAACTCGTCAGGAATGTTGTCCAATATTACCGCCGAGATGATAGGTTGGGTTAGGTCAGGTTATATTACGTTATTGATTTATATGAAGGACCCACGTAGACGTAGGGGCCAACTCGTCAGGAATATTGTCAAATATTACCGCCGAGACGATAGGTTGGATTAGCTTAGGCTATATTACGTTATTGATGTATATAAAGGTCCCACGGAGACGTAGAAGCCAACAAGCGTGGAATGTTGCCAAATATTGCCGCCGAAATGATAGATTGGGTCAGGTTAGGTTAGATTACGTTATTGTCGTATATAAAGGTCCCACGAAGACGTAGAGGCAACATGCCAGGAATGTTGGTCAAATATTACAGCCGCGATGTTAGATTGGGTTAGGTTAGGTTATATTACGTTATTGTTGTATATAAAGGTCCCGCGGAGACGTAGAGGCCAACTCGCCAGGAATGCTGTCAAATAATAGCGCCGAGAGGTTAGGTTGGGTCAGGTTAGGTTATATTACGTTATTGATGTATATGAAGATCCCACGGAGACGCAGAGGCCAACTCGCCAGGTATGTGGTCAAATATTACCGCCGAGATGATAGGTTGGGTTAGGTTTGGTTATATTTCGTTATTAATGTATATGAAGGTCCCACGGAGACGTAGAGTCCAACTCGCCGGGAATGTTGTCAAATATTACAGCCGCGATGTCAGATTGGGTTACGTCAGGTTATATTACGTTATTGACGTATATAAAGGTCCCACGGAGACGTAGAGGCCAACTCGCCAGGAATGTTGTCAAATATTACCGCCGAAATGTTAGGTTGGGGTAGGTTAGGTTATATTAAGTTATTGATGTATATAAAGGTCCCACGGAGACGTAGAGGCCAACTCGTCAAGAATATTGTCAATTATTACCGCCGAGATGATAGGTTGGATTAGGTTAGGTTATATTAAGTTATTGATGTATATGAAGATCCCATGGAGACGCAGAGGCCAACTCGCCAGGTATGTGGTCAAATATTACCGCCGAGATGATAGATTGGGTTAGGTTTGGTTATATTTCGTTATTAATGTACATGAAGGTCCCACGGAGACGTAGAGTCCAACTCGCCGGGAATGTTGTCAAATATTACAGCCGCGATGTCAGATTGGGTTACGTTATGTTATATTACGTTATTGACGTATATAAAGGTCCCACGGAGACGTAGAGGCCAACTCGCCAGGAATGTTGTCAAATATTACCGCCGAAATGTTAGGTTGGGTTAGGTTAGGTTATATTAAGTTATTGATGTATATGAAGATCCCACGGAGACGCAGAGGCCAACTCGCCAGGTATATGGTCAAATATTACCGCCGAGATGATAGGTTGGGTTAGGTTTGGTTATATTTCGCTATTAATGTATATGAAGGTCCCACGGAGACGTAGAAGCCAACTCGCCAGGATTGTTGCCAAATATTACCGCCGCGATGTTAGATTGGGTTAGGTTAGGTTAGATTACGTTATTGCCGTATATAAAGGTCCCACGGAGACGTAGAGGCCAACTCGCCAGGAATGCTGTCAAATAATAGCGCCGAGAGGTTAGGTTGGGTTAGGTTATGTTATATTACGTTATTGATGTATATGAAGGACCCACGGAGGCGTAGAGGCCAACATGCCAGGAATGTTGGTCAAATATTACAGCCGCGATGTTAGATTGGGTTAGGTTAGGTTATATTACGTTATTGTTGTATATAAAGGTCCCATGGAGACGTAGAGGCCAACTCGCCAGGAATGTTGTCAAATATTACCGCCGAGATGATAGGTTGGGTTAGGTTAGGTTATATTACGTTATTGATTTATATGAAGGACCCACGTAGACGTAGGGGCCAACTCGTCAGGAATGTTGTCCAATATTACCGCCGAGATGATAGGTTGGGTTAGGTCAGGTTATATTACGTTATTGATTTATATGAAGGACCCACGTAGACGTAGGGGCCAACTCGTCAGGAATATTGTCAAATATTACCGCCGAGACGATAGGTTGGATTAGCTTAGGTTATATTACGTTATTGATGTATATAAAGGTCCCACGGAGACGTAGAAGCCAACAAGCGTGGAATGTTGCCAAATATTGCCGCCGAAATGATAGATTGGGTCAGGTTAGGTTAGATTACGTTATTGTCGTATATAAAGGTCCCACGGAGACGTAGAGGCAACATGCCAGGAATGTTGGTCAAATATTACAGCCGCGATGTTAGATTGGGTTAGGTTAGGTTATATTACGTTATTGTTGTATATAAAGGTCCCGCGGAGACGTAGAGGCCAACTCGCCAGGAATGCTGTCAAATAATAGCGCCGAGAGGTTAGGTTGGGTCAGGTTAGGTTATATTACGTTATTGATGTATATGAAGATCCCATGGAGACGCAGAGGCCAACTCGCCAGGTATGTGGTCAAATATTACAGCCGAGATGATAGGTTGGGTTAGGTTAGGTTATATTTCGTCATTGATATATATGAAGGTCCCACGGAGACGTAGAGGCCAACAAGCCAGGAATGTTGCCAAATATTACCGCCGAGATGTGAGGTTGGGGTAGGTTAGGTTATATTAAGTTATTGATGTATATAAAGGTCCCACGGAGACGTAGAGGCCAACTCGTCAGGAATATTGTCAAATATTACCGCCGAGATGATAGGTTGGATTAGGTTAGGTTATATTAAGTTATTGATGTATATGAAGATCCCATGGAGACGCAGAGGCCAACTCGCCAGGTATGTGGTCAAATATTACCGCCGAGATGATAGGTTGGGTTAGGTTTGGTTATATTTCGTTATTAATGAACATGAAGGTCCCACGGAGACGTAGAGTCCAACTCGCCGGGAATGTTGTCAAATATTACAGCCGCGATGTCAGATTGGGTTACGTTAGGTTATATTACGTTATTGACGTATATAAAGGTCCCACGGAGACGTAGAGGCCAACATGCCAGGAATGTTGTTCAAATATTACAGCCGCGATGTTAGATTGGGTTAGGTTAGGTTATACTACGTTATTGTTGTATATAAAGGTCCCACGGAGACGTACAGGCCAACTCGCCAGGAATGTTGTCAAATATTGCCGCCGAGATGATAGGTTGGGTTAGGTTAGGTTATATTACGTTATTGATGTATATGAAGATCCCATGGAGACGCAGAGGCCAACTCGCCAGGTATGTGGTCAAATATTACCGCCGAGATGATAGGTTGGGTTAGGTTTGGTTATATTTCGTTATTAATGTACATGAAGGTCCCACGGAGACGTAGAGTCCAACTCGCCGGGAATGTTGTCAAATATTACAGCCGCGATGTCAGATTGGGTTACGTTAGGTTATATTACGTTATTGACGTATATAAAGGACCCACGGAGACGTAGAGGCCAACTCGCCAGGAATGTTGTCAAATATTACCGCCGAAATGTTAGGTTGGGTTAGGTTAGGTTATATTACGTTATTGATGTATATGAAGATCCCACGGAGGCGTAGAGGCCAACTCTCCAGGAATGTTGTCAAATATTACCGCCGAGATGATAGGTTGGGTTAGGTCAGGTTATATTACGTTATTGATTTATATGAAGGACCCACGTAGACGTAGGTGCCAACTCGTCAGGAATATTGTCAAATATTACCGCCGAGATGATAGGTTGGATTAGCTTAGGTTATATTACGTTATTGATGTATATAAAGGACCCACGGAGACGTAGAAGCCAACAAGCGAGGAATGTTGCCAAATATTGCCGCCGAAATGTTAGATTGGGTCAGGTTAGGTTAGATTACGTTATTGTCGTATATAAAGGTACCACGGAGACGTAGAGGCCAACATGCCAGGAATGTTGGTCAAATATTACAGACGCGATGTTAGATTGGGTTAGGTTAGGTTATATTACGTTATTGTTGTATATAAAGGTCCCACGGAGACGTAGAGGCCAACTCGCCAGGAATGCTGCCAAATAATAGCGCCGAGAGGTTAGGTTGGGTCAGGTTAGGTTATATTACGTTATTGATGTATATGAAGATCCCACGGAGACGCAGAGGCCAACTCGCCAGGTATGTGGTCAAATATTACCGCCGAGATGATAGGTTGGGTTAGGTTTGGTTATATTTCGTTATTAATGTATATGAAGGTCCCACGGAGACGTAGAGTCCAACTCGCCGGGAATGTTGTCAAATATTACAGCCGCGATGTCAGATTGGGTTACGTTAGGTTATATTACGTTATTGACGTATATAAAGGTCCGACGGAGACGTAGAGGCCAACTCGCCATGAATGTTGTCAAATATTACCGCCGAAATGTTAGGTTGGGTTAGGTTAGGTTATATTAAGTTATTGATGTATATGAAGATCCCATGGAGACACAGAGGCCAACTCGCCAGGAATGTTGTGAAATATTACCGCCGAGATAATAGGTTGGGTTAGGTCAGGTTATGTTACGTGATTGATTTATATGAAGGACCCACGTAGACGTAGGGGCCAACTCGTCAGGAATATTGTCAAATATTACCGCCGAGATGATAGGTTGGATTAGCTTAGGTTATATTACGTTATTGATGTATATAAAGGTCCCACGGAGACGTAGAAGCCAACAAGCGTGGAATGTTGCCAAATATTGCCGCCGAAATGATAGATTGGGTCAGGTTAGGTTAGATTACGTTATTGTCGTATATAAAGGTCCCACGGAGACGTAGGGGCCAACTCGTCAGGAATGTTGTCCAATATTACCGCCGAGATGATAGGTTGGGTTAGGTCAGGTTATATTACGTTATTGATTTATATGAAGGACCCACGTAGACGTAGGGGCCAACTCGTCAGGAATATTGTCAAATATTACCGCCGAGACGATAGGTTGGATTAGCTTAGGCTATATTACGTTATTGATGTATATAAAGGTCCCACGGAGACGTAGAAGCCAACAAGCGTGGAATGTTGCCAAATATTGCCGCCGAAATGATAGATTGGGTCAGGTTAGGTTAGATTACGTTATTGTCGTATATAAAGGTCCCACGAAGACGTAGAGGCAACATGCCAGGAATGTTGGTCAAATATTACAGCCGCGATGTTAGATTGGGTTAGGTTAGGTTATATTACGTTATTGTTGTATATAAAGGTCCCGCGGAGACGTAGAGGCCAACTCGCCAGGAATGCTGTCAAATAATAGCGCCGAGAGGTTAGGTTGGGTCAGGTTAGGTTATATTACGTTATTGATGTATATGAAGATCCCACGGAGACGCAGAGGCCAACTCGCCAGGTATGTGGTCAAATATTACCGCCGAGATGATAGGTTGGGTTAGGTTTGGTTATATTTCGTTATTAATGTATATGAAGGTCCCACGGAGACGTAGAGTCCAACTCGCCGGGAATGTTGTCAAATATTACAGCCGCGATGTCAGATTGGGTTACGTCAGGTTATATTACGTTATTGACGTATATAAAGGTCCCACGGAGACGTAGAGGCCAACTCGCCAGGAATGTTGTCAAATATTACCGCCGAAATGTTAGGTTGGGGTAGGTTAGGTTATATTAAGTTATTGATGTATATAAAGGTCCCACGGAGACGTAGAGGCCAACTCGTCAAGAATATTGTCAATTATTACCGCCGAGATGATAGGTTGGATTAGGTTAGGTTATATTAAGTTATTGATGTATATGAAGATCCCATGGAGACGCAGAGGCCAACTCGCCAGGTATGTGGTCAAATATTACCGCCGAGATGATAGATTGGGTTAGGTTTGGTTATATTTCGTTATTAATGTACATGAAGGTCCCACGGAGACGTAGAGTCCAACTCGCCGGGAATGTTGTCAAATATTACAGCCGCGATGTCAGATTGGGTTACGTTATGTTATATTACGTTATTGACGTATATAAAGGTCCCACGGAGACGTAGAGGCCAACTCGCCAGGAATGTTGTCAAATATTACCGCCGAAATGTTAGGTTGGGTTAGGTTAGGTTATATTAAGTTATTGATGTATATGAAGATCCCACGGAGACGCAGAGGCCAACTCGCCAGGTATATGGTCAAATATTACCGCCGAGATGATAGGTTGGGTTAGGTTTGGTTATATTTCGCTATTAATGTATATGAAGGTCCCACGGAGACGTAGAAGCCAACTCGCCAGGATTGTTGCCAAATATTACCGCCGCGAAGTTAGATTGGGTTAGGTTAGGTTAGATTACGTTATTGCCGTATATAAAGGTCCCACGGAGACGTAGAGGCCAACTCGCCAGGAATGCTGTCAAATAATAGCGCCGAGAGGTTAGGTTGGGTTAGGTTATGTTATATTACGTTATTGATGTATATGAAGGACCCACGGAGGCGTAGAGGCCAACATGCCAGGAATGTTGGTCAAATATTACAGCCGCGATGTTAGATTGGGTTAGGTTAGGTTATATTACGTTATTGTTGTATATAAAGGTCCCATGGAGACGTAGAGGCCAACTCGCCAGGAATGTTGTCAAATATTACCGCCGAGATGATAGGTTGGGTTAGGTTAGGTTATATTACGTTGTTGATTTATATGAAGGACCCACGTAGACGTAGGGGCCAACTCGTCAGGAATGTTGTCCAATATTACCGCCGAGATGATAGGTTGGGTTAGGTCAGGTTATATTACGTTATTGATTTATATGAAGGACCCACGTAGACGTAGGGGCCAACTCGTCAGGAATATTGTCAAATATTACCGCCGAGACGATAGGTTGGATTAGCTTAGGTTATATTACGTTATTGATGTATATAAAGGTCCCACGGAGACGTAGAAGCCAACAAGCGTGGAATGTTGCCAAATATTGCCGCCGAAATGATAGATTGGGTCAGGTTAGGTTAGATTACGTTATTGTCGTATATAAAGGTCCCACGGAGACGTAGAGGCAACATGCCAGGAATGTTGGTCAAATATTACAGCCGCGATGTTAGATTGGGTTAGGTTAGGTTATATTACGTTATTGTTGTATATAAAGGTCCCGCGGAGACGTAGAGGCCAACTCGCCAGGAATGCTGTCAAATAATAGCGCCGAGAGGTTAGGTTGGGTCAGGTTAGGTTATATTACGTTATTGATGTATATGAAGATCCCATGGAGACGCAGAGGCCAACTCGCCAGGTATGTGGTCAAATATTACAGCCGAGATGATAGGTTGGGTTAGGTTAGGTTATATTTCGTCATTGATATATATGAAGGTCCCACGGAGACGTAGAGGCCAACAAGCCAGGAATGTTGCCAAATATTACCGCCGAGATGTGAGGTTGGGGTAGGTTAGGTTATATTAAGTTATTGATGTATATAAAGGTCCCACGGAGACGTAGAGGCCAACTCGTCAGGAATATTGTCAAATATTACCGCCGAGATGATAGGTTGGATTAGGTTAGGTTATATTAAGTTATTGATGTATATGAAGATCCCATGGAGACGCAGAGGCCAACTCGCCAGGTATGTGGTCAAATATTACCGCCGAGATGATAGGTTGGGTTAGGTTTGGTTATATTTCGTTATTAATGAACATGAAGGTCCCACGGAGACGTAGAGTCCAACTCGCCGGGAATGTTGTCAAATATTACAGCCGCGATGTCAGATTGGGTTACGTTAGGTTATATTACGTTATTGACGTATATAAAGGTCCCACGGAGACGTAGAGGCCAACATGCCAGGAATGTTGTTCAAATATTACAGCCGCGATGTTAGATTGGGTTAGGTTAGGTTATACTACGTTATTGTTGTATATAAAGGTCCCACGGAGACGTACAGGCCAACTCGCCAGGAATGTTGTCAAATATTGCCGCCGAGATGATAGGTTGGGTTAGGTTAGGTTATATTACGTTATTGATGTATATGAAGATCCCATGGAGACGCAGAGGCCAACTCGCCAGGTATGTGGTCAAATATTACCGCCGAGATGATAGGTTGGGTTAGGTTTGGTTATATTTCGTTATTAATGTACATGAAGGTCCCACGGAGACGTAGAGTCCAACTCGCCGGGAATGTTGTCAAATATTACAGCCGCGATGTCAGATTGGGTTACGTTAGGTTATATTACGTTATTGACGTATATAAAGGTCCCACGGAGACGTAGAGGCCAACTCGCCAGGAATGTTGTCAAATATTACCGCCGAAATGTTAGGTTGGGTTAGGTTAGGTTATATTACGTTATTGATGTATATGAAGATCCCACGGAGGCGTAGAGGCCAACTCTCCAGGAATGTTGTCAAATATTACCGCCGAGATGATAGGTTGGGTTAGGTCAGGTTATATTACGTTATTGATTTATATGAAGGACCCACGTAGACGTAGGTGCCAACTCGTCAGGAATATTGTCAAATATTACCGCCGAGATGATAGGTTGGATTAGCTTAGGTTATATTACGTTATTGATGTATATAAAGGACCCACGGAGACGTAGAAGCCAACAAGCGAGGAATGTTGCCAAATATTGCCGCCGAAATGTTAGATTGGGTCAGGTTAGGTTAGATTACGTTATTGTCGTATATAAAGGTACCACGGAGACGTAGAGGCCAACATGCCAGGAATGTTGGTCAAATATTACAGACGCGATGTTAGATTGGGTTAGGTTAGGTTATATTACGTTATTGTTGTATATAAAGGTCCCACGGAGACGTAGAGGCCAACTCGCCAGGAATGCTGTCAAATAATAGCGCCGAGAGGTTAGGTTGGGTCAGGTTAGGTTATATTACGTTATTGATGTATATGAAGATCCCACGGAGACGCAGAGGCCAACTCGCCAGGTATGTGGTCAAATATTACCGCCGAGATGATAGGTTGGGTTAGGTTTGGTTATATTTCGTTATTAATGTATATGAAGGTCCCACGGAGACGTAGAGTCCAACTCGCCGGGAATGTTGTCAAATATTACAGCCGCGATGTCAGATTGGGTTACGTTAGGTTATATTACGTTATTGACGTATATAAAGGTCCGACGGAGACGTAGAGGCCAACTCGCCAGGAATGTTGTCAAATATTACCGCCGAAATGTTAGGTTGGGTTAGGTTAGGTTATATTAAGTTATTGATGTATATGAAGATCCCATGGAGACGCAGAGGCCAACTCGCCAGGAATGTTGTCAAATATTACCGCCGAGATAATAGGTTGGGTTAGGTCACGTTATGTTACGTGATTGATTTATATGAAGGACCCACGTAGACGTAGGGGCCAACTCGTCAGGAATATTGTCAAATATTACCGCCGAGATGATAGGTTGGATTAGCTTAGGTTATATTACGTTATTGATGTATATAAAGGTCCCACGGAGACGTAGAAGCCAACAAGCCAGGAATGTTGCCAAATATTGCCGCCGAAATGTTAGATTGGGTCAGGTTAGGTTAGATTACGTTATTGTCGTATATAAAGGTCCCACGGAGACGTAGAGGCCAACATGCCAGGAATGTTGTTCAAATATTACAGCCGCGATGTTAGATTGGGTTAGGTTAGGTTATACTACGTTATTGTTGTATATAAAGGTCCCACGGAGACGTACAGGCCAACTCGCCAGGAATGTTGTCAAATATTGCCGCCGAGATGATAGGTTGGGTTAGGTTAGGTTATATTACGTTATTGATGTATATGAAGATCCCACGGAGACGTAGAGGCCAACTCACCAGGTATGTGGTCAAATATTACCGCCGAGATGATAGGTTGGGTTAGGTTTGGTTATATTTCGTTATTGATGTATATGAAGGTCCCACGGAGACGTAGAGGCCAACATGCCAGGAATGGTGTCAAATATTACAGCCGCGATGTTAGATTGGGCTAGGTTAGGCTATATTACGTTATTGATGTATATAAAGGTCCCACGGAGACGTAGAGGCCAACTCCCCAGGAATGTTGTCAAATATTACCGCCGAAATGTTAGGTTTGGTTAGGTTAGGTTATATTACGTTCTTGATGTATATAAAGGCCCCACGCAGACGTAGAGGCCAATCCGCGAGGAAAGTTTTCAAATATTACCGCCGAGATGATAGGTTGGGTTAGGTTAGGTTATATTTCGTCATTGATATATATGATGGTCCCACGGAGACGTAGAGGCCAACAAGTCAGGAATGTTGCCAAATATTACCGCCGAGATGTGAGGTTGGGTTAGTTTAGGTTATATGACGTGATTGATGTGTATGAAGGTCCCACGGAGACGTAGAAGCCAACTCGCCAGGATTGTTGCCAAATATTACCGCCGCGATGTTAGATTGGGTTAGGTTAGGTTAGATTACGTTATTGCCGTATATAAAGGTCCCACGGAGACGTAGAGGCCAACATGCCAGGAATGTTGGTCAAATATTACAGCCGCGATGTTTAATTGGGTTAGGTTAGGTTATATTACGTTAATGTTGTATATAAAGGTCCCACGGAGACGTAGGGGCCAACTCGCCTGGAATGTTGTCAAATATTACAGCCGCGATGTCAGATTGGGTTACGTTAGGTTATATTACGTTATTGACGTATATAAAGGTCCGACGGAGACGTAGAGGCCAACTCGCCAGGAATGTTGTCAAATATTACCGCCGAAATGTTAGGTTGGGTTAGGTTAGGTTATATTATGTTATTGATGTATATGAAGATCCCACGGAGACGCAGAGGACAACTCGCCAGGAATGTTGTCAAATATTACCGCCGAGATGATAGGTTGGGTTAGGTTAGGTTATATTACGTTATTGATTTATATGAAGGACCCACGTAGACGTAGGGGCCAACTCGTCAGGAATGTTGTCCAATATTACCGCAGAGATGATAGGTTGGGTTAGGTCAGGTTATATTACGTTATTGATTTATATGAAGGACCCACGTAGACGTAGGGGCCAACTCGTCAGGAATATTGTCAAATATTACCGCCGAGACGATAGGTTGGATTAGCTTAGGTTATATTACGTTATTGATGTATATAAAGGTCCCACGGAGACGTAGAAGCCAACAAGCGTGGAATGTTGCCAAATATTGCCGCCGAAATGATAGATTGGGTCAGGTTAGGTTAGATTACGTTATTGTCGTATATAAAGGTCCCACGGAGACGTAGAGGCAACATGCCAGGAATGTTGGTCAAATATTACAGCCGCGATGTTAGATTGGGTTAGGTTAGGTTATATTACGTTATTGTTGTATATAAAGGTCCCGCGGAGACGTAGAGGCCAACTCGCCAGGAATGCTGTCAAATAATAGCGCCGAGAGGTTAGGTTGGGTCAGGTTAGGTTATATTACGTTATTGATGTATATGAAGATCCCATGGAGACGCAGAGGCCAACTCGCCAGGTATGTGGTCAAATATTACAGCCGAGATGATAGGTTGGGTTAGGTTAGGTTATATTTCGTCATTGATATATATGAAGGTCCCACGGAGACGTAGAGGCCAACAAGCCAGGAATGTTGCCAAATATTACCGCCGAGATGTGAGGTTGGGGTAGGTTAGGTTATATTAAGTTATTGATGTATATAAAGGTCACACGGAGACGTAGAGGCCAACTCGTCAGGAATATTGACAAATATTACCGCCGAGATGATAGGTTGGATTAGGTTAGGTTGTATTAAGTTATTGATGTATATGAAGATCCCATGGAGACGCAGAGGCCAACTCGCCAGGTATGTGGTCAAATATTACCGCCGAGATGATAGGTTGGGTTAGGTTTGGTTATATTTCGTTATTAATGAACATGAAGGTCCCACGGAGACGTAGAGTCCAACTCGCCGGGAATGTTGTCAAATATTACAGCCGCGATGTCAGATTGGGTTACGTTAGGTTATATTACGTTATTGACGTATATAAAGGTCCCACGGAGACGTAGAGGCCAACTCGCCAGGAATGTTGTCAAATATTACCGCCGAAATGTTAGGTTGGGTTAGGTTAGGTTATATTAAGTTATTGATGTATATGAAGATCCCACGGAGACGCAGAGGCCAACCCTCCAGGAATGTTGTCAAATATTACCGCCGAGATGATAGGTTGGGTTAGGTCAGGTTATATTACGTTATTGATTTATATGAAGGACCCACGTAGACGTAGGTGCCAACTCGTCAGGAATATTGTCAAATATTACCGCCGAGATGATAGGTTGGATTAGCTTAGGTTATATTACGTTATTGATGTATATAAAGGACCCACGGAGACGTAGAAGCCAACAAGCGAGGAATGTTGCCAAATATTGCCGCCGAAATGTTAGATTGGGTCAGGTTAGGTTAGATTACGTTATTGTCGTATATAAAGGTACCACGGAGACGTAGAGGCCAACATGCCAGGAATGTTGGTCAAATATTACAGACGCGATGTTAGATTGGGTTAGGTTAGGTTATATTACGTTATTGTTGTATATAAAGGTCCCACGGAGACGTAGAGGCCAACTCGCCAGGAATGCTGTCAAATAATAGCGCCGAGAGGTTAGGTTGGGTCAGGTTAGGTTATATTACGTTATTGATGTATATGAAGATCCCACGGAGACGCAGAGGCCAACTCGCCAGGTATGTGGTCAAATATTACCGCCGAGATGATAGGTTGGGTTAGGTTTGGTTATATTTCGTTATTAATGTATATGAAGGTCCCACGGAGACGTAGAGTCCAACTCGCCAGGATTGTTGCCAAATATTACCGCCGCGATGTTAGATTGGGTTAGGTTAGGTTAGATTACGTTATTGCCGTATATAAAGGTCCCACGGAGACGTAGAGGCCAACATGCCGGGAATGTTGGTCAAATATTACAGCCGCGATGTTAGATTGGGTTAGGTTAGGTTATATTACGTTAATGTTGTATATAAAGGTCCCACGGAGACGTAGGGGCCAACTCGCCTGGAATGTTGTCAAATATTACAGCCGCGATGTCAGATTGGGTTACGTTAGGTTATATTACGTTATTGACGTATATAAAGGTCCGACGGAGACGTAGAGGCCAACTCGCCAGGAATGTTGTCAAATATTACCGCCGAAATGTTAGGTTGGGTTAGGTTAGGTTATATTAAGTTATTGATGTATATGAAGATCCCACGGAGACGCAGAGGCCAACTCGCCAGGAATGTTGTCAAATATTACCGCCGAGATAATAGGTTGGGTTAGGTCAGGTTATGTTACGTGATTGATTTATATGAAGGACCCACGTAGACGTAGGGGCCAACTCGTCATGAATATTGTCAAATATTACCTCCGAGATGATAGGTTGGATTAGCTTAGGTTATATTACGTTATTGATGTATATAAAGGTCCCACGGAGACGTAGAAGCCAACAAGCCAGGAATGTTGCCAAATATTGCCGCCGAAATGTTAGATTGGGTCAGGTTAGGTTAGATTACGTTATTGTCGTATATAAAGGTCCCACGGAGACGTAGAAGCCAACAAGCGAGGAATGTTGCCAAATATTGCCGCCGAAATGTTAGATTGGGTCAGGTTAGGTTAGATTACGTTATTGTCGTATATAAAGGTACCACGGAGACGTAGAGGCCAACATGCCAGGAATGTTGGTCAAATATTACAGACGCGATGTTAGATTGGGTTAGGTTAGGTTATATTACGTTATTGTTGTATATAAAGGTCCCACGGAGACGTAGAGGCCAACTCGCCAGGAATGCTGTCAAATAATAGCGCCGAGAGGTTAGGTTGGGTCAGGTTAGGTTATATTACGTTATTGATGTATATGAAGATCCCACGGAGACGCAGAGGCCAACTCGCCAGGTATGTGGTCAAATATTACCGCCGAGATGATAGGTTGGGTTAGGTTTGGTTATATTTCGTTATTAATGTATATGAAGGTCCCACGGAGACGTAGAGTCCAACTCGCCAGGATTGTTGCCAAATATTACCGCCGCGATGTTAGATTGGGTTAGGTTAGGTTAGATTACGTTATTGCCGTATATAAAGGTCCCACGGAGACTTAGAGGCCAACATGCCGGGAATGTTGGTCAAATATTACAGCCGCGATGTTAGATTGGGTTAGGTTAGGTTATATTACGTTAATGTTGTATATAAAGGTCCCACGGAGACGTAGGGGCCAACTCGCCTGGAATGTTGTCAAATATTACAGCCGCGATGTCAGATTGGGTTACGTTAGGTTATATTACGTTATTGACGTATATAAAGGTCCGACGGAGACGTAGAGGCCAACTCGCCAGGAATGTTGTCAAATATTACCGCCGAAATGTTAGGTTGGGTTAG
The DNA here is from genome assembly GCA_963969225.1 of Xylocopa violacea. NCBI lineage: Eukaryota > Metazoa > Arthropoda > Insecta > Hymenoptera > Apidae > Xylocopa > Xylocopa violacea. Next base: position 5,354,959 of record CAXAJV010000019.1, on the reverse strand, counting down.
GTTAGGTTATATTAAGTTATTGATGTATATGAAGATCCCACGGAGACGCAGAGGCCAACTCGCCAGGAATGTTGTCAAATATTACCGCCGAGATAATAGGTTGGGTTAGGTCAGGTTATGTTACGTGATTGATTTATATGAAGGACCCACGTAGACGTAGGGGCCAACTCGTCATGAATATTGTCAAATATTACCTCCGAGATGATAGGTTGGATTAGCTTAGGTTATATTACGTTATTGATGTATATAAAGGTCCCACGGAGACGTAGAAGCCAACAAGCCAGGAATGTTGCCAAATATTGCCGCCGAAATGTTAGATTGGGTCAGGTTAGGTTAGATTACGTTATTGTCGTATATAAAGGTCCCACGGAGACGTAGAGGCCAACATGCCAGGAATGTTGTTCAAATATTACAGCCGCGATGTTAGATTGGGTTAGGTTAGGTTATACTACGTTATTGTTGTATATAAAGGTCCCACGGAGACGTAGAGGCCAACTCGCCAGGAATGTTGTCAAATATTGCCGCCGAGATGATAGGTTGGGTTAGGTTAGGTTATATTACGTTATTGATGTATATGAAGATCCCACGGAGACGTAGAGACCAACTCACCAGGTATGTGGTCAAATATTACCGCCGAGATGATAGGTTGGGTTAGGTTTGGTTATATTTCGTTATTGATGTATATGAAGGTCCCACGGAGACGTAGAGGCCAACATGCCAGGAATGGTGTCAAATATTACAGCCGCGATGTTAGATTGGGCTAGGTTAGGTTATATTACGTTATTGATGTATATAAAGGTCCCACGGAGACGTAGAGGCCAACTCCCCAGGAATGTTGTCAAATATTACCGCCGAAATGTTAGGTTTGGTTAGGTTAGGTTATATTACGTTCTTGATGTATATAAAGGCCCCACGCAGACGTAGAGGCCAACCCGCCAGGAAAGTTTTCAAATATTACCGCCGAGATGATAGGTTGGGTTAGGTTAGGTTATATTACGTGATTGATGTATATGAAGGTCCCACGGAGACGTAGAAGCCAACTCGCCAGGATTGTTGCCAAATATTACCGCCGCGATGTTAGATTGGGTTAGGTTAGGTTAGATTACGTTATTGCCGTATATAAAGGTCCCACGGAGACGTAGAGGCCAACATGCCAGGAATGTTGGTCAAATATTACAGCCGCGATGTCAGATTGGGTTACGTCAGGTTATATTACGTTATTGACGTATATAAAGGTCCCACGGAGACGTAGAGGCCAACTCGCCAGGAATGTTGTCAAATATTACCGCCGAAATGTTAGGTTGGGGTAGGTTAGGTTATATTAAGTTATTGATGTATATAAAGGTCCCACGGAGACGTAGAGGCCAACTCGTCAAGAATATTGTCAATTATTACCGCCGAGATGATAGGTTGGATTAGGTTAGGTTATATTAAGTTATTGATGTATATGAAGATCCCATGGAGACGCAGAGGCCAACTCGCCAGGTATGTGGTCAAATATTACCGCCGAGATGATAGATTGGGTTAGGTTTGGTTATATTTCGTTATTAATGTACATGAAGGTCCCACGGAGACGTAGAGTCCAACTCGCCGGGAATGTTGTCAAATATTACAGCCGCGATGTCAGATTGGGTTACGTTATGTTATATTACGTTATTGACGTATATAAAGGTCCCACGGAGACGTAGAGGCCAACTCGCCAGGAATGTTGTCAAATATTACCGCCGAAATGTTAGGTTGGGTTAGGTTAGGTTATATTAAGTTATTGATGTATATGAAGATCCCACGGAGACGCAGAGGCCAACTCGCCAGGTATATGGTCAAATATTACCGCCGAGATGATAGGTTGGGTTAGGTTTGGTTATATTTCGCTATTAATGTATATGAAGGTCCCACGGAGACGTAGAAGCCAACTCGCCAGGATTGTTGCCAAATATTACCGCCGCGAAGTTAGATTGGGTTAGGTTAGGTTAGATTACGTTATTGCCGTATATAAAGGTCCCACGGAGACGTAGAGGCCAACTCGCCAGGAATGCTGTCAAATAATAGCGCCGAGAGGTTAGGTTGGGTTAGGTTATGTTATATTACGTTATTGATGTATATGAAGGACCCACGGAGGCGTAGAGGCCAACATGCCAGGAATGTTGGTCAAATATTACAGCCGCGATGTTAGATTGGGTTAGGTTAGGTTATATTACGTTATTGTTGTATATAAAGGTCCCATGGAGACGTAGAGGCCAACTCGCCAGGAATGTTGTCAAATATTACCGCCGAGATGATAGGTTGGGTTAGGTTAGGTTATATTACGTTGTTGATTTATATGAAGGACCCACGTAGACGTAGGGGCCAACTCGTCAGGAATGTTGTCCAATATTACCGCCGAGATGATAGGTTGGGTTAGGTCAGGTTATATTACGTTATTGATTTATATGAAGGACCCACGTAGACGTAGGGGCCAACTCGTCAGGAATATTGTCAAATATTACCGCCGAGACGATAGGTTGGATTAGCTTAGGTTATATTACGTTATTGATGTATATAAAGGTCCCACGGAGACGTAGAAGCCAACAAGCGTGGAATGTTGCCAAATATTGCCGCCGAAATGATAGATTGGGTCAGGTTAGGTTAGATTACGTTATTGTCGTATATAAAGGTCCCACGGAGACGTAGAGGCAACATGCCAGGAATGTTGGTCAAATATTACAGCCGCGATGTTAGATTGGGTTAGGTTAGGTTATATTACGTTATTGTTGTATATAAAGGTCCCGCGGAGACGTAGAGGCCAACTCGCCAGGAATGCTGTCAAATAATAGCGCCGAGAGGTTAGGTTGGGTCAGGTTAGGTTATATTACGTTATTGATGTATATGAAGATCCCATGGAGACGCAGAGGCCAACTCGCCAGGTATGTGGTCAAATATTACAGCCGAGATGATAGGTTGGGTTAGGTTAGGTTATATTTCGTCATTGATATATATGAAGGTCCCACGGAGACGTAGAGGCCAACAAGCCAGGAATGTTGCCAAATATTACCGCCGAGATGTGAGGTTGGGGTAGGTTAGGTTATATTAAGTTATTGATGTATATAAAGGTCCCACGGAGACGTAGAGGCCAACTCGTCAGGAATATTGTCAAATATTACCGCCGAGATGATAGGTTGGATTAGGTTAGGTTATATTAAGTTATTGATGTATATGAAGATCCCATGGAGACGCAGAGGCCAACTCGCCAGGTATGTGGTCAAATATTACCGCCGAGATGATAGGTTGGGTTAGGTTTGGTTATATTTCGTTATTAATGAACATGAAGGTCCCACGGAGACGTAGAGTCCAACTCGCCGGGAATGTTGTCAAATATTACAGCCGCGATGTCAGATTGGGTTACGTTAGGTTATATTACGTTATTGACGTATATAAAGGTCCCACGGAGACGTAGAGGCCAACATGCCAGGAATGTTGTTCAAATATTACAGCCGCGATGTTAGATTGGGTTAGGTTAGGTTATACTACGTTATTGTTGTATATAAAGGTCCCACGGAGACGTACAGGCCAACTCGCCAGGAATGTTGTCAAATATTGCCGCCGAGATGATAGGTTGGGTTAGGTTAGGTTATATTACGTTATTGATGTATATGAAGATCCCATGGAGACGCAGAGGCCAACTCGCCAGGTATGTGGTCAAATATTACCGCCGAGATGATAGGTTGGGTTAGGTTTGGTTATATTTCGTTATTAATGTACATGAAGGTCCCACGGAGACGTAGAGTCCAACTCGCCGGGAATGTTGTCAAATATTACAGCCGCGATGTCAGATTGGGTTACGTTAGGTTATATTACGTTATTGACGTATATAAAGGTCCCACGGAGACGTAGAGGCCAACTCGCCAGGAATGTTGTCAAATATTACCGCCGAAATGTTAGGTTGGGTTAGGTTAGGTTATATTACGTTATTGATGTATATGAAGATCCCACGGAGGCGTAGAGGCCAACTCTCCAGGAATGTTGTCAAATATTACCGCCGAGATGATAGGTTGGGTTAGGTCAGGTTATATTACGTTATTGATTTATATGAAGGACCCACGTAGACGTAGGTGCCAACTCGTCAGGAATATTGTCAAATATTACCGCCGAGATGATAGGTTGGATTAGCTTAGGTTATATTACGTTATTGATGTATATAAAGGACCCACGGAGACGTAGAAGCCAACAAGCGAGGAATGTTGCCAAATATTGCCGCCGAAATGTTAGATTGGGTCAGGTTAGGTTAGATTACGTTATTGTCGTATATAAAGGTACCACGGAGACGTAGAGGCCAACATGCCAGGAATGTTGGTCAAATATTACAGACGCGATGTTAGATTGGGTTAGGTTAGGTTATATTACGTTATTGTTGTATATAAAGGTCCCACGGAGACGTAGAGGCCAACTCGCCAGGAATGCTGTCAAATAATAGCGCCGAGAGGTTAGGTTGGGTCAGGTTAGGTTATATTACGTTATTGATGTATATGAAGATCCCACGGAGACGCAGAGGCCAACTCGCCAGGTATGTGGTCAAATATTACCGCCGAGATGATAGGTTGGGTTAGGTTTGGTTATATTTCGTTATTAATGTATATGAAGGTCCCACGGAGACGTAGAGTCCAACTCGCCGGGAATGTTGTCAAATATTACAGCCGCGATGTCAGATTGGGTTACGTTAGGTTATATTACGTTATTGACGTATATAAAGGTCCGACGGAGACGTAGAGGCCAACTCGCCAGGAATGTTGTCAAATATTACCGCCGAAATGTTAGGTTGGGTTAGGTTAGGTTATATTAAGTTATTGATGTATATGAAGATCCCATGGAGACGCAGAGGCCAACTCGCCAGGAATGTTGTCAAATATTACCGCCGAGATAATAGGTTGGGTTAGGTCAGGTTATGTTACGTGATTGATTTATATGAAGGACCCACGTAGACGTAGGGGCCAACTCGTCAGGAATATTGTCAAATATTACCGCCGAGATGATAGGTTGGATTAGCTTAGGTTATATTACGTTATTGATGTATATAAAGGTCCCACGGAGACGTAGAAGCCAACAAGCCAGGAATGTTGCCAAATATTGCCGCCGAAATGTTAGATTGGGTCAGGTTAGGTTAGATTACGTTATTGTCGTATATAAAGGTCCCACGGAGACGTAGAGGCCAACATGCCAGGAATGTTGTTCAAATATTACAGCCGCGATGTTAGATTGGGTTAGGTTAGGTTATACTACGTTATTGTTGTATATAAAGGTCCCACGGAGACGTACAGGCCAACTCGCCAGGAATGTTGTCAAATATTGCCGCCGAGATGATAGGTTGGGTTAGGTTAGGTTATATTACGTTATTGATGTATATGAAGATCCCACGGAGACGTAGAGGCCAACTCACCAGGTATGTGGTCAAATATTACCGCCGAGATGATAGGTTGGGTTAGGTTTGGTTATATTTCGTTATTGATGTATATGAAGGTCCCACGGAGACGTAGAGGCCAACATGCCAGGAATGGTGTCAAATATTACAGCCGCGATGTTAGATTGGGCTAGGTTAGGCTATATTACGTTATTGATGTATATAAAGGTCCCACGGAGACGTAGAGGCCAACTCCCCAGGAATGTTGTCAAATATTACCGCCGAAATGTTAGGTTTGGTTAGGTTAGGTTATATTACGTTCTTGATGTATATAAAGGCCCCACGCAGACGTAGAGGCCAATCCGCGAGGAAAGTTTTCAAATATTACCGCCGAGATGATAGGTTGGGTTAGGTTAGGTTATATTTCGTCATTGATATATATGATGGTCCCACGGAGACGTAGAGGCCAACAAGTCAGGAATGTTGCCAAATATTACCGCCGAGATGTGAGGTTGGGTTAGTTTAGGTTATATTACGTGATTGATGTGTATGAAGGTCCCACGGAGACGTAGAAGCCAACTCGCCAGGATTGTTGCCAAATATTACCGCCGCGATGTTAGATTGGGTTAGGTTAGGTTAGATTACGTTATTGCCGTATATAAAGGTCCCACGGAGACGTAGAGGCCAACATGCCAGGAATGTTGGTCAAATATTACAGCCGCGATGTTAGATTGGGTTAGGTTAGGTTATATTACGTTAATGTTGTATATAAAGGTCCCACGGAGACGTAGGGGCCAACTCGCCTGGAATGTTGTCAAATATTACAGCCGCGATGTCAGATTGGGTTACGTTAGGTTATATTACGTTATTGACGTATATAAAGGTCCGACGGAGACGTAGAGGCCAACTCGCCAGGAATGTTGTCAAATATTACCGCCGAAATGTTAGGTTGGGTTAGGTTAGGTTATATTAAGTTATTGATGTATATGAAGATCCCACGGAGACGCAGAGGACAACTCGCCAGGAATGTTGTCAAATATTACCGCCGAGATGATAGGTTGGGTTAGGTTAGGTTATATTACGTTATTGATTTATATGAAGGACCCACGTAGACGTAGGGGCCAACTCGTCAGGAATGTTGTCCAATATTACCGCAGAGATGATAGGTTGGGTTAGGTCAGGTTATATTACGTTATTGATTTATATGAAGGACCCACGTAGACGTAGGGGCCAACTCGTCAGGAATATTGTCAAATATTACCGCCGAGACGATAGGTTGGATTAGCTTAGGTTATATTACGTTATTGATGTATATAAAGGTCCCACGGAGACGTAGAAGCCAACAAGCGTGGAATGTTGCCAAATATTGCCGCCGAAATGATAGATTGGGTCAGGTTAGGTTAGATTACGTTATTGTCGTATATAAAGGTCCCACGGAGACGTAGAGGCAACATGCCAGGAATGTTGGTCAAATATTACAGCCGCGATGTTAGATTGGGTTAGGTTAGGTTATATTACGTTATTGTTGTATATAAAGGTCCCGCGGAGACGTAGAGGCCAACTCGCCAGGAATGCTGTCAAATAATAGCGCCGAGAGGTTAGGTTGGGTCAGGTTAGGTTATATTACGTTATTGATGTATATGAAGATCCCATGGAGACGCAGAGGCCAACTCGCCAGGTATGTGGTCAAATATTACAGCCGAGATGATAGGTTGGGTTAGGTTAGGTTATATTTCGTCATTGATATATATGAAGGTCCCACGGAGACGTAGAGGCCAACAAGCCAGGAATGTTGCCAAATATTACCGCCGAGATGTGAGGTTGGGGTAGGTTAGGTTATATTAAGTTATTGATGTATATAAAGGTCACACGGAGACGTAGAGGCCAACTCGTCAGGAATATTGACAAATATTACCGCCGAGATGATAGGTTGGATTAGGTTAGGTTGTATTAAGTTATTGATGTATATGAAGATCCCATGGAGACGCAGAGGCCAACTCGCCAGGTATGTGGTCAAATATTACCGCCGAGATGATAGGTTGGGTTAGGTTTGGTTATATTTCGTTATTAATGAACATGAAGGTCCCACGGAGACGTAGAGTCCAACTCGCCGGGAATGTTGTCAAATATTACAGCCGCGATGTCAGATTGGGTTACGTTAGGTTATATTACGTTATTGACGTATATAAAGGTCCCACGGAGACGTAGAGGCCAACTCGCCAGGAATGTTGTCAAATATTACCGCCGAAATGTTAGGTTGGGTTAGGTTAGGTTATATTAAGTTATTGATGTATATGAAGATCCCACGGAGACGCAGAGGCCAACCCTCCAGGAATGTTGTCAAATATTACCGCCGAGATGATAGGTTGGGTTAGGTCAGGTTATATTACGTTATTGATTTATATGAAGGACCCACGTAGACGTAGGTGCCAACTCGTCAGGAATATTGTCAAATATTACCGCCGAGATGATAGGTTGGATTAGCTTAGGTTATATTACGTTATTGATGTATATAAAGGACCCACGGAGACGTAGAAGCCAACAAGCGAGGAATGTTGCCAAATATTGCCGCCGAAATGTTAGATTGGGTCAGGTTAGGTTAGATTACGTTATTGTCGTATATAAAGGTACCACGGAGACGTAGAGGCCAACATGCCAGGAATGTTGGTCAAATATTACAGACGCGATGTTAGATTGGGTTAGGTTAGGTTATATTACGTTATTGTTGTATATAAAGGTCCCACGGAGACGTAGAGGCCAACTCGCCAGGAATGCTGTCAAATAATAGCGCCGAGAGGTTAGGTTGGGTCAGGTTAGGTTATATTACGTTATTGATGTATATGAAGATCCCACGGAGACGCAGAGGCCAACTCGCCAGGTATGTGGTCAAATATTACCGCCGAGATGATAGGTTGGGTTAGGTTTGGTTATATTTCGTTATTAATGTATATGAAGGTCCCACGGAGACGTAGAGTCCAACTCGCCAGGATTGTTGCCAAATATTACCGCCGCGATGTTAGATTGGGTTAGGTTAGGTTAGATTACGTTATTGCCGTATATAAAGGTCCCACGGAGACTTAGAGGCCAACATGCCGGGAATGTTGGTCAAATATTACAGCCGCGATGTTAGATTGGGTTAGGTTAGGTTATATTACGTTAATGTTGTATATAAAGGTCCCACGGAGACGTAGGGGCCAACTCGCCTGGAATGTTGTCAAATATTACAGCCGCGATGTCAGATTGGGTTACGTTAGGTTATATTACGTTATTGACGTATATAAAGGTCCGACGGAGACGTAGAGGCCAACTCGCCAGGAATGTTGTCAAATATTACCGCCGAAATGTTAGGTTGGGTTAGGTTAGGTTATATTAAGTTATTGATGTATATGAAGATCCCACGGAGACGCAGAGGCCAACTCGCCAGGAATGTTGTCAAATATTACCGCCGAGATAATAGGTTGGGTTAGGTCAGGTTATGTTACGTGATTGATTTATATGAAGGACCCACGTAGACGTAGGGGCCAACTCGTCATGAATATTGTCAAATATTACCTCCGAGATGATAGGTTGGATTAGCTTAGGTTATATTACGTTATTGATGTATATAAAGGTCCCACGGAGACGTAGAAGCCAACAAGCCAGGAATGTTGCCAAATATTGCCGCCGAAATGTTAGATTGGGTCAGGTTAGGTTAGATTACGTTATTGTCGTATATAAAGGTCCCACGGAGACGTAGAGGCCAACATGCCAGGAATGTTGTTCAAATATTACAGCCGCGATGTTAGATTGGGTTAGGTTAGGTTATACTACGTTATTGTTGTATATAAAGGTCCCACGGAGACGTAGAGGCCAACTCGCCAGGAATGTTGTCAAATATTGCCGCCGAGATGATAGGTTGGGTTAGGTTAGGTTATATTACGTTATTGATGTATATGAAGATCCCACGGAGACGTAGAGACCAACTCACCAGGTATGTGGTCAAATATTACCGCCGAGATGATAGGTTGGGTTAGGTTTGGTTATATTTCGTTATTGATGTATATGAAGGTCCCACGGAGACGTAGAGGCCAACATGCCAGGAATGGTGTCAAATATTACAGCCGCGATGTTAGATTGGGCTAGGTTAGGTTATATTACGTTATTGATGTATATAAAGGTCCCACGGAGACGTAGAGGCCAACTCCCCAGGAATGTTGTCAAATATTACCGCCGAAATGTTAGGTTTGGTTAGGTTAGGTTATATTACGTTCTTGATGTATATAAAGGCCCCACGCAGACGTAGAGGCCAACCCGCCAGGAAAGTTTTCAAATATTACCGCCGAGATGATAGGTTGGGTTAGGTTAGGTTATATTACGTGATTGATGTATATGAAGGTCCCACGGAGACGTAGAAGCCAACTCGCCAGGATTGTTGCCAAATATTACCGCCGCGATGTTAGATTGGGTTAGGTTAGGTTAGATTACGTTATTGCCGTATATAAAGGTCCCACGGAGACGTAGAGGCCAACATGCCAGGAATGTTGGTCAAATATTACAGCCGCGATGTCAGATTGGGTTACGTCAGGTTATATTACGTTATTGACGTATATAAAGGTCCCACGGAGACGTAGAGGCCAACTCGCCAGGAATGTTGTCAAATATTACCGCCGAAATGTTAGGTTGGGGTAGGTTAGGTTATATTAAGTTATTGATGTATATAAAGGTCCCACGGAGACGTAGAGGCCAACTCGTCAAGAATATTGTCAATTATTACCGCCGAGATGATAGGTTGGATTAGGTTAGGTTATATTAAGTTATTGATGTATATGAAGATCCCATGGAGACGCAGAGGCCAACTCGCCAGGTATGTGGTCAAATATTACCGCCGAGATGATAGATTGGGTTAGGTTTGGTTATATTTCGTTATTAATGTACATGAAGGTCCCACGGAGACGTAGAGTCCAACTCGCCGGGAATGTTGTCAAATATTACAGCCGCGATGTCAGATTGGGTTACGTTATGTTATATTACGTTATTGACGTATATAAAGGTCCCACGGAGACGTAGAGGCCAACTCGCCAGGAATGTTGTCAAATATTACCGCCGAAATGTTAGGTTGGGTTAGGTTAGGTTATATTAAGTTATTGATGTATATGAAGATCCCACGGAGACGCAGAGGCCAACTCGCCAGGTATATGGTCAAATATTACCGCCGAGATGATAGGTTGGGTTAGGTTTGGTTATATTTCGCTATTAATGTATATGAAGGTCCCACGGAGACGTAGAAGCCAACTCGCCAGGATTGTTGCCAAATATTACCGCCGCGAAGTTAGATTGGGTTAGGTTAGGTTAGATTACGTTATTGCCGTATATAAAGGTCCCACGGAGACGTAGAGGCCAACTCGCCAGGAATGCTGTCAAATAATAGCGCCGAGAGGTTAGGTTGGGTTAGGTTATGTTATATTACGTTATTGATGTATATGAAGGACCCACGGAGGCGTAGAGGCCAACATGCCAGGAATGTTGGTCAAATATTACAGCCGCGATGTTAGATTGGGTTAGGTTAGGTTATATTACGTTATTGTTGTATATAAAGGTCCCATGGAGACGTAGAGGCCAACTCGCCAGGAATGTTGTCAAATATTACCGCCGAGATGATAGGTTGGGTTAGGTTAGGTTATATTACGTTGTTGATTTATATGAAGGACCCACGTAGACGTAGGGGCCAACTCGTCAGGAATGTTGTCCAATATTACCGCCGAGATGATAGGTTGGGTTAGGTCAGGTTATATTACGTTATTGATTTATATGAAGGACCCACGTAGACGTAGGGGCCAACTCGTCAGGAATATTGTCAAATATTACCGCCGAGACGATAGGTTGGATTAGCTTAGGTTATATTACGTTATTGATGTATATAAAGGTCCCACGGAGACGTAGAAGCCAACAAGCGTGGAATGTTGCCAAATATTGCCGCCGAAATGATAGATTGGGTCAGGTTAGGTTAGATTACGTTATTGTCGTATATAAAGGTCCCACGGAGACGTAGAGGCAACATGCCAGGAATGTTGGTCAAATATTACAGCCGCGATGTTAGATTGGGTTAGGTTAGGTTATATTACGTTATTGTTGTATATAAAGGTCCCGCGGAGACGTAGAGGCCAACTCGCCAGGAATGCTGTCAAATAATAGCGCCGAGAGGTTAGGTTGGGTCAGGTTAGGTTATATTACGTTATTGATGTATATGAAGATCCCATGGAGACGCAGAGGCCAACTCGCCAGGTATGTGGTCAAATATTACAGCCGAGATGATAGGTTGGGTTAGGTTAGGTTATATTTCGTCATTGATATATATGAAGGTCCCACGGAGACGTAGAGGCCAACAAGCCAGGAATGTTGCCAAATATTACCGCCGAGATGTGAGGTTGGGGTAGGTTAGGTTATATTAAGTTATTGATGTATATAAAGGTCCCACGGAGACGTAGAGGCCAACTCGTCAGGAATATTGTCAAATATTACCGCCGAGATGATAGGTTGGATTAGGTTAGGTTATATTAAGTTATTGATGTATATGAAGATCCCATGGAGACGCAGAGGCCAACTCGCCAGGTATGTGGTCAAATATTACCGCCGAGATGATAGGTTGGGTTAGGTTTGGTTATATTTCGTTATTAATGAACATGAAGGTCCCACGGAGACGTAGAGTCCAACTCGCCGGGAATGTTGTCAAATATTACAGCCGCGATGTCAGATTGGGTTACGTTAGGTTATATTACGTTATTGACGTATATAAAGGTCCCACGGAGACGTAGAGGCCAACATGCCAGGAATGTTGTTCAAATATTACAGCCGCGATGTTAGATTGGGTTAGGTTAGGTTATACTACGTTATTGTTGTATATAAAGGTCCCACGGAGACGTACAGGCCAACTCGCCAGGAATGTTGTCAAATATTGCCGCCGAGATGATAGGTTGGGTTAGGTTAGGTTATATTACGTTATTGATGTATATGAAGATCCCATGGAGACGCAGAGGCCAACTCGCCAGGTATGTGGTCAAATATTACCGCCGAGATGATAGGTTGGGTTAGGTTTGGTTATATTTCGTTATTAATGTACATGAAGGTCCCACGGAGACGTAGAGTCCAACTCGCCGGGAATGTTGTCAAATATTACAGCCGCGATGTCAGATTGGGTTACGTTAGGTTATATTACGTTATTGACGTATATAAAGGTCCCACGGAGACGTAGAGGCCAACTCGCCAGGAATGTTGTCAAATATTACCGCCGAAATGTTAGGTTGGGTTAGGTTAGGTTATATTACGTTATTGATGTATATGAAGATCCCACGGAGGCGTAGAGGCCAACTCTCCAGGAATGTTGTCAAATATTACCGCCGAGATGATAGGTTGGGTTAGGTCAGGTTATATTACGTTATTGATTTATATGAAGGACCCACGTAGACGTAGGTGCCAACTCGTCAGGAATATTGTCAAATATTACCGCCGAGATGATAGGTTGGATTAGCTTAGGTTATATTACGTTATTGATGTATATAAAGGACCCACGGAGACGTAGAAGCCAACAAGCGAGGAATGTTGCCAAATATTGCCGCCGAAATGTTAGATTGGGTCAGGTTAGGTTAGATTACGTTATTGTCGTATATAAAGGTACCACGGAGACGTAGAGGCCAACATGCCAGGAATGTTGGTCAAATATTACAGACGCGATGTTAGATTGGGTTAGGTTAGGTTATATTACGTTATTGTTGTATATAAAGGTCCCACGGAGACGTAGAGGCCAACTCGCCAGGAATGCTGTCAAATAATAGCGCCGAGAGGTTAGGTTGGGTCAGGTTAGGTTATATTACGTTATTGATGTATATGAAGATCCCACGGAGACGCAGAGGCCAACTCGCCAGGTATGTGGTCAAATATTACCGCCGAGATGATAGGTTGGGTTAGGTTTGGTTATATTTCGTTATTAATGTATATGAAGGTCCCACGGAGACGTAGAGTCCAACTCGCCGGGAATGTTGTCAAATATTACAGCCGCGATGTCAGATTGGGTTACGTTAGGTTATATTACGTTATTGACGTATATAAAGGTCCGACGGAGACGTAGAGGCCAACTCGCCAGGAATGTTGTCAAATATTACCGCCGAAATGTTAGGTTGGGTTAGGTTAGGTTATATTAAGTTATTGATGTATATGAAGATCCCATGGAGACGCAGAGGCCAACTCGCCAGGAATGTTGTCAAATATTACCGCCGAGATAATAGGTTGGGTTAGGTCAGGTTATGTTACGTGATTGATTTATATGAAGGACCCACGTAGACGTAGGGGCCAACTCGTCAGGAATATTGTCAAATATTACCGCCGAGATGATAGGTTGGATTAGCTTAGGTTATATTACGTTATTGATGTATATAAAGGTCCCACGGAGACGTAGAAGCCAACAAGCCAGGAATGTTGCCAAATATTGCCGCCGAAATGTTAGATTGGGTCAGGTTAGGTTAGATTACGTTATTGTCGTATATAAAGGTCCCACGGAGACGTAGAGGCCAACATGCCAGGAATGTTGTTCAAATATTACAGCCGCGATGTTAGATTGGGTTAGGTTAGGTTATACTACGTTATTGTTGTATATAAAGGTCCCACGGAGACGTACAGGCCAACTCGCCAGGAATGTTGTCAAATATTGCCGCCGAGATGATAGGTTGGGTTAGGTTAGGTTATATTACGTTATTGATGTATATGAAGATCCCACGGAGACGTAGAGGCCAACTCACCAGGTATGTGGTCAAATATTACCGCCGAGATGATAGGTTGGGTTAGGTTTGGTTATATTTCGTTATTGATGTATATGAAGGTCCCACGGAGACGTAGAGGCCAACATGCCAGGAATGGTGTCAAATATTACAGCCGCGATGTTAGATTGGGCTAGGTTAGGCTATATTACGTTATTGATGTATATAAAGGTCCCACGGAGACGTAGAGGCCAACTCCCCAGGAATGTTGTCAAATATTACCGCCGAAATGTTAGGTTTGGTTAGGTTAGGTTATATTACGTTCTTGATGTATATAAAGGCCCCACGCAGACGTAGAGGCCAATCCGCGAGGAAAGTTTTCAAATATTACCGCCGAGATGATAGGTTGGGTTAGGTTAGGTTATATTTCGTCATTGATATATATGATGGTCCCACGGAGACGTAGAGGCCAACAAGTCAGGAATGTTGCCAAATATTACCGCCGAGATGTGAGGTTGGGTTAGTTTAGGTTATATTACGTGATTGATGTGTATGAAGGTCCCACGGAGACGTAGAAGCCAACTCGCCAGGATTGTTGCCAAATATTACCGCCGCGATGTTAGATTGGGTTAGGTTAGGTTAGATTACGTTATTGCCGTATATAAAGGTCCCACGGAGACGTAGAGGCCAACATGCCAGGAATGTTGGTCAAATATTACAGCCGCGATGTTAGATTGGGTTAGGTTAGGTTATATTACGTTAATGTTGTATATAAAGGTCCCACGGAGACGTAGGGGCCAACTCGCCTGGAATGTTGTCAAATATTACAGCCGCGATGTCAGATTGGGTTACGTTAGGTTATATTACGTTATTGACGTATATAAAGGTCCGACGGAGACGTAGAGGCCAACTCGCCAGGAATGTTGTCAAATATTACCGCCGAAATGTTAGGTTGGGTTAGGTTAGGTTATATTAAGTTATTGATGTATATGAAGATCCCACGGAGACGCAGAGGACAACTCGCCAGGAATGTTGTCAAATATTACCGCCGAGATGATAGGTTGGGTTAGGTTAGGTTATATTACGTTATTGATTTATATGAAGGACCCACGTAGACGTAGGGGCCAACTCGTCAGGAATGTTGTCCAATATTACCGCAGAGATGATAGGTTGGGTTAGGTCAGGTTATATTACGTTATTGATTTATATGAAGGACCCACGTAGACGTAGGGGCCAACTCGTCAGGAATATTGTCAAATATTACCGCCGAGACGATAGGTTGGATTAGCTTAGGTTATATTACGTTATTGATGTATATAAAGGTCCCACGGAGACGTAGAAGCCAACAAGCGTGGAATGTTGCCAAATATTGCCGCCGAAATGATAGATTGGGTCAGGTTAGGTTAGATTACGTTATTGTCGTATATAAAGGTCCCACGGAGACGTAGAGGCAACATGCCAGGAATGTTGGTCAAATATTACAGCCGCGATGTTAGATTGGGTTAGGTTAGGTTATATTACGTTATTGTTGTATATAAAGGTCCCGCGGAGACGTAGAGGCCAACTCGCCAGGAATGCTGTCAAATAATAGCGCCGAGAGGTTAGGTTGGGTCAGGTTAGGTTATATTACGTTATTGATGTATATGAAGATCCCATGGAGACGCAGAGGCCAACTCGCCAGGTATGTGGTCAAATATTACAGCCGAGATGATAGGTTGGGTTAGGTTAGGTTATATTTCGTCATTGATATATATGAAGGTCCCACGGAGACGTAGAGGCCAACAAGCCAGGAATGTTGCCAAATATTACCGCCGAGATGTGAGGTTGGGGTAGGTTAGGTTATATTAAGTTATTGATGTATATAAAGGTCACACGGAGACGTAGAGGCCAACTCGTCAGGAATATTGACAAATATTACCGCCGAGATGATAGGTTGGATTAGGTTAGGTTGTATTAAGTTATTGATGTATATGAAGATCCCATGGAGACGCAGAGGCCAACTCGCCAGGTATGTGGTCAAATATTACCGCCGAGATGATAGGTTGGGTTAGGTTTGGTTATATTTCGTTATTAATGAACATGAAGGTCCCACGGAGACGTAGAGTCCAACTCGCCGGGAATGTTGTCAAATATTACAGCCGCGATGTCAGATTGGGTTACGTTAGGTTATATTACGTTATTGACGTATATAAAGGTCCCACGGAGACGTAGAGGCCAACTCGCCAGGAATGTTGTCAAATATTACCGCCGAAATGTTAGGTTGGGTTAGGTTAGGTTATATTAAGTTATTGATGTATATGAAGATCCCACGGAGACGCAGAGGCCAACCCTCCAGGAATGTTGTCAAATATTACCGCCGAGATGATAGGTTGGGTTAGGTCAGGTTATATTACGTTATTGATTTATATGAAGGACCCACGTAGACGTAGGTGCCAACTCGTCAGGAATATTGTCAAATATTACCGCCGAGATGATAGGTTGGATTAGCTTAGGTTATATTACGTTATTGATGTATATAAAGGACCCACGGAGACGTAGAAGCCAACAAGCGAGGAATGTTGCCAAATATTGCCGCCGAAATGTTAGATTGGGTCAGGTTAGGTTAGATTACGTTATTGTCGTATATAAAGGTACCACGGAGACGTAGAGGCCAACATGCCAGGAATGTTGGTCAAATATTACAGACGCGATGTTAGATTGGGTTAGGTTAGGTTATATTACGTTATTGTTGTATATAAAGGTCCCACGGAGACGTAGAGGCCAACTCGCCAGGAATGCTGTCAAATAATAGCGCCGAGAGGTTAGGTTGGGTCAGGTTAGGTTATATTACGTTATTGATGTATATGAAGATCCCACGGAGACGCAGAGGCCAACTCGCCAGGTATGTGGTCAAATATTACCGCCGAGATGATAGGTTGGGTTAGGTTTGGTTATATTTCGTTATTAATGTATATGAAGGTCCCACGGAGACGTAGAGTCCAACTCGCCAGGATTGTTGCCAAATATTACCGCCGCGATGTTAGATTGGGTTAGGTTAGGTTAGATTACGTTATTGCCGTATATAAAGGTCCCACGGAGACGTAGAGGCCAACATGCCGGGAATGTTGGTCAAATATTACAGCCGCGATGTTAGATTGGGTTAGGTTAGGTTATATTACGTTAATGTTGTATATAAAGGTCCCACGGAGACGTAGGGGCCAACTCGCCTGGAATGTTGTCAAATATTACAGCCGCGATGTCAGATTGGGTTACGTTAGGTTATATTACGTTATTGACGTATATAAAGGTCCGACGGAGACGTAGAGGCCAACTCGCCAGGAATGTTGTCAAATATTACCGCCGAAATGTTAGGTTGGGTTAGGTTAGGTTATATTAAGTTATTGATGTATATGAAGATCCCACGGAGACGCAGAGGCCAACTCGCCAGGAATGTTGTCAAATATTACCGCCGAGATAATAGGTTGGGTTAGGTCAGGTTATGTTACGTGATTGATTTATATGAAGGACCCACGTAGACGTAGGGGCCAACTCGTCATGAATATTGTCAAATATTACCTCCGAGATGATAGGTTGGATTAGCTTAGGTTATATTACGTTATTGATGTATATAAAGGTCCCACGGAGACGTAGAAGCCAACAAGCCAGGAATGTTGCCAAATATTGCCGCCGAAATGTTAGATTGGGTCAGGTTAGGTTAGATTACGTTATTGTCGTATATAAAGGTCCCACGGAGACGTAGAAGCCAACAAGCGAGGAATGTTGCCAAATATTGCCGCCGAAATGTTAGATTGGGTCAGGTTAGGTTAGATTACGTTATTGTCGTATATAAAGGTACCACGGAGACGTAGAGGCCAACATGCCAGGAATGTTGGTCAAATATTACAGACGCGATGTTAGATTGGGTTAGGTTAGGTTATATTACGTTATTGTTGTATATAAAGGTCCCACGGAGACGTAGAGGCCAACTCGCCAGGAATGCTGTCAAATAATAGCGCCGAGAGGTTAGGTTGGGTCAGGTTAGGTTATATTACGTTATTGATGTATATGAAGATCCCACGGAGACGCAGAGGCCAACTCGCCAGGTATGTGGTCAAATATTACCGCCGAGATGATAGGTTGGGTTAGGTTTGGTTATATTTCGTTATTAATGTATATGAAGGTCCCACGGAGACGTAGAGTCCAACTCGCCAGGATTGTTGCCAAATATTACCGCCGCGATGTTAGATTGGGTTAGGTTAGGTTAGATTACGTTATTGCCGTATATAAAGGTCCCACGGAGACTTAGAGGCCAACATGCCGGGAATGTTGGTCAAATATTACAGCCGCGATGTTAGATTGGGTTAGGTTAGGTTATATTACGTTAATGTTGTATATAAAGGTCCCACGGAGACGTAGGGGCCAACTCGCCTGGAATGTTGTCAAATATTACAGCCGCGATGTCAGATTGGGTTACGTTAGGTTATATTACGTTATTGACGTATATAAAGGTCCGACGGAGACGTAGAGGCCAACTCGCCAGGAATGTTGTCAAATATTACCGCCGAAATGTTAGGTTGGGTTAGGTTAGGTTATATTAAGTTATTGATGTATATGAAGATCCCACGGAGACGCAGAGGCCAACTCGCCAGGAATGTTGTCAAATATTACCGCCGAGATAATAGGTTGGGTTAGGTCAGGTTATGTTACGTGATTGATTTATATGAAGGACCCACGTAGACGTAGGGGCCAACTCGTCATGAATATTGTCAAATATTACCTCCGAGATGATAGGTTGGATTAGCTTAGGTTATATTACGTTATTGATGTATATAAAGGTCCCACGGAGACGTAGAAGCCAACAAGCCAGGAATGTTGCCAAATATTGCCGCCGAAATGTTAGATTGGGTCAGGTTAGGTTAGATTACGTTATTGTCGTATATAAAGGTCCCACGGAGACGTAGAGGCCAACATGCCAGGAATGTTGTTCAAATATTACAGCCGCGATGTTAGATTGGGTTAGGTTAGGTTATACTACGTTATTGTTGTATATAAAGGTCCCACGGAGACGTAGAGGCCAACTCGCCAGGAATGTTGTCAAATATTGCCGCCGAGATGATAGGTTGGGTTAGGTTAGGTTATATTACGTTATTGATGTATATGAAGATCCCACGGAGACGTAGAGACCAACTCACCAGGTATGTGGTCAAATATTACCGCCGAGATGATAGGTTGGGTTAGGTTTGGTTATATTTCGTTATTGATGTATATGAAGGTCCCACGGAGACGTAGAGGCCAACATGCCAGGAATGGTGTCAAATATTACAGCCGCGATGTTAGATTGGGCTAGGTTAGGTTATATTACGTTATTGATGTATATAAAGGTCCCACGGAGACGTAGAGGCCAACTCCCCAGGAATGTTGTCAAATATTACCGCCGAAATGTTAGGTTTGGTTAGGTTAGGTTATATTACGTTCTTGATGTATATAAAGGCCCCACGCAGACGTAGAGGCCAACCCGCCAGGAAAGTTTTCAAATATTACCGCCGAGATGATAGGTTGGGTTAGGTTAGGTTATATTACGTGATTGATGTATATGAAGGTCCCACGGAGACGTAGAAGCCAACTCGCCAGGATTGTTGCCAAATATTACCGCCGCGATGTTAGATTGGGTTAGGTTAGGTTAGATTACGTTATTGCCGTATATAAAGGTCCCACGGAGACGTAGAGGCCAACATGCCAGGAATGTTGGTCAAATATTACAGCCGCGATGTTAGATTGGGTTAGGTTAGGTTATATTACGTTATTGTTGTATATGAAGATCCCACGGAGACGCAGAGGCCAACTCGCCAGGAATGTTGTCAAATATTACCGCCGAGATAATAGGTTGGGTTAGGTCAGGTTATGTTACGTGATTGATTTATATGAAGGACCCACGTAGACGTAGGGGCCAACTCGTCAGGAATATTGTCAAATATTACCGCCGAAATGATAGGTTGGATTAGCTTAGGTTATATTACGTTATTGATGTATATAAAGGTCCCACGGAGACGTAGAAGCCAACAAGCCAGGAATGTTGCCAAATATTGCCGCCGAAATGTTAGATTGGGTCAGGTTAGGTTAGATTACGTTATTGTCGTATATAAAGGTCCCACGGAGACGTAGAGGCCAACATGCCAGGAATGTTGTTCAAATATTACAGCCGCGATGTTAGATTGGGTTAGGTTAGGTTATACTACGTTATTGTTGTATATAAAGGTCCCACGGAGACGTAGAGGCCAACTCGCCAGGAATGTTGTCAAATATTACCGCCGAAATGTTAGGTTGGTTTAGGTTAGGTTATATTACGTTCTTGATGTATATAAAGGTCCCACGCAGACGTAGAGGTCAACCCGCCGGGAAAGTTTTCAAATATTACCGCCGAGATGATAGGTTGGGTTAGGTTAGGTTATATTTCGTCATTGATATATATGAAGGTCCCACGGAGACGTAGAGGCCAACAAGCCAGGAATGTTGCCAAATATTACCGCCGAGATGTGAGGTTGGGTTAGGTTAGGTTATATTACGTTATTGATGTATATAAAGGTCCCACGGAGACGTAGAAGCCAACTCGCCAGGATTGTTGCCAAATATTACCGCCGAGATTATAGGTTGTATTAGGTTAGGTTGTATTACGTTATTGATGTATATAAATGTCCCACGGAGACGTAGAGGCCAACAAACCAGGAATGTTGCCAAATATTGCCGCCGAAATGTTAGGTTGGGTTAGGTTAGGTTATATTACGTTATTGATGTATATAACGGTCCCACGGAGACATAGAGGACAAGTCGTCAGGAATGTTGTCAAATATTACAGCCGCGAAGTTAGATTGGGTTACGTTAGGTTATATTACGTTATTGACTTATATAAAGGTCCCACGGGGACGTAGAGGCCAACTCGCCAGGAATGTTGTGAAATATTACCGCCGAGAGGTTAGGTTGGGTTAGGTTACGTTATATTACGTTATTGATGTACATGAGGGGCCCACGGAGACGTAGAGGCCAACAAGCCAGGAATGTTGCCAAATATTACCGCCGAGATGATAGGTTGGGTTAGGTTAGGTTATATTTCGTTATTGATGTATATGAAGGTCCCACGGAGACGTAGAGGCCAACTCCCCAGGAATGTTGTCAAATATTACCGCCGAAATGTTAGGTTGGGTTAGGTTAGGTTATATTACGTTGTTGATGTATATAAAGGTCCCACGCAGACGTAGAGGCCAACCCGCCAGGAAAGTTTTCAAATATTACCGCCGAGATGATAGGTTGGGTTAGGTTAGGTTATATTTCGTCATTGATATATATGATGGTCCCATGGAGACGTAGAGGCCAACAAGCCAGGAATGTTGCCAAATATTACCGCCGAGATGTGAGGTTGGGTTAGGTTATGTTATATTACGTTATTGATGTATATAAAGGTCCCACGGAGACGTAGAAGCCAACTCGCCAGGATTGTTGCCAAATATTACCGCCGCGATGTTAGATTGGGTTAGGTTAGGTTATATTACGTTATTGTTGTATATAAAGGTCCCACGGAGACGTAGAGGCCAACTCGCCAGGAATGCTGTCAAATAATAGCGCCGAGAGGTTAGGTTGGGTCAGGTTAGGTTATATTACGTTATTGATGTATATGAAGATCCCACGGAGACGCAGAGGCCAACTCGCCAGGTATGTGGTCAAATATTACCGCCGAGATGATAGGTTGTTTTAGGTTTGGTTATATTTCGTTATTAATGTATATGAAGGTCCCACGGAGACGTAGAGTCCAACTCGCCGGGAATGTTGTCAAATATTACAGCCGCGATGTCAGATTGGTTTACGTTAGGTTATATTACGTTATTGACGTATATAAAGGTCCGACGGAGACGTAGAGGCCAACTCGGCAGGAATGTTTTCAAATATTACCGCCGAAATGTTAGGTTGGGTTAGGTTAGGTTATATTAAGTTATTGATGTATATGAAGATCCCACGGAGACGCAGAGGACAACTCGCCAGGAATGTTGTCAAATATTACCGCCGAGATAAGAGGTTGGGTTAGGTCAGGTTATGTTACGTGATTGATTTATATGAAGGACCCACGTAGACGTAGGGGCCAACTCGTCAGGAATATTGTCAAATATTACCGCCGAGATGATAGGTTGGATTAGCTTAGGTTATATTACGTTATTGATGTATATAAAGGTCCCACGGAGACGTAGAAGCCAACAAGCCAGGAATGTTGCCAAATATTGCCGCCGAAATGTTAGATTGGGTCAGGTTAGGTTAGATTACGTTATTGTCGTATATAAAGGTCCCACGGAGACGTAGAGGCCAACATGCCAGGAATGTTGTTCAAATATTACAGCCGCGATGTTAGATTGGGTTAGGTTAGGTTATACTACGTTATTGTTGTATATAAAGGTCCCACGGAGACGTAGAGGCCAACTCGCCAGGAATGTTGTCAAATATTGCCGCCGAGATGATAGGTTGGGTTAGGTTAGGTTATATTACGTTATTGATGTATATGAAGATCCCACGGAGACGTAGAGGCCAACTCACCAGGTATGTGGTCAAATATTACCGCCGAGATGATAGGTTGGGTTAGGTTTGGTTATATTTCGTTATTGATGTATATGAAGGTCCCACGGAGACGTAGAGGCCAACATGCCAGGAATGGTGTCAAATATTACAGCCGCGATGTTAGATTGGGCTAGGTTAGGTTATATTACGTTATTGATGTATATAAAGGTCCCACGGAGACGTAGAGGCCAACTCCCCAGGAATGTTGTCAAATATTACCGCCGAAATGTTAGGTTTGGTTAGGTTAGGTTATATTACGTTCTTGATGTATATAAAGGCCCCACGCAGACGTAAGGGCCAACCCGCCAGGAAAGTTTTCAAATATTACCGCCGAGATGATAGGTTGGGTTAGGTTAGGTTATATTTCGTCATTGATATATATGATGGTCCCACGGAGACGTAGAGGCCAACAAGTCAGGAATGTTGCCAAATATTACCGCCGAGATGTGAGGTTGGGTTAGGTTAGGTTATATTACGTGATTGATGTATATGAAGGTCCCACGGAGACGTAGAAGCCAACTCGCCAGGATTGTTGCCAAATATTACCGCCGCGATGTTAGATTGGGTTAGGTTAGGTTAGATTACGGTATTGCCGTATATAAAGGTCCCACGGAGACGTAGAGGCCAACATGCCAGGAATGTTGGTCAAATATTACAGCCGCGATGTTAGATTGGGTTAGGTTAGGTTATATTACGTTATTGTTGTATATAAAGGTCCCACGGAGACGTAGGGGCCAACGCGCCTGGAATGTTGTCAAATATTACAGCCGCGATGTCAGATTGGGTTACGTTAGGTTATATTACGTTATTGACGTATATAAAGGTCCGACGGAGACGTAGAGGCCAACTCGCCAGGAATGTTGTCAAATATTACCGCCGAAATGTTAGGTTGGGTTAGGTTAGGTTATATTAAGTTATTGATGTATATGAAGATCCCACGGAGACGCAGAGGCCAACTCGCCAGGAATGTTGTCAAATATTACCGCCGAGATAATAGGTTGGGTTAGGTCAGGTTATGTTACGTGATTGATTTATATGAAGGACCCACGTAGACGTAGGGGCCAACTCGTCAGGAATATTGTCAAATATTACCGCCGAGATGATAGGTTGGATTAGCTTAGGTTATATTACGTTATTGATGTATATAAAGGTCCCACGGAGACGTAGAAGCCAACAAGCCAGGAATGTTGCCAAATATTGCCGCCGAAATGTTAGATTGGGTCAGGTTAGGTTAGATTACGTTATTGTCGTATATAAAGGTCCCACGGAGACGTAGAGGCCAACATGCCAGGAATGTTGTTCAAATATTACAGCCGCGATGTTAGATTGGGTTAGGTTAGGTTATACTACGTTATTGTTGTATATAAAGGTCCCACGGTGACGTAGAGGCCAACTCGCCAGGAATGTTGTCAAATATTGCCGCCGAGATGATAGGTTGGGTTAGGTTAGGTTATATTACGTTATTGATGTATATGAAGATCCCACGGAGACGTAGAGACCAACTCACCAGGTATGTGGTCAAATATTACCGCCGAGATGATAGGTTGGGTTAGGTTTGGTTATATTTCGTTATTGATGTATATGAAGGTCCCACGGAGACGTAGAGGCCAACATGCCAGGAATGGTGTCAAATATTACAGCCGCGATGTTAGATTGGGCTAGGTTAGGTTATATTACGTTATTGATGTATATAAAGGTCCCACGGAGACGTAGAGGCCAACTCCCCAGGAATGTTGTCAAATATTACCGCCGAAATGTTAGGTTTGGTTAGGTTAGGTTATATTACGTTCTTGATGTATATAAAGGCCCCACGCAGACGTAGAGGCCAACCCGCCAGGAAAGTTTTCAAATATTACCGCCGAGATGATAGGTTGGGTTAGGTTAGGTTATATTTCGTCATTGATATATATGATGGTCCCACGGAGACGTAGAGGCCAACAAGTCAGGAATGTTGCCAAATATTACCGCCGAGATGTGAGGTTGGGTTAGGTTAGGTTATATTACGTGATTGATGTATATGAAGGTCCCACGGAGACGTAGAAGCCAACTCGCCAGGATTGTTGCCAAATATTACCGCCGCGATGTTAGATTGGGTTAGGTTAGGTTAGATTACGTTATTGCCGTATATAAAGGTCCCACGGAGACGTAGAGGCCAACATGCCAGGAATGTTGGTCAAATATTACAGCCGCGATGTTAGATTGGGTTAGGTTAGGTTATATTACGTTATTGTTGTATATAAAGGTCCCACGGAGACGTAGGGGCCAACTCGCCTGGAATGTTGTCAAATATTACAGCCGCGATGTCAGATTGGGTTACGTTAGGTTATATTACGTTATTGACGTATATAAAGATCCGACGGAGACGTAGAGGCCAACTCGCCAGGAATGTTGTCAAATATTACCGCCGAAATGTTAGGTTGGGTTAGGTTAGGTTATATTAAGTTATTGATGTATATGAAGATCCCACGGAGACGCAGAGGCCAACTCGCCAGGAATGTTGTCAAATATTACCGCCGAGATAATAGGTTGGGTTAGGTCAGGTTATGTTACGTGATTGATTTATATGAAGGACCCACGTAGACGTAGGGGCCAACTCGTCAGGAATATTGTCAAATATTACCGCCGAGATGATAGGTTGGATTAGCTTAGGTTATATTACGTTATTGATGTATATAAAGGTCCCACGGAGACGTAGAAGCCAACAAGCCAGGAATGTTGCCAAATATTGCCGCCGAAATGTTAGATTGGGTCAGGTTAGGTTAGATTACGTTATTGTCGTATATAAAGGTCCCACGGAGACGTAGAGGCCAACATGCCAGGAATGTTGTTCAAATATTACAGCCGCGATGTTAGATTGGGTTAGGTTAGGTTATACTACGTTATTGTTGTATATAAAGGTCCCACGGAGACGTAGAGGCCAACTCGCCAGGAATGTTGTCAAATATTACCGCCGAAATGTTAGGTTGGTTTAGGTTAGGTTATATTACGTTCTTGATGTATATAAAGGTCCCACGCAGACGTAGAGGTCAACCCGCCGGGAAAGTTTTCAAATATTACCGCCGAGATGATAGGTTGGGTTAGGTTAGGTTATATTTCGTCATTGATATATATGAAGGTCCCACGGAGACGTAGAGGCCAACAAGCCAGGAATGTTGCCAAATATTGCCGCCGAAATGTTAGATTGGGTCAGGTTAGGTTAGATTACGTTATTGTCGTATATAAAGGTCCCACGGAGACGTAGAGGCCAACATGCCAGGAATGTTGTTCAAATATTACAGCCGCGATGTTAGATTGGGTTAGGTTAGGTTATACTACGTTATTGTTGTATATAAAGGTCCCACGGTGACGTAGAGGCCAACTCGCCAGGAATGTTGTCAAATATTGCCGCCGAGATGATAGGTTGGGTTAGGTTAGGTTATATTACGTTATTGATGTATATGAAGATCCCACGGAGACGTAGAGACCAACTCACCAGGTATGTGGTCAAATATTACCGCCGAGATGATAGGTTGGGTTAGGTTTGGTTATATTTCGTTATTGATGTATATGAAGGTCCCACGGAGACGTAGAGGCCAACATGCCAGGAATGGTGTCAAATATTACAGCCGCGATGTTAGATTGGGCTAGGTTAGGTTATATTACGTTATTGATGTATATAAAGGTCCCACGGAGACGTAGAGGCCAACTCCCCAGGAATGTTGTCAAATATTACCGCCGAAATGTTAGGTTGGTTTAGGTTAGGTTATATTACGTTCTTGATGTATATAAAGGTCCCACGCAGACGTAGAGGTCAACCCGCCGGGAAAGTTTTCAAATATTACCGCCGAGATGATAGGTTGGGTTAGGTTAGGTTATATTTCGTCATTGATATATATGAAGGTCCCACGGAGACGTAGAGGCCAACAAGCCAGGAATGTTGCCAAATATTACCGCCGAGATGTGAGGTTGGGTTAGGTTAGGTTATATTACGTTATTGATGTATATAAAGGTCCCACGGAGACGTAGAAGCCAACTCGCCAGGATTGTTGCCAAATATTACCGCCGCGATGTTAGATTGGGTTAGGTTAGGTTAGATTACGTTATTGTCGTATATAAAGGTCCCACGGAGACGTAGAGGCCAACATGCCAGGAATGTTGGTCAAATATTACAGCCGCGATGTTAGATTGGGTTAGGTTAGGTTATATTACGTTATTGTTGTATATAAAGGTCCCACGGAGACGTAGAGGCCAACTCGCCAGGAATGTTGTCAAATATTACCGCCGAGATGATAGGTTCTGTTAGGTTAGGTTATATTACGTTATTGATTTATATGAAGGACCCACGTAGACGTAGGGGCCAACTCGTCAGGAATATTGTCAAATATTACCGCCGAGATTATAGGTTGTATTAGGTTAGGTTGTATTACGTTATTGATGTATATAAATGTCCCACGGAGACGTAGAGGCCAACAAACCAGGAATGTTGCCAAATATTGCCGCCGAAATGTTAGGTTGGGTTAGGTTAGGTTATATTACGTTATTGATGTATATAAAGGTCCCACGGAGACATAGAGGACAAGTCGGCAGGAATGTTGTCAAATATTACAGCCGCGAAGTTAGATTGGGTTACGTTAGGTTATATTACGTTATTGACTTATATAAAGGTCCCACGGGGACGTAGAGGCCAACTCGCCAGGAATGTTGTGAAATATTACCGCCGAGAGGTTAGGTTGGGTTAGGTTACGTTATATTACGTTATTGATGTACATGAGGGGCCCACGGAGACGTAGAGGCCAACAAGCCAGGAATGTTGCCAAATATTACCGCCGAGATGATAGGTTGGGTTAGGTTAGGTTATATTTCGTTATTGATGTATATGAAGGTCCCACGGAGACGTAGAGGCCAACTCCCCAGGAATGTTGTCAAATATTACCGCCGAAATGTTAGGTTGGATTAGGTTAGGTTATATTACGTTGTTGATGTATATAAAGGTCCCACGCAGACGTAGAGGCCAACCCGCCAGGAAAGTTTTCAAATATTACCGCCGAGATGATAGGTTGGGTTAGGTTAGGTTATATTTCGTCATTGATATATATGATGGTCCCACGGAGACGTAGAGGCCAACAAGCCAGGAATGTTGCCAAATATTACCGCCGAGATGTGAGGTTGGGTTAGGTTATGTTATATTACGTTATTGATGTATATAAAGGTCCCACGGAGACGTAGAAGCCAACTCGCCAGGATTGTTGCCAAATATTACCGCCGCGATGTTAGATTGGGTTAGGTTAGGTTATATTACGTTATTGTTGTATATAAAGGTCCCACGGAGACGTAGAGGCCAACTCGCCAGGAAAGCTGTCAAATAATAGCGCCGAGAGGTTAGGTTGGGTCAGGTCAGGTTATATTACGTTATTGATGTATATGAAGATCCCACGGAGACGCAGAGGCCAACTCGCCAGGTATGTGGTCAAATATTACCGCCGAGATGATAGGTTGTTTTAGGTTTGGTTATATTTCGTTATTAATGTATATGAAGGTCCCACGGAGACGTAGAGTCCAACTCGCCGGGAATGTTGTCAAATATTACAGCCGCGATGTCAGATTGGTTTACGTTAGGTTATATTACGTTATTGACGTATATAAAGGTCCGACGGAGACGTAGAGGCCAACTCGCCAGGAATGTTGTCAAATATTACCGCCGAAATGTTAGGTTGGGTTAGGTTAGGTTATATTAAGTTATTGATGTATATGAAGATCCCACGGAGACGCAGAGGACAACTCGCCAGGAATGTTGTCAAATATTACCGCCGAGATAATAGGTTGGGTTAGGTCAGGTTATGTTACGTGATTGATTTATATGAAGGACCCACGTAGACGTAGGGGCCAACTCGTCAGGAATATTGTCAAATATTACCGCCGAGATGATAGGTTGGATTAGCTTAGGTTATATTACGTTATTGATGTATATAAAGGTCCCACGGAGACGTAGAAGCCAACAAGCCAGGAATGTTGCCAAATATTGCCGCCGAAATGTTAGATTGGGTCAGGTTAGGTTAGATTACGTTATTGTCGTATATAAAGGTCCCACGGAGACGTAGAGGCCAACATGCCACGAATGTTGTTCAAATATTACAGCCGCGATGTTAGATTGGGTTAGGTTAGGTTATACTACGTTATTGTTGTATATAAAGGTCCCACGGAGACGTAGAGGCCAACTCGCCAGGAATGTTGTCAAATATTGCCGCCGAGATGATAGGTTGGGTTAGGTTAGGTTATATTACGTTATTGATGTATATGAAGATCCCACGGAGACGTAGAGGCCAACTCACCAGGTATGTGGTCAAATATTACCGCCGAGATGATAGGTTGGGTTAGGTTTGGTTATATTTCGTTATTGATGTATATGAAGGTCCCACGGAGACGTAGAGGCCAACATGCCAGGAATGGTGTCAAATATTACAGCCGCGATGTTAGATTGGGCTAGGTTAGGTTATATTACGTTATTGATGTATATAAAGGTCCCACGGAGACGTAGAGGCCAACTCCCCAGGAATGTTGTCAAATATTACCGCCGAAATGTTAGGTTTGGTTAGGTTAGGTTATATTACGTTCTTGATGTATATAAAGGCCCCACGCAGACGTAGAGGCCAACCCGCCAGGAAAGTTTTCAAATATTACCGCCGAGATGATAGGTTGGGTTAGGTTAGGTTATATTTCGTCATTGATATATATGATGGTCCCACGGAGACGTAGAGGCCAACAAGTCAGGAATGTTGCCAAATATTACCGCCGAGATGTGAGGTTGGGTTAGGTTAGGTTATATTACGTGATTGATGTATATGAAGGTCCCACGGAGACGTAGAAGCCAACTCGCCAGGATTGTTGCCAAATATTACCGCCGCGATGTTAGATTGGGTTAGGTTAGGTTATATTAAGTTATTGATGTATATGAAGATCCCACGGAGACGCAGAGGCCAACTCGCCAGGAATGTTGTCAAATATTACCGCCGAGATAATAGGTTGGGTTAGGTCAGGTTATGTTACGTGATTGATTTATATGAAGGACCCACGTAGACGTAGGGGCCAACTCGTCAGGAATATTGTCAAATATTACCGCCGAGATGATAGGTTGGATTAGCTTAGGTTATATTACGTTATTGATGTATATAAAGGTCCCACGGAGACGTAGAAGCCAACAAGCCAGGAATGTTGCCAAATATTGCCGCCGAAATGTTAGATTGGGTCAGGTTAGGTTAGATTACGTTATTGTCGTATATAAAGGTCCCACGGAGACGTAGAGGCCAACATGCCAGGAATGTTGTTCAAATATTACAGCCGCGATGTTAGATTGGGTTAGGTTAGGTTATACTACGTTATTGTTGTATATAAAGGTCCCACGGAGACGTAGAGGCCAACCCGCCAGGAATGTTGTCAAATATTGCCGCCGAGATGATAGGTTGGGTTAGGTTAGGTTATATTACGTTATTGATGTATATGAAGATCCCACGGAGACGTAGAGGCCAACTCACCAGGTATGTGGTCAAATATTACCGCCGAGATGATAGGTTGGGTTAGGTTTGGTTATATTTCGTTATTGATGTATATGAAGGTCCCACGGAGACGTAGAGGCCAACATGCCAGGAATGGTGTCAAATATTACAGCCGCGATGTTAGATTGGGCTAGGTTAGGTTATATTACGTTATTGATATATATAAAGGTCCCACGGAGACGTAGAGGCCAACTCCCCAGGAATGTTGTCAAATATTACCGCCGAAATGTTAGGTTTGGTTAGGTCAGGTTATATTACGTTCTTGATGTATATAAAGGCCCCACGCAGACGTAGAGGCCAACCCGCCAGGAAAGTTTTCAAATATTACCGCCGAGATGATAGGTTGGGTTAGGTTAGGTTATATTTCGTCATTGATATATATGATGGTCCCACGGAGACGTAGAGGCCAACAAGTCAGGAATGTTGCCAAATATTACCGCCGAGATGTGAGGTTGGGTTAGGTTAGGTTATATTACGTGATTGATGTATATGAAGGTCCCACGGAGACGTAGAAGCCAACTCGCCAGGATTGTTGCCAAATATTACCGCCGCGATGTTAGATTGGGTTAGGTTAGGTTAGGTTACGTTATTGCCGTATATAAAGGTCCCACGGAGACGTAGAGGCCAACATGCCAGGAATGTTGGTCAAATATTACAGCCGCGATGTTAGATTGGGTTAGGTTAGGTTGTATTACGTTATTGTTGTATATAAAGGTCCCACGGAGACGTAGGGGCCAACTCGCCTGGAATGTTGTCAAATATTACAGCCGCGATGTCAGATTGGGTTACGTTAGGTTATATTACGTTCTTGATGTATATAAAGGTCCCACGCAGACGTAGAGGTCAACCCGCCGGGAAAGTTTTCAAATATTACCGCCGAGATGATAGGTTGGGTTAGGTTAGGTTATATTTCGTCATTGATATATATGAAGGTCCCACGGAGACGTAGAGGCCAACAAGCCAGGAATGTTGACAAATATTACCGCCGAGATGGGAGGTTGGGTTGGGTTAGGTTATATTACGTTATTGATGTATATAAAGGTCCCACGGAGACGTAGAAGCCAACTCGCCAGGAATATTGTCAAATATTACCGCCGAGATGATAGGTTGGATTAGGTTAGGTTATATTACGTTATTGATGTATATAAAGGTCCCACGGAGACATAGAGGACGAGTCGTCAGGAATGTTGTCAAGTATTACCGCCGAGTAGATAGGATGGATTAGGTTAGGTTATATTAAGTTATTGATGTATATGAAGATCCCACGGAGACGCAGAGGCCAACTCGCCAGGTATGTGGTCAAATATTACCGCCGAGATGATAGGTTGGGTTAGGTTTGGTTATATTTCGTTATTAATGTATATGAAGGTCCCACGGAGACGTAGAGTCCAACTCGCCAGGAATGTTGTCAAATATTACAGCCGCGAAGTTAGATTGGGTTACGTTAGGTTATATTACGTTATTGACGTATATAAAGGTCCCACGGGGACGTAGAGGCCAACTCGCCAGGAATGTTGTGAAATATTACCGCCGAGAGGTTAGGTTGCGTTAGGTTACGTTATATTACGTTATTGATGTACATGAGGGGCCCACGGAGACGTAGAGGCCAACAAGCCAGGAATGTTGCCAAATATTACCGCCGAGACGATAGGTTGGGTTAGGTTAGGTTATATTTCGTTATTGATGTATATGAAGGTCCCACGGAGACGTAGAGGGCAACTCCCCAGGAATGTTGTCAAATATTACCGCCGAGATGATAGGTTGGGTTAGGTTAGGTTATATTAAGTTATTGATGTATATGAAGATCCCATGGAGACGCAGAGGCCAACTCGCCAGGTATGTGGTCAAATATTACCGCCGAGATGATAGGTTGGGTTAGGTTTGGTTATATTTCGTTATTAATGTATATGAAGGTCCCACGGAGACATAGAGTCCAACTCGCCGGGAATGTTGTCAAATATTACAGCCGCGATGTCAGATTGGGTTACGTTAGGTTATATTACGTTATTGACGTATATAAAGTTCCCACGGAGACGTAGAGGCCATCTCGCCAGGAATGTTCTCAAATATTACCGCCGAAATGTTAGGTTGGGTTAGGTTAGGTTATATTAAGTTATTGATGTATATGAAGACCCCACGGAGACGCAGAGGCCAACTCGCCAGGTATGTGGTCAAATATTACCGCCGAGATGATAGGTTGGGTTAGGTTTGGTTATATTTCGTTATTAATGTATATGAAGGTCCCACGGAGACGTAGAGTCCAACTCGCCAGGAATGTTGTCAAATATTACAGCCGCGATGTTAGATTGGGTTAGGTTAGGTTATATTACGTGATTGATGTATATGAAGGTCCCACGGAGACGGAGAGGCCAACTCGCTAGGAATGTTGTCAAATATTACCGCCGAAATGTTACGTTGGGTTAGGTTAGGTTATATTACGTTCCTGATGTATATAAAGGTCCCACGCAGACGTAGAGGCCAACCCGCCAGGAAAGTTTTCAAATATTACCGCCGAGATGATAGGTTGGGTTAGGTTAGGTTATATTTCGTCATTGATATATATGAAGGTCCCACGGAGACGTAGAGGCCATCAAGCCAGGAATGTTGCCAAATATTACCGCCGAGATGTGAGGTTGGGTTAGGTTAGGTTATATTACGTTATTGATGTATATAAAGGTCCCACGGAGACATAGAGGACAACTCGTCAGGAATGTGGTCAAATATTACCGCCGAGATGATAGGTTGGATTAGGTTAGGTTATATTACGTTATTGATGTGTATGAAGATCCCACGGAGACGTAGAGGCCAACTCGCCAGGTATGTGGTCAAATATTACCGCCGAGATGATAGGTTGGGTTAGGTTTGGTTATATTTCGTTATTGATGTATATGAAGGTCCCACGGAGACGTAGAGGCCAACATGCCAGGAATGTTGTCAAATATTACAGCCGTGATGTTAGATTGGGCTAGGTTAGGTTATATTACGTTATTGATGTATATAAAGGTCCCACGGAGACGTAGAGGCCAACTACCCAGGAATGTTGTCAAATATTACCGCCGAAATGTTAGGTTGGGTTAGGTTAGGTTATATTACGTTCTTGATGTATATAAAGGTCCCACGCAGACGTAGAGGTCAACCCGCCGGGAAAGTTTTCAGATATTACCGCCGAGATGATAGGTTGGGTTAGGTTAGGTTATATTTCGTCATTGATATATATGAAGGTCCCACGGAGACGTAGAGGCCAACAAGCCAGGAATGTTGACAAATATTACCGCCGAGATGGGAGGTTGGGTTAGGTTAGGTTATATTACGTTATTGATGTATATAAAGGTCCCACGGAGACGTAGAAGCCAACTCGCCAGGAATATTGTCAAATATTACCGCCGAGATGATAGGTTGGATTAGGTTAGGTTATATTACGTTATTGATGTATATAAATGTCCCACGGAGACGTAGAGGCCAACAAGCCAGGAATGTTGCCAAATATTGCCGCCGAAATGTTAGGTTGGGTTAGGTTAGGTTATATTACGTTATTGATGTATATAAAGGTCCCACGGAGACATAGAGGACAAGTCGTCAGGAATGTTGTCAAATATTACCGCCGAGTAGATAGGTTGGATTAGGTTAGGTTATATTAAGTTATTGATGTATATGAAGATCCCACGGAGACGCAGAGGCCAACTCGCCAGGTATGTGGTCAAATATTACCGCCGAGATGATAGGTTGGGTTAGGTTTGGTTATATTTCGTTATTAATGTATATGAAGGTCCCACGGAGACGTAGAGTCCAACTCGCCAGGAATGTTGTCAAATATTACAGCCGCGAAGTTAGATTGGGTTACGTTAGGTTATATTACGTTATTGACGTATATAAAGGTCCCACGGGGACGTAGAGGCCAACTCGCCAGGAATGTTGTGAAATATTACCGCCGAGAGGTTAGGTTGGGTTAGGTTACGTTATATTACGTTATTGATGTACATGAGGGGCCCACGGAGACGTAGAGTCCAACTCGCCAGGAATGTTGTCAAATATTACAGCCGCGAAGTTAGATTGGGTTACGTTAGGTTAGATTACGTTATTGACGTATATAAAGGTCCCACGGAGACGGAGAGGCCAACATGCCAGGAATGTTGGTCAAATATTACAGCCGCGATGTTAGATTCGGTTAGGTTAGGTTATATTACGTTATTGATGTATATGAAGGTCCCACGGAGACGTAGAGGCCAACTCGCCAGGAATGTAGGTCAAATATTACAGCCGCGATGTTAGATTGGGTTAGGTTAGGTTATATTACGTTATTGTTGTATATAAAGGTCCCACGGAGACGTAGAGGCCAACTCGCCAGGAATGTTGTCAAATATTACCGCCGAGATGATAGGTTGGGTTAGGTTAGGTTATATTACGTTATTGATGTATATGAAGGACCCACGTAGACGTAGGGGCCAACTCGTCAGGAATATTGTCAAATATTACCGCCGAGATTATAGGTTGTATTAGGTTAGGTTGTATTACGTTATTGATGTATATAAATGTCCCACGGAGACGTAGAGGCCAACAAACCAGGAATGTTGCCAAATATTGCCGCCGAAATGTTAGGTTGGGTTAGGTTAGGTTATATTACGTTATTGATGTATATAAAGGTCCCACGGAGACATAGAGGACAAGTCGTCAGGAATGTTGTCAAATATTACAGCCGCGAAGTTAGATTGGGTTACGTTAGGTTATATTACGTTATTGACTTATATAAAGGTCCCACGGGGACGTAGAGGCCAACTCGCCAGGAATGTTGTGAAATATTACCGCCGAGAGGTTAGGTTGGGTTAGGTTACGTTATATTACGTTATTGATGTACATGAGGGGCCCACGGAGACGTAGAGGCCAACAAGCCAGGAATGTTGCCAAATATTACCGCCGAGATGATAGGTTGGGTTAGGTTAGGTTATATTTCGTTATTGATGTATATGAAGGTCCCACGGAGACGTAGAGGCCAACTCCCCAGGAATGTTGTCAAATATTACCGCCAAAATGTTAGGTTGGGTTAGGTTAGGTTATATTACGTTGTTGATGTATATAAAGGTCCCACGCAGACGTAGAGGCCAACCCGCCAGGAAAGTTTTCAAATATTACCGCCGAGATGATAGGTTGGGTTAGGTTAGGTTATATTTCGTCATTGATATATATGATGGTCCCACGGAGACGTAGAGGCCAACAAGCCAGGAATGTTGCCAAATATTACCGCCGAGATGTGAGGTTGGGTTAGGTTATGTTATATTACGTTATTGATGTATATAAAGGTCCCACGGAGACGTAGAAGCCAACTCGCCAGGATTGTTGCCAAATATTACCGCCGCGATGTTAGATTGGGTTAGGTTAGGTTATATTACGTTATTGTTGTATATAAAGGTCCCACGGAGACGTAGAGGCCAACTCGCCAGGAAAGCTGTCAAATAATAGCGCCGAGAGGTTAGGTTGGGTCAGGTTAGGTTATATTACGTTATTGATGTATATGAAGATCCCACGGAGACGCAGAGGCCAACTCGCCAGGTATGTGGTCAAATATTACCGCCGAGATGATAGGTTGTTTTAGGTTTGGTTATATTTCGTTATTAATGTATATGAAGGTCCCACGGAGACGTAGAGTCCAACTCGCCGGGAATGTTGTCAAATATTACAGCCGCGATGTCAGATTGGTTTACGTTAGGTTATATTACGTTATTGACGTATATAAAGGTCCGACGGAGACGTAGAGGCCAACTCGCCAGGAATGTTGTCAAATATTACCGCCGAAATGTTAGGTTGGGTTAGGTTAGGTTATATTAAGTTATTGATGTATATGAAGATCCCACGGAGACGCAGAGGACAACTCGCCAGGAATGTTGTCAAATATTACCGCCGAGATAATAGGTTGGGTTAGGTCAGGTTATGTTACGTGATTGATTTATATGAAGGACCCACGTAGACGTAGGGGCCAACTCGTCAGGAATATTGTCAAATATTACCGCCGAGATGATAGGTTGGATTAGCTTAGGTTATATTACGTTATTGATGTATATAAAGGTCCCACGGAGACGTAGAAGCCAACAAGCCAGGAATGTTGCCAAATATTGCCGCCGAAATGTTAGATTGGGTCAGGTTAGGTTAGATTACGTTATTGTCGTATATAAAGGTCCCACGGAGACGTAGAGGCCAACATGCCAGGAATGTTGTTCAAATATTACAGCCGCGATGTTAGATTGGGTTAGGTTAGGTTATACTACGTTATTGTTGTATATAAAGGTCCCACGGAGACGTAGAGGCCAACTCGCCAGGAATGTTGTCAAATATTGCCGCCGAGATGATAGGTTGGGTTAGGTTAGGTTATATTACGTTATTGATGTATATGAAGATCCCACGGAGACGTAGAGGCCAACTCACCAGGTATGTGGTCAAATATTACCGCCGAGATGATAGGTTGGGTTAGGTTTGGTTATATTTCGTTATTGATGTATATGAAGGTCCCACGGAGACGTAGAGGCCAACATGCCAGGAATGGTGTCAAATATTACAGCCGCGATGTTAGATTGGGCTAGGTTAGGTTATATTACGTTATTGATGTATATAAAGGTCCCACGGAGACGTAGAGGCCAACTCCCCAGGAATGTTGTCAAATATTACCGCCGAAATGTTAGGTTTGGTTAGGTTAGGTTATATTACGTTCTTGATGTATATAAAGGCCCCACGCAGACGTAGAGGCCAACCCGCCAGGAAAGTTTTCAAATATTACCGCCGAGATGATAGGTTGGGTTAGGTTAGGTTATATTTCGTCATTGATATATATGATGGTCCCACGGAGACGTAGAGGCCAACAAGTCAGGAATGTTGCCAAATATTACCGCCGAGATGTGAGGTTGGGTTAGGTTAGGTTATATTACGTGATTGATGTATATGAAGGTCCCACGGAGACGTAGAAGCCAACTCGCCAGGATTGTTGCCAAATATTACCGCCGCGATGTTAGATTGGGTTAGGTTAGGTTATATTACGTTATTGATGTATATAAAGGTCCCACGGAGACATAGAGGACAAGTCGTCAGGAATGTTGTCAAATATTACCGCCGAGTAGATAGGTTGGATTAGGTTAGGTTATATTAAGTTATTGATGTATATGAAGATCCCACGGAGACGCAGAGGCCAACTCGCCAGGAATGTTGTCAAATATTACCGCCGAGATAATAGGTTGGGTTAGGTCAGGTTATGTTACGTGATTGATTTATATGAAGGACCCACGTAGACGTAGGGGCCAACTCGTCAGGAATATTGTCAAATATTACCGCCGAGATGATAGGTTGGATTAGCTTAGGTTATATTACGTTATTGATGTATATAAAGGTCCCACGGAGACGTAGAAGCCAACAAGCCAGGAATGTTGCCAAATATTGCCGCCGAAATGTTAGATTGGGTCAGGTTAGGTTAGATTACGTTATTGTCGTATATAAAGGTCCCACGGAGACGTAGAGGCCAACATGCCAGGAATGTTGTTCAAATATTACAGCCGCGATGTTAGATTGGGTTAGGTTAGGTTATACTACGTTATTGTTGTATATAAAGGTCCCACGGAGACGTAGAGGCCAACCCGCCAGGAATGTTGTCAAATATTGCCGCCGAGATGATAGGTTGGGTTAGGTTAGGTTATATTACGTTATTGATGTATATGAAGATCCCACGGAGACGTAGAGGCCAACTCACCAGGTATGTGGTCAAATATTACCGCCGAGATGATAGGTTGGGTTAGGTTTGGTTATATTTCGTTATTGATGTATATGAAGGTCCCACGGAGACGTAGAGGCCAACATGCCAGGAATGGTGTCAAATATTACAGCCGCGATGTTAGATTGGGCTAGGTTAGGTTATATTACGTTATTGATGTATATAAAGGTCCCACGGAGACGTAGAGGCCAACTCCCCAGGAATGTTGTCAAATATTACCGCCGAAATGTTAGGTTTGGTTAGGTTAGGTTATATTACGTTCTTGATGTATATAAAGGCCCCACGCAGACGTAGAGGCCAACCCGCCAGGAAAGTTTTCAAATATTACCGCCGAGATGATAGGTTGGGTTAGGTTAGGTTATATTTCGTCATTGATATATATGATGGTCCC
The DNA here is from genome assembly GCA_963969225.1 of Xylocopa violacea. NCBI lineage: Eukaryota > Metazoa > Arthropoda > Insecta > Hymenoptera > Apidae > Xylocopa > Xylocopa violacea. The sequence goes on along the minus strand of CAXAJV010000019.1, from coordinate 5,316,624 downwards.
ACGGAGACGTAGAGGCCAACAAGTCAGGAATGTTGCCAAATATTACCGCCGAGATGTGAGGTTGGGTTAGGTTAGGTTATATTACGTGATTGATGTATATGAAGGTCCCACGGAGACGTAGAAGCCAACTCGCCAGGATTGTTGCCAAATATTACCGCCGCGATGTTAGATTGGGTTAGGTTAGGTTATATTACGTTATTGATGTATATAAAGGTCCCACGGAGACATAGAGGACAAGTCGTCAGGAATGTTGTCAAATATTACCGCCGAGTAGATAGGTTGGATTAGGTTAGGTTATATTAAGTTATTGATGTATATGAAGATCCCACGGAGACGCAGAGGCCAACTCGCCAGGAATGTTGTCAAATATTACCGCCGAGATAATAGGTTGGGTTAGGTCAGGTTATGTTACGTGATTGATTTATATGAAGGACCCACGTAGACGTAGGGGCCAACTCGTCAGGAATATTGTCAAATATTACCGCCGAGATGATAGGTTGGATTAGCTTAGGTTATATTACGTTATTGATGTATATAAAGGTCCCACGGAGACGTAGAAGCCAACAAGCCAGGAATGTTGCCAAATATTGCCGCCGAAATGTTAGATTGGGTCAGGTTAGGTTAGATTACGTTATTGTCGTATATAAAGGTCCCACGGAGACGTAGAGGCCAACATGCCAGGAATGTTGTTCAAATATTACAGCCGCGATGTTAGATTGGGTTAGGTTAGGTTATACTACGTTATTGTTGTATATAAAGGTCCCACGGAGACGTAGAGGCCAACCCGCCAGGAATGTTGTCAAATATTGCCGCCGAGATGATAGGTTGGGTTAGGTTAGGTTATATTACGTTATTGATGTATATGAAGATCCCACGGAGACGTAGAGGCCAACTCACCAGGTATGTGGTCAAATATTACCGCCGAGATGATAGGTTGGGTTAGGTTTGGTTATATTTCGTTATTGATGTATATGAAGGTCCCACGGAGACGTAGAGGCCAACATGCCAGGAATGGTGTCAAATATTACAGCCGCGATGTTAGATTGGGCTAGGTTAGGTTATATTACGTTATTGATATATATAAAGGTCCCACGGAGACGTAGAGGCCAACTCCCCAGGAATGTTGTCAAATATTACCGCCGAAATGTTAGGTTTGGTTAGGTCAGGTTATATTACGTTCTTGATGTATATAAAGGCCCCACGCAGACGTAGAGGCCAACCCGCCAGGAAAGTTTTCAAATATTACCGCCGAGATGATAGGTTGGGTTAGGTTAGGTTATATTTCGTCATTGATATATATGATGGTCCCACGGAGACGTAGAGGCCAACAAGTCAGGAATGTTGCCAAATATTACCGCCGAGATGTGAGGTTGGGTTAGGTTAGGTTATATTACGTGATTGATGTATATGAAGGTCCCACGGAGACGTAGAAGCCAACTCGCCAGGATTGTTGCCAAATATTACCGCCGCGATGTTAGATTGGGTTAGGTTAGGTTAGGTTACGTTATTGCCGTATATAAAGGTCCCACGGAGACGTAGAGGCCAACATGCCAGGAATGTTGGTCAAATATTACAGCCGCGATGTTAGATTGGGTTAGGTTAGGTTGTATTACGTTATTGTTGTATATAAAGGTCCCACGGAGACGTAGGGGCCAACTCGCCTGGAATGTTGTCAAATATTACAGCCGCGATGTCAGATTGGGTTACGTTAGGTTATATTACGTTCTTGATGTATATAAAGGTCCCACGCAGACGTAGAGGTCAACCCGCCGGGAAAGTTTTCAAATATTACCGCCGAGATGATAGGTTGGGTTAGGTTAGGTTATATTTCGTCATTGATATATATGAAGGTCCCACGGAGACGTAGAGGCCAACAAGCCAGGAATGTTGCCAAATATTGCCGCCGAAATGTTAGGTTGGGTTAGGTTAGGTTATATTACGTTATTGATGTATATAAAGGTCCCACGGAGACATAGAGGACAAGTCGTCAGGAATGTCGTCAAGTATTACCGCCGAGTAGATAGGATGGATTAGGTTAGGTTATATTAAGTTATTGATGTATATGAAGATCCCACGGAGACGCAGAGGCCAACTCGCCAGGTATGTGGTCAAATATTACCGCCGAGATGATAGGTTGGGTTAGGTTTGGTTATATTTCGTTATTAATGTATATGAAGGTCCCACGGAGACGTAGAGTCCAACTCGCCAGGAATGTTGTCAAATATTACAGCCGCGAAGTTAGATTGGGTTACGTTAGGTTATATTACGTTATTGACGTATATAAAGGTCCCACGGGGACGTAGAGGCCAACTCGCCAGGAATGTTGTGAAATATTACCGCCGAGAGGTTAGGTTGCGTTAGGTTACGTTATATTACGTTATTGATGTACATGAGGGGCCCACGGAGACGTAGAGGCCAACAAGCCAGGAATGTTGCCAAATATTACCGCCGAGATGATAGGTTGGGTTAGGTTAGGTTATATTTCGTTATTGATGTATATGAAGGTCCCACGGAGACGTAGAGGGCAACTCCCCAGGAATGTTGTCAAATATTACCGCCGAGATGATAGGTTGGGTTAGGTTAGGTTATATTAAGTTATTGATGTATATGAAGATCCCATGGAGACGCAGAGGCCAACTCGCCAGGTATGTGGTCAAATATTACCGCCGAGATGATAGGTTGGGTTAGGTTTGGTTATATTTCGTTATTAATGTATATGAAGGTCCCACGGAGACATAGAGTCCAACTCGCCGGGAATGTTGTCAAATATTACAGCCGCGATGTCAGATTGGGTTACGTTAGGTTATATTACGTTATTGACGTATATAAAGTTCCCACGGAGACGTAGAGGCCATCTCGCCAGGAATGTTCTCAAATATTACCGCCGAAATGTTAGGTTGGGTTAGGTTAGGTTATATTAAGTTATTGATGTATATGAAGACCCCACGGAGACGCAGAGGCCAACTCGCCAGGTATGTGGTCAAATATTACCGCCGAGATGATAGGTTGGGTTAGGTTTGGTTATATTTCGTTATTAATGTATATGAAGGTCCCACGGAGACGTAGAGTCCAACTCGCCAGGAATGTTGTCAAATATTACAGCCGCGATGTTAGATTGGGTTAGGTTAGGTTATATTACGTGATTGATGTATATGAAGATCCCACGGAGACGTAGAGGCCAACTCGCCAGGTATGTGGTCAAATATTACCGCCGAGATGATAGGTTGGCTTAGACTTGGTTATATTTCGTTATTGATGTATATGAAGGTCCCACGGAGACGTAGAGGCCAACATGCCAGGAATGTTGTCAAATATTACACCCGCGATGTTAGATTGGACTAGGTTAGGTTATATTACGTTATTGATGTATATAAAGGTCCCACGGAGACGGAGAGGCCAACTCGCTAGGAATGTTGTCAAATATTACCGCCGAAATGTTACGTTGGGTTAGGTTAGGTTATATTACGTTCCTGATGTATATAAAGGTCCCACGCAGACGTAGAGGCCAACCCGCCAGGAAAGTTTTCAAATATTACCGCCGAGATGATAGGTTGGGTTAGGTTAGGTTATATTTCGTCATTGATATATATGAAGGTCCCACGGAGACGTAGAGGCCATCAAGCCAGGAATGTTGCCAAATATTACCGCCGAGATGTGAGGTTGGGTTAGGTTAGGTTATATTACGTTATTGATGTATATAAAGGTCCCACGGAGACATAGAGGACAACTCGTCAGGAATGTGGTCAAATATTACCGCCGAGATGATAGGTTGGATTAGGTTAGGTTATATTACGTTATTGATGTGTATGAAGATCCCACGGAGACGTAGAGGCCAACTCGCCAGGTATGTGGTCAAATATTACCGCCGAGATGATAGGTTGGGTTAGGTTTGGTTATATTTCGTTATTGATGTATATGAAGGTCCCACGGAGACGTAGAGGCCAACATGCCAGGAATGTTGTCAAATATTACAGCCGTGATGTTAGATTGGGCTAGGTTAGGTTATATTACGTTATTGATGTATATAAAGGTCCCACGGAGACGTAGAGGCCAACTACCCAGGAATGTTGTCAAATATTACCGCCGAAATGTTAGGTTGGGTTAGGTTAGGTTATATTACGTTCTTGATGTATATAAAGGTCCCACGCAGACGTAGAGGTCAACCCGCCGGGAAAGTTTTCAGATATTACCGCCGAGATGATAGGTTGGGTTAGGTTAGGTTATATTTCGTCATTGATATATATGAAGGTCCCACGGAGACGTAGAGGCCAACAAGCCAGGAATGTTGACAAATATTACCGCCGAGATGGGAGGTTGGGTTAGGTTAGGTTATATTACGTTATTGATGTATATAAAGGTCCCACGGAGACGTAGAAGCCAACTCGCCAGGAATATTGTCAAATATTACCGCCGAGATGATAGGTTGGATTAGGTTAGGTTATATTACGTTATTGATGTATATAAATGTCCCACGGAGACGTAGAGGCCAACAAGCCAGGAATGTTGCCAAATATTGCCGCCGAAATGTTAGGTTGGGTTAGGTTAGGTTATATTACGTTATTGATGTATATAAAGGTCCCACGGAGACATAGAGGACAAGTCGTCAGGAATGTTGTCAAATATTACCGCCGAGTAGATAGGTTGGATTAGGTTAGGTTATATTAAGTTATTGATGTATATGAAGATCCCACGGAGACGCAGAGGCCAACTCGCCAGGTATGTGGTCAAATATTACCGCCGAGATGATAGGTTGGGTTAGGTTTGGTTATATTTCGTTATTAATGTATATGAAGGTCCCACGGAGACGTAGAGTCCAACTCGCCAGGAATGTTGTCAAATATTACAGCCGCGAAGTTAGATTGGGTTACGTTAGGTTATATTACGTTATTGACGTATATAAAGGTCCCACGGGGACGTAGAGGCCAACTCGCCAGGAATGTTGTGAAATATTACCGCCGAGAGGTTAGGTTGGGTTAGGTTACGTTATATTACGTTATTGATGTACATGAGGGGCCCACGGAGACGTAGAGTCCAACTCGCCAGGAATGTTGTCAAATATTACAGCCGCGAAGTTAGATTGGGTTACGTTAGGTTAGATTACGTTATTGACGTATATAAAGGTCCCACGGAGACGGAGAGGCCAACATGCCAGGAATGTTGGTCAAATATTACAGCCGCGATGTTAGATTCGGTTAGGTTAGGTTATATTACGTTATTGATGTATATGAAGGTCCCACGGAGACGTAGAGGCCAACTCGCCAGGAATGTAGGTCAAATATTACAGCCGCGATGTTAGATTGGGTTAGGTTAGGTTATATTACGTTATTGTTGTATATAAAGGTCCCACGGAGACGTAGAGGCCAACTCGCCAGGAATGTTGTCAAATATTACCGCCGAGATGATAGGTTGGGTTAGGTTAGGTTATATTACGTTATTGATGTATATGAAGGACCCACGTAGACGTAGAGGCCAACTCGTCAGGAATATTGTCAAATATTACCGCCGAGATGATAGGTTGGATTAGGTTAGGTTATATTACCTTATTGATGTATATGAAGATCCCATGGAGACGCAGAGGCCAACTCGCCAGGTATGTGGTCAAATATTACCGCCGAGATGATAGGTTGGGTTAGGTTTGGTTATATTTCGTTATTAATGTATATGAAGCTCCCACGGAGACATAGAGACCAACTCGCCGGGAATGTTGTCAAATATTACAGCCGCGATGTCAGATTGGGTTACGTTAGGTTATATTACGTTATTGACGTATATAAAGTTCCCACGGAGACGTAGAGGCCATCTCGCCAGGAATGTTCTCAAATATTACCGCCGAAATGTTAGGTTGGGTTAGGTTAGGTTATATTAAGTTATTGATGTATATGAAGACCCCACGGAGACGTAGAGGCCAACCCGCCAGGAAAGTTTTCAAATATTACCGCCGAGATGATAGGTTGGGTTAGGTTAGGTTATATTTCGTCATTGATATATATGAAGGTCCCACGGAGACGTAGAGGCCATCAAGCCAGGAATGTTGCCAAATATTACCGCCGAGATGTGAGGTTGGGTTAGGTTAGGTTATATTACGTTATTGATGTATATAAAGGTCCCACGGAGACATAGAGGACAACTCGTCAGGAATGTGGTCAAATATTACCGCCGAGATGATAGGTTGGATTAGGTTAGGTTATATTACGTTATTGATGTGTATGAAGATCCCACGGAGACGTAGAGGCCAACTCGCCAGGTATGTGGTCAAATATTACCGCCGAGATGATAGGTTGGGTTAGGTTTGGTTATATTTCGTTATTGATGTATATGAAGGTCCCACGGAGACGTAGAGGCCAACATGCCAGAAATGTTGTCAAATATTACAGCCGTGATGTTAGATTGGGCTAGGTTAGGTTATATTACGTTATTGATGTATATAAAGGTCCCACGGAGACGTAGAGGCCAACTACCCAGGAATGTTGTCAAATATTACCGCCGAAATGTTAGGTTGGGTTAGGTTAGGTTATATTACGTTCTTGATGTATATAAAGGCCCCACGCAGACGTAGAGGCCAACTCGCCGGGAATGTTGTCAAATATTACAGCCGCGATGTCAGATTGGGTTACGTTAGGTTATATTACGTTATTGACGTATATAAAGGTCCCACGGAGACGTAGAGGCCAACTCGCCAGGAATGTTGTCAAATATTACCGCCGAAATATTAGGTTGGGTTAGGTTAGGTTATATTAAGTTATTGATGTATATGAAGATCCCACGGAGACGCAGAGGCCAACTCGCCAGGTATGTGGTCAAATATTACCGCCGAGATGATAGGTTGGGTTAGGTTTGGTTATATTTCGTTATTAATGTATATGAAGGTCCCACGGAGACGTAGAGTCCAACTCGCCAGGAATGTTGTCAAATATTACAGCCGCGATGTTAGATTGGGTTAGGTTAGGTTATATTACGCTATTGATGTATATGAAGATCCCACGGAGTCGTAGAGGCCAACTCGCCAGGTATGTGGTCAAATATTACCGCCGAGATGATAGGTTGGGTTAGGTTTGGTTATATTTCGTTATTGATGTATATGAAGGTCCCACGCATACGTAGAGGCCAACATGCCAGGAATGTTGTCAAATATTACAGCCGCGATGTTACATTGGGCTAGGTTAGGTTATATTAGGTTATTGATGTATATAAAGGTCCCACGGAGACGTAGAGGCCAACTCGCCGGGAAAGTTTTCAAATATTACCGCCGAGATGATAGGTTGGGTTAGGTTAGGTTATATTTCGTCATTGATATATATGAAGGTCCCACGGAGACGTAGAGGCCAACAAGCCAGGAATGTTGACAAATATTACCGCCGAGATGGGAGGTTGTGTTAGGTTAGGTTATATTACGTTATTGATGTATATAAAGGTCCCACGGAGACGTAGAAGCCAACTCGCCAGGAATATTGTCAAATATTACCGCCGAGATGATAGGTTGGATTAGGTTAGGTTATATTACGTTATTGATGTATATAAATGTCCCACGGAGACGTAGAGGCCAACAAGCCAGGAATGTTGCCAAATATTGCCGCCGAAATGTTAGGTTGCCTTAGGTTAGGTTATATTACGTTATTGATGTATATAAAGGTCCCACGGAGACATAGAGGCCAACTCGTCAGGAATGTTGTCAAATATTACCGCCGAGATGATAGATTGGATTAGGTTAGGTTATATTAAGTTATTGATGTATATGAAGATCCCACGGAGACGTAGAGGCCAACTCGCCAGGAATGTTGTCAAATATTACCGCCGAGATGATAGGTTGGGTTAGGTCAGGTTATATTACGTTATTGATTTATATGAAGGACCCACGTAGACGTAGGGGCCAACTCGTCAGGAATATTGTCAAATATTACCGCCGAGATGATAGGTTGGATTAGCATAGGTTATATTACGTTATTGATGTATATAAAGGTCCCACGGAGACGTAGAAGCCAACAAGCCAGCAATGTTGCCAAATATTGCCGCCGAAATGTTAGATTGGGTCAGGCTAGGTTAGATTACGTTATTGTCGTATATAAAGGTCCCACGGAGACGTAGAGGCCAACATGCCAGGAATGTTGGTCAGATATTACAGCCGCGATGTTAGATTGGGTTAGGTTAGGTTATATTACGTTATTGTTGTATATAAAGGTCCCACGGAGACGTAGAGGCCAACTCGCCAGGAATGCTGTCAAATAATAGCGCCGAGAGGTTAGGTTGGGTCAGGTTAGGTTATATTACGTTATTGATGTATATGAAGACCCCACGGAGACGTAGAGGCCAACTCGCCAGGTATGTGGTCACATATTACCGCCGAGATGATAGGTTGGGTTACGTTAGGTTATATTACGTTATTGATGTATATAAAGGTCCCACGGAGACGTAGAGGCCAACTCGTCAGGAATATTGTCAAATATTACCGCCGAGATGATAGGTTGGATTAGGTTAGGTTATATTAAGTTATTGATGTATATGAAGATCCCATGGAGACGCAGAGGCCAACTCGCCAGGTATGTGGTCAAATATTACCGCCGAGATGATAGGTTGGGTATGGTTTGGTTATATTTCGTTGTTAATGTATATGAAGGTCCCACGGAGACGTAGAGTAAAACTCGCCGGCAATGTTGTCAAATATTACAGCCGCGATGTCAGATTGGGTTACGTTAGGTTATATTACGTTATTGACGTATATAAAGTTCTCACGGAGACGTAGAGGCCAACATGCCAGGAATGTTGTCAAATATTACACCCGCGATGTTAGATTGGACTAGGTTAGGTTATATTACGTTATTGATGTATATAAAGGTCCCACGGAGACGGAGAGGCCAACTCGCTAGGAATGTTGTCAAATATTACCGCCGAAACGTTACGTTGGGTTAGGTTAGGTTATATTACGTTCTTGATGTATATAAAGGTCCCACGCAGACGTAGAGGCCATCCCGCCAGGAAAGTTTTCAAATATTACCGCCGAGATGATAGGTTGGGTTAGGTTAGGTTATATTTCGTCATTGATATATATGAAGGTCCCACGGAGACGTAGAGGCCATCAAGCCAGGAATGTTGCCAAATATTACCGCCGAGATGTGAGGTTGGGTTAGGTTAGGTTATATTACGTTATTGATGTATATAAAGGTCCCACGGAGACATAGAGGACAACTCGTCAGGAATGTGGTCAAATATTACCGCCGAGATGATAGGTTGGATTAGGTTAGGTTATATTACGTTATTGATGTGTATGAAGATCCCACGGAGACGTAGAGGCCAACTCGCCAGGTATGTGGTCAAATATTACCGCCGAGATGATAGGTTGGGTTAGGTTTGGTTATATTTCGTTATTGATGTATATGAAGGTCCCACGGAGACGTAGAGGCCAACATGCCAGAAATGTTGTCAAATATTACAGCCGTGATGTTAGATTGGGCTAGGTTAGGTTATATTACGTTATTGATGTATATAAAGGTCCCACGGAGACGTAGAGGCCAACTACCCAGGAATGTTGTCAAATATTACCGCCGAAATGTTAGGTTGGGTTAGGTTAGGTTATATTACGTTCTTGATGTATATAAAGGCCCCACGCAGACGTAGAGGCCAACTCGCCGGGAATGTTGTCAAATATTACAGCCGCGATGTCAGATTGGGTTACGTTAGGTTATATTACGTTATTGACGTATATAAAGGTCCCACGGAGACGTAGAGGCCAACTCGCCAGGAATGTTGTCAAATATTACCGCCGAAATATTAGGTTGGGTTAGGTTAGGTTATATTAAGTTATTGATGTATATGAAGATCCCACGGAGACGCAGAGGCCAACTCGCCAGGTATGTGGTCAAATATTACCGCCGAGATGATAGGTTGGGTTAGGTTTGGTTATATTTCGTTATTAATGTATATGAAGGTCCCACGGAGACGTAGAGTCCAACTCGCCAGGAATGTTGTCAAATATTACAGCCGCGATGTTAGATTGGGTTAGGTTAGGTTATATTACGCTATTGATGTATATGAAGATCCCACGGAGTCGTAGAGGCCAACTCGCCAGGTATGTGGTCAAATATTACCGCCGAGATGATAGGTTGGGTTAGGTTTGGTTATATTTCGTTATTGATGTATATGAAGGTCCCACGCATACGTAGAGGCCAACATGCCAGGAATGTTGTCAAATATTACAGCCGCGATGTTACATTGGGCTAGGTTAGGTTATATTAGGTTATTGATGTATATAAAGGTCCCACGGAGACGTAGAGGCCAACTCGCCAGTTATGTTGTCAAATATTACCGCCGAAATGTTAGGTTGGTTTAGGTTAGGTTATATTACGTTCTTGATGTATATAAAGGTCCCACGCAGACGTAGAGGTCAACCCGCCGGGAAAGTTTTCAAATATTACCGCCGAGATGATAGGTTGGGTTAGGTTAGGTTATATTTCGTCATTGATATATATGAAGGTCCCACGGAGACGTAGAGGCCAACAAGCCAGGAATGTTGACAAATATTACCGCCGAGATGGGAGGTTGTGTTAGGTTAGGTTATATTACGTTATTGATGTATATAAAGGTCCCACGGAGACGTAGAAGCCAACTCGCCAGGAATATTGTCAAATATTACCGCCGAGATGATAGATTGGGTTAGGTTAGGTTATATTAAGTTATTGATGTATATGAAGATCCCACGGAGACGTAGAGGCCAACTCGCCAGGAATGTTGTCAAATATTACCGCCGAGATGATAGGTTGGGTTAGGTCAGGTTATATTACGTTATTGATTTATATGAAGGACCCACGTAGACGTAGGGGCCAACTCGTCAGGAATATTGTCAAATATTACCGCCGAGATTATAGGTTGGATTAGCATAGGTTATATTACGTTATTGATGTATATAAAGGTCCCACGGAGACGTAGAAGCCAACAAGCCAGCAATGTTGCCAAATATTGCCGCCGAAATGTTAGATTGGGTCAGGCTAGGTTAGATTACGTTATTGTCGTATATAAAGGTCCCACGGAGACGTAGAGGCCAACATGCCAGGAATGTTGGTCAGATATTACAGCCGCGATGTTAGATTGGGTTAGGTTAGGTTATATTACGTTATTGTTGTATATAAAGGTCCCACGGAGACGTAGAGGCCAACTCGTCAGGAATATTGTCAAATATTACCGCCGAGATGATAGGTTGGATTAGGTTAGGTTATATTAAGTTATTGATGTATATGAAGATCCCATGGAGACGCAGAGGCCAACTCGCCAGGTATGTGGTCAAATATTACCGCCGAGATGATAGGTTGGGTATGGTTTGGTTATATTTCGTTGTTAATGTATATGAAGGTCCCACGGAGACGTAGAGTAAAACTCGCCGGCAATGTTGTCAAATATTACAGCCGCGATGTCAGATTGGGTTACGTTAGGTTATATTACGTTATTGACGTATATAAAGTTCTCACGGAGACGTAGAGGCCAACATGCCAGGAATGTTGTCAAATATTACACCCGCGATGTTAGATTGGACTAGGTTAGGTTATATTACGTTATTGATGTATATAAAGGTCCCACGGAGACGGAGAGGCCAACTCGCTAGGAATGTTGTCAAATATTACCGCCGAAACGTTACGTTGGGTTAGGTTAGGTTATATTACGTTCTTGATGTATATAAAGGTCCCACGCAGACGTAGAGGCCAACCCGCCAGGAAAGTTTTCAAATATTACCGCCGAGATGATAGGTTGGGTTAGGTTAGGTTATATTTCGTCATTGATATATATGAAGGTCCCACGGAGACGTAGAGGCCATCAAGCCAGGAATGTTGCCAAATATTACCGCCGAGATGTGAGGTTGGGTTAGGTTAGGTTATATTACGTTATTGATGTATATAAAGGTCCCACGGAGACATAGAGGACAACTCGTCAGGAATGTGGTCAAATATTACCGCCGAGATGATAGGTTGGATTAGGTTAGGTTATATTACGTTATTGATGTGTATGAAGATCCCACGGAGACGTAGAGGCCAACTCGCCAGGTATGTGGTCAAATATTACCGCCGAGATGATAGGTTGGGTTAGGTTTGGTTATATTTCGTTATTGATGTATATGAAGGTCCCACGGAGACGTAGAGGCCAACATGCCAGAAATGTTGTCGAATATTACAGCCGTGATGTTAGATTGGGCTAGGTTAGGTTATATTACGTTATTGATGTATATAAAGGTCCCACGGAGACGTAGAGGCCAACTACCCAGGAATGTTGTCAAATATTACCGCCGAAATGTTAGGTTGGGTTAGGTTAGGTTATATTACGTTCTTGATGTATATAAAGGCCCCACGCAGACGTAGAGGCCAACTCGCCGGGAATGTTGTCAAATATTACAGCCGCGATGTCAGATTGGGTTACGTTAGGTTATATTACGTTATTGACGTATATAAAGGTCCCACGGAGACGTAGAAGCCAACTCGCCAGGAATGTTGTCAAATATTACCGCCGAAATATTAGGTTGGGTTAGGTTAGGTTATATTAAGTTATTGATGTATATGAAGATCCCACGGAGACGCAGAGGCCAACTCGCCAGGTATGTGGTCAAATATTACCGCCGAGATGATAGGTTGGGTTAGGTTTGGTTATATTTCGTTATTAATGTATATGAAGGTCCCAAGGAGACGTAGAGTCCAACTCGCCAGGAATGTTGTCAAATATTACAGCCGCGATGTTAGATTGGGTTAGGTTAGGTCATATTACGCTATTGATGTATATGAAGATCCCACGGAGTCGTAGAGGCCAACTCGCCAGGTATGTGGTCAAATATTACCGCCGAGATGATAGGTTGGGTTAGGTTTGGTTATATTTCGTTATTGATGTATATGAAGGTCCCACGGATACGTAGAGGCCAACATGCCAGGAATGTTGTCAAATATTACAGCCGCGATGTTACATTGGGCTAGGTAAGTTATATTAGGTTATTGATGTATATAAAGGTCCCACGGAGACGTAGAGGCCAACTCGCCAGTTATGTTGTCAAATATTACCGCCGAAATGTTAGGTTGGTTTAGGTTAGGTTATATTACGTTCTTGATGTATATAAAGGTCCCACGCAGACGTAGAGGTCAACCCGCCGGGAAAGTTTTCAAATATTACCGCCGAGATGATAGGTTGGGTTAGGTTAGGTTATATTTCGTCATTGATATATATGAAGGTCCCACGGAGACGTAGAGGCCAACAAGCCAGGAATGTTGACAAATATTACCGCCGAGATGGGAGGTTGTGTTAGGTTAGGTTATATTACGTTATTGATGTATATAAAGGTCCCACGGAGACGTAGAAGCCAACTCGCCAGGAATATTGTCAAATATTACCGCCGAGATGATAGGTTGGATTAGGTTAGGTTATATTACGTTATTGATGTATATAAATGTCCCACGGAGACGTAGAGGCCAACAAGCCAGGAATGTTGCCAAATATTGCCGCCGAAATGTTAGGTTGCCTTAGGTTAGGTTATATTACGATATTGATGTATATAAAGGTCCCACGGAGACATAGAGGCCAACTCGCCAGGAATGTTGTCAAATATTACCGCCGAGATGATAGGTTGGGTTAGGTCAGGTTATATTACGTTATTGATTTATATGAAGGACCCACGTAGACGTAGGGGCCAACTCGTCAGGAATATTGTCAAATATTACCGCCGAGATGATAGGTTGGATTAGCATAGGTTATATTACGTTATTGATGTATATAAAGGTCCCACGGAGACGTAGAAGCCAACAAGCCAGCAATGTTGCCAAATATTGCCGCCGAAATGTTAGATTGGGTCAGGCTAGGTTAGATTACGTTATTGTCGTATATAAAGGTCCCACGGAGACGTAGAGGCCAACATGCCAGGAATGTTGGTCAGATATTACAGCCGCGATGTTAGATTGGGTTAGGTTATGTTATATTACGTTATTGTTGTATATAAAGGTCCCACGGAGACGTAGAGGCCAACTCGCCAGGAATGCTGTCAAATAATAGCGCCGAGAGGTTAGGTTGGGTCAGGTTAGGTTATATTACGTTATTGATGTATATGAAGATCCCACGGAGACGTAGAGGCCAACTCGCCAGGTATGTGGTCACATATTACCGCCGAGATGATAGGTTGGGTTACGTTAGGTTATATTACGTTATTGATGTATATAAAGGTCCCACGGAGACGTAGAGGCCAACTCGTCAGGAATATTGTCAAATATTACCGCCGAGATGATAGGTTGGATTAGGTTAGGTTATATTAAGTTATTGATGTATATGAAGATCCCATGGAGACGCAGAGGCCAACTCGCCAGGTATGTGGTCAAATATTACCGCCGAGATGATAGGTTGGGTATGGTTTGGTTATATTTCGTTGTTAATGTATATGAAGGTCCCACGGAGACGTAGAGTAAAACTCGCCGGCAATGTTGTCAAATATTACAGCCGCGATGTCAGATTGGGTTACGTTAGGTTATATTACGTTATTGACGTATATAAAGTTCTCACGGAGACGTAGAGGCCAACATGCCAGGAATGTTGTCAAATATTACACCCGCGATGTTAGATTGGACTAGGTTAGGTTATATTACGTTATTGATGTATATAAAGGTCCCACGGAGACGGAGAGGCCAACTCGCTAGGAATGTTGTCAAATATTACCGCCGAAACGTTACGTTGGGTTAGGTTAGGTTATATTACGTTCTTGATGTATATAAAGGTCCCACGCAGACGTAGAGGCCAACCCGCCAGGAAAGTTTTCAAATATTACCGCCGAGATGATAGGTTGGGTTAGGTTAGGTTATATTTCGTCATTGATATATATGAAGGTCCCACGGAGACGTAGAGGCCATCAAGCCAGGAATGTTGCCAAATATTACCGCCGAGATGTGAGGTTGGGTTAGGTTAGGTTATATTACGTTATTGATGTATATAAAGGTCCCACGGAGACATAGAGGACAACTCGTCAGGAATGTGGTCAAATATTACCGCCGAGATGATAGGTTGGATTAGGTTAGGTTATATTACGTTATTGATGTGTATGAAGATCCCACGGAGACGTAGAGGCCAACTCGCCAGGTATGTGGTCAAATATTACCGCCGAGATGATAGGTTGGGTTAGGTTTGGTTATATTTCGTTATTGATGTATATGAAGGTCCCACGGAGACGTAGAGGCCAACATGCCAGAAATGTTGTCAAATATTACAGCCGTGATGTTAGATTGGGCTAGGTTAGGTTATATTACGTTATTGATGTATATAAAGGTCCCACGGAGACGTAGAGGCCAACTACCCAGGAATGTTGTCAAATATTACCGCCGAAATGTTAGGTTGGGTTAGGTTAGGTTATATTACGTTCTTGATGTATATAAAGGCCCCACGCAGACGTAGAGGCCAACTCGCCGGGAATGTTGTCAAATATTACAGCCGCGATGTCAGATTGGGTTACGTTAGGTTATATTACGTTATTGACGTATATAAAGGTCCCACGGAGACGTAGAGGCCAACTCGCCAGGAATGTTGTCAAATATTACCGCCGAAATATTAGGTTGGGTTAGGTTAGGTTATATTAAGTTATTGATGTATATGAAGATCCCACGGAGACGCAGAGGCCAACTCGCCAGGTATGTGGTCAAATATTACCGCCGAGATGATAGGTTGGGTTAGGTTTGGTTATATTTCGTTATTAATGTATATGAAGGTCCCACGGAGACGTAGAGTCCAACTCGCCAGGAATGTTGTCAAATATTACAGCCGCGATGTTAGATTGGGTTAGGTTAGGTTATATTACGCTATTGATGTATATGAAGATCCCACGGAGTCGTAGAGGCCAACTCGCCAGGTATGTGGTCAAATATTACCGCCGAGATGATAGGTTGGGTTAGGTTTGGTTATATTTCGTTATTGATGTATATGAAGGTCCCACGCATACGTAGAGGCCAACATGCCAGGAATGTTGTCAAATATTACAGCCGCGATGTTACATTGGGCTAGGTTAGGTTATATTAGGTTATTGATGTATATAAAGGTCCCACGGAGACGTAGAGGCCAACTCGCCAGTTATGTTGTCAAATATTACCGCCGAAATGTTAGGTTGGTTTAGGTTAGGTTATATTACGTTCTTGATGTATATAAAGGTCCCACGCAGACGTAGAGGTCAACCCGCCGGGAAAGTTTTCAAATATTACCGCCGAGATGATAGGTTGGGTTAGGTTAGGTTATATTTCGTCATTGATATATATGAAGGTCCCACGGAGACGTAGAGGCCAACAAGCCAGGAATGTTGACAAATATTACCGCCGAGATGGGAGGTTGTGTTAGGTTAGGTTATATTACGTTATTGATGTATATAAAGGTCCCACGGAGACGTAGAAGCCAACTCGCCAGGAATATTGTCAAATATTACCGCCGAGATGATAGATTGGATTAGGTTAGGTTATATTAAGTTATTGATGTATATGAAGATCCCACGGAGACGTAGAGGCCAACTCGCCAGGAATGTTGTCAAATATTACCGCCGAGATGATAGGTTGGGTTAGGTCAGGTTATATTACGTTATTGATTTATATGAAGGACCCACGTAGACGTAGGGGCCAACTCGTCAGGAATATTGTCAAATATTACCGCCGAGATTATAGGTTGGATTAGCATAGGTTATATTACGTTATTGATGTATATAAAGGTCCCACGGAGACGTAGAAGCCAACAAGCCAGCAATGTTGCCAAATATTGCCGCCGAAATGTTAGATTGGGTCAGGCTAGGTTAGATTACGTTATTGTCGTATATAAAGGTCCCACGGAGACGTAGAGGCCAACATGCCAGGAATGTTGGTCAGATATTACAGCCGCGATGTTAGATTGGGTTAGGTTAGGTTATATTACGTTATTGTTGTATATAAAGGTCCCACGGAGACGTAGAGGCCAACTCGTCAGGAATATTGTCAAATATTACCGCCGAGATGATAGGTTGGATTAGGTTAGGTTATATTAAGTTATTGATGTATATGAAGATCCCATGGAGACGCAGAGGCCAACTCGCCAGGTATGTGGTCAAATATTACCGCCGAGATGATAGGTTGGGTATGGTTTGGTTATATTTCGTTGTTAATGTATATGAAGGTCCCACGGAGACGTAGAGTAAAACTCGCCGGCAATGTTGTCAAATATTACAGCCGCGATGTCAGATTGGGTTACGTTAGGTTATATTACGTTATTGACGTATATAAAGTTCTCACGGAGACGTAGAGGCCAACATGCCAGGAATGTTGTCAAATATTACACCCGCGATGTTAGATTGGACTAGGTTAGGTTATATTACGTTATTGATGTATATAAAGGTCCCACGGAGACGGAGAGGCCAACTCGCTAGGAATGTTGTCAAATATTACCGCCGAAACGTTACGTTGGGTTAGGTTAGGTTATATTACGTTCTTGATGTATATAAAGGTCCCACGCAGACGTAGAGGCCAACCCGCCAGGAAAGTTTTCAAATATTACCGCCGAGATGATAGGTTGGGTTAGGTTAGGTTATATTTCGTCATTGATATATATGAAGGTCCCACGGAGACGTAGAGGCCATCAAGCCAGGAATGTTGCCAAATATTACCGCCGAGATGTGAGGTTGGGTTAGGTTAGGTTATATTACGTTATTGATGTATATAAAGGTCCCACGGAGACATAGAGGACAACTCGTCAGGAATGTGGTCAAATATTACCGCCGAGATGATAGGTTGGATTAGGTTAGGTTATATTACGTTATTGATGTGTATGAAGATCCCACGGAGACGTAGAGGCCAACTCGCCAGGTATGTGGTCAAATATTACCGCCGAGATGATAGGTTGGGTTAGGTTTGGTTATATTTCGTTATTGATGTATATGAAGGTCCCACGGAGACGTAGAGGCCAACATGCCAGAAATGTTGTCGAATATTACAGCCGTGATGTTAGATTGGGCTAGGTTAGGTTATATTACGTTATTGATGTATATAAAGGTCCCACGGAGACGTAGAGGCCAACTACCCAGGAATGTTGTCAAATATTACCGCCGAAATGTTAGGTTGGGTTAGGTTAGGTTATATTACGTTCTTGATGTATATAAAGGCCCCACGCAGACGTAGAGGCCAACTCGCCGGGAATGTTGTCAAATATTACAGCCGCGATGTCAGATTGGGTTACGTTAGGTTATATTACGTTATTGACGTATATAAAGGTCCCACGGAGACGTAGAAGCCAACTCGCCAGGAATGTTGTCAAATATTACCGCCGAAATATTAGGTTGGGTTAGGTTAGGTTATATTAAGTTATTGATGTATATGAAGATCCCACGGAGACGCAGAGGCCAACTCGCCAGGTATGTGGTCAAATATTACCGCCGAGATGATAGGTTGGGTTAGGTTTGGTTATATTTCGTTATTAATGTATATGAAGGTCCCAAGGAGACGTAGAGTCCAACTCGCCAGGAATGTTGTCAAATATTACAGCCGCGATGTTAGATTGGGTTAGGTTAGGTCATATTACGCTATTGATGTATATGAAGATCCCACGGAGTCGTAGAGGCCAACTCGCCAGGTATGTGGTCAAATATTACCGCCGAGATGATAGGTTGGGTTAGGTTTGGTTATATTTCGTTATTGATGTATATGAAGGTCCCACGGATACGTAGAGGCCAACATGCCAGGAATGTTGTCAAATATTACAGCCGCGATGTTACATTGGGCTAGGTAAGTTATATTAGGTTATTGATGTATATAAAGGTCCCACGGAGACGTAGAGGCCAACTCGCCAGTTATGTTGTCAAATATTACCGCCGAAATGTTAGGTTGGTTTAGGTTAGGTTATATTACGTTCTTGATGTATATAAAGGTCCCACGCAGACGTAGAGGTCAACCCGCCGGGAAAGTTTTCAAATATTACCGCCGAGATGATAGGTTGGGTTAGGTTAGGTTATATTTCGTCATTGATATATATGAAGGTCCCACGGAGACGTAGAGGCCAACAAGCCAGGAATGTTGACAAATATTACCGCCGAGATGGGAGGTTGTGTTAGGTTAGGTTATATTACGTTATTGATGTATATAAAGGTCCCACGGAGACGTAGAAGCCAACTCGCCAGGAATATTGTCAAATATTACCGCCGAGATGATAGGTTGGATTAGGTTAGGTTATATTACGTTATTGATGTATATAAATGTCCCACGGAGACGTAGAGGCCAACAAGCCAGGAATGTTGCCAAATATTGCCGCCGAAATGTTAGGTTGCCTTAGGTTAGGTTATATTACGTTATTGATGTATATAAAGGTCCCACGGAGACATAGAGGCCAACTCGCCAGGAATGTTGTCAAATATTACCGCCGAGATGATAGGTTGGGTTAGGTCAGGTTATATTACGTTATTGATTTATATGAAGGACCCACGTAGACGTAGGGGCCAACTCGTCAGGAATATTGTCAAATATTACCGCCGAGATGATAGGTTGGATTAGCATAGGTTATATTACGTTATTGATGTATATAAAGGTCCCACGGAGACGTAGAAGCCAACAAGCCAGCAATGTTGCCAAATATTGCCGCCGAAATGTTAGATTGGGTCAGGCTAGGTTAGATTACGTTATTGTCGTATATAAAGGTCCCACGGAGACGTAGAGGCCAACATGCCAGGAATGTTGGTCAGATATTACAGCCGCGATGTTAGATTGGGTTAGGTTATGTTATATTACGTTATTGTTGTATATAAAGGTCCCACGGAGACGTAGAGGCCAACTCGCCAGGAATGCTGTCAAATAATAGCGCCGAGAGGTTAGGTTGGGTCAGGTTAGGTTATATTACGTTATTGATGTATATGAAGATCCCACGGAGACGTAGAGGCCAACTCGCCAGGTATGTGGTCACATATTACCGCCGAGATGATAGGTTGGGTTACGTTAGGTTATATTACGTTATTGATGTATATAAAGGTCCCACGGAGACGTAGAGGCCAACTCGTCAGGAATATTGTCAAATATTACCGCCGAGATGATAGGTTGGATTAGGTTAGGTTATATTAAGTTATTGATGTATATGAAGATCCCATGGAGACGCAGAGGCCAACTCGCCAGGTATGTGGTCAAATATTACCGCCGAGATGATAGGTTGGGTATGGTTTGGTTATATTTCGTTGTTAATGTATATGAAGGTCCCACGGAGACGTAGAGTAAAACTCGCCGGCAATGTTGTCAAATATTACAGCCGCGATGTCAGATTGGGTTACGTTAGGTTATATTACGTTATTGACGTATATAAAGTTCTCACGGAGACGTAGAGGCCAACATGCCAGGAATGTTGTCAAATATTACACCCGCGATGTTAGATTGGACTAGGTTAGGTTATATTACGTTATTGATGTATATAAAGGTCCCACGGAGACGGAGAGGCCAACTCGCTAGGAATGTTGTCAAATATTACCGCCGAAACGTTACGTTGGGTTAGGTTAGGTTATATTACGTTCTTGATGTATATAAAGGTCCCACGCAGACGTAGAGGCCAACCCGCCAGGAAAGTTTTCAAATATTACCGCCGAGATGATAGGTTGGGTTAGGTTAGGTTATATTTCGTCATTGATATATATGAAGGTCCCACGGAGACGTAGAGGCCATCAAGCCAGGAATGTTGCCAAATATTACCGCCGAGATGTGAGGTTGGGTTAGGTTAGGTTATATTACGTTATTGATGTATATAAAGGTCCCACGGAGACATAGAGGACAACTCGTCAGGAATGTGGTCAAATATTACCGCCGAGATGATAGGTTGGATTAGGTTAGGTTATATTACGTTATTGATGTGTATGAAGATCCCACGGAGACGTAGAGGCCAACTCGCCAGGTATGTGGTCAAATATTACCGCCGAGATGATAGGTTGGGTTAGGTTTGGTTATATTTCGTTATTGATGTATATGAAGGTCCCACGGAGACGTAGAGGCCAACATGCCAGAAATGTTGTCGAATATTACAGCCGTGATGTTAGATTGGGCTAGGTTAGGTTATATTACGTTATTGATGTATATAAAGGTCCCACGGAGACGTAGAGGCCAACTACCCAGGAATGTTGTCAAATATTACCGCCGAAATGTTAGGTTGGGTTAGGTTAGGTTATATTACGTTCTTGATGTATATAAAGGCCCCACGCAGACGTAGAGGCCAACTCGCCGGGAATGTTGTCAAATATTACAGCCGCGATGTTAGATTGGGTTAGGTTAGGTCATATTACGCTATTGATGTATATGAAGATCCCACGGAGTCGTAGAGGCCAACTCGCCAGGTATGTGGTCAAATATTACCGCCGAGATGATAGGTTGGGTTAGGTTTGGTTATATTTCGTTATTGATGTATATGAAGGTCCCACGGATACGTAGAGGCCAACATGCCAGGAATGTTGTCAAATATTACAGCCGCGATGTTACATTGGGCTAGGTAAGTTATATTAGGTTATTGATGTATATAAAGGTCCCACGGAGACGTAGAGGCCAACTCGCCAGTTATGTTGTCAAATATTACCGCCGAAATGTTAGGTTGGTTTAGGTTAGGTTATATTACGTTCTTGATGTATATAAAGGTCCCACGCAGACGTAGAGGTCAACCCGCCGGGAAAGTTTTCAAATATTACCGCCGAGATGATAGGTTGGGTTAGGTTAGGTTATATTTCGTCATTGATATATATGAAGGTCCCACGGAGACGTAGAGGCCAACAAGCCAGGAATGTTGACAAATATTACCGCCGAGATGGGAGGTTGTGTTAGGTTAGGTTATATTACGTTATTGATGTATATAAAGGTCCCACGGAGACGTAGAAGCCAACTCGCCAGGAATATTGTCAAATATTACCGCCGAGATGATAGGTTGGATTAGGTTAGGTTATATTACGTTATTGATGTATATAAATGTCCCACGGAGACGTAGAGGCCAACAAGCCAGGAATGTTGCCAAATATTGCCGCCGAAATGTTAGGTTGCCTTAGGTTAGGTTATATTACGTTATTGATGTATATAAAGGTCCCACGGAGACATAGAGGCCAACTCGTCAGGAATGTTGTCAAATATTACCGCCGAGATGATAGATTGGATTAGGTTAGGTTATATTAAGTTATTGATGTATATGAAGATCCCACGGAGACGCAGAGGCCAACTCGCCAGGTATGTGGTCAAATATTACCGCCGAGATGATAGGTTGGGTTAGGTTTGGTTATATTTCGTTATTAATGTATATGAAGGTCCCACGGAGACGTAGAGTCCAACTCGCCAGGAATGTTGTCAAATATTACAGCCGCGATGTTAGATTGGGTTAGGTTAGGTTATATTACGTTATTGATGTATATAAAGGTCCCACGGAGACGTAGAAGCCAACAAGCCAGCAATGTTGCCAAATATTGCCGCCGAAATGTTAGATTGGGTCAGGCTAGGTTAGATTACGTTATTGTCGTATATAAAGGTCCCACGGAGACGTAGAGGCCAACATGCCAGGAATGTTGGTCAGATATTACAGCCGCGATGTTAGATTGGGTTAGGTTAGGTTATATTACGTTATTGTTGTATATAAAGGTCCCACGGAGACGTAGAGGCCAACTCGCCAGGAATGCTGTCAAATAATAGCGCCGAGAGGTTAGGTTGGGTCAGGTTAGGTTATATTACGTTATTGATGTATATGAAGATCCCACGGAGACGTAGAGGCCAACTCGCCAGGTATGTGGTGACATATTACCGCCGAGATGATAGGTTGGGTTACGTTAGGTTATATTACGTTATTGATGTATATAAAGGTCCCACGGAGACGTAGAGGCCAACTCGTCAGGAATATTGTCAAATATTACCGCCGAGATGATAGGTTGGATTAGGTTAGGTTATATTAAGTTATTGATGTATATGAAGATCCCATGGAGACGCAGAGGCCAACTCGCCAGGTATGTGGTCAAATATTACCGCCGAGATGATAGGTTGGGTATGGTTTGGCTATATTTCGTTGTTAATGTATATGAAGGTCCCACGGAGACGTAGAGTAAAACTCGCCGGCAATGTTGTCAAATATTACAGCCGCGATGTCAGATTGGGTTACGTTAGGTTATATTACGTTATTGACGTATATAAAGTTCTCACGGAGACGTAGAGGCCAACATGCCAGGAATGTTGTCAAATATTACACCCGCGATGTTAGATTGGACTAGGTTAGGTTATATTACGTTATTGATGTATATAAAGGTCCCACGGAGACGGAGAGGCCAACTCGCTAGGAATGTTGTCAAATATTACCGCCGAAACGTTACGTTGGGTTAGGTTAGGTTATATTACGTTCTTGATGTATATAAAGGTCCCACGCAGACGTAGAGGCCAACCCGCCAGGAAAGTTTTCAAATATTACCGCCGAGATGATAGGTTGGGTTAGGTTAGGTTATATTTCGTCATTGATATATATGA
The DNA here is from genome assembly GCA_963969225.1 of Xylocopa violacea. Taxonomy (NCBI): domain Eukaryota; kingdom Metazoa; phylum Arthropoda; class Insecta; order Hymenoptera; family Apidae; genus Xylocopa; species Xylocopa violacea. The sequence continues at coordinate 5,293,189 of CAXAJV010000019.1, read as the reverse complement.
AGGTCCCACGGAGACGTAGAGGCCATCAAGCCAGGAATGTTGCCAAATATTACCGCCGAGATGTGAGGTTGGGTTAGGTTAGGTTATATTACGTTATTGATGTATATAAAGGTCCCACGGAGACATAGAGGACAACTCGTCAGGAATGTGGTCAAATATTACCGCCGAGATGATAGGTTGGATTAGGTTAGGTTATATTACGTTATTGATGTGTATGAAGATCCCACGGAGACGTAGAGGCCAACTCGCCAGGTATGTGGTCAAATATTACCGCCGAGATGATAGGTTGGGTTAGGTTTGGTTATATTTCGTTATTGATGTATATGAAGGTCCCACGGAGACGTAGAGGCCAACATGCCAGAAATGTTGTCAAATATTACAGCCGTGATGTTAGATTGGGCTAGGTTAGGTTATATTACGTTATTGATGTATATAAAGGTCCCACGGAGACGTAGAGGCCAACTCGCCAGTTATGTTGTCAAATATTACCGCCGAAATGTTAGGTTGGTTTAGGTTAGGTTATATTACGTTCTTGATGTATATAAAGGTCCCACGCAGACGTAGAGGTCAACCCGCCGGGAAAGTTTTCAAATATTACCGCCGAGATGATAGGTTGGGTTAGGTTAGGTTATATTTCGTCATTGATATATATGAAGGTCCCACGGAGACGTAGAGGCCAACAAGCCAGGAATGTTGACAAATATTACCGCCGAGATGGGAGGTTGTGTTAGGTTAGGTTATATTACGTTATTGATGTATATAAAGGTCCCACGGAGACGTAGAAGCCAACTCGCCAGGAATATTGTCAAATATTACCGCCGAGATGATAGGTTGGATTAGGTTAGGTTATATTACGTTATTGATGTATATAAATGTCCCACGGAGACGTAGAGGCCAACAAGCCAGGAATGTTGCCAAATATTGCCGCCGAAATGTTAGGTTGCCTTAGGTTAGGTTATATTACGTTATTGATGTATATAAAGGTCCCACGGAGACATAGAGGCCAACTCGTCAGGAATGTTGTCAAATATTACAGCCGCGATGTTAGATTGGGTTAGGTTAGGTTATATTACGTTATTGATGTATATGAAGATCCCACGGAGACGTAGAGGCCAACTCGCCAGGAATGTTGTCAAATATTACCGCCGAGATGATAGGTTGGGTTAGGTCAGGTTATATTACGTTATTGATTTATATGAAGGACCCACGTAGACGTAGGGGCCAACTCGTCAGGAATATTGTCAAATATTACCGCCGAGATGATAGGTTGGATTAGCATAGGTTATATTACGTTATTGATGTATATAAAGGTCCCACGGAGACGTAGAAGCCAACAAGCCAGCAATGTTGCCAAATATTGCCGCCGAAATGTTAGATTGGGTCAGGCTAGGTTAGATTACGTTATTGTCGTATATAAAGGTCCCACGGAGACGTAGAGGCCAACATGCCAGGAATGTTGGTCAGATATTACAGCCGCGATGTTAGATTGGGTTAGGTTAGGTTATATTACGTTATTGTTGTATATAAAGGTCCCACGGAGACGTAGAGGCCAACTCGCCAGGAATGCTGTCAAATAATAGCGCCGAGACGTTAGGTTGGGTCAGGTTAGGTTATATTACGTTATTGATGTATATGAAGATCCCACGGAGACGTAGAGGCCAACTCGCCAGGTATGTGGTCACATATTACCGCCGAGATGATAGGTTGTGTTATGTTAGGTTATATTAAGTTATTGATGTATATAAAGGTCCCACGGAGACGTAGAGGCCAACTCGTCAGGAATATTGTCAAATATTACCGCCGAGATGATAGGTTGGATTAGGTTAGGTTATATTAAGTTATTGATGTATATGAAGATCCCATGGAGACGCAGAGGCCAACTCGCCAAGTATGTGGTCAAATATTACCGCCGAGGTGATAGGTTGGGTATGGTTTGGTTATATTTCGTTATTAATGTATATGAAGGTCCCACGGAGACGTAGAGTAAAACTCGCCGGCAATGTTGTCAAATATTACAGCCGCGATGTCAGATTGGGTTACGTTAGGTTATATTACGTTATTGACGTATATAAAGGTCTCACGGAGACGTAGAGGCCAACCCGCCAGGAAAGTTTTCAAATATTACAGCCGAGATGATAGGTTGGGTTAGGTTAGGTTATATTTCGTCATTGATATATATGAAGGTCCCACGGAGACGTAGAGGCCAACAAGCCAGGAATGTTGCCAAATATTACCGCCGAGATGTGAGGTTGGGTTAGGTTAGGTTATATTACGTTATTGATGTATATAAAGGTCCCACGGAGACATAGAGGACAACTCGTCAGGAATGTGGTCAAATATTACCGCCGAGATGATAGGTTGAATTAGGTTAGGTTATATTTCGTCATTGATATATATGAAGGTCCCACGGAGACGTAGAGGCCAACAAGCCAGGAATGTTGACAAATATTACCGCCGAGATGGGAGGTTGGGTTAGGTTAGGTTATATTACGTTATTGATGTATATAAAGGTCCCACGGAGACGTAGAAGCCAACTCGCCAGGAATATTGTCAAATATTACCGCCGAGATGATAGGTTGTATTAGGTTAGGTTATATTACGTTATTGATGTATATAAATGTCCCACGGAGACGTAGAGGCCAACAAGCCAGGAATGTTGCCAAATATTGCCGCCGAAATGTTAGGTTGCCTTAGGTTAGGTTATATTACGTTATTGATGTATATAAAGGTCCCACGGAGACATAGAGGCCAACTCGTCAGGAATGTTGTCAAATATTACCGCCGAGATGATAGATTGGATTAGGTTAGGTTATATTAAGTTATTGATGTATATGAAGATCCCACGGAGACGCAGAGGCCAACTCTCCAGGTATGTGGTCAAATATTACCGCCCAGATGATAGGTTGGGTTAGGTTTGGTTATATTTCGTTATTAATGTATATGAAGGTCCCACGGAGACGTAGAGTCCAACTCGCCAGGAATGTTGTCAAATATTACAGCCGCGATGTTAGATTGGGTTAGGTTAGGTTATATTACGTTATTGATGTATATGAAGATCCCACGGAGACGTAGAGGCCAACTCGCCAGGAATGTTGTCAAATATTACCGCCGAGATGATAGGTTGGGTTAGGTCAGGTTATATTACGTTATTGATTTATATGAAGGACCCACGTAGACGTAGGGGCCAACTCGTCAGGAATATTGTCAAATATTACCGCCGAGATGATAGGTTGGATTAGCTTAGGTTATATTACGTTATTGATGTATATAAAGGTCCCACGGAGACGTAGAAGCCAACAAGCCAGCAATGTTGCCAAATATTGCCGCCGAAATGTTAGATTGGGTCAGGCTAGGTTAGATTACGTTATTGTCGTATATAAAGGTCCCACGGAGACGTAGAGGCCAACATGCCAGGAATGTTGGTCAGATATTACAGCCGCGATGTTAGATTGGGTTAGGTTAGGTTATATTACGTTATTGTTGTATATAAAGGTCCCACGGAGACGTAGAGGCCAACTCGCCAGGAATGCTGTCAAATAATAGCGCCGAGAGGTTAGGTTGGGTCAGGTTAGGTTATATTACGTTATTGATGTATATGAAGATCCCACGGAGACGTAGAGGCCAACTCGCCAGGTATGTGGTCACATATTACCGCCGAGATAATAGGTTGGGTTACGTTAGGTTATATTACGTTATTGATGTATATAAAGGTCCCACGGAGACGTAGAGGCCAACTCGTCAGGAATATTGTCAAATATTACCGCCGAGATGATAGGTTGGATTAGGTTAGGTTATATTAAGTTATTGATGTATATGAAGATCCCATGGAGACGCAGAGGCCAACTCGCCAGGTATGTGGTCAAATATTACCGCCGAGATGATAGGTTGGGTATGGTTTGGTTATATTTCGTTATTAATGTATATGAAGGTCCCACGGAGACGTAGAGTAAAACTCGCCGGCAATGTTGTCAAATATTACAGCCGCGATGTCAGATTGGGTTACGTTAGGTTATATTACGTTATTGACGTATATAAAGGTCTCACGGAGACGTAGAGGCCAACTCGCCAGGAATGTTGTCAAATATTACCGCCGAAATGTTAGGTTGGTTTAGGTTAGGTTATATTACGTTATTGATGTATATAAATGTCCCACGGAGACGTAGAGGCCAACAAGCCAGGAATGTTGCCAAATATTACCGCCGAGATGTGAGGTTGGGTTAGGTTAGGTTATATTACGTTATTGATGTATATAAAGGTCCCACGGAGACATAGAGGACAACTCGTCAGGAATGTGGTCAAATATTACCGCCGAGATGATAGGTTGGATTAGGTTAGGTTATATTACGTTATTGATGTGTATGAAGATCCCACGGAGACGTAGAGGCCAACTCGCCAGGTATGTGGTCAAATATTACCGCCGAGATGATAGGTTGGGTTAGGTTTGGTTATATTTCGTTATTGATGTATATGAAGGTCCCACGGAGACGTAGAGGCCAACATGCCAGAAATGTTGTCGAATATTACAGCCGTGATGTTAGATTGGGCTAGGTTAGGTTATATTACGTTATTGATGTATATAAAGGTCCCACGGAGACGTAGAGGCCAACTACCCAGGAATGTTGTCAAATATTACCGCCGAAATGTTAGGTTGGGTTAGGTTAGGTTATATTACGTTCTTGATGTATATAAAGGCCCCACGCAGACGTAGAGGCCAACTCGCCGGGAATGTTGTCAAATATTACAGCCGCAATGTCAGATTGGGTTACGTTAGGTTATATTACGTTATTGACGTATATAAAGGTCCCACGGAGACGTAGAAGCCAACTCGCCAGGAATGTTGTCAAATATTACCGCCGAAATATTAGGTTGGGTTAGGTTAGGTTATATTAAGTTATTGATGTATATGAAGATCCCACGGAGACGCAGAGGCCAACTCGCCAGGTATGTGGTCAAATATTACCGCCGAGATGATAGGTTGGGTTAGGTTTGGTTATATTTCGTTATTAATGTATATGAAGGTCCCACGGAGACGTAGAGTCCAACTCGCCAGGAATGTTGTCAAATATTACAGCCGCGATGTTAGATTGGGTTAGGTTAGGTCATATTACGCTATTGATGTATATGAAGATCCCACGGAGTCGTAGAGGCCAACTCGCCAGGTATGTGGTCAAATATTACCGCCGAGATGATAGGTTGGGTTAGGTTTGGTTATATTTCGTTATTGATGTATATGAAGGTCCCACGGATACGTAGAGGCCAACATGCCAGGAATGTTGTCAAATATTACAGCCGCGATGTTACATTGGGCTAGGTAAGTTATATTAGGTTATTGATGTATATAAAGGTCCCACGGAGACGTAGAGGCCAACTCGCCAGTTATGTTGTCAAATATTACCGCCGAAATGTTAGGTTGGTTTAGGTTAGGTTATATTACGTTCTTGATGTATATAAAGGTCCCACGCAGACGTAGAGGTCAACCCGCCGGGAAAGTTTTCAAATATTACCGCCGAGATGATAGGTTGGGTTAGGTTAGGTTATATTTCGTCATTGATATATATGAAGGTCCCACGGAGACGTAGAGTCCAACTCGCCAGGAATGTTGTCAAATATTACAGCCGCGATGTTAGATTGGGTTAGGTTAGGTCATATTACGCTATTGATGTATATGAAGATCCCACGGAGTCGTAGAGGCCAACTCGCCAGGTATGTGGTCAAATATTACCGCCGAGATGATAGGTTGGGTTAGGTTTGGTTATATTTCGTTATTGATGTATATGAAGGTCCCACGGATACGTAGAGGCCAACATGCCAGGAATGTTGTCAAATATTACAGCCGCGATGTTACATTGGGCTAGGTAAGTTATATTAGGTTATTGATGTATATAAAGGTCCCACGGAGACGTAGAGGCCAACTCGCCAGTTATGTTGTCAAATATTACCGCCGAAATGTTAGGTTGGTTTAGGTTAGGTTATATTACGTTCTTGATGTATATAAAGGTCCCACGCAGACGTAGAGGTCAACCCGCCGGGAAAGTTTTCAAATATTACCGCCGAGATGATAGGTTGGGTTAGGTTAGGTTATATTTCGTCATTGATATATATGAAGGTCCCACGGAGACGTAGAGGCCAACAAGCCAGGAATGTTGACAAATATTACCGCCGAGATGGGAGGTTGTGTTAGGTTAGGTTATATTACGTTATTGATGTATATAAAGGTCCCACGGAGACGTAGAAGCCAACTCGCCAGGAATATTGTCAAATATTACCGCCGAGATGATAGGTTGGATTAGGTTAGGTTATATTACGTTATTGATGTATATAAATGTCCCACGGAGACGTAGAGGCCAACAAGCCAGGAATGTTGCCAAATATTGCCGCCGAAATGTTAGGTTGCCTTAGGTTAGGTTATATTACGTTATTGATGTATATAAAGGTCCCACGGAGACATAGAGGCCAACTCGTCAGGAATGTTGTCAAATATTACCGCCGAGATGATAGATTGGATTAGGTTAGGTTATATTAAGTTATTGATGTATATGAAGATCCCACGGAGACGCAGAGGCCAACTCGCCAGGTATGTGGTCAAATATTACCGCCGAGATGATAGGTTGGGTTAGGTTTGGTTATATTTCGTTATTAATGTATATGAAGGTCCCACGGAGACGTAGAGTCCAACTCGCCAGGAATGTTGTCAAATATTACAGCCGCGATGTTAGATTGGGTTAGGTTAGGTTATATTACGTTATTGATGTATATAAAGGTCCCACGGAGACGTAGAAGCCAACAAGCCAGCAATGTTGCCAAATATTGCCGCCGAAATGTTAGATTGGGTCAGGCTAGGTTAGATTACGTTATTGTCGTATATAAAGGTCCCACGGAGACGTAGAGGCCAACATGCCAGGAATGTTGGTCAGATATTACAGCCGCGATGTTAGATTGGGTTAGGTTAGGTTATATTACGTTATTGTTGTATATAAAGGTCCCACGGAGACGTAGAGGCCAACTCGCCAGGAATGCTGTCAAATAATAGCGCCGAGAGGTTAGGTTGGGTCAGGTTAGGTTATATTACGTTATTGATGTATATGAAGATCCCACGGAGACGTAGAGGCCAACTCGCCAGGTATGTGGGGACATATTACCGCCGAGATGATAGGTTGGGTTACGTTAGGTTATATTACGTTATTGATGTATATAAAGGTCCCACGGAGACGTAGAGGCCAACTCGTCAGGAATATTGTCAAATATTACCGCCGAGATGATAGGTTGGATTAGGTTAGGTTATATTAAGTTATTGATGTATATGAAGATCCCATGGAGACGCAGAGGCCAACTCGCCAGGTATGTGGTCAAATATTACCGCCGAGATGATAGGTTGGGTATGGTTTGGTTATATTTCGTTGTTAATGTATATGAAGGTCCCACGGAGACATAGAGTAAAACTCGCTGGCAATGTTGTCAAATATTACAGCCGCGATGTCAGATTGGGTTACGTTAGGTTATATTACGTTATTGACGTATATAAAGTTCTCACGGAGACGTAGAGGCCAACATGCCAGGAATGTTGTCAAATATTACACCCGCGATGTTAGATTGGACTAGGTTAGGTTATATTACGTTATTGATGTATATAAAGGTCCCACGGAGACGGAGAGGCCAACTCGCTAGGAATGTTGTCAAATATTACCGCCGAAACGTTACGTTGGGTTAGGTTAGGTTATATTACGTTATTGATGTATATGAAGATCCCACGGAGACGTAGAGGCCAACTCGCCAGGAATGTTGTCAAATATTACCGCCGAGATGATAGGTTGGGTTAGGTCAGGTTATATTACGTTATTGATTTATATGAAGGACCCACGTAGACGTAGGGGCCAACTCGTCAGGAATATTATCAAATATTACCGCCGAGATGATAGGTTGGATTAGCATAGGTTATATTACGTTATTGATGTATATAAAGGTCCCACGGAGACGTAGAAGCCAACAAGCCAGCAATGTTGCCAAATATTGCCGCCGAAATGTTAGATTGGGTCAGGCTAGGTTAGATTACGTTATTGTCGTATATAAAGGTCCCACGGAGACGTAGAGGCCAACATGCCAGGAATGTTGGTCAGATATTACAGCCGCGATGTTAGATTGGGTTAGGTTAGGTTATATTACGTTATTGTTGTATATAAAGGTCCCACGGAGACGTAGAGGCCAACTCGCCAGGAATGCTGTCAAATAATAGCGCCGAGAGGTTAGGTTGGGTCAGGTTAGGTTATATTACGTTATTGATGTATATGAAGATCCCACGGAGACGTAGAGGCCAACTCGCCAGGTATGTGGTGACATATTACCGCCGAGATGATAGGTTGGGTTACGTTAGGTTATATTACGTTATTGATGTATATAAAGGTCCCACGGAGACGTAGAGGCCAACTCGTCAGGAATATTGTCAAATATTACCGCCGAGATGATAGGTTGGATTAGGTTAGGTTATATTAAGTTATTGATGTATATGAAGATCCCATGGAGACGCAGAGGCCAACTCGCCAGGTATGTGGTCAAATATTACCGCCGAGATGATAGGTTGGGTATGGTTTGGTTATATTTCGTTGTTAATGTATATGAAGGTCCCACGGAGACGTAGAGTAAAACTCGCCGGCAATGTTGTCAAATATTACAGCCGCGATGTCAGATTGGGTTACGTTAGGTTATATTACGTTATTGACGTATATAAAGTTCTCACGGAGACGTAGAGGCCAACATGCCAGGAATGTTGTCAAATATTACACCCGCGATGTTAGATTGGACTAGGTTAGGTTATATTACGTTATTGATGTATATAAAGGTCCCACGGAGACGGAGAGGCCAACTCGCTAGGAATGTTGTCAAATATTACCGCCGAAACGTTACGTTGGGTTAGGTTAGGTTATATTACGTTATTGATGTATATGAAGATCCCACGGAGACGTAGAGGCCAACTCGCCAGGAATGTTGTCAAATATTACCGCCGAGATGATAGGTTGGGTTAGGTCAGGTTATATTACGTTATTGATTTATATGAAGGACCCACGTAGACGTAGGGGCCAACTCGTCAGGAATATTATCAAATATTACCGCCGAGATGATAGGTTGGATTAGCATAGGTTATATTACGTTATTGATGTATATAAAGGTCCCACGGAGACGTAGAAGCCAAGAAGCCAGCAATGTTGCCAAATATTGCCGCCGAAATGTTAGATTGGGTCAGGCTAGGTTAGATTACGTTATTGTCGTATATAAAGGTCCCACGGAGACGTAGAGGCCAACATGCCAGGAATGTTGGTCAGATATTACAGCCGCGATGTTAGATTGGGTTAGGTTAGGTTATATTACGTTATTGTTGTATATAAAGGTCCCACGGAGACGTAGAGGCCAACTCGCCAGGAATGCTGTCAAATAATAGCGCCGAGAGGTTAGGTTGGGTCAGGTTAGGTTATATTACGTTATTGATGTATATGAAGATCCCACGGAGACGTAGAGGCCAACTCGCCAGGTATGTGGTCACATATTACCGCCGAGATGATAGGTTGTGTTACGTTAGGTTATATTAAGTTATTGATGTATATAAAGGTCCCACGGAGACGTAGAGGCCAACTCGTCAGGAATATTGTCAAATATTACCGCCGAGATGATAGGTTGGATTAGGTTAGGTTATATTAAGTTATTGATGTATATGAAGATCCCATGGAGACGCAGAGGCCAACTCGCCAGGTATGTGGTCAAATATTACCGCCGAGATGATAGGTTGGGTATGGTTTGGTTATATTTCGTTATTAATGTATATGAAGGTCCCACGGAGACGTAGAGTAAAACTCGCCGGCAATGTTGTCAAATATTACAGCCGCGATGTCAGATTGGGTTACGTTAGGTTATATTACGTTATTGACGTATATAAAGGTCTCACGGAGACGTAGAGGCCAACTCGCCAGGAATGTTGTCAAATATTACCGCCGAAATGTTAGGTTGGTTTAGGTTAGGTTATATTACGTTATTGATGTATATAAATGTCCCACGGAGACGTAGAGGCCAACAAGCCAGGAATGTTGCCAAATATTACCGCCGAGATGTGAGGTTGGGTTAGGTTAGGTTATATTACGTTATTGATGTATATAAAGGTCCCACGGAGACATAGAGGACAACTCGTCAGGAATGTGGTCAAATATTACCGCCGAGATGATAGGTTGGATTAGGTTAGGTTATATTACGTTATTGATGTGTATGAAGATCCCACGGAGACGTAGAGGCCAACTCGCCAGGTATGTGGTCAAATATTACCGCCGAGATGATAGGTTGGGTTAGGTTTGGTTATATTTCGTTATTGATGTATATGAAGGTCCCACGGAGACGTAGAGGCCAACATGCCAGAAATGTTGTCGAATATTACAGCCGTGATGTTAGATTGGGCTAGGTTAGGTTATATTACGTTATTGATGTATATAAAGGTCCCACGGAGACGTAGAGGCCAACTACCCAGGAATGTTGTCAAATATTACCGCCGAAATGTTAGGTTGGGTTAGGTTAGGTTATATTACGTTCTTGATGTATATAAAGGCCCCACGCAGACGTAGAGGCCAACTCGCCGGGAATGTTGTCAAATATTACAGCCGCAATGTCAGATTGGGTTACGTTAGGTTATATTACGTTATTGACGTATATAAAGGTCCCACGGAGACGTAGAAGCCAACTCGCCAGGAATGTTGTCAAATATTACCGCCGAAATATTAGGTTGGGTTAGGTTAGGTTATATTAAGTTATTGATGTATATGAAGATCCCACGGAGACGCAGAGGCCAACTCGCCAGGTATGTGGTCAAATATTACCGCCGAGATGATAGGTTGGGTTAGGTTTGGTTATATTTCGTTATTAATGTATATGAAGGTCCCACGGAGACGTAGAGTCCAACTCGCCAGGAATGTTGTCAAATATTACAGCCGCGATGTTAGATTGGGTTAGGTTAGGTCATATTACGCTATTGATGTATATGAAGATCCCACGGAGTCGTAGAGGCCAACTCGCCAGGTATGTGGTCAAATATTACCGCCGAGATGATAGGTTGGGTTAGGTTTGGTTATATTTCGTTATTGATGTATATGAAGGTCCCACGGATACGTAGAGGCCAACATGCCAGGAATGTTGTCAAATATTACAGCCGCGATGTTACATTGGGCTAGGTAAGTTATATTAGGTTATTGATGTATATAAAGGTCCCACGGAGACGTAGAGGCCAACTCGCCAGTTATGTTGTCAAATATTACCGCCGAAATGTTAGGTTGGTTTAGGTTAGGTTATATTACGTTCTTGATGTATATAAAGGTCCCACGCAGACGTAGAGGTCAACCCGCCGGGAAAGTTTTCAAATATTACCGCCGAGATGATAGGTTGGGTTAGGTTAGGTTATATTTCGTCATTGATATATATGAAGGTCCCACGGAGACGTAGAGTCCAACTCGCCAGGAATGTTGTCAAATATTACAGCCGCGATGTTAGATTGGGTTAGGTTAGGTCATATTACGCTATTGATGTATATGAAGATCCCACGGAGTCGTAGAGGCCAACTCGCCAGGTATGTGGTCAAATATTACCGCCGAGATGATAGGTTGGGTTAGGTTTGGTTATATTTCGTTATTGATGTATATGAAGGTCCCACGGATACGTAGAGGCCAACATGCCAGGAATGTTGTCAAATATTACAGCCGCGATGTTACATTGGGCTAGGTAAGTTATATTAGGTTATTGATGTATATAAAGGTCCCACGGAGACGTAGAGGCCAACTCGCCAGTTATGTTGTCAAATATTACCGCCGAAATGTTAGGTTGGTTTAGGTTAGGTTATATTACGTTCTTGATGTATATAAAGGTCCCACGCAGACGTAGAGGTCAACCCGCCGGGAAAGTTTTCAAATATTACCGCCGAGATGATAGGTTGGGTTAGGTTAGGTTATATTTCGTCATTGATATATATGAAGGTCCCACGGAGACGTAGAGGCCAACAAGCCAGGAATGTTGACAAATATTACCGCCGAGATGGGAGGTTGTGTTAGGTTAGGTTATATTACGTTATTGATGTATATAAAGGTCCCACGGAGACGTAGAAGCCAACTCGCCAGGAATATTGTCAAATATTACCGCCGAGATGATAGGTTGGATTAGGTTAGGTTATATTACGTTATTGATGTATATAAATGTCCCACGGAGACGTAGAGGCCAACAAGCCAGGAATGTTGCCAAATATTGCCGCCGAAATGTTAGGTTGCCTTAGGTTAGGTTATATTACGTTATTGATGTATATAAAGGTCCCACGGAGACATAGAGGCCAACTCGTCAGGAATGTTGTCAAATATTACCGCCGAGATGATAGATTGGATTAGGTTAGGTTATATTAAGTTATTGATGTATATGAAGATCCCACGGAGACGCAGAGGCCAACTCGCCAGGTATGTGGTCAAATATTACCGCCGAGATGATAGGTTGGGTTAGGTTTGGTTATATTTCGTTATTAATGTATATGAAGGTCCCACGGAGACGTAGAGTCCAACTCGCCAGGAATGTTGTCAAATATTACAGCCGCGATGTTAGATTGGGTTAGGTTAGGTTATATTACGTTATTGATGTATATAAAGGTCCCACGGAGACGTAGAAGCCAACAAGCCAGCAATGTTGCCAAATATTGCCGCCGAAATGTTAGATTGGGTCAGGCTAGGTTAGATTACGTTATTGTCGTATATAAAGGTCCCACGGAGACGTAGAGGCCAACATGCCAGGAATGTTGGTCAGATATTACAGCCGCGATGTTAGATTGGGTTAGGTTAGGTTATATTACGTTATTGTTGTATATAAAGGTCCCACGGAGACGTAGAGGCCAACTCGCCAGGAATGCTGTCAAATAATAGCGCCGAGAGGTTAGGTTGGGTCAGGTTAGGTTATATTACGTTATTGATGTATATGAAGATCCCACGGAGACGTAGAGGCCAACTCGCCAGGTATGTGGGGACATATTACCGCCGAGATGATAGGTTGGGTTACGTTAGGTTATATTACGTTATTGATGTATATAAAGGTCCCACGGAGACGTAGAGGCCAACTCGTCAGGAATATTGTCAAATATTACCGCCGAGATGATAGGTTGGATTAGGTTAGGTTATATTAAGTTATTGATGTATATGAAGATCCCATGGAGACGCAGAGGCCAACTCGCCAGGTATGTGGTCAAATATTACCGCCGAGATGATAGGTTGGGTATGGTTTGGTTATATTTCGTTGTTAATGTATATGAAGGTCCCACGGAGACATAGAGTAAAACTCGCTGGCAATGTTGTCAAATATTACAGCCGCGATGTCAGATTGGGTTACGTTAGGTTATATTACGTTATTGACGTATATAAAGTTCTCACGGAGACGTAGAGGCCAACATGCCAGGAATGTTGTCAAATATTACACCCGCGATGTTAGATTGGACTAGGTTAGGTTATATTACGTTATTGATGTATATAAAGGTCCCACGGAGACGGAGAGGCCAACTCGCTAGGAATGTTGTCAAATATTACCGCCGAAACGTTACGTTGGGTTAGGTTAGGTTATATTACGTTATTGATGTATATGAAGATCCCACGGAGACGTAGAGGCCAACTCGCCAGGAATGTTGTCAAATATTACCGCCGAGATGATAGGTTGGGTTAGGTCAGGTTATATTACGTTATTGATTTATATGAAGGACCCACGTAGACGTAGGGGCCAACTCGTCAGGAATATTATCAAATATTACCGCCGAGATGATAGGTTGGATTAGCATAGGTTATATTACGTTATTGATGTATATAAAGGTCCCACGGAGACGTAGAAGCCAACAAGCCAGCAATGTTGCCAAATATTGCCGCCGAAATGTTAGATTGGGTCAGGCTAGGTTAGATTACGTTATTGTCGTATATAAAGGTCCCACGGAGACGTAGAGGCCAACATGCCAGGAATGTTGGTCAGATATTACAGCCGCGATGTTAGATTGGGTTAGGTTAGGTTATATTACGTTATTGTTGTATATAAAGGTCCCACGGAGACGTAGAGGCCAACTCGCCAGGAATGCTGTCAAATAATAGCGCCGAGAGGTTAGGTTGGGTCAGGTTAGGTTATATTACGTTATTGATGTATATGAAGATCCCACGGAGACGTAGAGGCCAACTCGCCAGGTATGTGGTGACATATTACCGCCGAGATGATAGGTTGGGTTACGTTAGGTTATATTACGTTATTGATGTATATAAAGGTCCCACGGAGACGTAGAGGCCAACTCGTCAGGAATATTGTCAAATATTACCGCCGAGATGATAGGTTGGATTAGGTTAGGTTATATTAAGTTATTGATGTATATGAAGATCCCATGGAGACGCAGAGGCCAACTCGCCAGGTATGTGGTCAAATATTACCGCCGAGATGATAGGTTGGGTATGGTTTGGTTATATTTCGTTGTTAATGTATATGAAGGTCCCACGGAGACGTAGAGTAAAACTCGCCGGCAATGTTGTCAAATATTACAGCCGCGATGTCAGATTGGGTTACGTTAGGTTATATTACGTTATTGACGTATATAAAGTTCTCACGGAGACGTAGAGGCCAACATGCCAGGAATGTTGTCAAATATTACACCCGCGATGTTAGATTGGACTAGGTTAGGTTATATTACGTTATTGATGTATATAAAGGTCCCACGGAGACGGAGAGGCCAACTCGCTAGGAATGTTGTCAAATATTACCGCCGAAACGTTACGTTGGGTTAGGTTAGGTTATATTACGTTATTGATGTATATGAAGATCCCACGGAGACGTAGAGGCCAACTCGCCAGGAATGTTGTCAAATATTACCGCCGAGATGATAGGTTGGGTTAGGTCAGGTTATATTACGTTATTGATTTATATGAAGGACCCACGTAGACGTAGGGGCCAACTCGTCAGGAATATTATCAAATATTACCGCCGAGATGATAGGTTGGATTAGCATAGGTTATATTACGTTATTGATGTATATAAAGGTCCCACGGAGACGTAGAAGCCAAGAAGCCAGCAATGTTGCCAAATATTGCCGCCGAAATGTTAGATTGGGTCAGGCTAGGTTAGATTACGTTATTGTCGTATATAAAGGTCCCACGGAGACGTAGAGGCCAACATGCCAGGAATGTTGGTCAGATATTACAGCCGCGATGTTAGATTGGGTTAGGTTAGGTTATATTACGTTATTGTTGTATATAAAGGTCCCACGGAGACGTAGAGGCCAACTCGCCAGGAATGCTGTCAAATAATAGCGCCGAGAGGTTAGGTTGGGTCAGGTTAGGTTATATTACGTTATTGATGTATATGAAGATCCCACGGAGACGTAGAGGCCAACTCGCCAGGTATGTGGTCACATATTACCGCCGAGATGATAGGTTGTGTTACGTTAGGTTATATTAAGTTATTGATGTATATAAAGGTCCCACGGAGACGTAGAGGCCAACTCGTCAGGAATATTGTCAAATATTACCGCCGAGATGATAGGTTGGATTAGGTTAGGTTATATTAAGTTATTGATGTATATGAAGATCCCATGGAGACGCAGAGGCCAACTCGCCAAGTATGTGGTCAAATATTACCGCCGAGGTGATAGGTTGGGTATGGTTTGGTTATATTTCGTTATTAATGTATATGAAGGTCCCACGGAGACGTAGAGTAAAACTCGCCGGCAATGTTGTCAAATATTACAGCCGCGATGTCAGATTGGGTTACGTTAGGTTATATTACGTTATTGACGTATATAAAGGTCTCACGGAGACGTAGAGGCCAACCCGCCAGGAAAGTTTTCAAATATTACAGCCGAGATGATAGGTTGGGTTAGGTTAGGTTATATTTCGTCATTGATATATATGAAGGTCCCACGGAGACGTAGAGGCCAACAAGCCAGGAATGTTGCCAAATATTACCGCCGAGATGTGAGGTTGGGTTAGGTTAGGTTATATTACGTTATTGATGTATATAAAGGTCCCACGGAGACATAGAGGACAACTCGTCAGGAATGTGGTCAAATATTACCGCCGAGATGATAGGTAGAATTAGGTTAGGTTATATTTCGTCATTGATATATATGAAGGTCCCACGGAGACGTAGAGGCCAACAAGCCAGGAATGTTGACAAATATTACCGCCGAGATGGGAGGTTGGGTTAGGTTAGGTTATATTACGTTATTGATGTATATAAAGGTCCCACGGAGACGTAGAAGCCAACTCGCCAGGAATATTGTCAAATATTACCGCCGAGATGATAGGTTGTATTAGGTTAGGTTATATTACGTTATTGATGTATATAAATGTCCCACGGAGACGTAGAGGCCAACAAGCCAGGAATGTTGCCAAATATTGCCGCCGAAATGTTAGGTTGCCTTAGGTTAGGTTATATTACGTTATTGATGTATATAAAGGTCCCACGGAGACATAGAGGCCAACTCGTCAGGAATGTTGTCAAATATTACCGCCGAGATGATAGATTGGATTAGGTTAGGTTATATTAAGTTATTGATGTATATGAAGATCCCACGGAGACGCAGAGGCCAACTCGCCAGGTATGTGGTCAAATATTACCGCCGAGATGATAGGTTGGGTTAGGTTTGGTTATATTTCGTTATTAATGTATATGAAGGTCCCACGGAGACGTAGAGTCCAACTCGCCAGGAATGTTGTCAAATATTACAGCCGCGATGTTAGATTGGGTTAGGTTAGGTTATATTACGTTATTGATGTATATGAAGATCCCACGGAGAGGTAGAGGCCAACTCGCCAGGAATGTTGTCAAATATTACCGCCGAGATGATAGGTTGGGTTAGGTCAGGTTATATTACGTTATTGATTTATATGAAGGACCCACGTAGACGTAGGGGCCAACTCGTCAGGAATATTGTCAAATATTACCGCCGAGATGATAGGTTGGATTAGGTTAGGTTATATTACGTTATTGATGTATATAAATGTCCCACGGAGACGTAGAGGCCAACAAGCCAGGAATGTTGCCAAATATTGCCGCCGAAATGTTAGGTTGCCTTAGGTTAGGTTATATTACGTTATTGATGTATATAAAGGTCCCACGGAGACATAGAGGCCAACTCGTCAGGAATGTTGTCAAATATTACCGCCGAGATGATAGATTGGATTAGGTTAGGTTATATTAAGTTATTGATGTATATGAAGATCCCACGGAGACGCAGAGGCCAACTCGCCAGGTATGTGGTCAAATATTACCGCCGAGATGATAGGTTGGGTTAGGTTTGGTTATATTTCGTTATTAATGTATATGAAGGTCCCACGGAGACGTAGAGTCCAACTCGCCAGGAATGTTGTCAAATATTACAGCCGCGATGTTAGATTGGGTTAGGTTAGGTTATATTACGTTATTGATGTATATAAAGGTCCCACGGAGACGTAGAAGCCAACAAGCCAGCAATGTTGCCAAATATTGCCGCCGAAATGTTAGATTGGGTCAGGCTAGGTTAGATTACGTTATTGTCGTATATAAAGGTCCCACGGAGACGTAGAGGCCAACATGCCAGGAATGTTGGTCAGATATTACAGCCGCGATGTTAGATTGGGTTAGGTTAGGTTATATTACGTTATTGTTGTATATAAAGGTCCCACGGAGACGTAGAGGCCAACTCGCCAGGAATGCTGTCAAATAATAGCGCCGAGAGGTTAGGTTGGGTCAGGTTAGGTTATATTACGTTATTGATGTATATGAAGATCCCACGGAGACGTAGAGGCCAACTCGCCAGGTATGTGGTGACATATTACCGCCGAGATGATAGGTTGGGTTACGTTAGGTTATATTACGTTATTGATGTATATAAAGGTCCCACGGAGACGTAGAGGCCAACTCGTCAGGAATATTGTCAAATATTACCGCCGAGATGATAGGTTGGATTAGGTTAGGTTATATTAAGTTATTGATGTATATGAAGATCCCATGGAGACGCAGAGGCCAACTCGCCAGGTATGTGGTCAAATATTACCGCCGAGATGACAGGTTGGGTATGGTTTGGTTATATTTCGTTGTTAATGTATATGAAGGTCCCACGGAGACGTAGAGTAAAACTCGCCGGCAATGTTGTCAAATATTACAGCCGCGATGTCAGATTGGGTTACGTTAGGTTATATTACGTTATTGACGTATATAAAGTTCTCACGGAGACGTAGAGGCCAACATGCCAGGAATGTTGTCAAATATTACACCCGCGATGTTAGATTGGACTAGGTTAGGTTATATTACGTTATTGATGTATATAAAGGTCCCACGGAGACGGAGAGGCCAACTCGCTAGGAATGTTGTCAAATATTACCGCCGAAACGTTACGTTGGGTTAGGTTAGGTTATATTACGTTATTGATGTATATGAAGATCCCACGGAGACGTAGAGGCCAACTCGCCAGGAATGTTGTCAAATATTACCGCCGAGATGATAGGTTGGGTTAGGTCAGGTTATATTACGTTATTGATTTATATGAAGGACCCACGTAGACGTAGGGGCCAACTCGTCAGGAATATTGTCAAATATTACCGCCGAGATGATAGGTTGGATTAGCATAGGTTATATTACGTTATTGATGTATATAAAGGTCCCACGGAGACGTAGAAGCCAACAAGCCAGCAATGTTGCCAAATATTGCCGCCGAAATGTTAGATTGGGTCAGGCTAGGTTAGATTACGTTATTGTCGTATATAAAGGTCCCACGGAGACGTAGAGGCCAACATGCCAGGAATGTTGGTCAGATATTACAGCCGCGATGTTAGATTGGGTTAGGTTAGGTTATATTACGTTATTGTTGTATATAAAGGTCCCACGGAGACGTAGAGGCCAACTCGCCAGGAATGCTGTCAAATAATAGCGCCGAGAGGTTAGGTTGGGTCAGGTTAGGTTATATTACGTTATTGATGTATATGAAGATCCCACGGAGACGTAGAGGCCAACTCGCCAGGTATGTGGTCACATATTACCGCCGAGATGATAGGTTGTGTTACGTTAGGTTATATTAAGTTATTGATGTATATAAAGGTCCCACGGAGACGTAGAGGCCAACTCGTCAGGAATATTGTCAAATATTACCGCCGAGATGATAGGTTGGATTAGGTTAGGTTATATTAAGTTATTGATGTATATGAAGATCCCATGGAGACGCAGAGGCCAACTCGCCAAGTATGTGGTCAAATATTACCGCCGAGGTGATAGGTTGGGTATGGTTTGGTTATATTTCGTTATTAATGTATATGAAGGTCCCACGGAGACGTAGAGTAAAACTCGCCGGCAATGTTGTCAAATATTACAGCCGCGATGTCAGATTGGGTTACGTTAGGTTATATTACGTTATTGACGTATATAAAGGTCTCACGGAGACGTAGAGGCCAACCCGCCAGGAAAGTTTTCAAATATTACAGCCGAGATGATAGGTTGGGTTAGGTTAGGTTATATTTCGTCATTGATATATATGAAGGTCCCACGGAGACGTAGAGGCCAACAAGCCAGGAATGTTGCCAAATATTACCGCCGAGATGTGAGGTTGGGTTAGGTTAGGTTATATTACGTTATTGATGTATATAAAGGTCCCACGGAGACATAGAGGACAACTCGTCAGGAATGTGGTCAAATATTACCGCCGAGATGATAGGTTGAATTAGGTTAGGTTATATTTCGTCATTGATATATATGAAGGTCCCACGGAGACGTAGAGGCCAACAAGCCAGGAATGTTGACAAATATTACCGCCGAGATGGGAGGTTGGGTTAGGTTAGGTTATATTACGTTATTGATGTATATAAAGGTCCCACGGAGACGTAGAAGCCAACTCGCCAGGAATATTGTCAAATATTACCGCCGAGATGATAGGTTGTATTAGGTTAGGTTATATTACGTTATTGATGTATATAAATGTCCCACGGAGACGTAGAGGCCAACAAGCCAGGAATGTTGCCAAATATTGCCGCCGAAATGTTAGGTTGCCTTAGGTTAGGTTATATTACGTTATTGATGTATATAAAGGTCCCACGGAGACATAGAGGCCAACTCGTCAGGAATGTTGTCAAATATTACCGCCGAGATGATAGATTGGATTAGGTTAGGTTATATTAAGTTATTGATGTATATGAAGATCCCATGGAGACGCAGAGGCCAACTCGCCAGGTATGTGGTCAAATATTACCGCCGAGATGATAGGTTGGGTATGGTTTGGTTATATTTCGTTATTAATGTATATGAAGGTCCCACGGAGACGTAGAGTAAAACTCGCCGGCAATGTTGTCAAATATTACAGCCGCGATGTCAGATTGGGTTACGTTAGGTTATATTACGTTATTGACGTATATAAAGGTCTCACGGAGACGTAGAGGCCAACCCGCCAGGAAAGTTTTCAAATATTACAGCCGAGATGATAGGTTGGGTTAGGTTAGGTTATATTGCGTCATTGATATATATGAAGGTCCCACGGAGACGTAAGGGCCAACAAGCCAGGAATGTTGCCAAATATTACCGCCGAGATGTGAGGTTGGGTTAGGTTAGGTTATATTACGTTATTGATGTATATAAAGGTCCCACGGAGACATAGAGGACAACTCGTCAGGAATGTGGTCAAATATTACCGCCGAGATGATAGGTTGGATTAGGTTAGGTTATATTTCGTCATTGATATATATGAAGGTCCCACGGAGACGTAGAGGCCAACAAGCCAGGAATGTTGACAAATATTACCGCCGAGATGGGAGGTTGGGTTAGGTTAGGTTATATTACGTTATTGATGTATATAAATGTCCCACGGAGACGTAGAGGCCAACAAGCCAGGAATGTTGCCAAATATTGCCGCCGAAATGTTAGGTTGCCTTAGGTTAGGTTATATTACGTTATTGATGTATATAAAGGTCCCACGGAGACATAGAGGCCAACTCGTCAGGAATGTTGTCAAATATTACCGCCGAGGTGATAGATTGGATTAGGTTAGGTTATATTAAGTTATTGATGTATATGAAGATCCCACGGAGACGCAGAGGCCAACTCGCCAGGTATGTGGTCAAATATTACCGCCGAGATGATAGGTTGGGTTAGGTTTGGTTATATTTCGTTATTAATGTATATGAAGGTCCCACGGAGACGTAGAGTCCAACTCGCCAGGAATGTTGTCAAATATTACAGCCGCGATGTTAGATTGGGTTAGGTTAGGTTATATTACGTTATTGATGTATATGAAGATCCCACGGAGACGTAGAGGCCAACTCGCCAGGAATGTTGTCAAATATTACCGCCGAGATGATAGGTTGGGTTAGGTCAGGTTATATTACGTTATTGATTTATATGAAGGACCCACGTAGACGTAGGGGCCAACTCGTCAGGAATATTGTCAAATATTACCGCCGAGATGATAGGTTGGATTAGCTTAGGTTATATTACGTTATTGATGTATATAAAGGTCCCACGGAGACGTAGAAGCCAACAAGCCAGCAATGTTGCCAAATATTGCCGCCGAAACGTTAGATTGGGTCAGGCTAGGTTAGATTACGTTATTGTCGTATATAAAGGTCCCACGGAGACGTAGAGGCCAACATGCCAGGAATGTTGGTCAGATATTACAGCCGCGATGTTAGATTGGGTTAGGTTAGGTTATATTACGTTATTGTTGTATATAAAGGTCCCACGGAGACGTAGAGGCCAACTCGCCAGGAATGCTGTCAAATAATAGCGCCGAGAGGTTAGGTTGGGTCAGGTTAGGTTATATTACGTTATTGATGTATATGAAGATCCCACGGAGACGTAGAGGCCAACTCGCCAGGTATGTGGTCACATATTACCGCCGAGATGATAGGTTGGGTTACGTTAGGTTATATTACGTTATTGATGTATATAAAGGTCCCACGGAGACGTAGAGGCCAACTCGTCAGGAATATTGTCAAATATTACCGCCGAGATGATAGGTTGGATTAGGTTAGGTTATATTAAGTTATTGATGTATATGAAGATCCCATGGAGACGCAGAGGCCAACTCGCCAGGTATGTGGTCAAATATTACCGCCGAGATGATAGGTTGGGTATGGTTTGGTTATATTTCGTTATTAATGTATATGAAGGTCCCACGGAGACGTAGAGTAAAACTCGCCGGCAATGTTGTCAAATATTACAGCCGCGATGTCAGATTGGGTTACGTTAGGTTATATTACGTTATTGACGTATATAAAGGTCTCACGGAGACGTAGAGGCCAACCCGCCAGGAATGTTTTCAAATATTACAGCCGAGATGATAGGTTGGGTTAGGTTAGGTTATATTTCGTCATTGATATATATGAAGGTCCCACGGAGACGTAGAGGCCAACAAGCCAGGAATGTTGCCAAATATTACCGCCGAGATGTGAGGTTGGGTTAGGTTCGGTTATATTACGTTATTGATGTATATAAAGGTCCCACGGAGACATAGAGGACAACTCGTCAGGAATGTGGTCAAATATTACCGCCGAGATGATAGGTTGGATTAGGTTAGGTTATATTTCGTCATTGATATACATGAAGGTCCCACGGAGACGTAGAGGCCAACATGCCAGGAATGTTGTCAAATATTACAGCCGCGATGTTAAATTGGGCTAGGTTAGGTTATATTACGTTATTGATGTATATAAAGGTCCCACGGAGACGTAGAGGCCAACTCGCCAGGAATGTTGTCAAATATTACCGCCGAAATGTTAGGTTGGTTTAGGTTAGGTTATATTACGTTCTTGATGTATATAAAGGTCCCACGCAGACGTAGAGGTCAACCCGCCGGGAAAGTTTTCAAATATTACCGCCGAGATGATAGGTTGGGTTAGGTTAGGTTATATTTCGTCATTGATGTATATGAAGATCCCACGGAGACGCAGAGGCCAACTCGCCAGGTATGTGGTCAAATATTACCGCCGAGATGATAGGTTGGGTTAGGTTTGGTTATATTTCGTTACTAATGTATATGAAGGTCCCACGGAGACGTAGAGTCCAACTCGCCAGGAATGTTGTCAAATATTACAGCCGCGATGTTAGATTGGGTTAGGTTAGGTTATATTACGTTATTGATGTATATGAAGATCCCACGGAGACGTAGAGGCCAACTCGCCAGGAATGTTGTCAAATATTACCGCCGAGATGATAGGTTGGGTTAGGTTAGGTTATATTACGTTATTGATGTATATAAAGGTCCCACGGAGACATAGAGGACAACTCGTCAGGAATGTGGTCAAATATTACCGCCGAGATGATAGGTTGGATTAGGTTAGGTTATATTACGTTATTGATGTATATGAAGATCCCACGGAGACGTAGAGGCCAACTCGCCAGGTATGTGGTCAAATATTACCGCCGAGATGATAGGTTGGGTTAGGTTTGGTTATATTTCGTTACTAATGTATATGAAGGTCCCACGGAGACGTAGAGTCCAACTCGCCAGGAATGTTGTCAAATATTACAGCCGCGATGTTAGATTGGGTTAGGTTAGGTTATATTACGTTATTGATGTATATGAAGATCCCACGGAGACGTAGAGGCCAACTCGCCAGGAATGTTGTCAAATATTACCGCCGAGATGATAGGTTGGGTTAGGTCAGGTTATATTACGTTATTGATTTATATGAAGGACCCACGTAGACGTAGGGGCCAACTCGTCAGGAATATTGTCAAATATTACCGCCGAGATGATAGGTTGGATTAGCATAGGTTATATTACGTTATTGATGTATATAAAGGTCCCACGGAGACGTAGAAGCCAACAAGCCAGCAATGTTGCCAAATATTGCCGCCGAAATGTTAGATTGGGTCAGGCTAGGTTAGATTACGTTATTGTCGTATATAAAGGTCCCACGGAGACGTAGAGGCCAACATGCCAGGAATGTTGGTCAGATATTACAGCCGCGATGTCAGATTGGGTTAGGTTAGGTTATATTACGTTATTGTTGTATATAAAGGTCCCACGGAGACGTAGAGGCCAACTCGCCAGGAATGCTGTCAAATAATAGCGCCGAGAGGTTAGGTTGGGTCAGGTTAGGTTATATTACGTTATTGATGTATATGAAGATCCCACGGAGACGTAGAGGCCAACTCGTCAGGAATATTGTCAAATATTACCGCCGAGATGATAGGTTGGATTAGGTTAGGTTATATTAAGTTATTGATGTATATGAAGATCCCATGGAGACGCAGAGGCCAACTCGCCAGGTATGTGGTCAAATATTACCGCCGAGATGATAGGTTGGGTATGGTTTGGTTATATTTCGTTATTAATGTATATGAAGGTCCCACGGAGACGTAGAGTAAAACTCGCCGGCAATGTTGTCAAATATTACAGCCGCGATGTCAGATTGGGTTACGTTAGGTTATATTACGTTATTGACGTATATAAAGGTCTCACGGAGACGTAGAGGCCAACCCGCCAGGAAAGTTTTCAAATATTACAGCCGAGATGATAGGTTGGGTTAGGTTAGGTTATATTGCGTCATTGATATATATGAAGGTCCCACGGAGACGTAGAGGCCAACAAGCCAGGAATGTTGCCAAATATTACCGCCGAGATGTGAGGTTGGGTTAGGTTATGTTATATTACGTTATTGATGTATATAAAGGTCCCACGGAGACGTAGAGGCCAACTCCCCAGGAATGTTGTCAAATATTACCGCCGAAATGTTAGGTTGGGTTAGGTTAGGTTATATTACGTTCTTGATGTATATAAAGGCCCCACGCAGACGTAGAGGCCAACCCGCCAGGAAAGTTTTCAAATATTACCGCCGAGATAATAGGTTGGGTTAGGTTTGGTTATATTTCGTTATTGATGTATATGAAGGTCCCACGGAGACGTAGAGGCCAACATGCCAGGAATGTTGTCAAATATTACAGCCGCGATGTTACATTGAGCTAGGTTAGGTTATATTAGGTTATTGATGTATATAAAGGTCCCACGGAGACGTAGAGGCCAACTCGCCAGGAATGTTGTCCAATATTACCGCCGAAATGTTAGGTTGGTTTAGGTTAGGTTATATTACGTTCTTGATGTATATAAAGGTCCCACGCAGACGTAGAGGTCAACCCGCCGGGAAAGTATTCAAATATTACCGCCGAGATGATAGGTTGGGTTAGGTTAGGTTATATTTCGTCATTGATATATATGAAGGTCCCACGGAGACGTAGAGGCCAACAAGCCAGGAATGTTGACAAATATTACCGCCGAGATGGGAGGTTGGGTTAGGTTAGGTTATATTAGGTTATTGATGTATATAAAGGTCCCACGGATACGTAGAAGCCAACTCGCCAGGAATATTGTCAAATATTACCGCCGAGATGATAGGTTGGATTAGGTTAGGTTATATTACGTTATTGATGCATATAAATGTCCCACGGAGACTTAGAGGCCAACATGCCAGGATTGTTGCCAAATATTGCCGCCGAAATGTTAGGTTGGGTTAGGTTTGGTTATATTACGTTATTGATGTATATAAAGGTCCCACCGAGACATAGAGGCCAACTCGTCAGGAATGTTGTCAAATATTACCGCCGAGATGATAGGTCGGATTAGGTTAGGTTATATTAAGTTATTGATGTATATGAAGATCCCACGGAGACGCAGAGGCCAACTCGCCAGGTATGTGGTCAAATATTACCGCCGAGATGATAGGTTGGGTTAGGTTTGGTTATATTTCGTTATTAATGTATATGAAGGTCCCACGGAGACGTAGAGTCCAACTCGCCAGGAATGTTGTCAAATATTACCGCCGAAATGTTAGGTTGGTTTAGGTTAGGTTATATTACGTTCTTGATGTATATAAAGGTCCCACGCAGACGTAGAGGTCAACCCGCCGGGAAAGTATTCAAATATTACCGCCGAGATGATAGGTTGGGTTAGGTTAGGTTATATTTCGTCATTGATATATATGAAGGTCCCACGGAGACGTAGAGGCCAACAAGCCAGGAATGTTGACAAATATTACCGCCGAGATGGGAGGTTGGGTTAGGTTAGGTTATATTAGGTTATTGATGTATATAAAGGTCCCACGGATACGTAGAAGCCAACTCGCCAGGAATATTGTCAAATATTACCGCCGAGATGATAGGTTGGATTAGGTTAGGTTATATTACGTTATTGATGCATATAAATGTCCCACGGAGACTTAGAGGCCAACATGCCAGGATTGTTGCCAAATATTGCCGCCGAAATGTTAGGTTGGGTTAGGTTTGGTTATATTACGTTATTGATGTATATAAAGGTCCCACCG
Source organism: Xylocopa violacea (assembly GCA_963969225.1). NCBI lineage: Eukaryota > Metazoa > Arthropoda > Insecta > Hymenoptera > Apidae > Xylocopa > Xylocopa violacea. Next base: position 5,266,901 of record CAXAJV010000019.1, on the reverse strand, counting down.
AGACATAGAGGCCAACTCGTCAGGAATGTTGTCAAATATTACCGCCGAGATGATAGGTCGGATTAGGTTAGGTTATATTAAGTTATTGATGTATATGAAGATCCCACGGAGACGCAGAGGCCAACTCGCCAGGTATGTGGTCAAATATTACCGCCGAGATGATAGGTTGGGTTAGGTTTGGTTATATTTCGTTATTAATGTATATGAAGGTCCCACGGAGACGTAGAGTCCAACTCGCCAGGAATGTTGTCAAATATTACAGCCGCGATGTTAGATTGGGTTAGGTTAGGTTATATTACGTTATTGATGTATATGAAGATCCCACGGAGACGTAGAGGCCAACTCGCCAGGAATGTTGTCAAATATTACCGCCGAGATGATAGGTTGGGTTAGGTCAGGTTATATTTCGTTATTGAAGTATATGAAGGTCCCACGGAGACGTAGAGGCCAACATGCCAGGAATGTTGTCAAATATTACAGCCGCGATGTTAGATTGGGCTAGGTTAGGTTATATTACGTTATTGATGTATATAAAGGTCCCACGGAGACGTAGAGGCCAACTCGCCAGGAATGTTGTCAAATATTACCGCCGAAATGTTAGGTTGGTTTAGGTTAGGTTATATTTCGTCATTGATATATATGAAGGTCCCACGGAGACGTAGAGGCCAACAAGCCAGGAATGTTGACAAATATTACCGCCGAGATGATAGGTTAGGTTAGGACAGGTTATATTACGTTATTGATGTATATAAAGGTCCCACGGAGACGTAGAGGCCAACTCGTCAGGAATATTGTCAAATATTACCGCCGAGATGATAGGTTGGATTAGGTTAGGTTATATTACGTTATTGATGTATATAAAGGTCCCACGGAGACGTAGAGGCCAACTCCCCAGGAATGTTGTCAAATATTACCGCCGAAATGTTAGGTTGGGTTAGGTTAGGTTATATTACGTTCTTGATGTATATAAAGGCCCCACGCAGACGTAGAGGCCAACCCGCCAGGAAAGTTTTCAAATATTACCGCCGAGATGATAGGTTGGATTATGTTAGGCTATATTACGTTATTGATGTATATAAATGTCCCACGGAGACGTAGAGGCCAACAAGCCAGGAATGTTGCCAAATATTGCCGCCGAAATGTTAGGTTGGGTTAGGTTAGGTTATATTACGTTATTGATGTATATAAAGGTCCCACGGAGACATAGAGGCCAACTCGTCAGGAATGTTGTCAAATATTACCGCCGAGATGATAGGTTGGATTAGGTTAGGTTATATTAAGTTATTGATGTATATGAAGATCCCACGGAGACGCCGAGGCCAACTCGCCAGGAATGCTGTCAAATAATAGCGCCGAGAGGTTAGGTTGGGTCAGGTTAGGTTATATTACGTTATTGATGTATATAAAGGTCCCACGGAGACATAGAGGACAACTCGTCAGGAATATTGTCAAATATTACCGCCGAGATGATAGGTTGGATTAGGTTAGGTTATATTACGTTATTGATGCATATAAATGTCCCACGGAGACGTAGAGGCCAACAAGCCAGGATTGTTGCCAAATATTGCCGCCGAAATGTTAGGTTGGGTTAGGTTAGGTTATATTACGTTATTGTTGTATATAAAGGTCCCACGGAGACGTAGAGGCCAACTCGCCAGGAATGCTGTCAAATAATAGCGCCGAGAGGTTAGGTTGGGTCAGGTTAGGTTATATTACGTTATTGATGTATATGAAGATCCCACGGAGACGTAGATGCCAACTCGTCAGGAATATTGTCAAATATTACCGCCGAGATGATAGGTTGGATTAGGTTAGGTTATATTAAGTTATTGATGTATATGAAGATCCCATGGAGACGCAGAGGCCAACTCGCCAGGTATGTGGTCAAATATTACCGCCGAGATGATAGGTTGGGTATGGTTTGGTTATATTTCGTTATTAATGTATATGAAGGTCCCACGGAGACGTAGAGTAAAACTCGCCGGCAATGTTGTCAAATATTACAGCCGCGATGTCAGATTGGGTTACGTTAGGTTATATTACGTTATTGACGTATATAAAGGTCTCACGGAGACGTAGAGGCCAACCCGCCAGGAAAGTTTTCAAATATTACAGCCGAGATGATAGGTTGGGTTAGGTTAGGTTATATTGCGTCATTGATATATATGAAGGTCCCACGGAGACGTAGAGGCCAACAAGCCAGGAATGTTGCCAAATATTACCGCCGAGATGTGAGGTTGGGTTAGGTTAGGTTATATTACGTTATTGATGTATATAAAGGTCCCACGGAGACGTAGAGGCCAACTCCCCAGGAATGTTGTCAAATATTACCGCCGAAATGTTAGGTTGGGTTAGGTTAGGTTATATTACGTTCTTGATGTATATAAAGGCCCCACGCAGACGTAGAGGCCAACCCGCCAGGAAAGTTTTCAAATATTACCGCCGAGATAATAGGTTGGGTTAGGTTTGGTTATATTTCGTTATTGATGTATATGAAGGTCCCACGGAGACGTAGAGGCCAACATGCCAGGAATGTTGTCAAATATTACAGCCGCGATGTTAAATTGGGCTAGGTTAGGTTATATTACGTTATTGATGTATATAAAGGTCCCACGGAGACGTAGAGGCCAACTCGCCAGGAATGTTGTCAAATATTACCGCCGAAATGTTAGGTTGGTTTAGGTTAGGTTATATTACGTTCTTGATGTATATAAAGGTCCCACGCAGACGTAGAGGTCAACCCGCCGGGAAAGTTTTCAAATATTACCGCCGAGATGATAGGTTGGGTTAGGTTAGGTTATATTTCGTCATTGATATATATGAAGGTCCCACGGAGACATAGAGGCCAACAAGCCAGGAATGTTGACAAATATTACCGCCCAGATGGGAGGTTGGGTTAGGTTAGGTTATATTACGTTATTGATGTATATAAAGGTCCCACGGAGACGTAGAAGCCAACTCGCCAGGAATATTGTCAAATATTACCGCCGAGATGATAGGTTGGATTAGGTTAGGTTATATTACGTTATTGATGCATATAAATGTCCCACGGAGACGTAGAGGCCAACAAGCCAGGATTGTTGCCAAATATTGCCGCCGAAATGTTAGGTTGGGTTAGGTTTGGTTATATTACGTTATTGATGTATATAAAGGTCCCACCGAGACATAGAGGCCAACTCGCCAGGAATGTTGTCAAATATTACCGCCGAGATGATAGATTGGATTAGGTTAGGTGATATTAAGTTATTGATGTATATGAAGATCCCACGGAGACGCAGAGGCCAACTCGCCAGGTATGTGGTCAAATATTACCGCCGAGATGATAGGTTGGGTTAGGTTTGGTTATATTTCGTTATTAATGTATATGAAGGTCCCACGGAGACGTAGAGTCCAACTCGCCAGGAATGTTGTCAAATATTACAGCCGCGATGTTAGATTGGGTTAGGTTAGGTTATATTACGTTATTGATGTATATGAAGATCCCACGGAGACGTAGAGGCCAACTCGCCAGGAATGTTGTCAAATATTACCGCCGAGATGATAGGTTGGGTTAGGTCAGGTTATATTACGTTATTGATTTATATGAAGGACCCACGTAGACGTAGGGGCCAACTCGTCAGGAATATTGTCAAATATTACCGCCGAGATGATAGGTTGGATTAGCATAGGTAATATTACGTTATTGATGTATATAAAGGTCCCACGGAGACGTAGAAGCCAACAAGCCAGCAATGTTGCCAAATATTGCCGCCGAAATGTTAGATTGGGTCAGGCTAGGTTAGATTACGTTATTGTCGTATATAAAGGTCCCACGGAGACGTAGAGGCCAACATGCCAGGAATGTTGGTCAGATATTACAGCCGCGATGTTACATTGAGCTAGGTTAGGTTATATTAGGTTATTGATGTATATAAAGGTCCCACGGAGACGTAGAGGCCAACTCGCCAGGAATGTTGTCCAATATTACCGCCGAAATGTTAGGTTGGTTTAGGTTAGGTTATATTACGTTCTTGATGTATATAAAGGTCCCACGCAGACGTAGAGGTCAACCCGCCGGGAAAGTATTCAAATATTACCGCCGAGATGATAGGTTGGGTTAGGTTAGGTTATATTTCGTCATTGATATATATGAAGGTCCCACGGAGACGTAGAGGCCAACAAGCCAGGAATGTTGACAAATATTACCGCCGAGATGGGAGGTTGGGTTAGGTTAGGTTATATTAGGTTATTGATGTATATAAAGGTCCCACGGAGACGTAGAAGCCAACTCGCCAGGAATATTGTCAAATATTACCGCCGAGATGATAGGTTGGATTAGGTTAGGTTATATTACGTTATTGATGCATATAAATGTCCCACGGAGACGTAGAGTCCAACTCGCCAGGAATGTTGTCAAATATTACAGCCGCGATGTTAAATTGGGCTAGGTTAGGTTATATTACGTTATTGATGTATATAAAGGTCCCACGGAGACGTAGAGGCCAACTCGCCAGGAATGTTGTCAAATATTACCGCCGAAATGTTAGGTTGGTTTAGGTTAGGTTATATTACGTTCTTGATGTATATAAAGGTCCCACGCAGACGTAGAGGTCAACCCGCCGGGAAAGTTTTCAAATATTACCGCCGAGATGATAGGTTGGGTTAGGTTAGGTTATATTTCGTCATTGATATATATGAAGGTCCCACGGAGACGTAGAGGCCAACAAGCCAGGAATGTTGACAAATATTACCGCCGAGATGGGAGGTTGGGTTAGGTTAGGTTATATTACGTTATTGATGTATATAAAGGTCCCACGGAGACGTAGAAGCCAACTCGCCAGGAATATTGTCAAATATTACCGCCGAGATGATAGGTTGGATTAGGTTAGGTTATATTACGTTATTGATGCATATAAATGTCCCACGGAGACGTAGAGGCCAACAAGCCAGGATTGTTGCCAAATATTGCCGCCGAAATGTTAGGTTGGGTTAGGTTTGGTTATATTACGTTATTGATGTATATAAAGGTCCCACCGAGACATAGAGGCCAACTCGCCAGGAATGTTGTCAAATATTACCGCCGAGATGATAGATTGGATTAGGTTAGGTGATATTAAGTTATTGATGTATATGAAGATCCCACGGAGACGCAGAGGCCAACTCGCCAGGTATGTGGTCAAATATTACCGCCGAGATGATAGGTTGGGTTAGGTTTGGTTATATTTCGTTATTAATGTATATGAAG